>CM039519.1:21260198-21371052 GCA_022433055.1 Begonia peltatifolia | reverse complement strand
CCCCCAAACAAAATCCACGCAAAACCCTACCCTACCCTTCTCCTCGGCGATTCTTCCCTTCCAACAATGATCCACCTTCGTTTATTTAAATTTAAGGTATGTTTTGGTTAGCTTTTACTAGATAGTTACTCGTTTAGTGGTTTTTAGAGGTAAAAGTGAAGTTATGGAGAGTAATTGTATAGTTTGGTAAACTCTAAGTGGAGTGTACAAAATTTTGAAGCTTGTAGTCGATTTTACTCGTTCATTGGTGTTTACGCATGAGGTAAGTTTAGATTATAAGTTTTATGAAAAAGATTGGGCATTGTATAATTGAAATTTTGGGTTACGGAACGATTTTAGTTCGGCCGTGTTCAGCCAAGCTATGCACTTTGAATTGGGGAGTGAATGATGCCGTTAGAAACTAGACGTGCTAAGGAGTCTGTAGCACTTTCAGCCGTTAAAATGACACGAGTATTGAATGAGTTATGAATTTCCGAATGTGGTCAGAAATAGAGTTGGATTTTAGGTTTAGTTAGATTATTTGTTAAATTGTTATTCCCCTTTAGAGTTTTACGAGTTAGAGGGGAAGTAGAGCTGATAAATATGTGGTTTTATAGATTCTTCGATTTAGCGAGCGATCTACGAGCAATTGCTAAGTACGCCGCATAAGTAGTGTACGTAGGTGCTTTTGCTTTCGGGCCTACAT
The DNA here is from genome assembly GCA_022433055.1 of Begonia peltatifolia. Taxonomy (NCBI): domain Eukaryota; kingdom Viridiplantae; phylum Streptophyta; class Magnoliopsida; order Cucurbitales; family Begoniaceae; genus Begonia; species Begonia peltatifolia. Next base: position 21,370,367 of record CM039519.1, on the reverse strand, counting down.
TATTGTTCGGTAGGTTTCATGCATGTTTATTTTATGTTATTCTTTAGTGATTGTGCTTTATGGTTTTAAAGTATAAGAACGAACCGAAAATGAATTTCTATGTTTTTACAAAATGAATTAGTAGGATCTGACGTGATGTACCAAATGAAAAGATACGTAAGAAGATAATGAAGGTAGGGTTGAGTGGTCTTGTCCAGTGAGATTGATCACGAGGTGTATTATTTCTTCCCTCGTTTTTCGTGGTGGCTTTGTCCCCAGGGGTGAATCGCTAGCAGTGTCACCTTACTTGATTGAGGTCGGCCTTGTCTAGTGAGGTGGACCGCGAGGTGGGTCACCTTGATCTAATAGGTAAAGAAGAACCGAGTAGTAAGATAAAAAAGATGTAAGAAATAGATGGAAACGAAAGTAGGTGATGAGTACTCAGAGCATGCACAGGGCTAGGAGATGAGTTCTGTGATGTAAGTGATGATGGGTTAGTTGGTGAGTACTCAGAGCATGCACAGGGTTAGGAGATAGTTGTAGGAGTGCGCTCGTGGGACGATCTGCCCGGCTGTTAGGGCGTTTTGACAATATGTGTGTACGTAAGGATGACTTGTTTAAAGTTGTTTTGAGTTGATTTTAGTTGTTTTGCCGTATGGATGGATTTCGAACTTTTAGTAGTCGTTTTGATGTATAAAGTTGATTTTAAATTGATTGGAAGTTGTTTCGTTATTTTTAACGTTGATTCCAAATTAAGGTTGTTTGAAGGATTTAAGGTTTTCATGCAAATTCTTGGAAAAAAGTGCGACAGATAGGCTTAGGGGTTGACCAAACTTGGCAAATGTCGACTACGAGGGTCGACCTGCGAATGCAGAGCCGAACTAAGTGTCGACCTACATCTGTAGGTGTCGACTAGTAGTGTAAATATGGTAGAGTTGTCGACCGCAAGGTACGACCGGGCGAGAACAGATAATATTAAAGTGTTGACCTGCATCTGTAGGTGTCGACTGATAGTGTAAAAATGACAGATGTGCCGGCCGCAAGTTTCGACCTGGGCGGACAGAGAGGCTTAAGGTGTCAACTTGTGCATACAGGTGTCGATCGGTTAGCGTCATGAACATGGAGGTGTCGACCGCTAGGGTCGACCGGTGCAAACAGATGCAAATGAAGTGTTGACCGGTGAGTATAGGCATCGACCCTTTGGGTGCAGCATGAGTCAAGTGTCGACCGCAACCTGCAGGGGTCGATCGAAAATTTCTTTTAATGTTTTAAAAACTTAAAATTTTATTTAAAATGATTTTGATTAAAGTGCAACGCCCCAAAAACACATACGGTCTACAGCACACCCTGCGCTATCACCTCCCCTGCAGTGCCCTCGAGTCGTCCCCAGACCCAAGTCGCCAACTGTACACTTACTTCTCAACTCGACAGAATTCGTATAAAATTTAAAACTTTTATTCATCGACTTAAATCAGCACTTCTTGAAAACATTTAGAATTGTCGCAGCGGAAGACTCAATCAAAAATCGGGTTAAATGACGCTTCACTTTTCAAAACATTCAAAAAAAGGAGGTACCGGTCGACACCTGTAAACTCTGGTCAACATCTTAATACTCTCTGGCCCACTCAGATCGAACTTTGCGGTCGACACTTCTACTCACATACGAAAAGCAGTCGACACCTGCCTTAGGCGGTCGACACTTCAATTCTCTCTGCCCGCACCAGTCGAACCCCGTGGTCGACACTCTCATAGATTTTACATCAACCGGTCGACACTTCATTTATGTCTGCCCGCACAGGTCGAACCTCGCGATCGACACTATCACTGATTTTACACCAATCGGTCGACAACCACAGTCACCGATCGACACTTTATTTCTCTCTACCTGCACAGGTCGAACCCCGCTGTCGACACTCTCACTGATTTTACACTACCCGATCGACCCTTAAAGACGCCGGTCGACACTTCATTTATCTGTGCCTGCATAGGTCGAACCTCGCAGTCGGCACCCACATCTCATTTTACACTGACCAGTCGACACCTATAAACTTCGATCCACACTTTGCACCAACAGTCTAAAAATGACACCAGTTCGAAAGAAAATGGACGACGAAATCTTCCACAATTTAAAAGTATCGATTAGAAACCTGAATTATTCAATCAAAATCTCCCAAATGGTTTCAAAATACATCAATACATCAATCCCGACTATTAACATTCAAACCCACCTATGCCTCAAAATCTATACACTCGACATAGACTACTCAAAAAACAACTCCCAGAACCTACCTTCCGGCTTCACTCCACTGGTCGGGCTGCCGTGACGAACTCCACCTGCCGGCACACGGTAGCACGCTGCCAACCATCAACTCATCTTGCCTGGGCTCTCGTAACTAACACGCTGGAATCTCTGCACCAAAACCACGAAACACACAACATAAGACTAACACTAAGTAAGTAGTGCAATATGAAAAGTAAAACCGACAATGCAATCCTATCACATGTAGTCTCTACACTCAATCTTATGTTGTCACAACTGGTACCGCTTGGTACAGCCGCACCATGGTGGTGCTGGACTCTCTCGCCACCTCACACCCTGTCATCTCGCCATCGTCCAAATTCCTACAGCAACGAGGCCCTCAAACCGTACACACGCCTCACTCCATATACCGCAGCCATTCCAGGGTGAGGCTGTACGCACTCGCCACACCACCCCCTGGCACGTCACCACCATCCTGGTTCCTCCAGCAACGAGACCATAGCTGCCAACCACCACTCACACACCGCAGTAGCCATCCTAAGGTGAGGCTGGATGCACTCACCACACCACCCCCTGCCACATCACCACCATCCCGGTTTCTCCAGCAACGGGGCCATAGCTGCCCACACACACATCATTCTCACCACCACACATCACACTTCACATTCGCAGATAAAACCATGCTCAAATTCATTTTCGTTCCCTTTTTAAAATATGATGTATGTTAAACAATACGCACGCATATCACAATCAAACCACATAAATCTTAATGTTCCACGGTGTAGGCTCCTCTTAGGAAAAATGCGTACACGCTACTTACCTGGCGTTATAGCTTTCCGTGGGGCTTGTTTCACAAAAAAGCTGATCAACCTATAGCAAAACTGTTCTACTATCGAAACTCATCCCAATGCTTTACTCACGCACCAAAACCACCATACTAGCACAACACTTCATGAACTTGCCAAAATCACTCATTAACGCAACTCGGCTAAAAATCAACTTAAACTTCCAATGCGTATAACTTTTGCATCCGTCATCGGAATTACTCTATTCTAGTGGCCAAACGCTCTAATGATAACCTAGTTTAACATACCAAAACAGAATTTAAAGTGATTAACCACAGCTAAGGCAGAAATCAAAAAACAGAATAGACCTTAGGGTCTAAAATCCTCCCTCCTCGGCCTTTCAGCAAAACTCAACATATTCCTCATCAATCTATCACATTTATCGTCAACAATTCTACAACAATTGATAATAATTCAACAAACTCTTCAACCCTAAAACCCTAATTCCCTATAAATCAAATTTTTTATCAAACTCTTCCGTTAACCAAAACTAAACCACAAGCCACTAAAAATCTACCTTACCATTAAAATAGAGTGGAAAACTGAGATCGGGATTGGTTGAACATCGTCGGAAGGGGAGATCATTGCTAGAGGGCTTCCCTTCCTTTCTCTTCCTCTCATAAACGAACGAAGGAGGGGAAGATTTCTTCTTCCCTTTCCTTCACTTATAATAATTATATTATTAATATAATTAATTCAAAATACCATTTTGATCTCATGCTTTAACCGTTTAGTTACACTATTATTCGAGTCGCATTCGGGCATAATTCTACAAACTTTTCTTCTCAATTAGCGTCGAATTAATCCCCCACCTAACCTTAAAAATTTTTCGCTGTACATTTCGACCCGAATCCCGCCACGTATCACCCCGACAACTTGAAAATCGATACCACGAAAGTACGGCGTGTTACACAAAGTATTCTGCTGTGACGTTTTTAAACGTTTTCAAAGGTGTCATTTTAAGTTGTAGAATAAAGTTTTAAATTTTATACAAATTTTATTCAATTTGATAAGTAAGAGTATGGTTAGCGACCCGGATTCGAGGACGACTTCAGGGTGCTACAGAGTATGGTATCAGAGAAGAGCAAACCCGAAACCATGTGGGTTTTTGGGGCGCTACAAATTGTGCTGCAAAACGCATCTTACATTATAGAGTAAGCATTTTTTACATATGTTTCATTTCTATCTTCTTGCCAAGCGATGTGGGATTGCACACGACCTCCTTTCATAAGGATTTCGGGATTTGTCTATACTCGAATATGGAATTTGCTATACTCGAGTTTCTCCAAGGTTTGACCCACAATGCAAGTTTTGCCTTGCAATCGCACTCATGATCTTTTGGGTCGTCACAATAACCACCGTAATGGGGCCCAACATCCTCGTTGGCCACATCTCAGATTGGGTAGAGGCTCTGATACCATTTATAATGAACCCCTTTATCCCAATAAAATATTTTCTATTTTGGTCGCCGATATAGCCCTTACAGATTTGTTTTTGCCGAGTACTTCCCAATCAGTTCCCTAACATGGTACTGCTTTTGCCTGTGCACTATTAACTTCGAAGTTTTTATGAGATCCTATGTCAAAAGCACCTACTACACTACTCCTCTGGAGTCGTTAGCAATTCGTATCTCGAAATTCGTAATTTGCTCGCTAAACCGGGGAACCTATAAAACCACACATCATCAATTCTACTTTCTTTCCAACTCGTAAAACTATAAAGGAAATAACAATTTAACATCTAATCTATCTAAACCCAAATTCTAACTCAATTTTTGACCAACCTTCGGAAATGCATAACTTATACAATACTCGTCCGATTTGGACGATTTAAAATGCTTCGGACTCCTGAGTACGTCTAATTCTTAACAGTCTAATCTAATTCTTAATCCAACAATTTTAGCTTGGCTAAATGTGGCTGAATGGAAACTGTTCTGTAACCTGAGTATTCGGTTATCAAAATGCTCAATATTCTCCATAAAAACCCATAATCTACTCATACTTCCAGCTGAAACAGAAATACATGAATAAAAATTAACTTTAATCTTAAAATCTCATATATACCTCCTAGGGTTCACCAAAACTACCCAATACTCTCTTTAAATTCACGTTTAACACTCAAAACAGATAAAAAAACTAATTATCTACTAAAAACTAAGCAGAATTTACCGTAGATGTGAAGAAACAGAGGAAGAATGGAGAAGGACGTCGGCTGTGAGTTGCTGGAAGGGAGAACATATAGGGGAGGGAGGGGAAGAAACTGAATAGGGGGAGGGGGGAGGGGGGGAGAATCTGTTCCCCCCTCTGCTTTTATTTATTTTTATTTTTTTATAAATAATAATAATAATAACATAATTATTAAATCGCGTTAAACCCTTAACCGTTTAATCAAACTGTTATTCAGTTTATTTCTGGTCGAAATCTTAAAATTTTCTCTTTCCCATTAGTATCAAAATAATCTTTTAGCTAATCAGCTAGATTTTCTGCCCTTAATTCCGACTATAATTTTGTCGTTTTACTGTTATGTAAACCCCAAGATTTTATAATGGGAAAATCTAGGCGCTACATTCCACCCTTTTTAAAAAAAATTTTGACGTCAAAATTTGCTACCTGACTAATTCAGGATATTGACTCATAATGTCCTGGTGTCGCTCACGGGTTGCTTCTTACACGTTGTGGTTGCGCCATAATACTTTCACCAGTGGAATCTCCTTGTTACGTAGAATCTTCACTATATAATCAAGAATTTCCACTTCCTTCTCCTCATAGGTTAACGTCGGTTTGATCTATATGTTCTGTTGCTCCACGACATGAGAATGATCTTGCATACACTTTCTCAACATGGATACGTGGAATACATTGTTAATTCCATCCATCGAAGCTGGTAGTTGTAACTGATAAGCGGTCTTTCCTACTCTACTCATAATAGGAAATGGTACAATGTATCTACGATTTAACTTGTCCCTTTTTTCAAATCTTACAACTCCTTTGAATGAAGAGATCTTAAGAAAGACTTTATCATCTACTTCAAATTCTAGCTCTCTACTCAGACGATTTGCATAACTCTTTTGTCAGCTTTGAGCTGTTAAGATCCGTTGTCTAATAAATACAACATTGTCTGTTGTCTACTGTAAAATATCCGGACTAACCAATCTTGCTTCACCAACTTCGTCCCAACATAGCGGAGATCTGCACTTTCTCCCGTAAAGAGCCTCATAAGGAGCCATAACTATCGTAGCTTGAAAGCTATTGTTATATAAAAACTCCAGCAACAGTAGATATTTGCTCCATGAATCCTGAAATTTCAGTACGAAAGCTCCAGGCATATCCTCAAATGTCTGAATAGTACTCTCCAATTAACCGTCCGTCTGAGGACGAAATGCCGTGCTAAAATTGCGCTGCGTATCCATATCTTTGTGTAGACTCTTCCAAAACTTCGATATAAATCTAGGGTATTTGTCTGATACAATCGAAGTCAGAACTCTGTACAACCGTACGATCTTTTGAACATACAGTTCAGCGAATTGATCCACGGAGTACGTCATCTTCACTGGCAAAAAATGGGCAGACTTGGTTAACCGATTCACAATCACCCATAAACCATCACAGCCCTTTGTTGTCCGAGGCAACCCGACAATAAAGTGCATTGATATTTGCTCTCATTTCTATTCAGTGATAGACAATGGTTGTAGCTTTCCTGCTGGGCTCTAGTGTTTAGCCTTAATCTGCTAGAAAATCAAACACGTCTCAACGTACTTTACCACAATCCTCTTCATACTAGGTCGCCAGTAATGTTGCTTAAGGTCCCTGTACATCTTGGTACTTCCTAGATGCACAGAAAACTTAGAAGAATGAGCTTCCGAAAGAATCTCCATACAAAGTTCCTCGTTATTTAGAACATACCACCTATTCCGAAACTTGAGGATTCCGTCGACGGAATAACTAAACTCCGACCTGTCATTGAAGACACGCTTGATCTAATTTCATTGCATTCAGCGTCGTCATTCTGTAATTGCTTAATCTTTTCCAAAATAGTGGGCTATAGGGACATTGCTGACAACATGGCCGACACATTCGACACCACCTCTAAGTTGAATTTCTGAAATTTGCCATCCAAAGTTAATAGCATAGCTGAAGTGGATGCCACCACTCTACTTAATGCATCCGCTAATACATTCGCTTTGCCGGGGTGGTATTTAATTTCGAAGTCATAGTCCATGACGAACTCTAACCACTGCTGCTGCCTCATATTCAACTCGTTCTGAGTGAAAATATACTTCAGACTTTTGTGGTCTAAATATATCTCACACGGCTGTACATACAGATAATGTCTCTAAATTTTCAGTGCGAAAACTACCGCGGCTAACTACAGGTCATGTGTTGGATAGTTCTTCTCATAGGTTTTCAATTGCCTAGAGACATAGGCTATCACCTTCCCTTCCTGCATCAGCACACATCCAAGACCTATATTTGAAGTATCGTAATAAATGTTAAATCTCTCGTCCTCGGCAGAAAGCGTCAAAATTGGAGCAGTAGTTAATCTCTACTTTAATGTCTGGAAACTATGCTCGCAATCTTCGGACCACAGATACTTCACATTTTTCCTCGTCAAATAGGTTAGAGGCGCCGTAATATTTGAAAATCCTTCAAAAAATCTCTTGTAATAACTTGCTAAATGAAACTTTGTATCTCAGTGACAATTTTCGGTTGTGGCCACTCTTTAACTGCCTGAATTTTCACTGGATCAACAGATATGTCATCACTTGAGATGACAATACTCAAGAAATGAACCCTATCCAACAAGAAATCGTACTTAAAAAACTTTGCGTAGAGTTGGTGTTGCTTCAGGGGTTTCCAATGCTGCTTTCAAATGCTACTTGTGTTCCTCCTCACTACGGAAATAGACCAAGATATCACTGATAAACACTATGACAAATTTATCGAGATAATCATGGAATACTCTGTTCATCAGGTCCATGAAAGGGGCTAGAGCATTCGTCACTAGGACGCTCACTAATACTACTTACTGCTCTTATACCATTACTGTATCGCCCCGAAAATCCACACATTTCCTGTACGCTCACTACTACTACTCATTGCTCTGATACCATAATTGTAATGCTCCGAAACCCACACGTTTCTGGTTCGCTCTTCTCTTATACCATAACTGTAGCGCCCCAAAGTCGTCCCCAGACCAAGTTCGTTAACTATACTCATACACATACACTCGGGTAAAATTCGTGTAAAAATTTAAAACTTTGTTTCTCGACTTAAAATGACTTTTTTGAAAACCTTTAAAATCGCTGCAGTGTAAGACTTTGATTAAAATTAGTTTAAATAAAATTTCAAGTTTTTAAAACAAAAAAAGGAATTTTTAGTTGACCCCTGCAGGCTGCAGTCGACACTTGACTCATGCTGCATCAAAGGAGTCGACATCTATACTCACTAGTTGCCGCTTCATTTACCTCTGTTTCATTAGTCGACACTATCAGTCGACACCTCCTTGCTCATCACGCTCACCGATCAACACCTGTCTGCATAGGTCGATAACTTAATCTTCTCTGTCCGCCCGGTCGTACCTTGCGATAGACGCCCCTGCCATTTTTTACATTAACCGGTAGACTCTTCCACACACAGGTCGACACCTGATATGGATTTGTCTCCGAAGGTCGACCTTCGCGGTCGCCTCCTACCAAGTTAGATCGACACCTTATGTACACCAGTCGACACTTGCTAGGATTGGTCAACCACTAAGCCTATAGGTCGACACTTCTTTCACATAAATTTCATTAAAAACCATAAATATTTCAAAAACGGATCTCACTTCAACTAAACGTTTAAAATCGGAATCCTACCATTCTCAATAATTTTTACAGTCAACTTTCTACATCAAAATGAACAAAAATTTTGAAATTATTTACACTTCAAAACAACTCCAACTAACCCCAAAATCCATACACGCTCACCCTGGTCAAAATGCCCTAACAACTTGCCGGATCGTCCACAAGCGCATTCCTCCAACTGCCTTCTAGTATTAGGCTTGCTCAGTGTAATCACCAGCTACTGCCTCGTCACTTACATCACAGAACTCAACTACTAGCATAATGTTAAATAAGTAATGCACATAAAAACTTAAACACTGAAAACAAATATATCCTAAAATATGTATATTCTACAGTTTCATCTATACTTTCATTTTTGTCTCTTTCTTACATATTTTTTATCTTCTTTCTAGTGGGTTCTTTTTTACGTGCTAGATCAAGGTGACACAACTCGCGGTCCACCTCACGGGACAAGGCCAACCTCGATCTAGTAAAGTGACACATCTCGCGTTCCACGTCATGGGAAAAAGCCACCATGTAAAGTGGGGGAATAAGTAATACACCTAGCGGTTCACCTCACGGTACAAGACCACTCAACCCTACCTTCATTATTTTCTTATGTATCTTCTCATTTCGTTCATTACGTCACATCATACTGTTTCATTTTGTAAAAACATGGAAATTAATTTTTGTTTCGTTCTCGTATTTTAAAACCTGAATACATAATCACTAAAGCATAACATAAAACAAACGTGCATGCAACCTACCGAATTGTGATGTAAACTCGAAGGCTAAAGAAGCTACTACACTACTTATCTAGCGTCTTTAGCAATTCGTATCTCGAAATTCATAATTCGCTTGCTAAATTGGGAAACCTATAAAACCACACATCATCAATACTACTTTCCTTCCAACTCGTAAAACTCTAAAGGAAATAACAATTTAACATCTAATCATTCTAAATCAGAATTCCAACTCAATTTCTAACCAACCTTCGAAAATGCATAACTTATCCAATACTCGTCCGATTTGAAATGCTTTGAACTCTTGAGTATGTATATTCTTAACAGTCTAATCCAATTACTAATCCAACACATACAGCTTGGTCGAACGGAAACCATTTCGTAACCCGAGTATTCAGTTATCCAAACAGTCAATTTTTTCCATAAAAACCCATAATTTACTACTGCTTGCAGCTTAAACATCTATACACGGATAAAAATTAACTTTAACCTCAAAATCTTGTATATCTCTCCTAGGGTTCACCAAAACTACCGAACACCCTCTCTAGAGAAGGACGTAGGTTGTGTGTCGCTGGAAGGGAGAACGCAGAGGGTAGGGAGGGGAAGAAACCAAAGGGAATGGCCCCCTTGCTTTTATTTATTTTTATTTCTTTTATAAATAATAATAATAATAACCTAATTACTAAATCACTCTCAACCTCTAACCGTTTAATCAAATTGTTATTCGGTTTGTTTCCTATCGAAATCTTTAAATTTTCTCTCCCATTAGCCTCAAAATAATCTTTTACCTAACCGGATAGATTTTTTGCCTTTAATTCCGATTAGAATTTCGCCATTTTACTGTTACGTAAGCCCAAAAATTATATAATGGGAAAATCAAGGCGCTACATAATGGTTTCTCAAGCAACCACGAGCTTGGGAAACAACGAAGGCTCAACGTTTCTTAGACAATCCAAGTGTAATACCAATTGGTAATCAGAAGCAAAATGCTAGCAAAAGGTGACTCGTTTATTGATTGCGTAAAACATTATAAATGCCAATGCTATGTTGTAAATAACCCTAGGGTGGCTAGGGTTTACAAGTTAAGGATGGCTTCAAGCTAGTCGTTAGATATCATCAAGATGAAGGGCAAAAATGGCGCTGGAGTTTCAAAAAAGCACTTCATTCTTTGGCCGAACTATTGATGTGCTATCCTCCTTCGTTTAGGGCAAGGTCATCACTCCTTATTCCCCTCAAAGTGGGCTGCTCCTTGCCTTGATGTTGGGCCAACTCTTAATTAGTGTTGAGTCATCACCAATACCCAAAGGCACTATCTATTCATCTAGTCCTATCGAGTATTTAGTCATAATCAACAATCTAATGCAATGCATGTCATTAGTAAGGCTATTGTTTGCACATTACAAGGTAGGTGCAATGTTTGCCTTAAAACAAAAATTAATGAAAAAAGGAGTTACATGGAGTGGATGTCGGGGAGACAAATCCCCTCTTTATTTTAATTTTTCATTTGCTCCCAAGTGATGACATACAAATGTTGGGACAAATCTTGATCAAAGAGCTCCCATTCTAAGTCATTGAAAAGAGTCATACCTGCAAATGAATAAGACTTGTTAGTAAATAGGTTGGATAAAACTTGGGCCCTGGTTTGAGAACGAGTGATGGGCCTGTGGACGATATCGCTAGAGGACCACATGGGAATCAAGACAATTCTGCAAAGAAATCTTTTAGCAAAGTGGCCAGAACTTCCACTCTTTTGTCGTTTTCCAATCTTTAGAAAGATTTAGAAGAAAGAGTGGCAAATAAGATCCACCAAACAATCTAAAGAGTTGGTGAGAAATGAAGGAACCACTCATGATGATACGCTACGTGCTCCTATCAAATGATCACAAACCAAGGTATGTAACTTAACTAATTTTCCATCTAATCAGTTTGTGGATTTTTCAAGTAAAGACCATCTTAAAGCATGAATTGAGAGCATGGACACATGGCTTTAAGGGAGGATGCACATGGCAAAGGAATGGCATTCTTGGGTTAAAGAAATAACGCACAAAAGATGGGCTCACGCGAAAGGACATTCTGGCGAACACCTGGCACGCGCAATGGAAGGCACTAGCATGTACAGAACAAGGCAGCAGCATGAACAAAACCGAGCAGCAGCATGCGCACGCATATCAAACAAACCGGGCAGTACCTACACGCATGCACAAAAAAATCATACAACATTACTCAAAATTCTATCATTTGATCATAACCAATGGTGTTATTGCATGTGTGAGCATCTGTTTAGTTAATCAAGGAGTTTAGCTTGTGTTTTTCTTTCTTTGTTTTAACATGTTCTATTTTTGTTAACCAAAATAACCCACGTTGCATGAGCTATCATCCTATCTATTCAAATAACATGCATAAATATTTTTGTTAACAAAATATAGATCTGTTTTCTTTGTTGTGTTTTTCTTTGTTTAGTTTTTGCCTCTGTTTAATTTCCAAAAATTATCTTACGTTTGCATGAAACATCATTCAGTTGTTTGCTCGTAATTGATAGTGTTTCTTATGCGTAAACTACTTGCTATTTTGCTTAGTTAACTAAATGTTTTCTTTTCTCTTTTCTGTTTTTTTTCTATTTTTCTTCTTTATTTTGTTTCTATGTTGTTGGTTTTTGTAACACCCAGAATTTCTATAATTTAATTTTCAGAAATTTTTATAGGTAAACGGCGTAGTTTCGATCATAATCAAGAGCGGAGAATTTGTACTAGTAGATAAAATATTATTTTGTGTCTAATGTACAATAGAGAATTTAGGATTTTCGACCGGATATGGACCGAATGACGGTTTAGCTAAAAGAATAAAGGTTGAGAGCAAAAAGGTAATTAGTATTAAGTATACTAAATAATATAATTAATATTTAATAAAAAGAAGAAGGAGAGGGAGAGAAAAACCCCTCAATTCGGTGATTCTTCTCGCCTCTCTTTACCTCGCAGAGAACCCTCCCCTCCCCACTAAAAGTTTCTCTTCCTTCGGCGACCGTCTATCCATCGACGCAACGCCATTCCTCCGTTTTACCCTCTACTTCAATGGTTTAAGGTAGGTTTGAGTAGTTTATGATTTAGTTTTGCATTATGATTAGAGTTTGATGAAAATTGGTGGATAGAGATTTAGAATTTTAGGGTTGGAGTGTCTATCTGATTTGTTATTGATAGTTGTAGGTTATTGATGATAAATGTGATGGATTGATGAAAAATTTATCGAGTTTTCGTGAAAGACCGAGAATATAGGATTTTAGGCCATAAAACTATTCTGTTTTTGGATTTTTGCCCTAGTTGTAATTGATTATTTCAAATTCTCTTTTGTTATGTTAAACTGAGTTAGGAGTGGAGCGTTTTGCTGCTAGAATCGAGTTATTCCGCCTCCTGACATAAATGTTATGCGCGGTGGAAGTTAGGTTGATTTTTTGCGAGAATTTGGGTTATCGAGCCGTTTTTATTGGGCTTTGGTGGATTGAGTTATTAGTCATACTTTTAGTACGTAGTATGAGTTGTGAGATGCGTTTTAATGTTAATTGGTATGTGATAGGTTGAGCCCGAGGAAGTGATAGATATGAACACCACGGAAAAGCTATGACGCCAGGTAAGTAGTGTTTGTATGCGCATTGCCCTTACAGGCCTACATCATGGGACGGTAGGGCAATATTGTGTATTTTGCATGTTTTTGTTTAGTTATACATCATGTTTTGAAAAGCGTAATGAAAATGAATTTGAACATGGTTTTATATGTGAACGTGAAGAGCGACGGGTAACGGTGAGAATGATGTGTGTGTGGGCAGCTTTGTTTCGGTTGCTGGAGGAACCAGGACGGTGGCAACATGCCAGGTGGTGGTGTGGCAAGTGTATGCTGCCTCACCCTTGGATTGCTGCTGTGGTTTGTGTCTGGTGGTGGGCAACTCTAGCCCCATTGTTGCATGAACCATGATAGTGGCGACGTGCCAAGGGTGGTGTGGCGAGTGCGTCCAGCCTCACCCTATAATAGTTTTGGCGTGTGGAGTGATGCGTGTGTACGGCTTGAGGGCCTTGTTACTGGAGGAACGGGACGTTGACGACTTGCCAGTGTGCGAGATGGCGAGAGAGTCCAGCCTCACCATGGTGCGGCTGTACTACGCGGTGCCGATTATGGCAAGACGAGCGAGAATGTAGAGACTGCATGTGATAGGATTGCATTGTTGGTTTTTACGTTTCATATTGCAATACTTACTGAGCGTTAGGCTTATATTGTGTATTCTGTGGTGTAGCTGCAGAGATTCCTATTAGTGAGTTACAAGAGTTCAGGCTAGATAAGTAGGCGGTTGACGGTGTGCTACCATGTGCGGGCAGGTGTAGTTCGTAAGTGCGGCCCTACCCATGGAGCGAGGCTAGATTTTAGGTTTTGAGGGTTGTGTTTTGTGTAGTCCATGTCAAATGTATAGATTTTTAGGTACAGGTGAGTTTTAATGTTAATAGTTGGGATTGATGTATCGATGCATTCTTAAACTATTTGGGAGATTTTGATTGAATAATTCAGGTTTTTATTTGGTGGTTTTAAATTGCGGGAGTTTTCGTCATTCGTTTTCTTTCGAGCTGGTGTTTTCTTTAGGCAATTGGTGCAAGGTGTCGACCGGTATGTGTAGGTGTCGACCGAACTAAACAAATGTCGACCGCGAGGGTCGACTTACAGGGACAAAAAGAATTAAAGTTTCTACCGGTATCTTTAGGTGTCGACCAGTTAGTGTAAAAATGGTGATAGTGTCGACCGCGTGGTTCGATCTATGCAGGCAGAGAGAAATAAAGTGTTGACCGGTTAGCGTAAAATGGTGAGAGTGTCGACTGCAAGGTTCGACTGGTGCATGCTGAGAGAAATAAAGTGTCGACCAATAAAGGAAGGTGTTGACCGCTCTGTGTGATGATCGTAGGGGTGTCGACCTTGAGGTTCAACCAGTGGGGACAGAGAGTATTAAGGTGTCGACCGGTATGTACAGGTGTCGACCGGTACGCCCCTTTTATAATGTTTTGCAAAGCAAAATTTTATTTAAACTGGTTTTCTTTTATTGAGTCTTCCACTACGACAAGTTTAAACGTTTGCAAAATGTCGCGTTAAGTCGAGTAACAAGAGTTTAAAATTTTTCGCACTCCTTTGTTGCTACGACTTTTGTGATGAAGGTAAACTTGTGGGCTAAACCCGCCAGGTGTACATATTAAGTAAGGTTACCATCTGGTGAGCGCATGCACTCCGATCAAGTAGTATGCGACAGTGTCATATCAGTGGGGACTAGGAGTATACCTGCCGATTTGATTGTAGTGAAAATAACAGGCTATGACTTGATATTGGGCATGGATTGGCTATTTCGGCACTACGCAACGATCGATTGAAGAGCTGGGACTGTTAATTTCCAACCCCTAAATGATGCGAAGCATTTGCTCGAAGCTATGAAGAATATGGGGAGACTATCCGTAATGGCACACATCGAGGCGCAGAGATTATTAATGGGTGAGCATTTTTGTTTTCTTGCAACAATTTTGGATACTCAACTTCATGTGTAAGAGAAGCCACAGGATATTAAGGTAGTTCGGGAATTCCTTGACGTGTTCTTGGACGACTTGCCCGGTTTACCCCTAGACCGAGAAGTTGAATTTGTGATTGATACATATCTCGATGCAGAGCAAATATCGAAGAACCCATATAGGTTTGCTCCTCCGGAATTAAAGGAATTGAAAAAGTAGTTGGGAGAACTATTGGAGAAAGGATTCATACGCCCGAGCTTTTCACAATGGGTTGCGCTGGTCCTATTTGTAAAGAAGAAAGACGGATCGCTCCGAATGTGTATTGAATACAGGGAGCTGAATAAGGTAACCATAAAAAATAAGTATCCACTGCCGAGGATAGATAACTTATTTGATCAACTCTAAAGAGCTCGGATTTTCTCGAATATAGACTTGAGGTCGGGGTATTATCAGCTGAAGGTTAGATCGCATGATATCCCGAAGACAGCCTTTCAGACTAGATATGGACACTATAAATTTGTGGTAATGTCGTTCGGACTGACAAATGCCCCCGTCATTTTCATGGACTTGATGAATTGGGTATTCCAATAGTATTTAGATAAATTCATCATTGTGTTTATCGACGATATCTTGGTTTACTCCCGTGACGAAGAATAGCATAAGGAGCATTTGAAGATGGTTCTGCAGACTTTGAAGCAACATCGGCTGTATGTAAAGTTCTCCAAGTGCAAATTCTGGCTGGATAAGATCCATTTCCTCGGACATGTGATTTCCAGTGGAGGGATATCGGTGGATCCGCTAAAATACAGTCGATCAATAAATGGCCTCAACAAAGAAGTGTTAGGGAGATTCGAATCTTTCTTGGGTTAGCTGGCTATCACAGGAAGTTTATTGAGGGGTTTTCAAGGATTCCAGCACCCCTAACTCGTCTGCCGCGAAAGGAAGTCAAGTATATATGGACAGAGGACTGTGAGCACAGTTTCCAGATGCTGAAGCAAAAATTGACTACAGTTACAGTATTGACACTTCCGGTGATGTATGAGAAGTTTAGTATTTACTGTGATGCTTCCAGAATTTGTTTTGGTTTTGTCTTGATACAAAACAGAAGGGCGATCGCTTATACTTCGAGATAATTAAAGCCTTATTAGCGAAATTATCCGACCCATTATTTGGAGTTAGCAGCAGTTGTGTTCGCACTAAAGATCTGGAGTAACTATTTTTATGGACAACAATGTGAGGTATACTCAGATCACAAAAGTCTGAATTATATCTTCACTCAGAAAGAGCTGAATATGAGGCAGAGGCAGTGGTTAGAGCTCGTAAAGGACTACGACCTGAAAATCAATTATCACCCCAGCAAAGCCAATGTAATGACTGATGCATTCAGCTTGATTTCAGCAATACATGTCAAGATATCTAAAGATTTAAGTGCAGAATTTCAGAGATTTAAATTAGAACTAGTTTCTGATGCGGCGGTAGAACTATCAGCCTTATCTCTGAAGTCGTCAATTCTCGAGAAAATTAGAGAAGCCCAATAAGATGACCCGAGGAGCAACGAATTCAGGTCGAGCATAGCATCTAATGATAGAATCGAGTTTAGCTGTTCAAGTGATGGAATCCTGATGTTCCGTAATAGGTGGTATGTTCCAAACAATGGTAAACTTTAGAAAGTGATTTTGTCTGAAGTGCACTACTCGAAGTTTTCTGTTCATACCGGAAGTACCAAGAATGTACAGAGACCTTAGGCAACATTATTGGTGGCTTGACATGAAGAAGTCTGTGGCAAGGTACGTAGAGACATGCTTGATATGCCAAAAAATCAAGGCTGAGCATCAGAGATCGGTTGGATGGTTGCAATCATTGCCGATTCTTGAATGGAAATGGGATCAAATATCCATGAACTTTGTCGTTGGATTACCCCGGACGGTGAAGGGATTTGATGCGGTGTGGGTGATTGTGGATCGTTTGACCAAATTTGCCAATTTCCTACCAGTGAAGATGACATTCAATATGGACCAACTCGCTAACTTGTATATTCAGGAGATAGTGAGGTTGCATGGAGTTTCGATTTCAATTGTGTCGGATAGAGACTCGAGATTTACATCAAAATTTTTGAAGAGTTCGCTCAAAGCAATGGGGACACGACTGAATTTCAATACAATCTTTCATCCTTAGACCCATAGACAATCGCAGCAAACTATTCAGATTTTAGAGAATATGCTTCGAGCCTATGTACTAGAGTTCCAGGGTTCGTCGAGTAAGTATTTGGTCTTAGTGGAACTTTCATACAACAACATCTATCAGGCTACGATAAGTATGGCCTCTTACGAAGCCTTATACGAAAGAAAGTGCAGATCGCCCCTCTATTGGGATGAGGTCGGTGAAGTCGGTTTGATTGGTTCAGAAATTGTGCAGCAAACAATGGAGAATATCAAGGCTATTTGGCTGCGGATATTGGCAGCTCAAAATAGACAAAAGAGCTATGCTAATAGAAGAAGACGAGAATTGGAATTTGAAGTAAAAGATGAAGTTTTCCTAAAAGGTTCACCATTCAGAGGGGTAATGAGGTTCGGGAGGAAGGGTAAATTGAGCCTAAGATACATTGGAGCATTCCCGATCACAAAGAGAATTGGAAGGGCTGCGTACCAACTAGTATTGCCAGCTTCCATGGAAGGAGTTCATAATGTATTCCACGTGTCGATGCTAAGAAAGTGTCTCAGAGATCTGTCGCACGTGGTGGTCCAGCAGGAGGTTGAGGTACAGCCAACTTTAGCATACGAAGAAAAGCCATTGAAGATTTTAGATTATGCAGTGAATACATTACGCAACAAGAATATTCCAATGGTGAAGGTATTGTGGCGTAACAACAATGTGGAGGAGGCAACTTGGGAAAGACAACTTTATATGATGGAATGTTATCCTGAGTTGTTCAGGTAGCAAATTTTGGTGACAAAATTTTTGTAACGAGTGTGGAATGTAACAACCAGAAATTTTCCATAGCAATTTATTTTGGATTTTTGTAATTATAATCATTGGGGTTTTGGTCTGAATTAATAATGGAGAATTTTTACCCTAAGTGAAAGATTATTTTAAAGCTAATGGTGGAGGGAGAAATTTGAGAATACAACCAGAATCAGATGGAATCACATAATTATGAAACGGTTAAATAGGGAGGGCAGTTTGGTAATTTGAAAAAATATAATAATATAAAAACAAAAGAAGAGAAAAGAGAGAACACCATCGGTGTTCTCCCTCTTCGCAGCGCAACTTTTCCCTGTTTCCCATGTTTTTCTCTTCTCTCCCACAAGCCGGCAATCTCCCCTCCTGCTCAGCAATCGATTCTTCCTGTGTTCTTCTGAATTACTGTAAGTTTTAGTTAGTTTTGAGTAGATTAGTGTGTTGGTTGTTTTAGCGACAAAGACGGAGTTAACTAAGTTATCGGGTGATTCAGTGAAAACCTAGAAGAAAAATTGAGCGTAGAGTTGATTTTGATCCGCATGTTGGTGCCTAATCTAGGAATAGAAGTAGGTTATGAATTTTGACGAGAAAGATTTAGCGTTGGGATAGCCGAATGCTAGAATTTTGGAGCGGTATCCGTTTGACCACGTTCAGCCAAGTTGCAGATGTCCAATTAGGAAATGGATGAGACCATAGGAAACTAGACGTACTCAGGAACTCGTAATACTTTCTATTGTCCAGTTCGGACGAGTATTGTAGAAGTTATAAATTTCTGAAGTTGGTCGGAAATTGTTCGGGATTTAGGGTTAGTAAGGAATTTCGGTTTTGGTATGAGTTACGAGTTTCAAGTTAGTAAATTATGAATTTGACTAGTTAGAATTGATGTATGTATAATTTTATAGGTATTCAAGTTTGAGCACGAAATTACGAAGCACGAAATGATTTCGATAACGCCAAGTAAGTGATGGATTGATTGTGGTTTGACTTCGAGCCTACACCATGGAATGGTAGGATTGTTTGTTTGCTTGATTATTTGTTTGATTTTATTCTTGTTTGGTTGTTTGGTTGTTTGGTTAATGGGTCATGCATATTGTGTTGTCATGCATCATGATTTTGAATTACGAAAGACGAGTTTTGAGCATATTTTGAACTGTGCATATGAAATGTAACGAGATAAGAAAATATTTGCCACGCATGGGTAATGCCTCGTCGTTAACGTGCTAGTGAGAAAGCACTAGGGGGTTTCCATGGATGAATGTATGTAAGATGACATTTTCTGCGAACGCCTCGTCGTTATCGTCTAGTGAGAGAGCACTAGAGGGTTTCAACGATTGATGTTGGGAGGAGATTTGGGTTGGCCGTTCCGTGTGAGATCATGATTTGTGCCTTCAATCTCGCTCCGTGGGTCATGGTGTGGCAGTACTGAGTATAGCAGGATGTGCGCCTACTTGACTCACAAGTGAAAGTAAAAGATGATAATAATGAAAATGAAAACGAAACAAAGTGTAGAAACTGCATGTGTTAGGGGTTGAGTTGAGCATTGATTTTACTTCATGTTCCATATTTGCTAAGCATTAGTCTTACGTTTTGTGTTCCGTGGTGTAGTTGATGACGACCTATCTGTTCCGTTGCTAGGTGATGAGCTTGCATAGGATGGGGTTGGAGGCGTACGATGCATGCCGGTGCAGGCAGTTGTTCGGGAGACACGACCACGGCGAGTCAAAGGGTGGGATTTTTGTAAGTGTTTTGAGTGAATAACGATGTATAGATTTTGAGGTTATAGGTAGCGTCGTACGAGTATAGTTGTCAATTGAAGAAGAATTATATTGTTTTAAAATTTACTTGGAGTAGTTATGTTTTCAAAATATAGGTTTTACTTCATGAATTTGACCGAGGAATGTTTGCCATGCGTTTTTAAATGAACTGATGTTGATTTTTACTGATACTGTGTGTAAGTTGTCGACTGAAGTCAATAGGTGTCCACCGATCAATGTAAAATAGGAGATGGGTGTCAACCAGAGTTTCGACTAGTGCAGGCAGAGCCAAAGTAGGTGTCGACCCATGACTGTAGGTGTCGACCGGTGTATGTAAAAATTGTAGCGGTGTCGACTGTGGGGATCAATCTACGCAGACAGAGAGAATCAAAGTGTCGACCTGTGAAAACAGGTGTCGACCACTCTATAAAATGAATGTAGAAGTGTCGACTGGTGATTCGCAATGTCGACCGATGAAAAGATCCAAGAGTAATGTAGTGTCGACCGGTGTTCTCGGTGTCGACTGATGAAAAACCCGAGACCACTCAAGTGTCGATCGGCATTTGCATGTGTCGACCGGTCTATTTATTTTTATATTTTAAAAGATGAAGTTTATTTAAACCTATTTTAAGTGAGTTTTTCCCTGCGATGCCGATTAAAATGTTTTCAAAAAATATCGTTTTAAGTCAAGGAATAAAAGTTTTAAAATTTTACAAAATTTTTACGATACGAGCTGTAGAGTTGGTATCAGAGCAGTAGCGAACCTGAAACAAGTATGTTTTCTAGGCGTTACAAGAGTTGGTATCATAGCAGTAGCGAACCGGAAACAGGTAGGTTTTCGGGGCATTACAATGGTTTACGCCAAAGTCAACGATCATGACACGGTATCTAGTGTGACATTCCAGCTTTCTAAGGATGCCCGATTTTGGTGGGATTCGGTGAAGGAAACCGCCGATGTGAAGGCCATGACTTGGGAGGAGTTTAAGATGGTGTTTTTCGGCAAGTATTTTAGCCACTCAGTTAGGAGCCGGAAGATGGTGGAGCTCGACCAGTGGAGACAGACGGGTACCGTGGTCGAATACGTGAGATAGTTTGAGGCTCTGTCTCAGTTTGCTAGTCAGCTAGTGAGCCTGAACGAGAACAAGGCACACCAATGTGTACAGGGCTTGAAGCCATACATTGAGGAGCCAAGGAAACTTTTCAGAGAATTGTTGCCTCAGTCGAGCAGTGAGGAGTCGTCTCAACGGAAGGGCCTGAAAAGGGCTAGTGATAGCTCTAGTAGCTAGGGGAGCAACAAGCGGCCTCAGGGATCGGGACAGTTTCCGGTATACCCTAAGTGTCAGAGGAGTAATATTACCGAGTGCAGGGTATGTGCGGGGCGATGCTACAACTATGGTGAGGCAGACCACATGTCCAAAGATTTTCAGAAGCCACGATAGAATCGGTGCTTCAACTGTAGTGAAGTGGGGTATTTTGCTAGGAGTTGCCCGAATTTGATCAAGTCTCCAGCGAGGGTAGCACCGAGAGTCTTCGAACTCATCGAGCCGGATGATGCCACCCAGCCATCGGTGATCTCAGCTAGTATTCTTATTTCAGACATTGTGGCTTATACTATTATCGATATGGGTGCTACACATTCATTTGTGTCTACTGCCTTCGTGGTCAAGGGAAATCTAGTGCCTAGTTATTATGATCAGTTTTATGAGGTGTTGTTACCATCAGGGGAGCGTCTATGCTTGCATCAGGTGGTATAAGGCGATATTATGACAGTGGGAGAAAAGCGATTGTATGCCGATTTGATTACACTCGACGTAAAGGGGTATGAAGATATTTTGGGGATGGATTGGTTGTGTAGACATTATACCACGATAGATTACAGAACTAGAGAGATCCACTTTAGGCCCCCGAGTGCAGAGAGTTGCTCCTTCAGGGTGGAAAAGAGTTTGAGTAGGATTTCTGCTGTGTTGTCTATGACAGCAAAACAGTTGTTACGAGGTGGATGCATGAGATTTTTGGCTGGTGTTATGGACACGCAGTTTCAAGGGGGGTTCAGCCGGTACTTTTCGTCAAAAAGAAGTGCGGATCCCTACGTATGTGTGTTGACTACAGGGAACTCAATAAGCTCACGGTGAATAATAAGTACCCGTTGCCAAGGATAGATGATTTGTTTGACCAACTTTATGGTGCACGGGTGTTCTCTAAGATTGATTTGTGGTATGGCTACTAATAATTTAAGGTTAAGGAGGAAGACAACCCGAAGACTGCTTTCCGTATCAGGTATGGGCACTACGAGTTTTTGGTGATCTCATTTGGGCTAACCAACGACCCAGCAGCCTTCATGGATCTAATGAACCGAGTATTCAGTTAGCACTTGGATAGGTTTGTAATAGTGTTTATTGACAACATCTTGATTTACTCATCGAGGAGGAGCATAGAGAGCAGTTGAGAATCGTGTTGACGACTCTAAGTGTAATAACCTAGAAATTTCGATTTTTAATTTTTAATTTCTGAGATTTTAATTTAATCTCGGTCGGAGTTTTGCGAAATATTTCAATGGGAAAAGTTAAATTATAAGACTCGGAGCTTACTTTTGCGATGGTGTTCGGAATTTAAAGTCGGGAAGTCGAGAAATTATCGAAATTACGGGAGATTAAAACACATGAGGGCAGTTTTGTAATTTGTAATTTATTTATTTAAAAAAAAAATTGAATGATATATGGTGGAATGGCTTCGGGTGGAAGCCCTTCCATCGAGTGTCGCACGGCCGAGAAAGGGAGCGAGAGAGAGATCGAGGAGGAGAAATCGCCGACGACCGACCGCCGAGGAAGAGACGCCAGTGCTCAGAGTACTCCGGGGAGCTGAACAGAGGAGCTGCTTTACCTTCCCGCGCTGAGAAAATCGAAGGTGAGTTCCCCCCTGTTTTCTTTGGTTCTGTCGACCGAGCGTGGAAGCTCGGTTGTTCTTAGATTCTCGACAATAGGGCTCGGTCGTCGGAGCATTTTAGAGTGTAGTGTGTGCGTGTGCTGGAGCCAGTGTGTGGCTCGGCTCTCCCGCGACGAAACCGACCGGGGACAGGGAGTTTCTCTTCAGTTTTGCCCTGCTCTGATGGCCGAGCGTGGGGTCATTTTGCCTCTGCATTTCAGGGGGATTATGGGATAAATTAGAAGGATTGAGGGAGGGGTTCAGGGTTCAATGAACCGATTGAGGAATTCTCAGTTTTGGGGAGAAAACTGTGAAGGTTTTTGGTGCTGCCATGCTGCTTTCTAATTAGGAACTCTCCAAATTGTTAATGTGTGCATTGGTAGATCGAAATGTGATTGTTTACTGAAGGAATTGGCGAGATTTGATTGAAGATGAATTTTTGGCTATTTTTCGTATAAAAATAGATTCTGTTTTTGGCTGTTTTGGCTAGACTTAGGTTGATCATTTTAAATTCTGTTTTGTGGGTTAAAAATAGGTTTTGAGAGGAACGTGTGGCCGCTGGAATCGTTCGATTCCGATATCCGACGCAAAAGTTATGTCAGATTTTGGTCCAAGTCAAATTAGTGAGCATTTTTTGTGGAATCTCGACGTGTGATAATGGCATGTCTGTTTTTGGTGAGTAAAGCTGAATTGAGTGAGTTTTGGTTGAAGAAAAACAAAGGTTGAAATTTTATAAAAAAATGGCAGATTTGGTTTTTGGCATTTTTCACCTATCTGCACCTTACCGTTTAAAATCAATCTTAGTATGTTAAACTAGGTTCCTAAGGGGATGTTTAGCCATTTGAATAGTTCGATTCCGTTGACGGACGCAAAAGTTATGTGCGTCCGAACTTTGGGCTGGTTTTCGGCCAAACCAAACCAATGGACCGTTTTAGTTGGAATTTCATCAGTGTATTTAAGGAAGGTTATTTTTAGCTATTTGGTAGATTTTGAGATAAATATTGATGAGTAGTTGTTTGTGTTTTAGGTTGAGACACTTTTTGGCAAACCCGTGCATTAAGCGAGCGTAGGACGCCAGGTAAGTAGTGCATGCATGTGTTTTGCCCAAGTGGGCCTATACTGTAGAACTTCAAGGTTTATGTGATTGATTGTGGTGTGCGTGCGTATTGTTTGACATGCATCATATTTTAAAAACGTGAACGAAAATGGTTTTGAGTATGTGGTGAGACGTGTGGCGGTGGTGCCGTGGATCCCGCTAGTGTCCGGGCCGGTGCTTCACCAGTCGCGGATTCCACTCGAGGGGTAGGCCGGCTGGGCCGTCATGCGGTGTGCATGTGTTGATGGTGAGGATATGAGCAGTGGTACCGCGGATCCTACTAGTGTGTGGGCTGGTGTAACACTAGTCGCGGATCCTACTCGACAGGTGGGCCGGCTAGGCTATCGGGAAACGTGTGTGTATGACAACTGTGGCCCCATGCTGGGGAGGCTGGGACGGGGGCGACGTGTCAGGGTGTAGAGTGGCGCGAGGTACACCCTTACCCTGATGTGGTTGCCATGTGGTGATGCGTATGTGTAGCTTGTGGGCCTCGTTGCTGGGGAGTCCGGGAAGGTGGTGACGTGTCAGGGTGTAGGGCGGCAGTTCCTCCTTACCCTGGTGCGGCTGCACTACGCGTCACAGATGTGAAAACATGAGTGTGAGTGTAGAGACTGCATGTGATAGGATTGCATTGTCGGCTTTTACTTTCATATCGCATTACTTACTGAGTGTTAGGCTTATGTTGTGTGTTCTGTGGTGTAGCTGCTGACGATACTGCTAGTGAGCCTCGAGAGCCTAGTCCACAGCCGTAAGATGGTTGGCGGCGTACGACCGCAGCACCGGATGGCCGATTTTGATTAGGCGACCCTACCCGTGGAGATGGTAGGTTGTGGCCTGGTTGGTTTGGGGGTTTTTCCTTCTTTTGTGGTGATTATGTACAGTCGATGAGATTAGTTGTATATGTGTCAGTGTATAGGTGTATATGGAGTGCGTGTGATTTTGGCGACATACGCATGTATTTTACATGTTATAGTATAGTATTGCTCGATATTGTGAACTTTCTTCATTTGTAATTGAGGGAATTTCGTTGTCTTCATACTCAGATTTGGTTATGGTGATTTCTCTGGATGATGGATAAATAGATACTGTTAGTTTTGGTGAACTATGTGCAGGGTTTTTAAATTTTTGGGATAGTCAATTTTTAGCCGTTACTCTGCCGAAATTTTGGGAGAGAGGTTGGGAGTCGAGGGGATATGGAATGGGTAGAGATGTGAATAGTGAATGCTAAAGAAGGGTAGATGAGCGTGGGAGTGTGGCGTGATCGCAGGTGCGTGGGCACGTGGCCCTGCGAGTTCTCACGGGTCGTACGGCGCAGGGTGAGGCCGTGCGCGCGGACGTGCTGTATAGAGGCAGGGTGCGTGGGGCACGTTGCGCTGTGAGAGGGCGCAAGACACAGTGACGTGGAGTTGGCACGTGCAGCACTGGGCGAGTGCGCGCGAAGTGTCGAAGTGGGGACGGGAGTGCACGGTACCGGATGGTGTAGTTCGAGGGGTGCGTTGGATTTCTTTTCTAGGATTTCAAGTATTACCGTTTTATATTACACTGTTTTAAATGGTTTTCTTTTGCACTGCGTAGTTTTTATGTTGAGGACTTCGTGTTCCCTCTTCGGGACGCGAGTTGTTTTCAAATCGAGTTGAAAATTTTTCATACTCACAAATGTTCTTTTGAAAATGATTTGAAAACGAAAGAGGTATTAAATTGAGTGAGTTATGTCAAGTGGTAGTGTGTGTAGTGTGTAGATACACTGTAGCGCACCGGGAACTCGGGGTTTCTCGGGGTGTTACAGTTATGGTATCAGAGCCACGTGGTCGACGTCGTTAAGAGGATTACCTAACACCGCGAGCCGCTGTACGGGAGCACTCCACCAACTGTAAGTGTTTATATTCCAATTTATTGTAGTACTAATGTGAGCTTTATATTTATGTTAAAGTTAGAATTGTCAGGAGAGGCAAGAGGTAGAGGTAGAGGGCGGCCACGACGAGAAGCGCCTCCTAGAGCTATGGGCGACATGGATGATACCGTCCGACAGCTGACCGAGTTGGTCCACCGTCAGTCTCAGCAGTTTGAGAGGTTTATGAGCAGGGACGACCAGGGTCAGTCTAGCACCCAGGGTTCGTCCGACAGAGGGGGTGACAGGATGCATAGACTTAGACCCCCCGACCTTTGACGGATCATCTCCGGATGCTCTCAGTGCTGAGGAGTGGATACGAAGTATGGAGAGGATGATGAGTTTTGCCAAAGTAGAGGAGCATGACAGAGTTTCTAGTGCGGTGTTCTATCTTGCCAAGGATGCGAGCCATTGGTGGGATACTGTGGCGACCACGAGGGATATGGAGGCCATGACCTGGGAGAAGTTTAGGTCGGTGTTTTTCGGCAAGTATTTCAGTCATTCCGTCAGGACACAGAAGATGGTGGAGTTTGCACAGTTGAAGGAGACCGCCACTGTGGCCGAGTATGTACGGCAGTTCGAGGCCTTGTCACGGTTTGCAGGACATTTGTTGAGCCTCGATGAGAATAAGGTACATCAGTTTGTGCAGGGCTTGAAGCTGGATATTTACATGGGCATGCGGATTGCGGGGACCCGAGGCATGCCGTACGAAGAGGTGGTAGCAAAGGCCCTTGCTATTGAAGAGGCTCGGGCGAAGCTTCCTAATTATCGGGAGGTACCCAGAGAGCAGCCTCGGAGATCATTCAGAGAGTCGCTGCCACAGGCCAGCAGGGAGGTGTCCGTGCAGAAAGGCCTAAAGAGGTCTAGTGACAGTTCTAGCAGCCAGGGGAGCACTAAGAGGCCGCATGGGTCAGGACAGTTTCCAGTGTGCCTGAAATGTCAGAGGAGCCACTCGGGCGAGTGCAGAACGGGCCCAGTGAGGTGTTATAACTGTGGCGAGGTGGGCCACATGTCCAGAGAGTGCCAGAAGTCGTGTCAAAACCGCTGCTTCAACTGCAATGAGGTGGGACACTTTGCCAGCAGATGCCCAGTGGCGAGCAAGTCGTCAGCCAGAGTTACACCGTGGGTCTTTGCCCTGTTTGAGCCAGATGATGCTGCTCAGCCATCAGTGATAGCAGGTAATATTTTTGTTTCTGGTGTAGCAGCTTATACTTCGATTGATATGGGGCGCTACGCACTCGTTTGTGTCGACGGGCTTTGTGGTTAAGGCCAACTTGGAGTTCAGTCCCGCTGAGCGACATTATGATGTCACCTTGCCATCCGGAGAGCATTTGTATTCAGAACAAGTGGTGTGGGGCAATGTTGTGATAGTGGGGAGCAAACAGTTATATGCCAAGCTAGTCATTCTCCATATGAGCAGTTATGAGGTGATCTTGGGAATGGACTGGATGTTCAGACATCATGCGGAGATTGACTGCAGGATCAGAGAGGTTCATTTCCGGCCCCCGGGCAAGGAGAGATACACATTTAAAGCAGGTAAGGGTCTTGCTAGGATTTTTGCTATATTTTCTCGTCAGGCACCACGGGTGTTGGGCATGGGTTGCTAGGGATTTTTGGCAAGTATTGAGGATGCGCAGTCACCGGGCGATGCTCGGATACAGGATATTCTTATTGTGCAGGAGTTCTCGAAGGTGTTCCGTGATGAATTGCCAGGGTTGCCCCCTGATAGGGAGATTGAATTTGAGATAGATGTTTTTCCTAGAGCCGAGCCGGTGTGCAAGAACCCATACAGATTAGCACCTACTGAACTTAAGGAGCTGAAGGCTCAATTGGAGGAGCTGACAGATAAGGGATTTATACGCCCTAGTTTTTCACCCTGGGGAGCTCCAGTTCTATTTGTCAAGAAGAACGACGGATCCCTACGTATGTGTATTGACTACCGGGAGCTAAATAAGTTGACGGTGAAAAACAAGTATCCATTGCCAAGGATTGACGATTTGTTTGATCAGTTGCAGGGTGCCCAAGTGTTTTCTAAGATCTACCTGAGGTCTAGCTATCATCAGTTAAAGGTGAAGGAGAGGGATGTACCAAAGACGGCCTTCAGGATGAGGTACGGGCATTTCGATTTCCTAGTTATGTCTTTTTGGTTGACCAATGCCCCTGCAGCATTCATGGATCTGATGCACCGGGTGTTCAGGGAGTACCTGGACAAGTTTGTGATTGTGTTTATCGACGACATTCTGATCTACTTGTAGAGTGAGGAGGCGCACAGGGAGCACCTGAGGATTTTATTGACTATATTTTGAGCCAGCATCAGCTGTATGCTAAGTTCTCGAAGTGCGAGTTTTTGTTGGACAGGATTCACTTCTTGGGGCATGTGATCCCCTCTGAGGGTATTTCAGTTGATCTGGGGAAGGTTCAAGCTGTAAAGGAGTGGCCGAGGCCGACAAGTGCTAGTGAGATACGCAGTTTTCTGGGGTTGGCTGGATATTATCAAAAATTCATTGAGGGGTTCTCTAAGATCTCGGCCCCCTTGACCCGGATGACCAGGAAGAATGCAAAGTATGAATGGACCGACAGGTGTGAGGACCGCTTCCAGACATTGAAGTAGAGGTTGACTACGGCTCCTGTACTAACACTGCCCGTGGAATGAGAGAAGTTCTGCATTTATTGTGATGCCTCCAGGATGGGTTTGGGATGTGTTTTGATGCAGAGTGGGAGAGTCCTTGCCTATGCTTCTAGGCAGTTGAAGGCTTACGAGCAGAATTATCCCACTCATGATTTGGAACTAGCGGCGGTTGTATTTGCACTCAAGATTTGGAGGCATTATCTGTATGGGCAGCAGTGCGAGATTTACTCAGACCATCAGAGCTTGAGGTACATTTTCACGCAGAAGGAGCTGAATTTGAGACAGAGAAGATGACTTGAACTTGTCAAGGACTACGATGTGGAGATCAGGTACCACCCGGGTAAGGCAAATGTGGTGGCAGATGCTTTGAGTAGGGTGATAGCCTCGACTTCTGCCATGACTACGATACGGCCTATTGAGTTAGTGACAGAGATGCAAAGTTTTGGTCTGGAGGTAGTTTCTGATCTGGCAGCCACTCTTTCTACCTTGTGGTTGAGGCTGACTATTCTGGACAGAATCAGGCAGGCTCAGGAGACTGATTAAGAGTGTAGCGAGCTGAAGGCGAGTATGGAGGCCAGGGCTAATTCTGAGTTCAGCTGTTCAGAGGACGGTATTCTGAAATTTTGGGATAGGTGGTATGTCCCGAAGGATGAGGAGCTGAGGAGGGATATATTATCAGAGGCCCATTCATCTTCTTTCTCTGTGCATCCGAGAAGCACTAAGATGTACAAAGATTTGAAGCAGCACTATTGGTGGCCTAACATGAAACGAGCAGTGGCTGAGTATGTTAAGGCCTGCGTAGTCTGCCAGCAAGTGAAGGCGGAGCATCAGCGACCGTTTGGAATGCTCCAACTATTGCCTATACCAGAGTGGAAGTGGGAGCGAATCACCATGGATTTTGTGGTGGGGTTACCGAGGACTGCCAAGGGTCATGACGCGATTTGGGTGATTGTGGACAGGTTGACGAAGTCGTCTCACTTTTTGCCTATGAGGATGACTTATACGATGGATCAGTTTGCCCAGTTGTATATTCAAGAGATAGTCAGACTTCATGGGATTCCAGTGTCGATTGTTTCAGATCGAGACCCCAGGTTCACGTCTAAGTTTTAGAGGAGTCTGCATAAGGCTATGGGCACCAGATTAGATTTCAGTACGGCCTTTCATCCTCAGACTGATGGGCAGTCGGAGCGGACTATACAGATTCTAGAGGATATGCTCAGGGCTTGTGTGTTCGAATTTCAGGCGACTTGGAGCAAGTTCTTACCACTGGTGGATTTCTCGTTTAATAACAGCTTTCAGTCCACCATTGGTATGGCGCCATACGAGGCCCTCTATGAAAGGAAGTGCAGGTCACCATTATATTGGGATGAGGTTAGGGAGGCCCGATTGATAGGCCCTGAGATTTTGCAGCAGACTGTCGACAAGATCTCTGTGATACGAAAGAGGATTGAAGCGGCACAGAGTCGTCAAAAGAGTTATGTTGATCATAGACGCCGGGAGTTGGAGTTTAATGAGGGCAACGAGGTTTTTCTGAACGTCTCGCCGTTCAAGGGAGTGGTAAGGTTCAGAAAGCGGGGGAAGCTCAACCCTCGGTTTGTGGGACCATTCCCGATTGTCAAGCGGATTGGGAGGACTGCATACCAGCTTCAGTTGCCTGCGTCGATGGATGCCATCCATGATGTTTTTCATGTCTCGATGCTGAGGAAGTGTATCCGCGATCCCTCTCAGGTAGTGCTGCAGCAGGATATAGAAATCCAGCCAACGCTATCCTACGAAGAAAAGCTAGTGAGGATCTTAGGATCAGCTGTGAAGGTGTTGCGCAACAAGGAGATTTCGCTGGTCAAAGTGATGTGGCGCAACCATGGCGTAGAAGAGACTACTTGGGAGCGACGTGATGACATGGAGCGGCAGTATCCCGACTTATTCGGTACGTAAATTTTGGGGACAAAATTCTTATAAGGTGGGGGGAATGTAATAACCCAGAAATTTTGAATTTTAATTTTTAACTTTCGAGATTTAAATTTAATCTCGGTCGGAGTTTTGAGAAATATTTTAACGGAAAAAGTTAAATTATAAGACTCGGAGCTTACTTTTGCGATGGTGTTCGGAATTTAAAGTCGGGAAGTCCAGAAATTAACGAAATAACAGGAGATTAAAACACGTGAGGGCAGTTTTGTAATTTGTAATTTGTAATTTATTTATTTTAAAAATAAAAAATAAAAAATAAAAAAATTAATGATATATGGTGGAATGGCTTCGGGTGGAAGCCATTCCACCGAGTGTCGCACGGCCGAGAAAGGGAGCGACAGAGAGATCGAAGAGGAGAAATCGCCGACGACCGACTACCAAGGAAGAGACACCGGTGCTCAGAGTACTCCTGTGAGCTGAAGAGAGGAGCTGCCTTGGCTTCCCGCGCTGAGAAAACCGAAGGTGAGTTCCCCCCTGTTTTCTTTGGTTCTGTCGACCGAGCGTAGAAGCTCGGTTGTTCTTGGATTCCCGACAGTAGGGCTCGGTCGTCGGAGCATTTTAGAGTGTAGTGTGAGCGTGTGCTAGAGCAGTGTGTGGCTCGGCTCTCCCGCGATGAAACCGACCAGGAACAGGGAGTTTCTCTTCGGTTTTTCCCTGCTCTGATGGCCGAACGTGGGGTCGTTTTGCCTCTGCATTTCAAGGAGATTACGGGATAAATTAGAAGGAATGAGGGAGGGGTTCAGGGTTCAATGAACCGATTGAGGAATTCTCGGTTTTGGGGAGAAAACTGTGAAGGTTTTTGGTGCTGCCATGCTGTTTTCTAATTATGAACTCTCCAAATTGTTAATGTGTGCATTGGTAGATCGAAATTTGATTGTTTGGTGAAGGAATTGGCGAGATTTGATTGAAGATTAATTTTCGATTATTTTTCGTATAAAAACAGATTCTGTTTTTGGCTGTTATGGCTAGGCTTAGGTTGATCCTTTTAAATTCTATTTTGTGGGTTAATAATAGGTTTTTAGAGGAATGTGTGGCCGCTGGAATCGTTCGATTCCGATATCCAATGCAAACGTTATGCGCGTTGGAAGTTTATGTCGGATTTTGGTCCAAGTCAAATTAGTGAGCGTTTTTCGTGGAATTTCGACGTGTGATAGTGACATGTTTGTTTTTGGTACGTAAAGCTGAATTGAGTGAGTTTTGGTTGAAGAAAAACAAAGGTTGGAATTTTATAAAAAATGGCAGATTCAGGTTTTGCCGTTTTGTGCCTATTTGCGGCTTACTGTTTTAAAATCCATCTTAGTATGTTAAACTAGGTTCCTAAGGGGATGTTTAGCCACTTGAATCGTTCGATTCCGTTGACGGACGCAAAAGTTATGCGCGTCCAAACTTTGTGCTGGTTTTCATCTAAACAAAACCAATGGACCGTTTTAGTTGCAATTTCATGAGTGTAATTAAGGAAAGTTATTTTTAGCTATTTGGTGGATTTTGATAAATATTGATGAGTGGTTGTTTGTGTTTTAGGTTGAGAGACTTTTTGGCGAAACTGTGCGTTAAGCGAGCGTAGGACGCCAGGTTAGTAGTGCATGCATGTGTTTTGCCCAAGTGGGCCTACACTGTAGAACTTTAGGGTTTATGTCATTGATTGTGGTGTGCGTGCGTATTGTTGACATGCATCATATTTTAAAAACGTGAACGTAAATAGTTTTTAGAATGTTTTGAGTATGTGGTGAGACGTGTGGTGGTAGTGCCGCGGATCCCGCTAGTGGGCGGCCCGGTGCTTTACCAGTCGCGGATTCCACTCGAGGGGTGGGCCGGCTGGGCCGTCATGCTGCGTGCATGTGTTGACGGTGGGGATATGGGTAGTGGTGCTGCGGATCCTACTAGTGTGTGGGTCGGTGCAACATCAGTCGCGGATCCTACTCGAGGGGTGGGCCGGCTGGGCTGTCGCGAAACGTATGTGTATGGCAACTGTGGCCCCTTGCTGGGGAGGCTGGGACGGGGGCGATGTGTCAGGGTGTAGAGTGGCGCGAGGTACACCCTTACCTTGATGTGCTTGCCGTGTGGTGATGTGTATGTGTAGCTTGTGGGCCTCGTTGCTGGGGAGTCCGAGACGGTGGTGACATGTCAGGGTGTAGGGCGGCGTGAGGTTCCTCCTTACCCTGGTGCGGCTGCACTACGCGTCACAGATGTGACAACCTGAGTGTGAGTGTAGAGACTGCATGTGATAGGATTGCATTGTCGGTTTTTACTTTCATATCGCATTACTTACTGAGCGTTAGGCTTATGTTGTGTGTTCTGTGGTGTAGGTGCTGACGATACTGCTGGTGAGCCTCGAGAGCCTAGTACACAGGCGTAGGATGGTTGGCGGCGTGCGACCGCAGCACCGGATGGCAGATTTTTGCTAGGGCGACCCGACCCGTGCAGATGGTAGGTTGTGGCCTAGTTGGTTTGGGGGTTTTTCCTTCTTTAGTGGTGATTATGTACAGTCGATGGGATGAGTTGTATATGTGTCAGTGTATAGGTGTATACGGAGTGCGTGTGATTTTGGCGACGTACGCATATATTTTACATGTTATAGTATAGTATTGCTCTATATTGTGAACTTTCTTCATTGTATTTGAGAAATTTTCGTTGTCTTCATACTCTGATTTGATTATGGTGATTTCTCTGGATGATGGATAGATAGATACTGTTAGTTTTGGTGAACTGTGTGCAGGGTTTTTAAATTTTTGGGATAGTCAGTTTTTAGCCGTTACTCTACCGAAATTTTGGGAGAGAGGTTGGAAGTCGAGGGGATATGGAATGGGTTGAGATATGAATAGTGAATGCTAGAGAAGGGTAGATGAGCGTGGGAGTGCAGCGTGATCGCAGGTGCGCGGGCATGCGGCCCCGCGGGTAATCACGGGTCGTGCGGCGTCGGGTGAGGGCGGCGCGCGGACGTGCTTTACAGAGGCAGGGTGCGTGGGGCACGCGGCACTGTGAGTGTGCGCGAGACACAGTGACGTGGAGTTGGCACGTGCGGCACTGGGCGAGTGCGCGCGGGGTGACGAAGTGGGGACGTGAGTGCGCGGTACTGGATGGTGTAGTTCGAAGGGTGCGTTGGATTTCTTTTCTAGGATTTCAAGTCTTACCATTTTATATTACACTGTTTTAAATGGTTTTCTTTTCCGCTGCGTAGTTTTTATGTTGAGGACTTCGTGTTCCCTCTTCGGGACGCGAGTTGTTTTCGAATCGAGTTAAAAATTTTTCATACTCACAAATGTTCTTTTGAAAATGATTTGAAAACGAAAGAGGTATTAAATTGAGTGAGTTATGTCAAGTGTTAGTGTGTGTAGTGTGTAGATGTACTATAGCGCACCGGGAATGCGGCGTTTCTCAAGGTGTTACACTAAGGCAGCACCGACTATATGCTAAGTTCTCTAAGTGCCAATTTTTGTTGGACAGGATCAACTTTTTGGGGCACGTCATCTTCCGTGATGGTATTTTAGTGGATCCAACGAATGTTTATTCTGTGCAGAAATGGCCACGACCGACCAGTGCCAGCGAGATACGCAGTTTTCTGGGATTGCGGGATACTATCAGTGATTTATTAAGGGATTCTCTGAGATCGCAGCCCTTTTGACTCGATTCACTAGGAATAACGTGACGTATAGTTTGTCTGATAAGTGCGAAGACAGCTTACAGGAGCTGAAACAAAGGTTAACTACAGCCCCTTTGTTGGTACTGCAGGTAGAAGGGGAGAAGTTCAGCATTTATTGTGACGCTTCTAGTATAGGCTTGGTTTACGTTTTGATGCAGAGCGGAAGGGTGATTGCCTATGCTTCTAGGCAATTGAAACCCTACGAGAAGAATTATCCCAGGCATGACTTGGCGTTGGCGGTAGTGGTCTTCGCACTTAAGATCTGGAGGCATTATTTTTATGGACAATAGTGGGAGATCTTCTCTGACCACCAGAGTTTGAATTATATCTTCACGCAGAAGTAGCTGAACGTAATACAAAGGAGGTGGCTCGAGCTGGTTAAGATCTATGACGTGGAAATCAAGTATCATTTAGGCAAAGCGAACGTGGTAGCAGATGCCTTGAGCCGAGTGTATGCTTTAATGTCTGGTATGATTCTAGCGATGCCTACCGAGCTGAGGATAGAGATGCAGGAGTTTGGCCTAGAAGTGGTTTTTGATTTGCCAGCCACATTTTCGGTGATGTCATTAAGGCAGACCATCTTGGACAGAGTTAAGCAGGCCCAAGAAATTGACTCTGAGTGTAGTGAGTTGAATGTAGATATGGAAGCCAATGCTTGCACTGAACTCCGTTATTCGGAGGATGGCGTACTAAAGTTCCGGGATAGGTGGTACGTCCCGAAAAATGAGGAGCTAACGAAGAAAATATTATCAGAAGCTCACTTTTCCTCTTTTGCTGTATATCCGGGCAATACCAAGATGTACAGGGACTTGAAGCTGCACTATTGGTGCCCTAATATGAAGCGGGAGGTAGCCAAATATGTTGGGGCCTGCGTGGTGTGCCAACAGGAAAGGGCAGATTATCAAAGACTATCAGGTACGCTTCAGCCACTAGTCATACCGGAGTGGAAGTGGGAGCATGTTACTATGGATTTTGTGGTTGTGTTACAGACGACTGCCAAAGGCCATGATGCGATCTGGGTGATTGTGGACAGGTTGATGAATTCAGCTCACTTTTTGCCTGTGAAAATTACTTATTCCATGGACCAGTTTGCTCAGATGTACATTCAGCAGAAAGTAAGGCTGCATAGGATCCCGGTGTTGATCGTATCAAACCGAGACCTCAGGTTTACATCCAAGTTTTGGAGGAGTTTGCATAAGGCCATAGGCACCCGGTTGGACTTCAATACGGCATTTCATTCGCAGTCCGATGGACAGTCGGAGAGAACTATACAAATTTTAGAGGATATGCTCAAAGCCTGCGTATTGGAGTTTCAGGCAGCTTGGAGTAGGTTCTTACCTTTGGTGGAATTTTTGTATAATAACAACTATCACTCCATCATTGGTATGGCATCGTACGAGGCTCAATATGGGAGAAAGTGCAGGTCGCCGTTGTATTGGATGAGGTTGGAGAGGCAAGGCTTATAGTCCCTGAGATATTACAGCAAACTGTCGACAAGTTTGCTATTATAAGGAAGAGGATTGAGGTAGCTCAAATTCGGCAGAAAAGTTACGCAGACCAGAGGCAGCGGCAGTTGGAATTCAAGTAAGGCGATAAGGTATTTTTGAAGATCTCCCCATTCAAAGGAGTGGTCAGGTTCGGGAGGTGAGCAAAAATCAACCCTCGTTATGTTTGACCGTTCCCTATTATGGAGAGGATTGGGAACACCGCCTACAAGCTTCAGCTGCCTTCTACGATAAGTGCTATACATAATGTCTTCCATGTCTACATGATGAGAAAGTGTATACGTGATCCTTCTCAAGTGGTTACATAGCAGCATATAGAGATACAGCCGACGCAATCTTACGAGTAGAAGCCAATGAACATACTAGGATCGGCTGTGAAAGTGTTGCACAACAAGGAGATCCCCTTGATCAAAGTTTTTGTAGCGCAATCATAGTGTGGAGGAGACCACTTGGGAAATCCGGCAGGACATGAAGCAACAATACCCAGAGCTATTCGGTAAGTAAATTTGATGACAAAATTTCTTTTAAGAATGGTGGAATGGAACAACTGAGATTTTTGTAATTTAATTTTTTAGAAATTCGTATTGGTAAACGGCAGAGTTTTGGTCGGAATCAAAAGCGTAGAATTTATACTAGTAGATAAAGGATTTCAAACTGCATATGGATCGAATGATAGTTTAGCTAAAAGATTAATGGTTAAGGGCAAAAAATTAATTATGATTAATTATATTAAATAATATAATTAAAATTTAATAAAAAGAAGAAGGAGAGGGAGAGAAAAACCGCTCCCTTCGGTGATTCTTCTCCCCCTCTCTTTCCCCCGCAGAGAATCTTCCCCTCACCACGCGAAGTTTCTCCTCATTCGGCAACCTTCTTTCCATCGACACAACGTCATTCCTCCGTTTTGCCCTCCACTTCAACGGTTTAAGGTAGGTTTGAGTAGTTTATAGTTTAGTCTTGGGTTAGAATTATAGTTTGATGAAAATTTTGGATAGAGATTTAGTGTTTTAGGGTTACAGTGTTTATTGAATTTGTTATTAATGATTGTGGGTTATTGATGATAAATGTAATGGATTGGTAAGGAATTTGCTGAGTTTTGCTGAAAGACTGAGAATGTAGGATTTTAGGGCCTAAAACCTATTATATTTTTTAATTTCCGCCCTAGCTGTCGTTAATCCTTTTAAATTGTCTTTTGGTATGTTAAACTATGTTAGGAGTGGAGCATTTAGGCACTGGAATCGAGTGATTCTGATAACCGACGCAAAAGTTATGCGTGTTGGAAGCTTGGTTATTTTTTGCCATAATTTAGGTTAGCGAGCCGTTTTGGTGGATTGCGTTATTAGTCATAATTTTAGTATGTGGGATGAGTTGTGAGATGAGTTTTAATGTGAATTGGTATGTGATAGGTTGAGAACGAGGAAGTGATAGAAACGAGCACCACGAAAAAGCTTGGGCGCCAGCTAAGTAATGTTTGTATGTGCATTGCTCTTACGGACCAATACCATTGGACGGTAGGGTGGTTTTTTGTGTTTTGCATGTTTTTGTTCAGTTATTCATCATGTTTTGAGAAGCATAAGGAAAATGAATTTGAGCATTTTTTTATGTGCGAACGTGAAAAGCGACCCGTGGCAGTGAGAATAATATATGTGTGGGCAATTTTGGCCTCGTTGCTAGACTAACCGGGACAGTGGCGACGTGCTAGGGGGTGGTATGGCGAATGCGTGCAGCATCACCCTGTGATGGCTGTTGCGGTGTGTGTGATGTAGTGGGCAACTCTGGCTCCGTTGCTAGAGGAACCGGGATGGTGGCGACGTGCCAGGGGGTGGTCTGGCGAGTGCGTCTAGCCTCACCCTGGAATGGTTGTGGTATGTGGAGTGACGTGGGTGTATGGCTTGAGCATCTCGTTGCTAGAGCAAGCAGGACGATGACAACGTGCCATGGTGTGAGGTGGCAAGAGAGTATAGCCTCACCATCGTGCGGCTGTACCATGAAGCACTGGTTATTACAACACGAACGATAATGTAAAGAATGCATGTGATAGGATTGTATTGTTGGTTTTTACGTTTCATATTGCACTATTTACTGAGCGTTATGCTTATGTTGTGTGTTTTGTGGTGTAAGTGCAGAGATTTCTGCTGGTAGGTTACGAGAGTCCAAGCAGGATGAGCAGGTGGTTGGCAGCGTGCTCCCATGTGCTGGTAGGTGGAGTTCGTCAGGGCGGCCCGACCCGTGTAGCAAGGCTGGATTGTAGGTTTTGAGGGTTGTGTTTTGTGGAGTCTATGTCAAGTGTATAGATTTTGAGTTACAGGTGGGTTTGAATGTTAATAGTCAGGATTGATGTATAGATGTATTTTGAAATTATTTGGGAGATTTTGATTGAATAATTCAGGTTTTTATTCGGTGGTTTTAAATTGCGGGAGTTTTCGTCATTCGTTTTTTTTCGAGCTGGTGTTTTCTTTAGGCTGCTGGTGCAAGGTGTAGACCGATATGCATAGGTGTTGA
Organism: Begonia peltatifolia; assembly: GCA_022433055.1. Classification (NCBI taxonomy): domain Eukaryota; kingdom Viridiplantae; phylum Streptophyta; class Magnoliopsida; order Cucurbitales; family Begoniaceae; genus Begonia; species Begonia peltatifolia. The sequence goes on along the minus strand of CM039519.1, from coordinate 21,332,332 downwards.
CCAAATTAAACAAATGTCGACTGCGAGGGTCGACATACGAGGACAGAGGGAAGTAAAGTGTCGACCGTTGTCTTTAGGTGTCGACTAATTAGGGTAAAAATGGTCAGAGTGTCGACCGCGGGGTTCAACCTGTGCGGGCAGAGAAAAATAAAGTGTCGACCGGTTAGAGTAAAATTGTTAGAGTGTCGAACGTGAGGTTTGACATGTGCTGGCAGAGAGAAATAAAGTGTCGACCGATGAACGCAGGTGTCGACCGCTCTATGTGATGATCGTGGGGGTGTCAACCACATAATTCGACTGGTGCGTACAAAGAGTATTAAGGTGTCAACCGGTTTGTACAGGTGTTGACCGATACCCCCCTTTTATAATGTTTTGAAAAGCGAAGTTTTATTTAAACTGATTTTTTTATTAAGTCTTTCGCTGCAACAAGTTTAAACATAATCAAAATGTCGTGTTAAGTCAAGCAACAAAAGTTTAAAATTCTATACGAATTTTATCTGGGTGACGAGTAAGTGTACGGTTAGCGACCCGGGTCCGGAGACGACTCGGGGGCGCTACAGGGGTGGTGACAGTTTGGAGTGATCTGGAGATCGCATGGGTTTTTGGGGTGTTACAGTTTTCGTTTGCTAACCAGAATGCCTACATTTGCATGAGGTTATTTTCCAAAATTTTAGAAGCAAAATATCTATTGTTCTGTGTTTTCAATCTATTAGGGACGACCGCTCCAACTCATCGTCTTCCACGCTTAGCACAACGCAGCTGATGTAATAACTCAGAAATTTCAAATTTTAATTTTCAATTTCAGAAATTTTTAATTAAATCTCGGTTGGGGTTTTGAGGAATATTTCAACGGGAAAAATTGGAATTATAAGACTCGGAGCCTACTTTTGCGATGGTTTTCAGAATTTAAAGTCGGGAGTTTGAGAAATTAATGAAATCACTGAATATTTAAAACACGTGAGGGCAGTTTTGTAATTTGTAATTTAAATAAAAAATATATATATATATATATATGAAATCACCCGAATGGCTTCGGGAAGAAGCCATTCGGCCGATTTCTGTAGAGCACCCGAGTGCCGAGAGGAGGCAATCGTGTGCCGTAGTCGGAGCTGCGATCGACGGCCGACGAGCGTGGGTGCGAGGTGCGAGTTACGAGCAGATGATGCTGTCCCGACGAATCGAAGCCGTTCGGTTTCAGCAGCTCGAGTTCCCGAGAAAGTCGAGAGAGAGACGCGGGAGAGGGGAGGAAATCCTCGAGCTCCGATTCTTCGGCCGACGCGGGTGAACGTGGGGGAGACCGCCGGTGACTGAGTGTTCGGCTGTGCTTTGCTTTCTCTTCGCCCGAGCGCACAACAACGCAACGGTAAGTCCTTCCCCTCTTGCTGCCCGTCTCGTTATTTTTGGTTTGGCCGAAATTAGTGCTCGGCCTGCTTTCGTCATTTGATGGAATTGGCCGCAAGGTTGTAGTGTAGCACGAGGGTGATGCCGCGAGTTTAAGGAAACCGAAGGTGAGCCCTGTCGATTTCCTGTTTTGGCCGAGCTTAGTGTTGGGCCTCCTTGCATTTGGGGAGAACTTGGCCGAGAGTTATTGATGTGCCCAAGAGGGCCGTCACTCGATCACAAACCAAGGCACAAACTTTATCCAACCTGTTAACTAACAACTTTAATTATTTTGCAGGAATTACAGGTGTCGAATGCCTCTTCGCGGATTTGGAATGGGACCCGAGCACAAATGACAAGGATCAACCCTTGCACTTGCTATCGTGGGAACTAAAGGTGGAAGCACGTGAAGAAGGGATTTGTCTCCCTCGGAATTAATTTGTATTTGAATTTTATTCGGCAAACATTCGCCTTATGTTTTTGTTGGCAACCATTCGCCCACCTGTAATGTTTTATAATTGCATGCATCCTTAGGCATTAGGATTAGATGTATGTTAAGTTAGATGGTGATTAGAAGCAACAATTGACCCGGAGTTTAGCAGCCCATTGATGCAACAAATGGGCCAAAGCTTGAAGAGTGATCTGGTGTGCAAGTGGACTAAGAATGGCCAACCATGTGGCCCATTTCGAAGCCCAAGCCCATTCTAACCTTCAGCCACCCTAGGTCTATAAATACATGGCTATTGGTGTGTGTAAAGGTTGTTGAATATATGAGAAATAGCCCTTTTGTGTTCACCCAAAGTAGTTGAAGCTTGGTGAACAGTAAGGCTCAGTTCGGTCAAGAACCGAGAAGGAGTTCATCTCCTTGAGCTTTCAAGCACGAGATTGCTTGAATAGCTATTGTTCCACTCGTCTTCCCTCTCTTTTCCAGAGAAGGATACACGAAGAGAGTGGCCATAAACCGGTTCCGTTTGCTGCCGTCTTCCTTCGAAAGGTCGTTATGCCGAAAGCCTAAAAGGTTGCTCATCAGACAGCATTCGGTTTTCTGCTTACATTTGTTTTCTATTTCGCTTGTGGGTAAAACACGACTCATTCGAGGTGGAATCGTGTCAGTTATAAACGTAATAGGGCTAGTTGTGTGTAGAAGTTCTTAAATTGAAGTTTGAAATAAAAAATCAACCATTTTCGTGCAGGGGCAGTTCGGTTTTTAGCCATTTTGGCCTCGCTCCGGTTGATCGTTTCCAATTCTGTTTTTGTGGGATAAAATAGGTTATTAAAGAGACGTATGGCCGCTAGAATCGTTCGATTCTGATATCCGACGCAAAAGTTATGTGCGTTGGAAGTTTATGTCGGATTTTTGTCCAAGTCAAATTAGCGAGCGTTTTTTGTGGAAATTCGATTTGTGAAAGTAGCATAGGCATTTTGATGCATATAACTAGTTGCGAGTGAGTTTTGGTTGAAGAGAAATGAAAATGTAGAATTTGATAAAGGTGGCAGATTCGGTTTTTAGCGTCCTTTGCTTGTCTGCGGCTTATCGTTTTAAAATCCGTCTTAGTATGTTGAACTAGGTTCCTAAGGGGACGCTTAGCCACTTGAATCGTTCGATTCCGTTGACAAACGCAAAAGTTATGCGCGTCCGAAATTTAAGCTTGTTTTCAGCCGGACCAAACCGGTGACCCGTTTCAGTTGAAATTTCATGAGTGTAGTTAAGGAAGGTTATTTTTAGCTATTTGGTGAATTTTGAGATAAATACTGATGAGAGATTGGTTGTGTTTTAGGTTGAGGCCTACTTTTGGCGAAGCTGTGCGTCGAGCGAGCTTAGGACGCCAGGTAAGTAGTGCATGCATGTGTTTTGCCCAAGTGGGCCTACACTATAGAACCTTAGGGTTTATGTGATTGATTGTGGTGTGCGTGCGTAGTGTTTGTCATGCATCCTATTTTAAAAACGTGAACGAAAATGGTTTTGAGCATGTTTTGAGTATGTGGTGAGACGTGTGGCAGTGGTACCGCAGATCCCGCTAGTGTGCAGGCCGATGCTTCACCAGTCGCGGATTCCACTCGAGGGGTGGGCCGGCTGGGCCGTCATGCGATGTAAATGTGTCGACGGTGAGGATATGGGCATTGTGACCGCGGATCCTACTAGTGTGTGGCTGGTGCAACACCAGTCGCGGATCCTACACGAGGGTGGGCCGGCTGGGCTGTCGCGAAACGTGTGTGTGTGGCAACTGTGGCAACTGTGGCCCCTTGCTGGGGAGGCTGGGACGGAGGCGACGTGTCAGGGTGTAGAGTGGCGTGAGGTACACCCTTACCCTGATGTGCTTGCCGTGTGGTGATACGTGTATGTAGCTTGTGAGCTTCGTTGCTATGGAGTCCGGGACGGTGGCGACGTGTCAGGGTGTAGGGTGGCGTGAGGTTCTTCCTTACCCTGGTGCGGCTGCACTACGCGTCACATATGTGACAACATGAGTGTGAGTGTAGAAACTGCATGTGATAGGATTGCATTGTCGGCTTTTACTTTCATATCGCATTACTTACTGAGCGTTAGGCTTATGGTGTGTGTTTTGTGGTGTAGGTGCTGACGATACTGCTGGTGAGCCTTGTCCAGAGGCGTAGGATGGTTGGCGGCTTGCGACTGCAGCATCGGATGGCGGATTTTTGTTAGGGCAACCCGACCCGTGGAGATGGTAGGTTGTGGCCTGGTTGGTTTGGGGGTTTTTCCTTCTTTTGTGGTGATTATGTACAGTCGATGAGATGAGTTATATATGTGTCAGTTTATAGGTATATATGGAGTGCGTGTGATTTTGGCGACGTACGCACATATTTTACATGTTAGAGTATAATATTGCTCTATATTGTGAACTTTCTTCATTTGTACTTGATGGATTTTCGTTGTCTTCATACTCTGAGTTGGTTATGGTGATTTCTCTGGATGATGGATAGATAGATACTGTTAGTTTTGGTGAACTGTGTGCAGAGTTTTTAAATTTTTGGGATAGCCAGTTTTTAGGTGTTACTCTGCCGAAATTTCGGGAGAGGGGTTGGGAGTCGAGGGGGTATGGAATGGGTTAAAATGTGAATAGGCTAGAGAAGTGTAGATGAGCGTGGGAGTGCGGCGTGATCGCAGGTGTGCGGGGCATGCGGCCCTGCGGGTGCTCACGAGTCGTGCGCACCGGGTGAGGGCATGCTCACGGCCGTGCTGTACAGCGGTAGGGTGCGTGGGGCACGCGACGCTGTGAGCGTACACGAGACACAGTGACGTTGAATTGGCACATGCGGCACCGGGGGGGTGTCGAAGTGGGGACGTGAGTGTACGGTACCAGATTGTGTATTTCGAGGGGTGCGTTGGATTCTTTCCTAGGATTTCGAGTCTTACCGTTTATCTTAAACTGTTTTAAATGGTTTTGTTTTCGAATCGAGTCGAAAATTTTTCATACTCACAAATGTTCTTTTGAAAATGATTTAAAAATTAAATGGGTATTAGATTGAGTCAAGTGTTAGTGTATGTAGTGTGTAGATGTACTGTAGCGCACCGGGAATGCGGGATTTTTTCTCGGGGTGTTATAGCTGAAGACCCATTAGAGGAAGAAAGGAAAAGAGAAGACGTAACCGAAGGTAACTCTTATGCATGATCATCATTTATCCCTTTAGTTAACTAGATTTTGTCTGTTGTGATTCTAACAGTAAAATTTTGTTTCCTCATATAGATTAAAACCTATGATATGATTTACTAGCACATATGTTCCATTTAGCATTCATGTTATTAGCATTGTTGGTTGTGCTGTGTTAATCTTGATTAAACTCTAAATTAATTTCATTAAGATTAGCAAATCTAGTTAATAATCTAATGAGATATTTTGCTGTGAATTTTGCTAGTGATTATATATTTTGTATTTTGTTTTTCTCTTTCATTTTCTTATTGGTTTTGTAGTGTTGCTTGATAAATACATGAACATATAATTAATTTAAGTCTAATTATGTGTATTTATTAAATTCATTTAAATTATAAATAAGTTTTTCTATGATTTTTTTCGTTATTATTATTGAATTATAAAAAATTTATTTAAGTTTATTTATTTTTATAAATGCACTTTTATAAGTAACATTAATTTGACTTTAATTTTTTAGGTTTAATAATTAAATTAAGGAAAAAATCCAGCACGAATCAACCCCTTTTTTTCTCTCCAGCTGACCCACTGAAGCAACATAAGATACCAAATGCATATTACCATTTCTTTCTTCCTGACAACCACAAGTGAAAGGAAATGCACAAATCAATTCAAAAAGAATTTGTGTAGTATGACGTTATTAGATTGAAACATAATTCACTTCTCAGCGCTTAAACAATTGACACGTGGTGTACATGGCTAATTAAATTACAGCTTTTCAATCTGATTGCTGCTTGTTTCGTATATCTTTGCATTAGTACTCAAATCTCTAAACATTAGCTCGAGAGTGCAATTAAGAATATTTTTTTTTATTTTAAAATATTTTATGCATTATAAATAGGCCTAAATATGGGTCAATTTGTATTTTTCTTATTTTGTCACTTATTATCATAGTTTTCTATAGAACTTGTAATGATAATGTGTGTATTAGGATAAAAATATTGGTGAGGTTAGAAAAGAAATTATTTGTTTAGCAATTCAATGAAGGTTTTGTTATTTTGGTTTTCAATGTTTAAATATTACAGTGATTTTTATTATTGCATATTCAACTTTGTATGTTGATTTTATATAATTTCAGTCATGGTTTTTTTATATAATTCTACATACAAATCTATTATATTATTTTATTAGTACTCTTTTACTGCATTATAAGCTCACAAACATAGTGGCGATTTTGGATTTCTAGTAATAATAATCGCATTGTTCTTCAACTTAAATTTAAATAACTCAAATATATATTTTATTTTAAAATTAAACCTGAAATTGATGCGCTTAAACAACTAATAAATTCTTTGACCCGCCGTTATCTTTTTTGTTATTGAATTCTCCACACAAAAATAATATCTTTTAATTTACTTTCTTTTAATCACAAAATTCACTTTTTATTTATTTTAGCTTTAACATATCTATTGTTTTATTTTGGTTTATCTTGTTGATTAAGCTTTTAACTACCTTTTTATGTAATCGACCACCCGAAACCGTACTGCAACTAACCGATTATGTAATAACCCGAAAAACTTCAGATTTTTTATTCTAATTTCTGAAATTTTTAATTTAATCTCGGTTGGGGTTTCGGAAAATATTTTAACGGGTAATTTACGTTATAAAACTCGGAGTTTACTTTATGATGGTTTTCAAAATTTTAAAGTCGGGAGGACAAGAATTTAACGACTTACTGACGCAAAAAACGTGAGGGTAATTTGGTAATTTTTATTTATTATAAAAATATATATAAATAAATAAATGTAACAACCGAATTGCTCGGGAGAAGCCATTCGGCTGTTACACCTTCACGCCCGAGAGTAGAGGGAGACGGGAGGGAGAGAGAGAGCGATTGGGAGGGAGTTCCGACCATCGATCGCCGAGGGTGAGACGCTGGTGCACGGAGTGTTCCGACGAGCTGAAGTGGAGGATCGGGTGCGGTTTTTCTTGAGCTGAAAACCCTAGGTGAGTTCTCCCCTGTTTTGGTTTCGGTCGACCGAGCGTGGAAGCTCAGTTGTTCTTGAATTCCCGACGGTTAGAGCTCGGTTTTTGGGGTATTTTACAACCTAGTGGGTGTTCTGGAGCCAGTGTGTGTGGCTCGACCCTTCCCGCGACAAAACCCGAATGAGAAACATGGAGTTTTCCCTTTCGGTCTAGTTCTGTTTTGATGACCGAGCGTGGAGTTGTTTTGCTTTTAGATTTCAAAAATTTGGTGCTATAATTCAGGAGAATTAGAGGTGAAATTCATGGTTAAATGAGCCGGTTGAGAAATGCATAGTTTTGGGAACGAAACCGTGAGGATTTTGTGCTGCCATTACTGTTTTCTAATTAGGAACCACTAAATTTGTTAATGTATGCATGAGTGAGCTAAAATGTGGCTGGTCGGTGAAGAAATTGGCGAAATTGGATCGAAGTTGGGATTTTAGATTTTTTTTTGTATAAAAATAGTTCTATTTTTGGGGATTTTGATGGAGCTATGGTTAATCGTTTTAAATTCTATTTTAGTGGGTTAAAATAGGCGCTTATAGAAACGTATGGCCACTGGAATTATTCGATTCCGATATCCGACGCAAAAGTTATGCACGTCGGAAGCTTTTGTCGGATTTTGGTCCGAGTTAAATTAGTGAGCGTTTTTTGTAAAATTGTGACGTGTGACAGTAGCATGGCTGTTTTTGATACGTAAAGCCAATTTTGAGCAAGTTTTGGTTGAAGGAAACAATCATGTGAAATTGGATAAAAAGGGCAGATTCGGTTTCAAGATTTTTCCATCTAGCTGCGGCTTACCGTCTTCAAATCCGACTTAGTATGTTAAACTAAGTTCCTAAGGGGACGTTTAGCCTCTTGAATCACTCAATTCCGTTAACACACACAAAAGTTATGCGCGTCTAAACTTTAGGCTGGTGTTCGGCCGAACCAATTTGGTGACCCGTTTTAGTTAGAATTTTATGGGTTTAGTTAAGGGATGTTATTTTTAACTTATTTGGTGAATTTTGAAGTAAAGATTGATAAGTGATTGTTTGTGTTTTAGGTTGAGACATTTTTGGCGAAACTATGCGTCGAGTGAGCTTATAGCGCTAGGTAAGTAGTAGATGTATGCGTTTTTCCCAAGTGGGGCTACACCGTAGAACTTTAGGATTTATGTGATTGATTGTGGTGTGCGTGCGTATTGTTTGACATGCATCACTTTTAAAAAAAAAAGGAGCAAAAATGGTTTTGAGCATTTTTTGAGCATGTTTTGAGTAAGTGGTGAGACGTATGGCGGTTGTACCGCGGATCCTGCTAGTGTGTGGGCCGGTACGCAACCAACCGCAGATTTCTGCTCTAGGAGTGGGCCAGCTGGGCCGTCACGCGGCGTGTATGTGTTGACATTGAGAATGATGGGCAGTGGTATCGCAGATCCTACTAATGTGCGGACTGGTGCAATACTAGTCACAGAATTTGCTCGAGCAGTGGGCCGGCTGGGTTGTTGCGAAACGTGTTTGTGGCAACTTTGGCCCCGTTGCGGGGGCGACGTGTCAAGGTGTAGTGTGGCGCGAGATACAACCTCACTTAGATGTGATTGCTATGTGGTGATGCGTGTGTGTAGCTTGTGGGCCTCGTTGCTGGGGAGTCCGGGACGGTGGCGACATGCCAGGGTGTACGGTGGCGCTAGGTTCCTCCTTACCCTGATGCGGCTGCACTACGTGTCACAGATGTGACATTATAAGTGTGAGTGTAAAGACTGCATGTGATAATATTTGCATTTTCAGCTTTTATTTTTATATTCCATTACTTACTGAGCGTTAGGCTTATGTTGTGTGTTCTATGGTGTACTTGCTGACGATATTGCTGGTGAGCCTCGAGAGCCTAATCCTAAGACATAAGACGGTTGGCGGCGTGCGACCGAGGCACCGGATGGCAGATTTTGTTCGACCGACCCGACCTGTGGAGACGGTAGGTGGTGGCTTAGCTGTTGCGGGTATTTTATTTTGCTTTGTCGATATAAAGTTGATTATACAACTTGTATAGGCATCGGTTGTATAGGGGTGGAGTGCTTGTAATTTTGGTGACGTACGCGTATGCTTTACATGTAGGAGCTTGGTATTACTCTATACTATGGACTTTCCTCGTTTGTAGTTGATATATTTTCGTTGTCTTTAAACTTTGATTATTTTGTTATGGAGATTCTCTGGATGGTTGATAGATAAATATTGTTAGTTTCTGGTGAACTGTGGGCCGGATTTAAATTATGGGATATCCAGTTTTTAGCCGTTAGTCTGCCGAAATTTCGGGAGAGAGGTTGGGAGTCGAGAGGAAATGGAATAGGTCAGGATGTGTACAGTGAGTGTTAGAGAAGTGTGGATGGGAGTGGGTGTGCTGCGTGGTCGCAGGTGCGCGGAGCACGCGGCGCTGAGGGTGCTCACGGGTCATGCGGCGTCTGGTGAGGGCGTGCGTACGTACGTACGGTACGGAGGTAGGGTGCGTGGGGCACGCGGCGCTGTGAGAGTGCGCGTGACGTGGTGATGTTGAGTTGGCACGCGCAGCACCCTGAGGGTGCGTGTGGGGCATTAAAGTGAGGGGGTGGGTGCGCGACACCGAATCTGTGTAGTTCGAGGTATGTGTTGGACTCATTTCTAGGATTTCAAGTCTTGTCATTTTATTTTAAAACTACTTTAAATTGTTGTCTTGTTCGTTGCGTATTTTTATATTAAGGATTTCGTGTTCCCTCTTCGGGGCACGAATTGTTTTCGAATCGAGTCGAAAATTTTTATACTCACAAATGTTCTTTTGAATAGCATTTGAAAAAAAAAAAGCGGTATTAAATTGAGTGAGTTGTGTCAAGTTTCTGTATGTCATAATGTGTAGACGTACTGTAGCACACCAGGAACGTGTAGGTTCATGGGGCGTTACAGTTATGGTATTAAAGCTACGAGGTCGACGTCGTTCAGAGGATTACCTAACACCGCCAGCCGCTGCACAGGAGCACTCCACCAACTGTAAGTGTTAAATTTAAATTTATTGTAATACTAATGTGAGTTTTGTATATGTTAAAGGTAGAAAATGTCGGGAGAGGCGAGAGGTAGAGGTCGACTATGATGAGAGGCGCCTAGCGCTGTGGGCGACATGGATGATACCGTCTGGCAGCTTACCGAGTTAGTCCACCGTCAGTCTCAGCAGCTGCAGAGATTTATGAACAAAGATGACTAGAGTAAGTCTAGCGCCCAAGGTTCGTCTGACAGAGGGGGTGATAGGCTGTATAGACTTAGATCCCTGACTTTTGACGGGTCATCTCTGGATCCTCTCAGTGCTGAGGAGTGGAAACGGAGCATGGAGAGGATGATGAGTTTTACTAAGGTGGAGGAGTAGGACAAGGTTTCTAGTGCGGCATTCTATTTGGCAAAGGATGCGAGCCATTGGTGGGACACTGTAGTGGCCACGAGAGATGTGGTGACCATGACCTGGGAGGAGTTCAGGTCGTTGTTTTTCGGTAAGTCTTTCAGCCATTCTGTCAGGACACGGAAGATGGTGGAGTTTGCGCAGTTGAGGCAGACCAGCACTGTGGTCGAGTATGTACGACAGTTTGAGGCCTTGTCACGGTTTGCAGGGCATTTGGTGAGCATCGATGAGAATAAGGTACATCAGTTTGTTCAAGGCCTGAAGCCGGATATCTATATGGGCATGCGGATTGCGTGGACTCGAGGCATGCCATACGAGGAGGTTGTAGCGAAGGCCCTGGACATTGAGGAGGCTCGGGCGAAGCTTCGTTGTTATAGAGAGGTACCAAAGGAGCAGCCTCAGAGATCATTCAGAGAGTTGTTGCCACAGTCGAGCGGGTAGGCGTCCATGCAAAAAGGCCTGAAGAAGCCTGATGACAGTTCCAACAGCCAGGGGAGCACCAAGAGGCCGCACGGGTCGGGACAGTTTCCTGTGTATCCGAAGTGTCAGAAAAGCCATCCAAGCGAGTGCAGAGTAGACCCAATGCGGTGTTATAACTGTGGCGAGGTGGGCTACATGTCTAGGGAGTGCCAGAAGCCGCATCAGAACCGTTGCTTCAACTGCAATGAGCTAGGACACTTTGCTAACAGATGCCCACCTGCGAGCAAGACGTTAGCTATAGTTACACCGAGGGTCTTTGCCCTTTTTGAGCCAGATGATGCTGCCCAGCCATCAATAATTGCAGTTAACATTTTTGTTTCCGTTGTGGTAGCTTATACTTTGATTGATACGGGCGCTACGGACTCGTTTGTGTCGACGGGTTTTGTTGTTAAGGCAAACTTGGAGTTCAGTCCCACCAAGCCACATTATGATGTGACATTGCCATCAGAGGAACATTTGTATTCAGAATAGGTGGTGCGGGGCAATGTGGTGACAGTGGGGAAAAATCAGTTATATGCCGAGCTAGTCATACTCTATATGAGCGGTTATGAGGTGATCTTGGGAGTAGAGTGGCTGTTTAGACATCATGCCAAGATTGACTGCAGGACAAGAGAGGTTCATTTTCGGCCCCCGGGCGGGAAAGCTACACATTTAAAGCAGGTAAAGGTCTTGCCAAGATTTTTACTATCTTTTCTTGTCAGACTCCACGGTTGTTGGCCAAGGGTTGCTAGGGGCTTTTGGCAAGTGCCGGAGATTCGCAGTCACAGGGTGATACTCGGTTACAGGATATTCTTGTTGTGCAGGAGTTCCCGGAGGTGTTTCGTGATGATTTGCCAGGGTTGCCCCCTGACAGGGAGATTGAATTTGAGATAAATGTTTTCCCAGGTGCCGAGCCGGTGTGCAAGAACTCATACAGGTTAGCACCTACCGAACTTAAGGAGCTGAAAGCTCAGTCGGAGGATCTGACGGATAAGGGATTTATACGCCCTAGTTTTTCACCTTGGGGCGCGCCAGTTCTATTCGTCTAGAAGAAGAGCGGATCCCTATGAATGTGTATTGACTATCGGGAGCTGAATACGTTGACGGTGAAGAACAGGTACCCATTGCCGAGGATTGATGATTTGTTTGATCAACTACAAGGTGCATGAGTGTTTTCTAAGATCGACCTGAGGTCCGGCTATCATCAATTGAAGGTAAAGGGCGAGGATGTACCGAAGACGGCCTTAAGGACAAGGTATGGACATTTTGAGTTCCAGGAAATTTTGACCAATGCCCCTGCAGCGTTTATGGATTTGATGCATCGAGTGTTCAGGGAGTACCTGGACAAGTTTGTGATCGTGTTTATCGACGACATTCTGATTTACTCGCGGAGTAAGGAGGAGCACAAGGAGCAGTTGAGGACCGTATTGACTATTCTTAGGCAGCATCTGCTGTACACTAAGTTCTCGAAGTGCGAGTTTTGGTTGGACAGGATTCACTTTTTGGGGCATGTTATTTCCTCTGAGGATATTTCAGTTGATCCGGTGAAAGTTCAAGCTGTGAAGGAGTGGCCGCGGCCGACCAATGTTAGCGAGATACGCAGTTTTCTAGGGTTGGCTAGATATTATCGGAGATTCATTGAGGGGTTCTCTAAGATCTCGGCTCCCTTGACCCGGTTGACCAGAAAGAATGCGAAGTATGAATATACCGACAGGTGCGAGGACAGCTTCCAGACATTGAAGCAGAGATTGACTACGGCTCCTATACTGACGGTGCCCGTGGAAGGAGAGAAGTTATGTATTTATTGTGATGCCTCCAGGATTGGTTTGGGGTGTGTTTTGATGCAGGGTGGGAGAGTCATTGCCTATGCCTCTAGGCAGTTGAAGGCTTACGAGCAGAATTATCCCACTCACGATTTGGAGCTGATGGCTGTTGTATTTGCACTTCAGATTTGGAAGCATTACCTTTATGGTCAGTAGTGCGAGATTTACTCAGACCATCACAGCTTGAGATACATTTTCACGCAGAAGAAGCTGAATTTGAGACAGAGCAGATGACTTGAGCTGGTCAAGGATTACGATGTGGAGATCATGTACCACCCGGGAAAGGCGAACGTGGTGGCAGACGCCTTGAGTCGGGTGACAGCTTCGACTTCTGCCATGACTTCGATAGGGCTTGTTGAGTTGATGATAGAGATGCAGAGTTTTGGCCTAGAGGTAGTTTCTGATCTGGCAGCCACTCTTTTCGCATTATCGTTGAGGCCAACTATTCTAGACAAGATTAGACAGGCCCAGGAAACTGACTCAGAGTGTAACGAGCTGAAGGCGAGTATGGAGGCCAGGCCTAATTCTGAGTTCAGCTTTTAAGAGAACGGGATTCAAAAATTTCAGGATAGTTGGTACGTCTCGAAGGATGAGGAGCTGAGGAATGATATATTATCAGAGGTCCATTCATCTTTTTTCTCTGTGCATCCCAGAAGCACTAAGATGTACAGAGATTTGAAGCAGCACTATTTGTGGCCTAACATGAAACGAGCGGTGGCTGAGTATGTTGAGACCTGCGTAGTCTGCCGGTAGGTGAAGGCAGAACATCAGGGATCGTCTGAGAGGCTCAAACCATTGCCAATACCAGAGTGGAAGTGGGAGCGAATCACTATGGATTTTGTGGTGGGACTGCCAAGGATTGCCAAGGGCCATGATACTATCTGAGTGATTAATGTGAAGACAAAATTCGTATAAGGTGGGGGGAATGTAATAATCCAGAAAATTTTTATTTTTAAATCTAATTTTTGAAATTTTTAATTTAATCTCGGTTGGGGTTTCGGAAAATATTTTAACGGGTAATTTACGTTATAAAACTCGAAGTTTATTTTGTGATGGTTTTCAAAATTTTAAAGTCAGGAGGACGAAAATTTAACGAAGTTACGGAAGATAAAAACATGTAAGGGCAATTTGGTAATTTTTTATTTATTATAAAAAAAAAAATAAATGTAACAACCGAATGACTCGAGAGAAGCCATTCGGCTGTTACACCTTCACGCCCGAGAGCAGAGGGAGACGCGAGAGAGAGAAAGAGAGAGAGCAATCGGGATGGAGTTCCAACCATCGATTGCCAAGGGTGAGACGCCGTTGCGCAAAGTGTTCCGACTAGCTGAAGTGGAGGCACGGGTGCAGTTCTTCCTGAGCTGAAAACCTCAGGTGAGTTCTCCCCTGTTTTGGTTTCTATTGACCGAGCGTGGAAGCTCAGTTGTTCTTGAATTCCCGACGGTTAGAGCTTGGTTTTTAGGGTATTTTAGAACCTAGTGTGTGTTCTGGAGCCAGTGTGTGTGGCTCAGCCATTCCCGCGACAAAACCCGAATGAGAAATAGGGAGTTTTCCCTTTTGGTCTGGTTCTCTTTTGATGGCCAATCGTTGAGTTGTTTTGCTTCTAAACTTTGGAGATTTGGTGCTAGAATTCAGGAGAATTAGAGGTGAAATTCATGGTTAAATGAGCCGGTTGAGAAATGCATAGTTTTGCGAACGAAACCGTGAGGATTTTATGCTGCCATTGCTGTTTTCTAATTAGGAACCACTAAATTTGTTAATGTATGTATAGGTGAGCTAAAATGTGGATGTTCGGTGAATAAATAGGTGAAATTGGATCGAAGTTGAGATTTCGGATTTTTTTCCGTATAAAAATAGTTTTGTTTTTGGGAATTTTGACGAGGCTACGGTTAATCGTTTTAAATTCTGTTTTAGTGTGTTAAAATAGGTGGTCAGAGGAACAGATGGCCCGCTGTAATCGTTCGATTCCGATATCCGACGCAAAAGTTATGCGCGTCAGAAGTTTATGTAAGATTTTGGTCCGAGTCAAATTAGTGAGCGTTTTTCGAAGAATTGTGACGTGTGACAGTAGCATGGCTGTTTTGGAAGCGTAAAGCCAATTTTGAGTGAGTTTTGGTTGAAGGAAACAAGAATGTGAAATTGGATAAAAAGGGCAGATTCGGTTTCTGGATTTTTCCAGCTAGTTGTGGCTTATCGTTTTAAAATCCGTCTTAATATGTTAAACTCGGTTTCTAAATGGACGTTTATCCTTTTTAATCACTCGATTTCGTTAACGGACGCAAAAGTTATGCAGGTCCGAACTTAAGGCTGGTGTTCAGCCAAACATAATTGAAATGTTATTTTTCACTCATTTGATTAATTTTGAAGTAAAGATTGATAAGTGAATGTTTGTGTTTTAGGTTGAGACATTTTTGGCGAAGCTGTTCGTCGAGTGAGTTTAGGACGCCAAGTAAGTAGTACATGCATGCGTTTTACCAAAGTGGGCCTACACCGTAGAGCTTTGGGATTTATGTGATTGATTGTGGTGTGCATGCGTATTGTTTGACATGCATCATTTTTAAAAACTGGGAACGAAAATAGTTTTGAGCATGTTTTGAGTAAGTGGTGAGATGCGTGGCGGTGGTACCGCAGATCCTGCTAGTGTGTGGGGCAGTACGTAATCAACTGCGGATTTCGCTAGAGCAGTGGGCCGGCTGGGTCGGCACGCAGCGTGTATGTTGACAGTGAGAATGATGGGCAGTGGTACCGCAGATGCTACTAGTGTGAGGGCCGGTGCAACACCAGTCGCGGATTCTGCTCGAGTAGTGCCCCAGTTGGGCTGTCGCGAAACGTGTGTGTCAGGGTGTAGGTACACCCTCACCCGGATGTGATTGCTATGTGGTGATGCATGTGTGTAGCTTGTGGGCCTCGTTGCTGGGGAGTCCGGGATGGTGGCGACGTGCCAGGGTGTAGGGTGGCGCTAGGTTCCTCTTTACCCTGGTGCGGCTGCACTACGCGTCACAGATGTGACAACATGAGTGTGAGTGTAGAGACTGCATGTGATAGGATTTGCATTGTCAACTTTTACTTTCATATCGCATTACTTACTGAGCGTTAGGCTTATGTTGTGTGTTTTATGGTGTAGGTCCTGACGATATTGCTGATAAGCCTCGAGAGACTAATCTTGAGGTATAGGACAGTTGGCGGCGTTCGATCGAGGCACCGGACGACGGATTTTGTTAGGGCAACCTGACCCGTGGAGACGATAGGTGGTGACTTGGCTATTTGCGGGTATTTAATTTTACTGTGTCGATGTACAGTTGATTAGATGAGTTATATAGGCGTCGGTTGTATAGGGGTTTATAGAGTGCGTGTGATTTTGGTGACGTACACGTATGCTTTACATGTAGGAGTTTGGTATTGCTCTATGCTGTGGACTTTCCTTATTTGTAGTTGATAGATTTTCGTTGTCTTTAAAATTTTATTATTTTGTTATGGTGATTCTCTGGATGGTTGATATATAAATATTGTTAGTTTCTGGTGAACTGTGTGCAGGGTTTAAATTTTGGGATAGCCAGTTTTTACCCGTTACTCTGCTGAAATTTTGGGAGAGAGGTTGGGAGTCGAGAGGATATGAAATAGGTCGGGATGTGTACAGTGAGTGTTAGAGAAGTGTGGATGGGAGTGGGTGTGCTGCGTGGTCGCAGGTGCGCGGGGCACGCGGCCCTGCGGGTGCTCACGGGTCATGCGGCGTCTAGTGAGGGCGTGCGTGCGTACGGTACGGAGGTAGGGTGCATGGGGCACGCGGCGCTGTGAGAGTTCGCGTGACGTGGTGATGTTGAGTTGGCACGCGCAGCACCGTAAGGGTGCGCGTGGGGCGTCAAAGTGAGGGGGTGGGTGCGCGACACCAAATCTGTGTAGTTCGAGGTATGTGTTGGACTCCTTTCTAGGATTTCAAGTCTTGTCGTTTTATTTTAAAACTACTTTAAATTGTTGTCTTGTCCGTTGCGTATTTTTACATTGAGTACTTCGTGTTCCCTTTTCGGGGCGCGAGTTGTTTTCGAATCAAGTCGAAAATTTTTATACTCACAAATGTTATTTTGAATAGGATTGGAAAAAAAAGCGGTATTAAATTGAGTGGGTTGTGTCAAGTTTCTGTATGTTATAGTGTATAGACGTACTGTAGCGCACCTAGAACGTGTAGGTTCATGAGGCGTTACAGATTAGTAGTGAACAATTTAGGAATAAACAAATTTGAGCGCCGTTGGCGGGTTGGTGTAACGATCAAGATTGTCAGCCAATGTAATGCTTCAAGAGGTAAGTATTTATTTATTTTATTGTTATTTTATTTTGTAATTTTCGAAATTAAAAACAACCTTTTGCAATTCTTTTATTTGCAGGAATCAGTATTCAATCGTGCATTGTTTTCTTTCTATTCATAGTAGCTTAGATGTATTTTGATATTTTTTAGGTTAGCTTTTGCTTTTGAAAGATTATGATTAAAAAAAAATCTCTTAAATCAATTTTGTTTTGTATTTTTGTTATTAGATTTATTTGCTTAACACAAATCTCTTTTATTTTCATTTCTTTAAAGTAAAATATATCTTTGACTTTATCTTTTAATTTATTTGATTAGATTAGATTTTATTCCCATAATTTTTAGTTTCCCTTTTAAAATTAGATTTTAGTTTTATAATCATAATAAGATATTTTTTAATTTATTTAGATTTAATGTATTAATTGGGTAATGTCTTATTAATAGTAAATCTAGGTTTAGCAATTTCTTTTAATAGGTGCTTTCTTAATGTAAGTAGATTTAGGTTAATTGTTTTGGTGGCTTCTTTTAGTTTTCAAAAAAAATAAAAAAATTAAATAATAAAAATGAGGGGGTGTCTTTGGTGAATGATTCCATTTAAAGATAAATTAGGACATTTTGCGAAAAAACTAATTCAATATCTTAGCGAAACTTCATCAAATCTTCCATCTTCTCCGTCTAGCTCTTCTCTTCATCAACTCACTCTCTAAACGTTTCGACTTTGGCATCCGAGATTGACGACTTAAGAGATATGTCACAAGATGAGGATAACAATCAAAGAAGACTGATGGATTACTTTCACCCCTCTAATATGCCACAATTGGATTTCATGCCGGGCATGATTCAATTATTACCAACTTTTCACGAGTTAGAGAGTGAGAATCCATATGTACATATTAGGGAATTCGAGAAGGTGGTGGCCACTTCGCACAGCAGTGCTGATGCTATAAATTCTGTGAAGTTGAAATTCTTCCCATTCTCCCTTAAGGATAAGGGTAAAAGTTGGCAATATTCTTATCGACCTAGGTCAATTAGTTCATGGGAGTAGACGAGAACTACATTCTTCAACAAATACTTCCCGTATCATAAGACCAATGGTCTTAAATGACAGATCTCCATTTTTTGTCAGAAAGAAAGTGAAACTTTAACCCAAGCTTGGGATCGACTTAAAGATCTGTTGAATTATTGTTCCCATCACGGTTATGAAAGTTGGTGTCTTGTTAGCTATTTTTATGAGGACTTAGGATACGCGAACGCCAATTTGTCAAGATAATGTGAAATGGAGAATTTCTTCACAAGGACCCTGACAAAGCCATCAAGTACTTAAACAATCTAATTGAAAAATCTCACATTTGGAGTGGACTAAGTGTTACCGAAAGAACTAGTAGAGCCCGACCAATTGGAATCTACCAACTTAATGAAGAGGACATCTGAAAGCACAAGTTGAAGTTTTGACCAAGCAGCTCAAAATCCTCAAGTTGCAATGTGGTAGGACAATCCATATGGTTGCTGAGGCTGAGGTTAGTAATATTTGCTTTGTTTGTGGGGGAGTGGATCGTTAAGTCCAGAACTGCGCTACTTACGGTGAGATGAGAGGGGTTTATGAAGAGCAATGCTGGCCTTAATGGATTATACAAAACCCTATTCAGCTTAGTCTAATTCCTACAATCCTGGCTGGCAGAACCATCCCAACTTTAGCTGCAGAGACTTCAACCAACAAGTACAATCATCTGGGAGCCAATAAAAACTTGGCAAATATACTAATCCACCACGAGCACACTTGGCACCACAATATAGTGGCCAACCTGCAAGGAGCTCACTTGAGGACAGCTTGAAGAAATTCATGAATGCACAATTCATAACGACCAACAAGTTTGAATCTATCCTCAACCAATTGGTGGAAGAGAACTAGCATATCATAAGCCAAATTACAAAGTTGACCGGTTAATTGGCCATTCAGGAGAGCAGAAACTTTCCATCTCAGGCTCAACCAAACCCAAAGGGACTCCACATAGCCAAAAGCTCAGACAAGTGTACTCAAAATGCCAAGGAAGTTAATGCCTTAACCACTCAAAGCAAAAAGCAACTTGATCCATCCACTTCTAATGCTTTGAGTAATAAAGAAGATGATCAAACACCTGAAGGCTCAATAATTCTAGTACGAGCGCCATTCCCACAAACTCTCTGATTTGGGAAAGTACAAGAAATCCAAGGTGAGATCCTCAAACAATTGCAACAAGTGAAGGTCAACCTCCCTATGTTGCATGTGATCAAACAAGTACTGTTTATTCCAAAGTAACCAAGGATTTGTGCACGGTGAAAAGGCGCCACCACATCAACAAAATTGAATTCTTGACAGAGCAGGTCAGTGTGGTGATTGAGCAGAAGACACCGCCCAAGTATAAAGATCTTGGTTGTCCCACAATTTCCTGTTACATCGAGACAAAACTTTTCAGCCAAGCACTACTGGACCTAAGAGCAAGTGTGAATCTCATGCCATATTCCATTTACTCACAACTAAGGCTCAGAGAAATTAAACACACTTCCATAGTGTTGCTGTTGGCTAATCGGCCATGAGGTATTATTAAGGATGTACTTCTACAAATAGATAAATTTTATTACCACTCTGACTTCATCATATTGGACACCCAATCAGTGTTTGACACAGAGTCTGAGATCCCCATCATTTTAGCTAGACTTTTCCTTACGTCAACAAATGCTCTCATTAATTGTAAGAATAGTCTAATCAAGATCTCTTTGGGAACATGACTCTGGAGGTGAATATTTTCAACATTATCATGAGACTACAAGAGGATGACGAGTGTGCTCAATCCTACATGATCGATTTAGAAGAATTCCAATTCCATTAACTACCTTCGCAAAAATCCTCAAAGTTCTGATCATATGGAGAATGTTTCTACCATTTTTCAAAATCCCAATGATAAAATAACATAGTTTTCGCAGCCCTATTTTGAATAGTTACCACAAGTGAGAGCAAAGCCTAAACCATCTTCTAAAGAGACACCAAACCTCACATTAGCTCGACTCTCTGAGGGTCTCAAACATGCATTTTTGGGCGAAAGTAATACTTTTTTTGTGATCATCTCAGCCAAACTTGATGCATCATAGGAGCAGAGATTGGTTGATATGCTGTATGAGTATACAAGAGTGTTAGGTTGGACGATTACTGACATAAAAGGTATTAGCCCCTTAATATGCTCCCACCATATTTATCTCGAACAAAGATCTAATCCACAACGAGACCTACAAAGAAGACCTAATCCAAAAATGAAGGAGGTTGTGAAAAATGAAGTGTTGAAGTTGTTGGATGCTGGCATCATCTATCCTGTCTCAGACAGCAAGTGAGTTAGTCCAACTCAAGTGGTTCCCAAGAAATCAGGAGTAACGGTGGTTGAGAATGAAAAAGGACATTTCGTCCTTACCAAAGTAGTGATGGGTTAAAGCATGTGTGTCGGCTATCCCAAACTTAACGCTGCCACCTACAAGGACCATTTTCCACTTCCATCCATTGACCAAATGTAACACTCGAGATTTTTCTTGAACTTTCCGATCTAGGAGCATAAAATTCCCGATAGATTTTAGAGGTTTACCAATAAAATGAAAAGAGAATTGAGAACCGAAAACCTTACAATTGAGAAAATAGGATAGCCGAAACAAGAATTTAAAAGGCATACAATAAAAAGGGGTAACGGTGCGAATTGAGTAGAAATGAGGGATTAAGTTTCAAAACTTCTTCTACAAGTTTCTACAAACCCCACATCCAAATACTTCAAATTCACCTACCCCCACCCCTTCCCCCCCATTTTTGCTTCCTCCTCTTAGTCGATTCCTCTCTTCCTCTTAATGATCAACGGTGGTTTTACCTCTTGTCTTCTTCAATTTCTTACGAAATGGATAAGGTATGAAAAGTTATGGATCCTAGGGTTGAATATTGATGGAACATTGGTTGCAGTTGAATTTATGGATGAGTTTGAACCCTAACTCTTTGATTTCATGAATTTATGCTTTCATTTCTCAAATTGTTCTCTTTAGATGTTAATTGGATTATAATGGTTGAATTTTGGATGGATTGGTGGGTAGATATCATGCATGCTCAAAAATGGCATTTTTCAGAATGGATGAATTCTGGTTTTCTAGGCTTAATCGGTGACCTAAACTGATAGTGGTTTATGATGTGTTAAAGTACACTCCCTATGTGAATTGTGGCTTTGGAATTTGTGGATTTGGTTAAGTATACAAATAGTTATGGATTTTCAAAGTTAGCAGAAATTCAGATTAGATTTACAGGATAGTTGTTGTTTTTGAAATTCTACCTTATATTGTGTTCTACTTTAGACAAATGGGTTCCACCATGTTAAACGAGGTTCCTTTAAGAGTTACATAGCACTTTGAATCAATGAAATTGGTTAAGAATTGAGTGAGTTATACACGTTTTAAGTTTAGCACAAATCTAGGTAGGATTCCGAGATCTAGTTCTTGTGTGTAAATCTTTTGGTTATTGTTGAGTCTATGTTATTGCATGAGAATCCTTGGACTTATTATGATTGATGGGTAACATGTATGGTGCAACATATGTATTGCTAATTACGTTAAACGCACATGCTTTAGGTGGAATTCAAAGAAGAAGGACGAACCAGCTTGCGTAAATTGATAAGGACATAAGGTAAGTGGGCGAGTAGGTTTGACCCTTAGGGCCCTACATCACAAGGGTATTATGAGATATAAATCTTGTTTAGGAGTTGTATATTGTGATGGGATATTTGTCATGGGTAGTTAAGTTGTAGGAAATGTCAAGTGTTCAACTTTAGCCTAACGTCCCGAGTTATGTTTCGTTATGCTTTGATGATATGTTCTGTTTGGGCTATGTTTACGTTTCGATATATGTACATACTCATGGATCACGCATCATGTTTTAAAAAAAGTATACAAAATGTTTTATGTACATGTTTTATGTAAGAAAGATAAGAATATGTAATGTATGTAAATGGTTAACTGCAAGACAGTGCTAGTATGGCTATGTATTTTATTCTTCTCTAAGATTATGTAAAACGAGGCACCCATATTATTTGTCCTTCTCTGGTACCGTATAAAACTTGTCCTTGGCCAAGTAGCCCTGTATATGTGCCTACTCCCCTACTCGAGTCCTCTTTAACCAATGTCAACTGATAAGTACAGTAAAGAATGTACAAGTTTCCATGATCATACATGCACGAGCATTTATTTCATTGCACCTACTTACTAAGCATTAGCCTTATAGTTTGAAGCTCGTGATGTAAGTGAAGACGTTACATGTGAGGATTTTGAGCCTCAAGTTGATGTGTAGGAGCGGTTGGAGGACGAACTCATGGTGGGTTGTTTGTGGCTGTCTGGCGATTTTGACCCGTGGGTGATTTCATGTGCATTTTGAGGTATAAGTGTTTTGATTTATAGTTTATGTATAGAAGTATCCATGTTTTCGTAAAATACTGGAACTACTTGGGATTTGGTTGTTTATCGTTAGAAAATATTTCAATGGCAAGTTTTTATGTTTTTAAAGTAAGTTTTGATGATTACGAATATTTTGATTAGAAAAATGGGTGATTTAAAAATGATGTTATATTGTTTTGAAGGTTTGAAGGTTGTATGTGGATGTAATGAATTATTTTTATGTTTTAAATGAAGAAAATAAGGAAAAAAGGGAAAAAGAGCGCTGCTGTGCGCGGTGGGCATGCAGAGTGTAGCGTTTGCACAAGGCACACACGGGGCGTGCCTAGTTGATCAGTCGGTGCTGTGTGAGCAATCGATCGGTGCCTGTGTTGTTGGCAATGCACAGGCAGAGCGTCTGCCGATCGATAGGCATTGGACGGGCAATCGATCGGCACCTAATGCTTTTGACGAGACGTTGAGCGCCTCGTCAAAAGCATCAGGTGCCCATCGATTGCAGCGCCTGATGATCGATCGGTGCTGGGTGAGAGATCGATCGGCGCCTGATGTACTTTGGCAGGTGATCTGCAGATCAATCGACGCTGGGCATGTGATCGATCGGCCCATGAAGGCCTCGACGAGGCGCGGGCAGGAAGTGTGCCGACCCATTAGCTTATGAGCGCCGATCGATCAGCTGATGCGCACGCAACCCATAAAGCGCAACGCGCGCAGGAGTTAGCATTGCGACGCGAGTGCCTCGTCAGGGCGATGCGCGCACGCTGACAGGGCGACGCGCGCACGCCGGCTGCGGGCTCACCACCAGACTTGTTTTTGATTTTTTTTTGCAAATCCCAACTCATTTTAAATGTTTTCTTCCAAATGATTTCACAAATGTTTTTCCCTTATTTTAAAGGATGTAAAAGAGCTTAAAGTCCACGTTTTGTTTGTTTTAAATTTTAGAAAAATTTTACGTGAAAGTTTCCAAGTTTAAAAGTGAAGTCTAAATATGATGTCAAGTTATGCGTCGCGGCCCCGTTTTGGGTCGTGACACCAAATCCTAAAATGGGTCACTGGTCATATCTTGTATTGCTTTCTCTGTAATAACCCGGGAATTTCGAATTTATATTTATATTTTTGGAATTTTTAGTTTAATCCCGGTCGGAGTTTTGAGAAATATTTCAACGGGAAATATTTGAATTATAAGAGTCGGAGCCTACTTTTGCGATTCTTTTTTTTGAATCTCAAGTCGGGAGATCGAGAAATTAACGAAATTACGGAAGATTTAAGTTCGTGAGGGCAGTTTTGTAATTTGGTATATATAAAAAAAAAAAAAAAGAAAAATCTCACATAACAACCGAATGGCTTCGGGAAGAAGCCATTCGGCTGTTTTCCCTTGCCACCGAGGGAAGCAGGGGAGTGGCGCGAGGGAGAGAGGGCGATCGGGAGTGGAGGTGCGATCTTCGATCGGTGGACGTCGAACTCGAGGGTGTGAGCGAAACCGCGGCCGAGTGGTTCTTCTCCGGCGATTCGGAGTCGTTTGGTTGCTGTAGCTCGAATTTCCGAAGGTAGCGAGGCCGAGCGTGTTCTGCCGACGACCGCGAAGGGCGGGTTGCTAACCAGCTCTGCCATCGACGATTTGGGCGCCTTACTGGAATATTGCTTTTTCCGTTGCGCGCAGAACTTCATTTGCTCGGTAAGCCTCTCTTCCTCCCTCTATCTGTTCTGTCCGGTTTGGCCGAGTGTAAGGCTCGGCCCCTTCCCCCTCCATCTTCGGTAATTTTGGCTGAAGTATTGACGGGGAAGTGCCGGGAAATTGGAAGGGGGGGGAACCGAAGGCGAGCCCTGTCGGTTTCCCTGTTGTTGGCCGAGCTTGGTGCTCGGCCTCCTTTCAATTCCAGCAAGCTTGGCCGGATTGTATAAGTGGGATATGACCAATTCTGTATAGGAGTTGTGAAATTCGAATTTGGATCAAGAATCGGACGTTTTTTTTTTGTTTGGAGGCAGTTCTGTTTTTGGCCGTTTCGGCCTACGTTTGGCTGATCATTTTAAATTCTACTTTTGTGGGATAAATTAGGTGGTTCGGGGAACCTATGGCCGCTGGAATCGTTCGATTCCGATATCCGACGCAAAAGTTATGCGCGTCGGAAGTTTATGCGAGATTTTGGTTTAAGTCAAATTAGTGACCGTCTTTCGTGGAAAATTCGACGTGTGAGAGTAGCATAGCCATTTTGATGCATATAACTAGTTGGGAGTGAGTTTTGGTTGAAGGGAAGTGAAAATGTGAAATTTTAATAAAATGGCAGATTCGGTTATTGGCGTTTTTCCCCTATCTGCGGCCTACTGATTTAAAATCCATTTTATGATGTTAAACTAGGTTCCCAAGGGAACGTTTAGCCACTTGAATCGTTTGATTCCGTTGACGGACGCAAAAGTTATGCGCATACGAACGTTGAGCTGGTATTCGGCCAAACCAAACCAATGGACCGTTTTAGTTGGAATTTAATGAGTGTAATTAGATAAGGTTATTTTTAGCTAATTGGTAAATGTTGGGAGAAATACTGATGGGAAATTGGTTGTGTTTTAGGTTGAGGCTTTCTGTTGGCGAAACTGTGTATCGAGCGAGCTTAGCACGCCAGGTAAGTAGTGCATGCATGTGTTTTGCCCAAGTGGGCCTACACTGTAGAACTTTAGTGTTTATGTGATTGATTGCGGTGTGTGTGCGTATTGTGTGACATGCATCATATTTTTTTAAAACGGGAACGAAAATGATTTTTAGCATGCTTTGATGTATGAGGTGAGACGTGTGGCGGTGGTACCGCGGATCCCGCTAGTGTGCGGGCCGGTGCTTCACCAGTCGCGGATTCTACTCGAGGGGTGGGCCGGCTGGGCCGTCATGCGGCGTGAAAGTGTGGACGGTGAGGATATGGGCAGTGGTACCGCGGATCCTACTAGTGTGTGGGCCGGTGCAACACCAGTCGCGGATCCTACTCAAGGGGTGGGCCGGCTGGGCTGTCGCGAAACGTGTGTGTGTGGCAACTGTGGCCCCGTGCTGGGAGGCTGGGACGGGGGCGACGTGTCAGGGTGTAGAGTGGCGCGAGGTACACCCTTACCCTGATGTGGTTGCCGTGTGGTGATGCGTGGGTGTAGTTTGTGGGCCTCGTTGCTGGGGAGTCCGGGACGGTGGCGACGTGTTAGGGTGTAGGGTGGCGTGAGGTTCCTCCTTACCCTGGTGCGGCTGCACTACGCGTCACAGATGTGACAACATGAGTGTGAGTGTAGAGACTGCATGTGATAGGATTGCATTGTCGGCTTTTACTTTCATATCGCATTACTTACTGAGCGTTAGGCTTATGTTGTGTGTTCTGTGGTGTAGGTGCTGACGATACCGCTGGTGAGCCTCGAGTGCCTAGTCCTGAGGCGTAGGATGGTTGGCGGCGTGCGACTATGGCACCGGATGGCGGACTTTTGTTAGGGCGACCCGACCCGTGGATATGGTAGGTTGTGGCCTGGTCGGTTTGTGGGTTTTCTTTCTTTTGCGGTGGTTATGTACGGAGGATGGGATTGATTGTTGTATATGCGTCAGTGTATAGGTGTATATGGAGTGCGTGTGATTTTGGTAACGTACGCGGATATTTTCCATGTTAGAGTATGTTATTTCTCTATACTGGAGACTTTCTTCATTTGTATTTGACGGATTTTCGTCGCCTTCTTACTCTGATTTGGGTTGGGATGATTTCTCTGGATGATGGATAGGTAAATATTGTTGGATTCTGGTGAATTGTGTGCAGGGTTAAATTTTGGGGTAGCCAGTTTTTAGGCGGTACTCTGCCGAAATTTCAGGAGAGGGGTTGAGATTCGAGAGGATACGAAATAGGTCAAGGTGTGTGTATGATGAATGCTAGAGGAGTTTAGATGAGTGTGGATGTGCGGCGTGATTGCAGGTGCGCGGGGCATGCGGCCCTGTTGGGTGCCCACGGGTCGTGCGACACCGGGTGAGGGTGTGCGCGCGGACGTGCTGTACAGCGGCAGGGTGCGTGGGGCACGCGGCGCTGTGAGCGTGCACGAAACACAGTAACGTTGAGTGGTATGTGCGGCACCGTGAGAGTGTGCGTGAGGTGTCAAAGGGGAGACGCGAGTTGTTTTCAAATCGAGTCAAAAAAAAAAAAGAGAGGGGAGTAAATTGGAAACAAAAGGGTATTAAATTGAGTGAATTATGTTAAGTGTTAGTGTGTGTGTGTAGGTGCACTGTAGCGCACCGAGAACGCGGGGTTTCTCGGGGTGTTATATTCTCAAAGGGTACTCGGGATACTATTAGATAGAGATTCCTTTAGAAGATCAGGATAATACCACTTTCACATGTCCTTTTGGAACTTATGTCTTCCAACGTATGCCATTTGGATTATGTAATGCCTCGACCACATTCCAGAGACTTGACCATTTTTTGTGTAACGGCCCAAACCTCCTTACTTGACTATCGTACCGTACTGAGGGTTGGAGGTCCTACTTTGCCTAACTGCCATACCTCATGATCTGTTTCCCCTAGCGAAAGAATTTTTGCCATCCTTAGCTCTCGAACCTATGTCATGCTAGGCTAAAGCACATGGGCTACAAGAGCTAGTGCCACGCGCCCTTTTTGTAACGGTCCAACCCCCCTGACTGACTACCATATTATACTATGGGGTTGGAGGGCCTGCGTTGCCCGACTGCCGTACTCATGACCTTTTTCCTTTGGTAAAATAATTTTTGCCCTCCTTAGCTCTCGAACTCATACCCTGCCAGGCTAAAGCACATGGGCTAAAAACGTCTTTTGCTTGACTGGGAAAAGTGTCATTTCATGGTGTCATCCGGTATTATTTTAAGGAACATTATTTCTAAGAGAGGAATTGAGGTAGATCAGTCCAAGATTGAACTTATCTCCAAGCCACCCACCCCGAAAAGCGTAAAGAACATTTGCTCATTCTTTGGTCACGCCGGATTCTATAGGACATTTGTACAAAACTTCTCTGCCATATCTAGACCATTATGTAACCTACTCGCAAAAGATGCCAATTTTGAATGGACAAATGAGTGTGAGGAAGCCTTCCAAACACTTGTGTCAAAACTAATTCCTGCCCCTATCATTCAATCACCATATTGGTCTCTTACATTCAAGATCATGTGTGATGCAAGCAATTATGCTCTAGGTGTCGTCTTTGGTCAACGAAGGAAAGGGAAACCCTTCATCATTTACTAAGCAAGAAGAACTCGCAACAGGGCCCAAATGAACTATACCACCACTGATTAGGAGTTGCTTGCTGTAGTATTTGCTCTTTATAAGTTCTGCAATTACTTGATTGGTTCACCCATCGTGGTCTCCACAGACCATTCTGCCCTTAAATACCTACTTTTCAAAATAGATGCTAAGGCGTGTCTCATTAGGTGGATCCTTCTATTGCAAGAATTTGAATTGACGATCAAGGACAAGAAGGGAGTGAAGATGTTGTAGCAGACCATCTATCCCAACTCGAGTTCAGCAATCTTGCTAATGGTCCAGCCACTCGAGATGATTTGCCGGATGAGAACGTCTTTTCCGTCACCATCATGCCTTAGTGCGCTCACATTGTTAACTAGTTGGTGATGGGAGAAACACCTTATGCGTGGAGTACATAAGATAAGTGCAAGTTTTTGGTCGAGGTTCATATCTTCTACTGGGATGATTCATATCTTTACAAGTATTGTGTTGACCAAATTATGCGACGGTGCATTCCAGATAATGAAGTTATGAGTGTATAGAACTTTTATCATTACGATAGATGTGGAGGTCATTTTTCTATGAAGAAGATTGCCACAAAGATCCTCCAATGTGGCCTTTACTAGCCCAACTTGTTGAAGGATACCAATATATTTTGTCGTTCTTATGATCGGTGCAAGAAGTGAAGAGCTCTTACACGTCACCACATGATGCTCTGTAACCCAATTCTTGTGATAGAAATATTTGATTACTGGAGAATAGACTTCATAGGGCCATTTCCACCTTCTTCTGGCTACCTCTACATCCTCCTTGTTGTTGATTACGTTTCCAAGTGGGTAGCCATATCGTGCCATTCCAACAATAACACAACTGCAGTTAAGTTCATGAAAGAAAATGTGTTACCTAGGTTTGGTACCCCTCGTGTCATTATTAGTCATCAAGGAATTCACTTCTGTAAATCTACTTTTAAGACACTAATGGAAAAGTATGGCATGATCAATAAGGTGTCAATTGTCTCTCACCCACAAAGTAATTGACAAGCTGAGCTAGCGAATAGGGCGTGATCCACAACGTGTCAACTGCCTATCACCCACAAACAAATGGGTAAGCTGAGCTAGTGAATAGGGAGATCAAACAGATCTTGGAAAAGACGGTTAATCCCAACTGTAAGGATTGGTCTTTATGCTTTTCCAAAGCACTTTATACATACCGAACTGCTTATAAATCTCTTCTTCGGATGTCTCCCTATAGGCTTATTTTTTGCAAGGTCTGTCACTTAGCTGTCGAACTCGTCCACAAAGCCTATTGAGCTACAAAAGCCCTAAATTTTGATCTAAGTGCGATAGGTATCAATAGGAAGCTTCAGTTGACTGAGCTTGAAGAGTTGAGGAACCATGTGTACGACAACTCAAGGATCTACAAGTAAAAGATGAAGGTGGCTCATGACAAGCAGACCTTGAGGAAGAATTTCGAGCAGAATCAGCGGGTTATCTTTATGACTCCTATCTACATCTCCATATGAGAAAGTTGAGGTCTCGGGGGACTGTTCCATATGTGGTGTTACGAGCCTTTCCTAATGATGTTGTAGAAGTTAAAGATTCTTCGGACGAGAGTGTAGCGCTCGAAGTTATCATCTCCATATGAGAAAGTTGAGGTCTCGGCGGACTGTTCCATATGTGGTGTTACGAGTCTTTCCTAATGATGTTGTAGAAGTTAAAGATTCTTCGGACGAGAGTGTAGCGCTCAAAGTTATCTGAACTTGGTTCGCTGATCTAAACTACTGACTTTGATACCAACTCTATAGTGCCCCGAGTTATTTGAACCTGATTCGCTGATCTGAACTACTGACTCGTATCGATCCAAGTTGTCTGAACCCGTAATTGACACTCGACTACGTACTCGTACACAAAAAATTTGAGAAATCATTAAAATCTATTCATCGTCTTAGGATGTCATCGTTTAAAATATTTAAACATTTGCAGTGGAAGATAACTCTTGCATGGAGGACTCATTATATGAAAACCTAAGTAAATTTCAATTTTTAAAACAATAAACGGGATCCTGATTGACCTCTGTAATCTTCGGTCGACACTTGACTCGTTCTGTACAAAGGGTCGACACCTATATGCATAGGTTGAGACCTCGTTTGCCTCTGTTTGCACAGGTCGACACCCTAATCCTCTATGTTCACACCAGTCGAACCTTGCGGTCGACATCTCTATGTTCATTTCATTAATAGGTTGACACCAGATTGCACATGTCGACACTTGATTGCACAGATCGACATCCTAATCCTCTCTGTTTGCACCGGTTGAACCTTATGGTCGACACTTTTACTATTTTTACACTAACCGGTCGACACCTACACACACAGGTGGACACTTAGTTTGGTTGCGTTTCCGTAGTTCGACCCTCGCAGTCAACATTTACCTAAATCGGTCAACACCTATTTATACAGGTCGACATTTTTTTACCAGCATCCTTAACTGAAAATTTACTACTTTAGAAGAACGGACAACATTCGTTTAAATAATTGAAACTTAAGATCCTATATTTCTCCAAATAACTTCAAAATATTTTTATACATCATGATGACTCAAAACTAGCGTTTAAAACCCAACTATACAGTCAAAAGGGATTTTAAAAACTACACGTATCTTAAAACCTATACATACGCTCTATGGTTAAATCGCCCTAACAGATTGCCTGATCGTCACATGAGCGTACTTGTACAACTACCTTCTGGTCCTAAGCCTTATCTGTAAACTGACCAACTATTTCGTCGTCACCTAAATAAGAAAATTCATCTATTAACCTAATTGTAAGTAAGTAGAGTAATATGTGTAATGAAATAAAAACAATAGATGAATCCTAAATATGCAATTTCTACATTTACATTTCGTTTTCGTTTTCATTCTCGTTTCGTTACTTGTAACGCCCCCAAAACCTACTCGTTTCTAGTTTGTTCAATTCTACTACTCACTCACTATGATCAAAATAATTTGAATATAATTTAAAACTTTTGTTACTCGGTCTAAAAGGACGTTTTTTAAAGTATTTTAAACAGCATCGCAGCAAAAAAATTAATTAAAATCAGTTTGAATAAAACTCAATTTTAAAAAAACATAAAACATAGACACTTGCGAATGCCGGTCAACACATGGGATGTCTCGAGTTTTTCATCGGTTGACAATGGCAAACGCCAGCCAACACCACGTTTCTCTCGGGTATTCTCGTTGGTCGATACGGGGAACACCGGTCGACATTTCTACGCTCATCTCAGAGAGTGGTCGACACCCGCTTTCACATGTCGAATTCTTGATTCTCTCTGCCCGCGCAGGTCAAACCCCGCGATCGACACCCTCACTGATTTTACACTAACAAGTCGACACCCACGGGTTCCGGTCGACACCTCATTGCTGTCTACCAGCACAGGTCTAACCCCACAGTCGACACTCAATTCCATTTTACATGGACTGGTCGCCACCTATGGACTTCGGTCAACACCTTACACCAACAGCCTAAAAATAATAGCAGTTCAAAAGACAGCGGACACGAAAACTTCCATGATTAAAACCACCGATTCGAAACCTGAATTATTCAATCAAACGCTTTCAAATCGTTTAAAAATACGTCTATACATCAATCCCGACTATTAACATTCACACCCTTCTATGCCTCAAAATCTATACACTCGACATATACCTCTAAAAACACAACTCCCAGAACCTACCTCCCCGCATCACTGCATGGGTCGGGCCACCGCGACAAGCTCCACCTGCCGGTACACGGTGGCACGCCGCCAACCGCCTACTGGTCCTGTCTATGCTGTTGTAACTCAATTGCTGAAATCTCTGCACCTACACCACGGAGCACGAAACATAAGTATAACGCTCAGAAAGTAGTGCAATATGAAACATAAAACGACAATGCAATCCTATCACATGCAGTCTCTACACTCTCACTCAAATTGTCACAATCGGTGCCTCTTGATACGACCACACCATGGTGAGTCTGTACTCTCTCGCCACCTCAAACCCTGACACGTCGCCATCGTCCCGGTTTCTCCAGCAACGAGGCTCTCAAACCATACCCACACGTCACTCTACGCACCACAACTATTCTATGGTGAGCCATGATGCACTTGCTACACCACCTCATGGCACGTCGCCATCGTCCTGGTTCCTCCAGCAACGAGGCCATAGTTTACCACCACCACATGCACACCGTAGCAGACATCCATGGGTGAGGCTGGACGCACTCGTCGCACCACACCTTAGCACGTCGCCATCGTCCCAGTTTCTCCAACAACGAGGCCTAGCTGCCCATACACACTTTGTTCTCACCACCACACATCGCAATTCATATTCACACATAAAACCATACTAAAATTCATTTTTGTTCCCGTTTCAAAAATATGATGAATGTCAAACAATACTCACGTACATCATAATAAAAAACTCAAACCTAACATTCCTCGGTGTAGGCCCACCTCAGAAAAACAGATGCATACACTACTTATCTGGCGTCCTAGCTTTCCGTGTTGCTCGTTTTACCAAAAACCTGCTCAACCTACAACAAAAACTGACTTCCCGTCAAAACTCATCCCCACACTCTACTTACGCACTAAAATCACCATACTAGCACCACAATTCACGAACTCACCAAAATCGCTCACTAACCTATCTTGGCTCCAAAATTGAATCCAACTTCAGACGCGCATAACGTTTGCGTTGGTTATCGGAATCACTCGATTTTAGTGGCCAAATGCTACAATCATAACCTAGTTTAGTATACCAATACATAATTTAAAACCATTAACTGCAGCTAAGGCAGAATCTAAAATAGAGTAAGCCTTAGGGTCAAAATCCCCCTTCCTCGGCCTTTCAGCAAAACTCAGCACATTCCTCATCAATTTATCACATTTATCATCAACAATTCTATAATGATCGATAATAAATCCAACGAACTCTCCAACCTTAAAACCCTAATTTTCTATCTACCAATTTTCTCATCACACTCTTCCGTTAACCAAAACTAAACCATAAACCACTAAAAACCTAACTTACCGTTGTAATGGAGGGTAAAATGGAGGAAGCGTTGTGTCGATGTAGCAAAGATCGCCTGAGGGAGGGCTTCGTTTATCCTTTTCTTCACACGGGCGGAGGGGGAAAAGAAATAGAGAGCAGGGGGAGAGTAATGATCCTCCCCCTCTCTTTTACTTATTTTTTTATAAATTAAATTTAATATAATTAATTCTAATTACCTTTTTGCTCTCACGCCTTAATCCACTAGTTAAACAGTCATTCAGTTTGTTTTCAGTCAGATTCCTAATATTTTCTGTTCTACATTAATCTCAAAATAATCTACCACCTAACCTTACAAATTTTCTACTCTCCATTCTGACCTGAATGCAGCCGCTAATCACCCCGACAACCTAAAAAACCAATACGACGAAAACATGGGGTGTTACATCCTGCCCTCCTTAAAAGAATTTTGTCCCCCAAATTTACATACTGAATATCTCTTGATATTGTTGCTTCATGTTCCTTCTGTCTTTCTAAAGTGGTCTCCTCCAAGTTGTGATTGCGCCACAAAGCTTTGACCAAGGGTATCTCCTTATTGCGCAACACTTTCATAGCTGATCCCAGTATGCCTACTGGCTTCTC
The DNA here is from genome assembly GCA_022433055.1 of Begonia peltatifolia. Classification (NCBI taxonomy): domain Eukaryota; kingdom Viridiplantae; phylum Streptophyta; class Magnoliopsida; order Cucurbitales; family Begoniaceae; genus Begonia; species Begonia peltatifolia. The sequence continues at coordinate 21,299,030 of CM039519.1, read as the reverse complement.
CTTCTAAGATAGTGTTGGTTGTACCTCTATATCCTGCTGTCCAATCACCTGATAAGGATCACTAATATACTTTCTCAGCATGGAGACATGGAAGACATTATGTATGGCATTCATCGAGTAGGACAGCTGAAGCTTGTAGGCGGTCTTCCCAATTCTTTCCACAGTAGGGAACGACCCAACAAAACGAGGGTTAATCTTTCCTTGCTTTCTGAACCTGACCACTCCCTTGAACGGGGAGATCTTCAGGAACACCTCATCGCCCACGCAAAACTCTAGTTCTCGCCTCCTCCGATCGGTATTACTCTTCTGCTGACTTTGAGCTGCCTCGACCCTCTTCTTTATAACAGCAATCTTATCGACCGTCTGTTGTAGTATTTTTGGGCCTATGATCTTGCTTCTCCAACCTTGTCCCAGTACCAGCGACCTGCACTTTCTTCCATATAGAGCCTTGTACGGCGCCATGCTAATGTTATACTACTAAATGTTATTATATGAGAATTCTACCAATGGCAAGAACTGACTCCAAGCCGCCTTAAACTCCAAAACACAAGCTCTGAACATATCCTTCAGTATCTGCATGGTTCGCTCTGATTGCCCGTCTGTCTAAGAGTGAAACGCCGTGTTGAACTCCAGCTTGGTACCCATGGCCTTATGTAGTTTTCAGCAAAACTTAGACGTAAACCTGGGGTCTCGGTTTGACATTATCGACCCGGGACCCCATGTAATCTGACTATTTCCTGCATGTACAATTGAGCGAACTGATCCATCTAGTAAGTCATTCTAACCGGTAAAAAGTGAGACAACTTCGTTAGTCTGTCTACAATCACCCAAATCGCATCGTGGCCATTAGCAGTCTTTGGCAGTCCGATTACAAAATCCATAGTGACCCGCTACAACTTCCACTCACGTATAGGTAATGGCTGAAGCGTCCCCGACGGTCTCTGATGTTCTGCCTTTAACTGCTGGCATACCACACAAGTCTTAACGTGCTTGGCTATCTCCCGCTTCATATTGGGCAACCAATAGTGTTGTTTCAAATCTCTGTACATCTTAGTGCTTACAAGATGCAAAGAGAACAGAGACAAGTGAGCCTCGGACAATATTTCTCTTTTCACCTCTTCATTCTTCAAGACATACCACCTATCCCGAAACTTAAGAATCCCATCATCTGAATAGTTGAGCTCCATGCTAGCATTGGCCTCCATTACTGCCTTCAGTCCACAGCACTCCGGGTCAGCCTTTTGGGCCTGCTTAATTCTGTTCAGGATGGTTGGACTCAACGACATCGGCGACAGTGTGGCTGCCAAATTAGAAACCACTTCTAGGCTAAACTCTTGTACCTCAGTCTTTAGCTTGGTAGGCATTGCTAATATCATAGCAGACATCAAAGTTGACACTTGGCTCAAGGTGTTTGCTACCACGTTTGCTTTTCCTGAATGATACTTGATTTCCAGGTCGTAGTCTTTAACCAGCTCAAGCTACCTCCTTTGTCTTAAGTTTAACTCCTTCTGCGTGAAGATGTACGTCAAACTCTGGTGGTCCGAGAAGATTTTGCATTGTTGTTCATATAAATAATGCCTCTAGATCTTAAGTGCGAAGACTACCGCTGCCAACTCCAAGTCATGCGTGGTCAGTTGTCTAGAAGTATAGGCAATCACCCTTCCACTCTGCATCAACACGCAACCTAAGCCTACCCTGGAGGCGTCATAATGAATGTTGAACTTCTCCCCCTCTATCGGCAGTACTAGCAATGGGACTGTAGTCAACCTCTGCTTCAATGCCTGAAAGTTGTCCTCGCACTCATCGGACCAACTTTACATCGTGTTCTTCATGGTTAATCGAGTCAAAGGGGCTGCGATCTTGGAAAATCACTCAATAAACCTTCGGTAAAATCCTGCAAGCCTTAGAAAACTGCGTATCTCGCTAGCACTGGTCAGTCGTGGCCATTCCTTCAAAGACTAAACCTTTGTCGGGTCCACGAAAATACCATCACGAGAAATGACGTGCCCCAAAAATTTGATTCTATCCAGCTAAAACTCGCACTTAGAGAACTTAGCATATAGTCGATGCTGCCCCAAAGTCGTCAGCACGTTACTCAAGTGCTCTCTGTGCTCATCTGCACTCCGAGAATATATTAGGATGTCATCAATGAATACTATCACGAATCTATCCAATTGCTCCCAAAATACTCAGTTCATTAAGTTCATAACGGCAGCTGCGGTATTACTCAGTCCAAACGACATCACTAAAAACTCATAGTGCCCGTATCTCGTCCTGAAAGCTGTATTTGGGACATCTTCCTCCCTAATCTTCAACTGATAGTAACTGGATCTCAAATCAATTTTAGAGAACACCCGTGCCCCTTGAAACTGTTCAAACAGGTCATCTATTCTAGGCAACGGGTACTTATTCTTCATCGTAAACTTGTTCAGTTCCTTGTAGTCAACACACATGCATAGGGATCTATTCTTCTTTTTAACGCAAAGCACCGGTGCACCCCATGGCGAAAAACTAGTGCGTATGAAGCCTTTATCCGTCAACTCCTCCAATTGTGCCCTTAACTATTGCAACTCGATAGGCGCCAGTTTGTACGGGTTCTTGCACACTGGCTCAGCCCTAGGGTCGTCGATAACGAACTCAATTTCCCTGTCAGGGGGCAGACCTAGCAAATCCTCAAGAAATACCCCTGGAAAATCTTGCACAATGGGGATGTCCTGGAGTTGAGTTTTGCCATGAAATTGCGCGTCCATGACACTAGCCAAGAAGCCCATGTATCCACCTCGTAACAACTGTTGGGCTCTCATAGACGACACTGCTGAAATCCTTCCCAAACTCTTTCCTGTACTGAAGGAGCAACTCCCTACACTCGAGAGTTGAAAGTGGATCTCTCTGGTTTTGCAATCGATCGCGGCATAGTGTCTATACAGCCAATCCATCCCTAAAATAGCCTCATACCCATTCATGTCGAGTATGATCAGATCAGCATACAAATGTTTTTCTCCCACTGTCACAACATCACCTTATACCACTTGATCTGAGTATAGGCGCTCTGCTGACGGCAACAATACATCATAGAACTGCCCAGAATAGCCGAGCACTAGATTCGCCTTGACCATGAAGGAAGTGGATATAAACGAATGAGTAGCACCTGTATCGACAAGAATATAAGCCGCCATGCCCGAAATAAGAATACTACTTGAAATCACCGACGACTGGGAGGCATCGTCTAGCTCAATGAGCGAGAAAACTCTAAGTGTCACTCTCGCTGGGGCCTTGCTCAAATTCGGGCAACTACTAGCAAAATGCCCCACTTCATTGTAATTGAAGCACCGATTCTGTCGCGACTTCTGACAATCTCTGGACATATGGCCCGCCTTGCCACAATTATAGCATCGCCCTGTACCTACCTCGCACTCGCAAGGATGACTCTTATTACACTTTGGGCACGCCGGAAACTGCCCCAGTCCTTGAGGTCGCTTGTTGCTTCCCTGGCTACTAGAGCTGTCACTAGTCCTCTTCAGGCCCCTCCGCTAAGACGACTCTTCTCCACTCGATTGTGGCAACAGTTCTTTGAAATACCTGCTGGGTTGTTCCTTAGGCAGCTCTTTGTAACTGGGAAGCTTCGTCCTAGCCAGATCAACGTCTAGTGCTTTCGCCACCACCTTCTCGTAAGGCACCCCTCGTGTTCTACCTATCCGCATACGCATGTATATGTCCGCCATTAGGCCCTGCACAAATTTATGTACTTTGTTCTCGTTCGGGCTCAACAGATGACTAGCAAACTAGATAGTGCCTCAAATTGTTTCACGTATTCGACCACGGTACCTGTTTGCCTCAACTTGGCAAATTCCACCATCTTCTAGGCCCTGACCGAGTGGCTAAAATACTTGCCAAAGATTGTCGTCTTAAATTTCTCCCAAGATATGGCCTTCACATCGGTGGTTGCCTTTACCGAATCCCACCAAAATCGAGCATCCTTGGCAAGGTGAAATGCCGCACTGGTTACCTTGTTCTTGTCGTCTTCCTTGACATTATTCATCATGTCTTCCATACTTCGAATCTACTCCTCAGCACTGAATGGGTCAAAAGATGATCCGTCGAACACTAGCGGTCTGAGCCTATGCAACCTATCCCCCCCACGATTCGTCGACGTCTGGGCACTATACTGGCCCAGATCCTCCTTACTCACAAACCGCTACATTTGTTGCGACTGGCGGTTGACCAACTCGGTAAGTTGCCTAATGGCATCATCCATATCTGCTACAGCTCTATGCGTCTCTCTAACCATAATGTTAAACCTGTACACCACAACATCTAGTGAGTCTAAACGAAAACTACGAGAGTTCGAAGAAATACTTACTATTGGCGGAGCACTCTCATGCAGCGGCTGGTGGTATTAGAAGACCCATCAAACGACGTCAACCCCGTGGCTCTAACACTCGTACCATACCCCCTTCCCTCCTATTACCCATCCCCTCTAACTTTCCCCCAAGCAGCGTGGCAATTGTGACAGGCCCTCTTGCCTTCACAATCACACCCCTTCTGTGAGGTGCCCGATGTTATCATCGCCCACACTTCCGGTTGGGCAAAGACTCTGATACCATAACTGTAATGCCCCGAAAACCTATATGTTTATGATTAGTTCACTTCCACTATTCACTCCCTAGGCTCAAAAGAATTTGAATAAAATTTAAAATTTTTGTTTCTCGGTCTAAAACGACATTTTTGAAATTATTTTAAATGGCATCACAATGGAAAAATTAATTAAAATCAATTTGAATAAAACTCTATTTTTAAGAAACATAAAACAGAGACACCGGTTGACACCCGCGAACACCAGTCGACACTTGGGATGTCTCGGGTTTTTCATCAATTGACACTGGCAAACGCAGAACAACACCACGCTTCTCTAGGGTCTTCTCGTCGGTCGACACCGAAAACACCGGTCGACAATTCTACACTCATCTCAAAGAGTGGTCGACACTCGCTTTCACAGGTCGACACCTTGATCCTCTCTGCCCACGCAAGTCGAACCCTGTGGTCGACACTCTCACTGATTTTACACTAACCGGTCGACACCCACGGTCGTTGGTCGACACCTCATTGCTCTCTGTCTGCACAGCTCAAACCCCGCAGTCGACACTCACATTCCATTTTACACGGACCGGTCACCACCTATAGAATTAGGTCGACACCTTACACCAGCAGCCTAAAAAAAACAGCAGTTCAAAAAACAGCGCACATGAAAACTTCCACGATTAAAACCACCGATTCGAAACCTGAATTATTCAATCAAACTCTTTCAAATCATTTAAAAATACGCCTATACATCAATCTCGACTATTAACATTTATACGCATCTATGCCTCAAAATCTATACACTCAACATAGACCTCTCAAAACACAACTCCCAGAACTTACCTCCCTACATCACTCCACGGATTGGGCCGCCGCGACAAGCTACACCTGTCGGCATACGGTAGCACACCGCCAACCACCAACTCGTCCTGTCTAGGCTCTTGCAACTCACCCGCTGGAATCTCTGCTACTACACCACGGAACACAACATAAGCTTAATGCTCAGTAAGTGGTGTAATATGAAACATAAAACGACAATGCAATCCTATCACATGCAGTCTCTACACTCTCACTCAAGTTGTCACAACCGATGCCGCATGGTACGGCCGCACCATGGTGAGTCTGGACTCTCTCGACACCTCACACCATGGCACTTTGTCATCGTCCCGGTTTCTCTAGCAACGAGGCCCTCAAACCGTAACCACATGTCACTCTATGCACCGCAACCATTCTAGGATAAGCCTGGATGCACTCGCCACACCACCCCCTTGCATGTCACCATTGTTCTGGTTGTTCCAGCAACGAGGCCATAGTTGCCCACTACCACACGCACAACGCAGCAACCATCCCAGGGTGAGGTTGGAGGCACTCGCCACACCACTCCCTGGAACGTCGCCATCGTCCCGATTTCTGTAGCAACGAGGCCTAGCTGCCCACACACACATCGTGCTCACCACCACACATCACACTTCACATTCACACATAAAACGATGCTCAAATTCATTTTCGTTTCCGTTTCAAAAATATGATGCATGTCAAACAATACTCACGCAATCACAATTAACCAACTTAAACCTAACATTCCTCGGTGTAGGTCCACCTGGGCAAAACACATGCATACACTACTTAGCTGGCGTTCTAGCTTTCCGTGGTGCTCGTTTCACCAAAAACCCGCTCAACCTACAACAAAAACCGACTTCCCGTCAACACTCATCCCACTACTCTAGTTACGCACTAAAATTACCATACTAGCAGAACACTTCACGAACTCACCAAAATCGCTCACTAACCTATCTTGGCTCCAAAAATCAATCCAACTTCCGATGCGCATAACTTTTGCGTCAGTTATCAGAATCACTCGATTACAGTAGCAAAATGCTCCAATCATAACCTAGTTTAACATAGCAAAATAGAATTTAAATTCATTAACCATAGATAAAGCGGAATCCAAAACATAGTAGGCCTTAGGGTCAAAATCCCCCTACATCGGCCTTTCAGCAAAACTCAATACATTCCTCATCAATTTATCATATTAATTATCAACAATTCTATAACGATCAATAATAACTCCAACGAACTCTCCAACGCTAAAACAATAATTCTCTATCTACCAATTTTTTTTCCTCACACTCTTCCATTAACTAAAACTAAACCATGAATCATTAAAAACTTACCTTACCGTTGTAGTGTAGGGTAAAACGGAGGGAGCGTTGCGTCGATGTAGTAAAAATTGCCGAAGGAAGGGCTTTGTTTCTCCTTTTCTTCAAGAGGAGGGGGGAGTTACAATTCTCCCCCTCTCTGTTACTTATTTTTTTATAAATTAAATTTAATATAATTAATACTAATTATGTTTTTGCACTCACGCCTTAATCCATTAGTTAAACCGTCATTCAGTGTGTTTAGGGTCGGATTCCTGAAATTTTCTATTCTCCATTACTCTCGAAATAATCCCCCACCAAACCTTACAAATTTTTCGCTCTACATTCCGACTCGAAACCCGCCGATAAGCACCCCGAGAACCAAAAAATCGATACGACGAAAATACGGGGTGTTACATCCTCCCCTCCTTAAAAGAATTTTTTTGCTAAAATTTACATACTAAATAGCTCTGTGTATTGTTGCTTCATGTCCTTACCCCTTTCTCAAAAAATCGATACGACAAAAATACGGGTAGTTACATTACGTGGTCTGATTCTCTTAGTAGATAGAAAGCAAATCAATTTTCTCAAATCATCAATTATCATGCCCATTTAAGGGGCAAATTACTTCACTCCAAGAATGTACTCACTAGTTTTATGTTAACTGATCTGATCCTCATACTAGATGGGTATCTGTAATTTAATGGGGGGGGGGGGAAGAAACAGAGAGGAGGGGGAGAGTTACGATCCTCTCCCTCTCTGTTACTTATTTTTTTATAAATTAAATTAAATATAATTAAACCTAATTATCTTTTTGCACTCATGCTCATTTGAAGGGTGAATTACTTCCATCAAATAATCTACTCAATGGTTTTATGTTAACTGATCTGATTCTCATACTAGATGGGACGCAGATCATTTTTCCCAAATCTTCACATTCTCATGCTCATTTGAAGGGCGAATGACTTCCCTCAAAGAATTATAACTGTTAGTTTCATTCTCATTTCATATCACCACATGCCATTTCGTAAAACACATGTAAATTTATTTTCGTATTTTTTTCAAAACATAATGCATGACATACACAATATACAATAAACATGCAATATACCCTACTATTATGTGATGTAGGCCCGAAGGCAACGTGCATACTCTACTTACCCAGAAATCTTTAGCCGATTATCCACTCGAATCTTTAAAACCTAAAATCATAACATTCATATCAACTCTAATTCCTTGTATATCTACATAACCATCAACATCCATCAAAATTCCTAATCCAATCAACTAACCAACTATCCAAATATGAATTGCATTATGCCCAATTTAATTCAAATACTTCGTATAAACCACATTTCAACCAATTTTGACTCAACAACTCGAATTCTAACTTAAACCCGAAATTGTCTCATTTTTTTAGAAAACCTTTAAAATTTGTAACTAATCCAATATACGTCCGAATTTGATGATTCAAAAGGCTATAGAAACCTTATGATGTCTAGTTTCTAACATTGAAGTCCATTTAATATACTAACAACAACATCACAGCTGAATCTTTAAACAAATAGAGCTTCCCCTTTTTTAGCCTAACCCCATAATTTTCACAACCCTCAAGCGAAAATCACTTCCCTTCCAATTAAAACCATCACCACATTTATTTAACATCCCAAAAGAAGGAAAATTCACTAATAGAATCATCAATTTCGTCAAGCATTATCTTCCTTTCTAGTCAAGAAATAAAACCCATAGAAGAAAACCACATGACCTATCACCTGTAATCTTCACGAACTGAGAGAGGAGAGGGTGATGGAGGGGTGTGTGCTATGTGGAAAATGAGAAGAAGATGGAGAAGAAAAGGAATACTGTCGTGGAAATGAGGAGAAGAACATAAAGAAAAGGGATTTGCAGTTGTTTGGCAACATGGATAAAATAATTCCACAATTCCATCTTTACCCTCCCACAATTTCTTCAAAAATCAACTTTATAAACTAGTTTTCATCCAATTTTCATCTCATTTGATTTCTTATTCACACTCTCACCTAACATTTGCCATTACATTCGATTGGCAATTAAATTATAAATTACCATGCGTACGTAATAATTTATCCGAGATTATACTCGGGTGTTACATTCATCCCTGCTTATAGAAATTTCGTCCTCAAAATTTGTTAACTGAACAACTCTAAATATCGACTCATCATGTACTGATACCTTTCCCAAGTTGACTCTTTCACGTTGTGGTTATGGCATAAAACCTTCACTAGTGGAATCTCCTTGTTGCGTAATACTTTCACTGCATAATGTAGAATCTCCACTGGTTTATCCTTGTACGTCAAGGTTGACTGAACCTCTATGTTTTACTGCACCACAACATAAGAAGGATCTCGCATACATTTCTTTAGCATAGAAATGTGGAATACATTGTGAATTCTATCCATCGAGGCTGGTAGTTGCAACTGGTAAGCTGTCTTTTTTATTCTTTTAGTGATAAGAAATGGTCCAATGTATCTGGTGCTCAACTTGCCTCTCTTCCTGAATCTTATAGTTCCTAAATTTTAAGGAAAATTTCATCATTTTTATTGAATTCTAATTCCCTTCTCTTCTATCTGCATAGCTCTTCTGTCGACTTTGAGCTGTCAAGATCTCTTGTCGAATAAAAACAATCTTTTTTACCGTCTGTTGCAGAATATCTGAACCAATCAATCGTGTCTCTCCGACCTCGTCTCAATATAGTGCAGATCTGCACTTTCTTCCATAAATATCCTCGTAAGAGGCCATACCTATCGTAGCTTGAAAACTATTATTATAAGAAAACTCCACTAGAGATAAGTATTTGCACCAAGAATCCTGAAATTCAAATACGCAAGCTTGAAGTATATCTTCCAACGTCTAAATAGTTCTTTGGGATTGCCCGTCAATGTAAGGATGAAACGCCGTACAAAAACAGATTTTGGAGGGTTTTGGAGAAGTTGATGAAACCCTAGGTTAGAGTTCTGAAAATTCCTTTTTCCTTGCTATGATTTCTTGTTATTTGGAAGCTTAGACATGATATAGCGTGACATAGGTTGATTACATAGAAAGATTTGAGGTTTGGTCGAGTTTTGTTGAAAATCGAAAGTTTCTCACTGGTTCTGTTTTTGTAAAAAAAATCATCTGATGGGTTATGCTATTTGGTTTTGTAAAACAGAGTGAAGCGTTGGATAGTAGGCATTTATAGGTTTACGAAACATATTGGATCATTTAAATTCGATAAGAAATGAGAGGGTTATGGCCGATTGAAAGAAAGGCAACAAAAAGAGTGAATTTTGTTTGTGCTAGAGTTAAAATAGGTATTATTTAGACTTATTTTGATGATTGCTGAGTTAATTCCATGAAAATATTAGGTTAACGAGTTCAGCAATTAAGGTGACGGAAGATATTGATAATTTTACGGAGATCCAGGTAAGTAGTGAATTGTTTGTGTTTTGGTTTCGGGCCTACACCGCAGAACGATAGGGTTGATTGCTTGTTCATTGGTTGACCATATGTATTGACATGCATCATGTTTTTCTTGAACTATGAAAAATTGAGCTTTGAGAATGTTTTCGAGATGCGAGTATGAAATGTAAAAAGAAAAGAATAGATGTAACGTGGTCTCGAATAGGGATGCCTTATCGTATTATGGTCCTTGTGTGGTAGCATCTCAAGAGGGCCTTTATGAGAGATGCACAGGTGAAAATACGTAAGATGTTGTGAGTGGGAATGACTCGTCGTTAACGTGCTAGTGAGAAGGCGATCGATGTTGGGAGGGGATCATTGAATGGCCATCCCGTGTGTGGATCTGACGTGAGCCTCCGATCTTGCTCCGCTGGGTCAAGGTGTGGCCGTCCTTATTGGTGATAGGATGGGTGCCTACTTGATCCATGTGAGAAAGTGGAAGATTAATAAAAACAACAACAAATCGAGAACGAAACAAAGTGTAGAAACCGCATGTGTTACAGCTTGAGCTTATGCATTGTTTTCTTGTTCACTGTTCCCTACTTGCTAAGCATTAATCTTACATTTTATGTTCGCTGGTGTAGGTGATGATGAGCTATCAGGTGAGCTCTATGACCATGGGAGCGATTAGGATTGCAGTTGGTGACCTGTGCTGGTATGATAGTGCAGACAGTTTTGTTGGGGCGACTCGACCATGGTGTGGAGATGTTATGAGTTAGTAAGCCCTTTGGCAGCAAAACTTGGGTTGTAAATATGTTCTAGGACACGTAGGATTGGGGTGATATGTGAATTGTTATTATAATATATATATATATATATAGTCGGTTTCTTTAAACTGCTGAATTTTAGGGTTAGGCACGTTTTCGCCGTTTTATTGCCAATTTTTCATGAAATCCTTTGAAGGAAGTGTCGACCTATAGGCTGAGTGGTCTACCAAGCCTAGCAAGTGTCGACTAGTATTTAGAAGATGTCGACCGTTTAGTGGAAAAATGCGTACAGAGTGTCGATCTGCATGTAAGAGGGTCGACCAAGCTCTGTAGGTGTCGACCAATTCGGACAGAGAGAAACAAAGTGTCGACCGGTGCATGCAAGTGTCGACCAGTTAGGCTAAATATGGCAAGAGTGTCGACCGCGGGATTCGACCTGTGCGGGGAGAGAGAAATAAAGTGTCGACCGGCACCCTTAGGTGTCGACCGGTTAGTCTCGAACGGTGAGAGTGTCGGCCACGGGGTTTGACCCATGCAGACAGATAGAAATAAAGTGTCGACTAATGTGTACAGGTGTTAATCGGTGCCCCTTTTTATAATGTTTTGAAAAGTAAAGTTTTATTTAAACTGATTTTTGACATAGTTTCCGCTGCGACCAGTTTAAACGTTTTAAAAAAGTTGTTTTAAGTCGAGTAACGAAAGTTAAAAATTTTATACGAATTTTATTGAGGTGATGATTAAGTGTATAGTCGGCAACCCGAGTCCGAGGATGATTTCGGGGGCACTATAGGGCTAGTGTCAAAGAAGTGATTAGTAGTAGTTAGTATACCAGGAACCGTGATGGTTTTCGGGCTGCTACGATTTCCACTCAGGAATTGGCAATGGTTGTAGCTTTCCTGCTGGCCTCTGATGTTCAGCCTTAATCCGTTGACAAATTAATCACGTCTCAACGTACTTCGCCACAATTCTCTCATATTAGGCCACCAATAATGTTGTTTAAGATCTCTATACATCTTAGTGCTTATTGGATGAACGAAAAACGTAGAAGAGTGAGCCTTAGATAATGTCTCCTTCCGAAGTTCTTCATTATTTGGAACATACCACCTATTCTCAAACTTAAGAATTCCATCTTCTGAATAACTAAACTCAGATCTATCATTAGTGACTATGCTCAGTTTAAATTCATTGCATTCAACATCATCCTTCTGAGCTTTTTTAATTTAGTCCAGATTAGTGGGTTTCAAGGACATTACTGATAGCATGGCTGATACATTAGACACTACTTCTATGTTGAATCTCTGAAATTCTGAATCTAAAGCTAACGACATAACATGAATCATAGTTGAAGTAGATGTTGTTACTCTACTTAATGCATCTGCCACTACATTTGCTTTGCCAGAGGGGTATTTAATCTCGAAATCATAGTCTTTCACAAACTCTAACCACCGTCGTTGTCTCATATTAAACTCTTTCTGAGTGAAAATATACTTCAAACTCTTGTGATCTGAATATATTTCACATGGCTGTCCATATAAGTAGTGCCTCCAAATCTTTAGCGCAAAAACCAAAGCGGCCAACTCTAGGTCATGTGTAAGATAATTCTACTCATACGTTTTCAATTGCCTTGAAGCATAAGCTATTACTTTTTCATTCTGCATCAATACAGACCCAAGACCTATCTTGGAAGCATCATAGTAAATACTGAATTTTCTATCTTCAACAGGAAGTATTAATATCAAAGCTGTAATCAATCTCTCCTTCAAAGGTTGGAAACTATGTTTGCAATCTTCAGACCATAAATACTTCACATTCTTCCTTATTAAACGGGTCAGAGGTATTGCGATCTTTGAAAATTCTTCAATGAATAACGTACTAACTCAAGAAAACTTCGTATCTCGGTAACATTTTTTGGTCGTGGCCACTCTTTTACAGCTTGAATCTTTGCTGGGTCAACCGATATACTATCACAAGAAACAACATGACCCAGAAAATGAATTCTGTACAACAAGAATTCACACTTAAAAAACTTCGGGTAAAGTTGGTGCTGCTTCAGGGTTTCTAGGACTAACTTCAGGTGCTCCTTATGTTCATCCGTAATGTGGGAATAAACCAAGATATTATCGATAAACACTATGACAAATTTATCAAGATAATATTGGAATACTCTATTCTTTAGGTCCATGAAGGCTGCTGGAGCATTCGTCAATCCAAAAGACATCACTAAGAACTCGAAATGTTCATATCTCATTCTAAAAGCAGTCTTTGGAGTATCTTTTGGTCTGATCTTCAACTGATAATAGTCTGATCTAAGATCTATCTTTGAAAAGACCTATGCACCCTTGAGTTGATCAAATAAATCGTCTATCCTTGGCAAGGGATACTTGTTCTTGATATTCAGCTTGTTGAACTCTCTGTAATTGATGCATATCCTTAAAGATCCATCCTTTTTCTAGACAAAAAAGATTGGCGCGCCCCATGGTAAAAAGCTAATGCGTATAAATTCTTTCTCTAATAACTTTTCCAATTGTTTCTTTAACTCCTTCAGTTTCGTCGGTGCCAATCTATATAGATTTTTTGATACTGGTTCAGCTCCTAGATATACATCAGTTTCGTCGGTGCCAATCTATACAGATTTTTTGATACTGGTTCAGCTCCTAGATATACATCAATAACAAATTCTATCTCTTGATCTGGAGGCAAATCAGGTAAATTATCTAGAAAAACTTCTTGGAATTGTTGAACAATTAAAACATTTTAGAGCTTTGTTTCTCTTTGAATTTGAGTATCTATAATATTGGCCAAAAAATATAAACACTCACCATTTAGAGAATGTCGAGCACTAATAGGTGCCAATACCGATAACCTCTAGATATTCTTCATGGCTTGCAAAGAATGATTCTCGCCGCCTGGGAGTTGAAAACTTACTATTCCCAACCTGCAGTCGATTGTAATGTAATGCTTGAAAAGCCCATCCATCTTCAGAATAACATCATACCCATTTATCCCTATAATAGTGAGATTAGTAGGTAGATTCTTAATTCCAACCGAGACAATACTATCACGTACAATTTGATTAGAGTTCATATGCTCCCTGGATGGTAATATCAGTTCATAATTAAATTCAGCAACCCTAGCATATAAATCTAGCTTTGCTGTAAAAGCAATTGCAATGAAAGAATGCGACGTACCAGAATCGATCAACTTATAAGCAGGTACAGTTAATCAGTATAGTACCTGACACCACAGCTAACTGGTCGTCGTCACCTGGATCAATCATGACAAATATTCTTTATTTCACCTTAGTAAGACCTTTTCTCAAAGCTGGGCAATACTTGTTGACATGGCCCACCTCATTACAATTGAATCATCAAATGAACTTAGCCTTTGGACAATCTCTGAACAAGTGTTTAGCCTCATTGCAGTTAAAACATCTTCATGAATTCAGCTTGCACTCCTTGGGGTGATATTTCATACATTTCTGGCACTGAGGAAATTTTTTTGTCTCCTGAACTCGTTTTCGTCCTCCTTGACTTCTCCGACCCCCACTTGGCCTCTTAGTGCGTCGTTGTTGCTGTTGATGGCTCCTTTAATCTGCTGCTGTGTGATCTCTCTGAAAAATCTTCGTGGAGCCTCCCTTTGTTTGATGCATTTTAGTTCTGCCTCCTCTACTTCCAATGCCTTAGCCATAATTTTTGAATAAGGGACGTCTTGTGTTCCTGCTATTTTCACGCCCTTGTACATCTCTGGCTTTAATCTCTGAACAAACTGAAAGACCTTATCTTCATTCTTGCTCACGAGATGGCCAGCAAACCTTGACAACTACTTAAACTGTCGGTTGTATTCAAATATTGATCCAGTTTATTTCAACTGTAGAAACTCCATCCTCTTCGTGGCTTGAATGGTACTATTGAAATATTTATCATAAAAGGCCTCTTTGAACTGCTTCCACATCATCGTCAGAACAGTAGTGGTGGTCTCCATAGTCTCCCACCAATGTCGGGCATCCTTTGCCAAGTGGAACGTTGCCAGGGAAACCTTGTGTAATAACCCAGAAATTTCGAATTTTATCTTTAATTTTTGGAATTTTTGTTTGGTCCCGGTCGGATTTTTGAGAAATATTTCAACGGAAAATATTTAAATTATAAGGCTCGAGGCCTACTTTTGCGATTGGTTTTCGGAATTTAAAGTCGGGAGGTCGAGAAGTTACGAAATTTCGGACGATTGAAACACGTGAGGGCAGTTTTGTAATTTGGTATAAAAAAAAAAAAAGAAATTGAAAATTTTAACAAAACAACTGAACGGCTCGTGAAGCCGTTCAGTGTTCTGTTCTTTCGCCAAAGCCGAGAGAAGGCGACTGAGGCGAGTGAGGGGCCGAGCGGGAGATTGAGGAACGGAGAGCGAGTGGCTGGCGAACGACGGCAGAGTGCGATGCTGGGAGCTCCGACGAACTGAGTGAAGGTGTTGGTGTACCCTTTCCCGAGCTGAAAGCCAACGGTGAGCTTTCTGTTCAAGATTGATTCGGCCGAGCCTTAATGCTCGTTTTGTTTTTTTTTTCTCTCATGCTTTTTTCTCCGATGTTGATGAAATTGCTGAGCGTTCTGTCGAAGAGAGGGTCTGCGTGTAAGAGAGTGGGTGCTTATGGGAGGGAGAAAAACCGAGGGGAGGGGTTGAGTCGGAATTTAGGTTCAAGCCCAAATTTTCTGACTTTAGTTCTGATTATACTAAATTGAAGCGAATGTGATTGTCTGTACATAGGGATTCTTGGAGTTTAAATTGAAATCAAAACAGAGGCCTTTTTTTAAAGAACAGGTTCTGTTTTTGGCTTATTCGGCCTACCTACGGTTAATCATTTTAAATTCGGTTTTTGTGGGATAAATTAGGTAGTTAGGGGAACCTATGGCCGCTGGAATCGTTCGATTCCGATATCCGACGCAAAAGTTATGCGCGTCGGAAGTTTAGGCCGAATTTTGGTCCAAGTCAAATTTGCGAGCGTTATTCATGGAAATTTGACGTGTGAGTGTATCATAGCCATTTTTGATGCATATAACTAGTTGGGAGTGAGTTTTGGTTGAAGGGAAGTGAAAATGTGAAATTTTAATAAAATGGCAGATTCGGTTATTGGCGTTTTTCACTTATCTGCGGCTTACCGATTTAAAATCCATTTTAGGATGTTAAACTAGGTTCCTAAGGGAACGTTTAGCCACTTGAATCATTTGATTCCGTTGACGGACGTAAAAGTTATGCGCATCCGAACGTTGAGCTGGTATTCGGCCAAACCAAACCAATGGACCGTGTTAGTTGGAATTTAATGAGTGTAATTAGATAAGGTTATTTTTAGCTAATTGGTAAATGTTGGGAGAAATACTGATGAGAAATTGGTTGTGTTTTAGGTTGAGGCTTTCGGTTGGCGAAACTGTGTATCGAGCGAGCTTAGCACGCCAGGTAAGTAGTGCATGCATGTGTTTTGCCCAAGTGGGCCTACACTGTAGAACTTTAGTGTTTATGTGATTGATTGCGGTGTGTGTGCGTATTGTGTGACATGCATCATATTTTTTTTAAACGGGAACGAAAATGATTTTTAGCATGCTTTGATGTATGAGGTGAGACGTGTGGCGGTGGTACCGCGGATCCCGCTAGTGTGCGGGCCGTCATGCGGATCCTACTCGAGGGGTGGGCCGGCTGGGCCGTCATGCGGCGTGAAAGTGTTGACGGTGAGAATATGGGCAGTGGTACCGCGGATCCTACTAGTGTGTGGGCCGGTGCAACACCAGTCGCGGATCCTACTCGAGGGGTGGGCCGGCTGGGCTGTCGCGAAACGCATGTGTGTGGCAACTGTGGCCCCGTGCTGGGGAGGCTGGGACGGGGGCGACGTGTCAGGGTGTAGAGTGGCGCGAGGTACACCCTTACCCTGATGTGGTTGCCGTGTGGTGATGCGTGGGTGTAGCTTGTGGGCCTCGTTGCTGGGGAGTCCGGGACGGTGGCGACGTGTTAGGGTGTAGGGTGGCGTGAGGTTCCTCCTTACCCTGGTGCGGCTGCACTACGCGTCACAGATGTGACAACATGAGTGTGAGTGTAGAGACTGCATGTGATAGGATTGCATTGTCGGCTTTTACTTTCATATCGCATTACCACGTTAGTCTTATGATGTGTGTTCTGTGGTGTAGGTGCTGACGATACCGCTGGTGAGCCTCGAGTGCCTAGTCCTGAGGCGTAGGATGGTTGGCGGCGTGCGACTATGGCACCGGATGGCGGACTTTTGTTAGGGCGACCCGACCCGTGGATATGGTAGGTTGTGGCCTGGTCGGTTTGTGGGTTTTCTTTCTTTTGCGGTGGTTATGTACGGAGGATGGGATTGATTGTTGTATATGCGTCAGTGTATAGGTGTATATGGAGTACGTGTGATTTTGGTAACGTACGTGGATATTTTCCATGTTAGAGTATGTTATTTCTCTATACTGGAGACTTTCTTCATTTGTATTTGACGGATTTTCGTCGCCTTCTTACTCTGATTTGGGTTGGGATGATTTCTCTGGATGATGGATAGGTAAATATTGTTGGATTTTGGTGAATTGTGTGCAGGGTTAAATTTTGGGGTAGCCAGTTTTTAGGCGGTACTCTGCCGAAATTTCGGGAGAGTGGTTGAGGTTCGAGAGGATACGAAATAGGTCAAGGTGTGTGTATGATGAATGCTAGAGGAGTTCATATGAGTGTGGATGTGCGGCGTGATCGCAGGTGCGCGGGGCACGCGGCCCTGTGGGTGCACACGGGTCATGCGGCGCCGGGTGAGGGCGTGCGCGCGGACGTGCTGTACAGAGGCAGGGTGCGTGGGGCACGCGGCGCTGTGAGCGTGCGCGAGATACAGTGACGTTGGGTTGGCACCTGTGGCACCGCGGTGGTGTACGCGGGGTGTCGGAGTGGGGACGTGAGTGCTTGGGACCGGACTGGGTAGTTCGTGGAGAGCGTGGGGTTCTTTCCTAGGATTTCAAGTCTTACCGTTTTATCTCAAATTGTTTTAAATGGTTTTCTTTTCCGCTGCGTAGTTTTATGTTGAGGACTTCGTGTTTCCTCTTCGGGACGCGAGTTGTTTTTTTGAATCGAGTCGAAAAATTTTCATACTCACAAATGTGCTTTTGAAAATGATTTGAAAACGAAAGGGGTATTGAATTGAGTTAGTTGTGTCAAGTGTTAGTGTGTGTGTGTAGTGTGTAGATGCACTGTAGCGCACCGGGGACGTGTGGGTTCTCGGGGTGTTACACCTTGTCTACCTATTCCACCTTTGCGTACTTGAACATACTTTCAATTGCACGAATCCGTTCATCGGCAGCAGTTGTATCTGATG
Organism: Begonia peltatifolia; assembly: GCA_022433055.1. Classification (NCBI taxonomy): domain Eukaryota; kingdom Viridiplantae; phylum Streptophyta; class Magnoliopsida; order Cucurbitales; family Begoniaceae; genus Begonia; species Begonia peltatifolia. Next base: position 21,280,791 of record CM039519.1, on the reverse strand, counting down.
ATTGTCCTTCGAATAGAGCAGGTAGTAGCCTCCGAAATCTATCTCCAGACTGGTCACTACTAGAGCTAGCACCAATGCCTCCTTGTAGTTCTCAATTTAATAGAATGCCCAATTGTTGAGATTGTCTGTTCACTAATTCTGTCAACTGTCTAATTGTAATTGGGTCGTCCTCATTTCTCGCAATGGTCATTTCTCTTGTTACTCTCGAACGTCCTGATTGTCTAGAAATTTTGTAAAGGTACGTAAAAAGGTCAATTTTTCTCACAAGCAACTAATAACTAATACTAAATATAAATACTTACAGTTGTCAAAGCACATCTATGCGGCGATTGACACTGTTAGGTGATCCTCTGAACAATTTAACCAATAACTTTGATTCCAACTCTATAACACCCCAAGTTATCTGTACCTGGTTCGCTGATCTGAACTATTGGCTTTGATACCAACTCTGTAGCGCTCTGAGTTATCATAATCAAGTTCGCTAATCTGAACTACTGACTCGTATCGACCCAAGTTGTATGAACCCATAATCGACACTCGACTATGTACTCGTACACAAAAAAATTGAGAAATGTTTAAAATCTATTCATCGCCTTAGTACATTATTGTTTAAAACATTTAAACCTTCGCAGCATAAGACAACTCTTGCGTGTAGTACTCATTATACAAAAAATTAAGCAAATTTCAAGTTTTAAAACAATAAAGGGGATCTCGGTCGACCTCTATAATCTTCGGTCGACACTTGACCAATTCTGCACAAAGGGTCGACACCTATATGCATAGGTCGGCACCTCGTTTGTATCTGTTTGCATAGGTCGACACCCTAACTCTCTTTATTTACACCAGTCGAACCTTGCGGTCGACACTTGATTGCACAGGTCGACACCCTAATCCTCTCTGTTTGCACCGGTCGAACCTTGTGTTCAAGGCTTTTACTATTTTTACACTAAGCAGTCGACACCTACACACACAGGTCGACACTTAATTTGGTTCTGTTTCCGTAGGTTAAGCCTTGCAGTCGACATTTACCTGATTCGGTCGACACCTATGCATTACAGCTCGACGCTTCTTTACCAGGATCCTTAACTGAAAATTTACCACCTTAGAAGAATGGGGAACATTCGTTTAAATAATTTAAACTTGAGAACCTGTATTTCCCAAATAACTTCAAAATAGCGTTTAAAACCCAACTATATAATCAAAAGGGATTTTAAAAACTACACGTATCTCAAAACCTATACATACGCTCCATGGTTAAATCGCCATAACAGATGGCCTAATCGTCGCATGAACATACTCCTACAACTACCTACTAGTCCTAAGCCTTGTCTGTAAACTCACCAACTATCTCGTCGTCACCTAAATCATAGAATTCATCTATTAGTCTAATGCTAAGTAAGTAGAGTAATATATATAATGAAATAAAAACAATACATAAATCATAAATATGCAATTTCTACATTCACATTTCGTTCTCATTTTCGTTCTCCTTTCGTTACATGATCTGATCCTCATACTAGATGGGAAGCAGATTAGTTTTCCCAAATCATCAATTCTCATGCTCATTTGAGTGGCGAATCACTTCTCTCAAAAAATCTACTCAATGGGTTTCTATTAGCTTATCTAATTCTCATACTAGATGGGAAGCGGATCATTTTTCTCAAATCTTCACATTCTCATACTCATTTAAAGGGCAAATGACTTCCCTTAAATAATCATAACTGTTAGTTTCGTTCTCGTTTCGTATCATAGCGTACCATTTCGTAAAACACATGTAAATTCATTTTCATATTCTTTTCAAAACATGATGGATGACATACACAATATGTAACACTTTGAAATTTTTTGTTAAAATGATTTTCGGATTTACGTATCGGTAGACGGCAGAGTTTTAGTCAGAATCAATAGAGAAAAATTTATACTATTAAGTAAAAGATTATTTTGAAGCTAATAGAAAAGAGAAAATTATAAAATTCCAACCGCAAGCGAACTGATTAACCGTTTAAAAACAGATTAGAGATTGAAGGCGATTTGGTAATTAGATTTATTATTATTATTTATATTATAAAATTTAAAAAGAAAAAAAAAAAACTCTTCCCCTGCTCATACTCCCCCCCTCCCTCCGTTGTTCTCTCCCCGCGTGAAGACTTCTCCCAGGTTCTCTGTTTTTTTTTTGTTTTTCTTCCCCCTTTCTTTTTTCATTTTCCTTTCAGTTTTGCACGAAAGAGTAACCGTTTTCTCCTCTGCCGAAGAACGCAGCTCCATCTCCTCTTCGTCTTTCTCCTCTATCCCGTGTGGAACACGACTCTCTCTTCGATTTCGGTAAGTGTTCTCTTTCTGTTCTGGTTTTGGTAAAGAAAATCTAGGGTTTTCGGATTGGGCAATCCTCAAATTATGTTAGATTGTTCTCAAATGAATTAGAATATAATAGATTGGTAAAAATAAAGTGAGTTTGCTGAAGTTTTGGAAAAAGGGACGGATTTTTTTTTATATACAGGGCAGCTCGGTGTTGGCATTTGTCACCTACGTTCCAGTTGTTCATTTTAAAAATTGTTACAGTATGTTGAATAAGATACTTTAAGGAAACTTTTGCCTTTGGAATCGAGTTGTTTCGATAATCGTAAAGGAAGTTATGAATTTTCAAAGCTTGATGAAAAAATCTGTGAAGTGAGTTCAGACAGATTTCGTTTTGGATTTTTCTACTATCTAATGAGCCTTCCTTTGTATAGGTAAATTTAGCCAAGTTACAGTAGACATCTTTAGGGTTATATAGCACTTTGAATCATCAAATTTGGATAAATATACGATTTGTTATGAATTTCTAAGGTTTGATAAAAAAATCTGTGAAAAGGTTTCGGGTAGCACTGGTTTTAGAATTTCTGCTATTTATGAAGTCTGGTTTTTGACAAATGAATGGAACCACGTCAAAGTGGACATAATTAGGGTTACGTCAAATCTTGAATCGTTGAAATCGGGTAATGATTGAATGAGTTATGAATTTTAGAAGTTATCGTGCAAAAAACTGAAAAATTTCAGCGGGCAGTTCGGTTTTGATTTTTCTGCCATTGATTATGCTTTGATTTTGGAAAATGGATTTCACTAGCATAAACTAGAGCTTATAAGGGTTCCAAAACATGTCAAATCATCAAATTCGGCCAAATATACGATTTCATATGAATTTTCAAAGTTTAATGAAAAGTTGTGAAGAGATTTCTGGGCAGATTCGATTTTTTATTTTTCTGCTATTAATTGTAATGAACCGGAAATTTTGAATTTTAATTTTTAATTTCCAAAATTTTTAATTTAATCACGGTTGGAGATTTGAGAAATATTTCAACGGGAAAATTTAAATTATAAGACTCGGAATTTAAATTGCGATGGTTTTCGGAATTTAACGTCGGGAGGTCGAGAAATTTACGAAATTTACGAAATTTCAGACGATTAAAACACATGATGACATTTTGGTAATTTGTAATTTAAATAAAAATAAATAAATAAATAAAATAATGTTATATGGTGGAATGGCTTCGGGAGGAAGCCATTCCACCGTGTTGTCGCGCGGCCGAGAGGAGAGAGCGCCCGAGAGTGAACCAGCCGATCGAGGAGGGGGTTGTGTTACTGACGAACGACGGCCGTGCGAAAGGGGTGCCGACGAGCTGGAGTGAGGAGCTGTCTTGCCTTCCCGTGCTGAAAAATGGAAGGTGAGTTATCCCCTGTTTTCAGTTCTGCCGACCGAGCATGGAAGTTTGGTTGTTCTTGAATTACCGACGGTTAGAGTTCGGTTGTTGGGGCATTTTAGAACCGAGTGTGTGTGTTCTGGAGCCAGTGTGTGGCTCGGCTCTTCCGCGACGAAATCGACCGGGAACACGGAGTTTCCCTTCGGTTTTTGCCCTGCTCTAATGGCCGAGCGTGGGGTTGTTTTGCCCTCTGCATTCTAGGGGATTATATGATAAATTTAGAAGGAATGAGGGAGGGGTTCAGGGCTCAATGAACCGATTGAGAATTTCCTCAGTTTTTGGGGAGAAAACCGTGAAGGTTTTTGGTGCTGCCATGCTGTTTTCTAAATAGGAACTCCCCAAATTGTTAATGTATGCATTGGTAGATTGAAATGTGATTGTTCGGTGAAAGAATTGGCGAGATTTGGATCGAAGTTGAATTTTTGGCTATTTTTCGTATAAAAACAGCTTCTGTCTTTGGCCGTTTCACCTTACATTCGGTTGATCGTTTTAAATTCTGTTTTTGTGGGATAAATTAGGTTGTTAGAGGGACGCATGGCCACTGGAATCGTTCGATTCCGATATCCGACGCAAAAGTTATGCGCGTCGGAAGTTTGTGTCAGATTTTGGTCCAAGTCAAATTAGCGGGCGTTTTTCGTAAAAATTCGACGTGTAATAGTAGCATAGCCGTTTTGATGCGTAAGACTAGTTACGAGTGAGTTTTGGTTGAGAAGAAGTAAAATTGTGAAATTTGATAAAAATGACAGTTTTGGTTTTTATCATTTTTCGCCTGTCTGCGGCTTACCGTTTTAAAATTCGTCTTAGTATGTTAGAATAGGTTCCTAAGGAGACGTTTAGCCATTTGAATCGCTCGATTCCGTTAACGGACGCAAACGTTATGCGCGTCCGAACTTTTGGTTGGTTTTCAGGCAAATCAAACTAATGGGCCGTTTTAGTTGGAATTCATGAGTGTAGTTAAGGAAGGTTATTTTTAGCTATTTGGTAGATTTTGAGATAAATATTGATGAGTGGTTGTTTGTGTTTTAGGTTGAGACACTTTTTAGCGAAGCTGTGCATCAAGCGAGCTTAGGACGCCAGGTAAATAGTGCATGCATGCGTTTTGTCCAAGTGGGCCTACACCGTAGAACTTTAGGGTTATGTGATTGATTGTGGTGTGCATGTGTATTGTTTGGTATGCATCATATTTTAAAAATGTGAACGAAAATGATTTTGAGCATGTTTTGAGTATGTGGTGAGACGTGTGGCAGTGGTACTGCGGATCCCGCTAGTGTGCAGGCTGGTGCTTCATCAGTCGCGGATTCCACTCGAGGGGTGGGCCTGCTGGGCCGTCATGCGGCATGAATGTGTTGACAGTGAAGATGATGGGCAGTGGTACCGCGGATCCTACTAGTGTGTGGGCCGGTGCAACGCCAGTCGCGGATTTCACTCGAGGGGTGGGCCAGCTGGGTTGTCGCGAAACGTGTGTGTGTGGCAACTGTGGCCCCGTGCTGGGGAGGCTGGGACGGGGGCGACGTGTCAGGGTCTAGAGTGGCGCGAGGTACACCCTTGCCCTGATGTGGTTGCCGTGTGATGATGCGTGTGTGTAGCTTGTGGGCCTCGTTGCTCGGGAGTCCGGGACGGTGGTGACGTGTCAGGGTGTAAGGTGACATGAGGTTCCTGCTTACCCTGGTGCGGCTGCACTACACGTCATAGATGTGACAACATGAGTGTGAGTGTAGAGACTGCATGTGATAGGATTGCATTGTCGGCTTTTACTTTCGTATCGCATTACTTACTGAGCGTTAGGCTTATGTTGTGTGTTCTGTGATGTAGGTGCTGACGATATTGGTGGTGAGCCTCGAGAGCTTAGTCTTGAGGCGTAGGATGGTTGGTGGCGTGTGCTCGAGGTATCAGATGGTGGATTTTGTTAGGGCGACCCGACCCGTGGTGGTGGTAGGTGATAGTGGATTTATTATTTTATGTTGAGTATTTGTGTGGACAGCGGAGTTGTATAGACGTTGATTTTTTTTAAGATTGTATAGAGGGGTTGTAGTGTTTTGGGGACGCGTACGTATTGTTATATGTTAGAGTATGATATTATTCTATACTGGGGACTTTCTTCATTTGTATTTGATTTCGTTGTCCTTAAACTCTGATTTTGTTATGGTGATTTTCTCTGGATGGTTGATAGTTAAATATTGTTGGATTATGGTGAATTGTGTGCAGGGTTTAAATTTTGGGATAGTCCGTTATTAGCCGCTACTCTGCTGAAATTTCGAGAGAGAGGTTGGGAGTCGAGGGAATATGGAATGGTTGAGATGTGAACAGTGAATGCTAGAGAAGTGTAGATGAGCGTGGGAGTGCGGGGTGATCGTAGGTGCGCAGGGCACGCGGCCCTGCGGGTGCTCACGGGGTCGTGCAGCGCCGGGTGAAGGCGTGCACGCGGACGTGCTGTACAGTGGCAGGGTGCGTGGGGCACGCGGCGCTGTGAGTGTGCGCGAGACACAGTGACGTGGAGTTGGTACGTGCGGCACTGCGAGAGTGCGTGCGGGGTGTCGAAGTGGGGACGTGAGTGCGCAGTATCGGATTGTGTAGTTCGAGGGGTGCGTTGGATTCTTTCGTAGGATTTTAAGTCTTGCCGTTTTATATTAAACTGTTTTAAATGGTTTTATTTTCCGCTGCGTAGTTTTTATGTTGTGGACTTCGTGTTCCCTCTTCGGGACTCTAGTTGTTTTCGAATCGAGTCGAAAATTTTTCATACTCACAAATGTTCTTTTGAAAATGATTTGAAAACGAAAGGGGTGTATTAAATTGAGTAAGTTATGTCAAGTGTTAGTGTGTGTAGTGTGTAGATGTACTATAGCGCACCGGGAACGTGGGGTTTCTCCGAGTGTTACATTAATTGAGTTTGATTTTTGACAAATAGATTCACCATGTTGAAATAGACTCGTTTAGGAGCCCTTAGCATTTTAAATCATTGAATTCAGACTTATATTCAATTTGTTGTGAATTTTTGAAATTGGACAAGATTTATGACAAATTTTGAAAGTTGAGTTGTGATAGTTTCAATTTTTAATTCCTTGATATTGAATTATTTGGTTGGTTGAAGTGTTGAATTATTAGGGTGGTTGATTGAGATTATGTGAATGATGACCTACCCTTAGGATAATTATTTGAATTACATTTCAATTTTTAGCTTGTGCATTATAGAATGATGGGTGTTTGGAGATAGAGGTTATATGCACATATTTTGAGTTTTATTATTTTTGGATATTGGATATTAGGTAGTGTTCATGCTGGTTAATAGATGTGAAGCGTATAGGTTAGTATAGTTGTTGATTTAGAAGTTATGTGCATAGAGTTACACTTAATGATCTTGTGCTTGTTTATTTAGTGTTTAAAAACAGAAATTTGTGGATTTGGTTATATGTGGTGGTTGTGAATTAGAATTGTAAATCGTGAATGATAACTTATAACTTTATGCTTTAGAATTTCAGGAAAACGGAATCGATCGGGTTGGATCAAATAGCTAAGGACGCCAGGCAAGTAGGGCATGCATGTGTTTTGCCCAAGTGGGCCTACACCGTAGAATTTTAGGGTTTATGTCATTGATTGTGTTGTGCATGCGTATTGTTTGACATGCATCATTTTTTTTAAAAAGGAATGAAAATGATTTTGAGCATATTTTGAGTAAGTGGTCAGACACGTGGTGGTGGTACCACGGATCCTACTAGTGTGTTAGCCGGTTACGTAACCAACCGCAGATTTCGCTCGAGCAGTGGGCCGGCTGGGCCGTCACGCGGCGTGTATGTGTTGACGGTGAGGATGATGGGTAGTGGTACCGTGGATCCTACTAGTGTGTGGGCCAGTGCAACACCAGTTGCGGATTTCGCTCGAGGAGTGGGCCGACTGGGCTGTCGCGAAACGTGGGTGAGGCAACTATGGCCCCATGCTTGGGAGGCTGGGACGGGAGCAACGTGTCAGGGTGTAGTGTGGCGTGAGGTACATCCTCACCCTGATGTGGTTGCTGTGTGGTGATATGTGTGTGTAGCTTGTGGGACTCGTTGCTGGGGAGTCCGGGATGGTGACTACGTGTTAGGGTGTAGGGTGGCGTTAGGTTCCTCCTTACCCTGATGCGGCTACAGTACGCATCACAGATGTGACAACATAAGTGTGAGTGTAGAGACTGTATGTGATACGATTGCATTGACGGCTTTTACTTTCATATTGTACTACTTACTGAGCGTTAGGCTTATGATGTGTGTTCTATGGTGTAGGTGCTGACGATTTTGCTGGTGAGCTTCGAGAGCATAGTCTTGGGGCATAGGACGGTTGGCAGCGTGCGACCGAGGCACCGGACCGGGGATTTTGTTACGGCGACCTGACCCGTGGGGATGGTAGGTGGTGGCTTGATTCTTTTGCGCGCATTTTTTTTTGCCGTGTTGATGTACAGTTGATGAGATGAGTTGTATAGGCGTCGATTGTATAGGTGTTTATGGAGTGCAAGTGATTTTGGCGACATACGCGTATACTTTACATGTAGGAGCTTGGAAATGCTCTGTATTGTGGATTTTCTTCATTTGTAGTTGATGGATTTGTCGTTTTAAATTTTGATCTGGTTATGGAGTTTTCTCTAAATAGTTGATGGATAGATATTTCTAGTTTTCTGGCGAACTGTGTGCAGAGTTTTAAATTTTTGGGATAACCAGTTTTTAGTCGTTACTCTGCCGAAATTTCGGGAGAGAGGTTGGGAGTCAAGAGGATGTGGAATAAGCCTGGATGTGTACAGTGAGTGTTAGGGAAGTGTGGAGTGGAGCGGAAATGCGGCGTGGTCACAGGTGCGTGGGGCACGCGACCCTGCGGGTGCTCACGGGCCGGGCGGCGTCGGGTAAGGGCGTGCGTGCAGACGTGTGGTATGGAGACAGGGTGCGTGGGGCACGCGGCGCTGTAAGTGGGCGCGTGACGGGGTGATGTCGAGTTGGTACGCGCGCGCCGCGAGAGTGCTCGCTGGGCGTCGAAGTGGGGACGTGAGTGCACAGCCTCGAATTTGTGTAGTTCGAGCGGTGTGTTGGACTCCATCCTAGGATTCGAGTCTTGTCGGTTTATTTTAAAAACTATTTTAAATTGTGTTCTTTTCCGCTGCATATTTTTATATTAAAGATTTCGTGTTCCCTCTTTGAGGCGCGAGTTGCTTTCGAATCGAGTCTAAAATTTTTCATACTTATAAATGTTCTTTTGAAAATGATTTGAAAACAGAAGTGGTATTAAATTGAGTGATTTGTATCAGTTTTCAGTGTGTATAGGTAGACGCACTGTAGTGCACCGGGAACAGGTGGGTTCTCGGGGCGTTACACAATATACAATAAACATGCAATATAACCTACTATTCTGTGATGTAGGCTCGAAGGCAACATACATACTTTACTTAACTGGAAATCCTTAGCCGATTATCCACTCGAATCTTTAAAACCTAACATCATAACATTTATATCAACATCAATTCCTCGTATATCTACATAACCATCAACATCCATCAAAATTCCTAATCCAATCAACTAACAAACTATACAAATATGAAGTGCATTATGCCCAATTTAATTCAAACACTTCGTATAAACGACATTTCAACCAATTCTAACTCAACAACTCAAATTCTAACTCAAACCCAAAATTGACTCATTTTTTTAAAAAACCTTGAAAATTCGTAACTAATCCAATATACGTCTGAATTCGATGATTCAAAAGGCTATAGAAACCTTAGGATGTCTATTTTCTAACATCGAAGTCCATTTAATATACTAACGACAACATCATAATAAAATCTTCAAACAGAGCTTCCCCTTTTTTTATCCTAACCCCATAATTTTCACAACCCTCAAGCGAAAATCAATTCCCTTCCAATTAAAACTATCACAACATTTATTTAACATCCCAAAAAGGAGGAAAATTCAACAATAGAATCATCAATTTTGTGCATCTAATAAAATCAAGGAAACCCTAAAATAAACCCACTAAATGTACAACTAAATCAAGCCTTATCTTCCCTTCTAGTTAAGAAATAAAACCCATAGAAGAAAACCACATGAACTCTCACCTGTAATCTTCACAAAATAAGAGAGGAGAGGGCGATAGAGGGGAGTGCGCTACGTGGAAAATGAGAAGAAGAAGGAGAAGAAAAGGAATGTTGCCGTGGAAATAAGGAGAAGAAGATGAAGGAAAGGGATTTAGGGTTGTTTGGCAACATGGATAAAATAATTCCACGATTCCATCTTTACCCTCCCACTATTTCTTCAAAAATCAACTTTATATACTAGTTTTCATCCTATTTTCCTCTCATTTGATTTCTTATTCACTTCCCTTCACTTTAATCTAACATTTGCCATTACATTAGATTGGCAATTAAATTATAAATTACCATGCGTATGTAATAATTCAACCGATATTATACGCTGGTGTTACAGAGAGTATTCAAAGTAAATGGCCAACAATTGAAGTAATACATTGAATGAGCTCCTGAGCCTGAAGAAATCACTCTAATGGCTCTAATTTATTCATCGGAGTAGATGCTTCCTATCTCATTGTATCCTTGTATTATTATTATTATTTTTGTTGTTGTTGTTATTTTTTCTTATTTCTTTACCTTTTGTTTTTGGAGATTCATCACTGCTGCAGCTATCTCGAGGTATCACGAGTGGGTATTATCGCCATCCAGGTGTTTTCTGTTTTTTACACTTTTATTTTTCACATATTTTGAGACATTGAGGACACTATTTCATTTTGACAAGGGATGGTGAGCATATTTATGTGTGACAATAGTTTTTGTCTTAAGATTGTTGTGATTTTTCCAAAATATGATTTCAAGTTGTTTAGTTTTAGTATATTCATATGTGAGAATAGTTTTTGTCTTGATATTATTGTGATTTCGCCAAAGTATGATTTCAATTTGTTTAGTTTGAATCAATTTTTGTTATCATTATTATTAAAGAAGTAATTTTCTAAGTTCTCTCTGTGCACGTACTAAACCTTGTGGTAAGATGGATGTTAATGCATTTGGCCTAGAGAAATTCTCATGTTTAGGTGAAATCTTTTATTGAGAGATACCTATGCGAGATTGAAAAAACACTGTTGAACTTTTATTGATTCTTAGAATTGGTAAAATCACTACTTCGAACGTCATTACATGGTGTAACACCCCGAGAAAACCCCGCGTTCTCGGTGCGCTACAGTACATCTACACACTACACACACACACTAACACCTAACACAACTAACTCAATTCAATACCCCTTTCGTTTTCAAATCATTTTCAAAAGAACATTTGTGAGTAAGAAAATTTTTTTTGACTCGATCCAAAAAAAAAAAAACAACTCGCGTCCCGAAGAAGAAACACGAAGTCCTCAACATAAAACTATGCAGCGGAAAAGAAAACCATTTAAAACAATTTGAGATAAAACGGTGAGACTTGAAATCCTAGGAAAGAATCCCACGCACCCCATGAACTACCCAGTCCGGTCCCAAGCACTCACGTCCCTACTCCGACACCCCGCGTACACCATCGCGGTGCCGACCCAACGTCACTGTATCTCGCGCACGCTCACAGCGCCGCGTGCCCCACGCACCCTGCCTCTGTACAGCACGTCCGCACGCACGCCCTCACCTGGCGCCGCATGACCCGTGTGCACCCGCAGGGCCGCGTGCCCCGCGCACCTGCGATCACGCCACACTTCCACGCTCATCTACCTTTTTCTAGCATTTACTGTTCACACCTCAACCTATTTTGTATCTCCTCGACTCCCAACCTCTCTCCCGGAATTTCGGCAGAGTAACGGCTAAAAACTGACTATCCCAAAATTTAAACCCTGCACACAATTCACCATAATCCAACAATGTTTATCTATCCATCATCCAGAGAAATCACCATAACCAAATCAGAGTAAGAAGACAATAAGAACCCATCAAATAGAAATGAAGAAAGTCCTCCAAAACACTACAACTCCTCTATACAATCTCAAAAGATCAATGTCTATACAACCCCGCTATCTACACAAATACCCAACATGAAATGATAAATCCACTATCACCTACCACCACCACGGGTCGGGTCGCCCTAACAAAAATCCGCCATCCGGTGCCTCGGGTGCACGCCGCCAACCATCCTACGCCTCTGGACTAGGCTCTTGAGGCTCACCAGCGGTATCGTCAGCACCTACACCACAGAACACACAACATAAGCCTAACGCTCAGTAAGTAATGCGATATGAAGGTAAAAGTCGACAATGCAATCCTATCACATGCAGTCTCTACACTCACACTCATGTTGTCACATCTGTGACGCGTAGTGCAGCCGCACCAGGGTAAGGAGGAACCTCACGCCACAACACCCTAACACGTCGCCACAGTCCCGGACTCCCCAGCAACGAGGCCCACAAGCTACACCCACGCATCACCACACGGCAACCACATCAGGGTAAGGGTGTACCTCGCGCCACTCTACACCCTGACACGTCGCCCCCGTCCCAGCCTCCCCAGCACGGGGCCACAGTTGCCACACACACACGTTTCGCGACAGCCCAGCCGGCCCACCCCTCGAGTAGGATCCGCGACTGGTGTTGCACCGGCCCACACACTAGTAGGATCCGCGGTACCACTGCCCATATCCTCACCGTCAACACATTTACGCCGCATGACGGCCCAGCCGGCCCACCCCTCGAGTAGGATCCGCGACTGGTGAAGCACCGGCCCACACACTAGCGGGATCCGCGGTACCACCGCCACACGTCTCACCTCATACATCAAAGCATGCTAAAAATCAATTTCGTTCCCGTTTTAAAAAAATATGATGCATGTCACACAATACGCACACACACCGCAATCAATCACATAAACCCTAAAGTTCTACAGTGTAGGCCCACTTGGGCAAAACACATGCATGCACTACTTACCTGGCGTCCTAAGCTCGCTCGATACACAGCTTCGCCAACAGGAAGCCTCAACCTAAAACACAACCAATTCTCATCAGTATTTTTCCCAACATTCACCAATTAGCTAAAAATAACCTTATCTAACTACACTCATTAAATTCCAACTAAATTGTCCATTGGTTTGGTTTAGCCGAATACCAGCTCAACGTTCGGATGCGCATAACTTTTGCGTCCGTCGACGGAATCAAACGATTCAAGTGGCTAAACGTTCCCTTAGGAACCTAGTTTAACATCCCAAGACGGATTTTAAATCGGTAAGCCGCAGATAGGCGAAAAACGCCAATAACCGAATCTGCCATTTTACTAAAATTTCACATTTTCTCTTCCCTTCAACCAAAACTCACTCCCAACTAATTATATGTATCAGAAATGGCTATGATACGCTCACACGTCAAATTTCCATGAAAAACGCTCGCAAATTTGATTTGGACCAAAATTCGGCCTAAACTTCCGACGCGCATAACTTTTGCGTCGGATATCAGAATCGAACGATTCCAGCGGCCATACGTTCCTTTAACAATCTATTTTAACCCACAAAAACAGAATTTAAAACGATGAACCAAAACTAGGCCAAAATGGTTAAAAACCGAATCTGTTTCTACACAACATAGACAAATTTCCGTCATCCACCCGATTGCTACAAGTCTCTTCACTAAACATCCACATTCCAGCCAACTAAGCATAAACAGAGCAAAAACCGGTGGTTTCAGACTCGACCCGACCCCGCAGTCAACACAATTTCTTGGATTTTTCCTTCAACCCGAGCACTCGGCCAAGCCAGCCATTTAACACGGTTGAGGCCCCCCTTCCAGACTCCCTGGTTACACGCTCGGACCTTGGGAGTCTGGTTCAGAGTATGCCGACCATAATCGGCCGCAAAAACCAAAGATAACAGGGGAAGGTTACCTGTTTCTCGGTCAAGTTTTCGGTCTAGAAAATTGAGCCGCCAACTGACCACAGCTCGCCGGAGTACCCTGCGCGCCGGCCTTCCACCCACGGCAACTGATCGTCGACGCCAACTCCCGATTCCGCTCTCCTCTCGGTCGTTTGCCCTCGCCCTTCGCCTCGTCGGTAAACAGCCGAATGGCTTCAAAAATTGAAGCCATTCGGTTGTTGTTCATTTTATTATATTTTTTTTTTATTTATATATATATATATATATATATATATATACCAAATTACAAAACTGCCCTCACGTGTTTAAATCTTCCGTGATTTCGTTAATTTCTCGACCTCCCGACTTTAAATTCTGAAACTAATCGCAAAAGTAGGCCTCGAGCCTATAATTTAAATCTTTCCCGTTGAAATATTTCTCAAAACTCCGACCGGGATTAAACTAAAAATTCCAGAAATAAAAATATAAATTCGAAATTCCCGGCTTATTACATCCCCCCCACCTTATAAGAATTTTGTCCCCAAAATTTACGTACCGAATAAGTCGGGATACTGTCGCTCCATGTCATCACGCCGCTCCCAAGTAGTCTCCTCTACACCATGGTTGCGCCACCTCACCCTGACCAGCGGAATCTCCTTGTTGCGCAGCACCTTCACAGCTGATTCTAAGATCCTCACTGGCTTCTCTTCGTACGACAGCGTCGGCTGGATCTCTATATCCTGTTGTGGCACTACCTGAGAGGGGTCGCGCATACACTTCCTCAGCATCGAGACATGGAAAACATCATGGATAGCATCCATCGACGCAGGCAACTGAAGCTGATATGCAGTTCTCCCGATCCGCTTGACAATCGGGAATGGTCCCACAAATCGAGGGTTGAGCTTCCCCCGCTTTCCAAACCTTACCACTCCCTTGAACGGCGAGACCTTCAGAAAAACCTCATCGCCCTCATTAAACTCCAACTCTCGGCGTCTCTGATCAGCATAACTCTTCTGTCGACTCTGGGCCGCTTCAATTTTCTTCCGAATCACAGTAATTTTGTCGACAGTTTGCTGCAAAATCTCAGGGCCTATTAATCGGGCCTCCCCAACCTCATCCCAGTATAATGGCGACCTGCACTTCCTTCCATAAAGGGCCTCGTATGGTGCCATACCAATAGTAGACTGAAAACTGTTGTTGTACGAGAACTCCACTAGCGGTAAAAACTTGCTCCAAGTCGCCTGAAACTCCAACACACAAGCCCTGAGCATATCCTCCAGAATCTGTATAGTCCGCTCCGACTGCCCATCGGTCTGAGGATGAAAGGCCGTACTGAAATCCAATCTGGTGCCCATAGCCTTATGCAGACTCCTCCAAAACTTAGACGTGAATCTGGGGTCTCGATCAGAAACAATCGACACCGGAATCCCATGGAGTCTGACTATCTCCTGAACATACAACTGGGCAAACTGATCCATCGTATAAGTCATCCTCACAGGCAAAAAGTGAGACGACTTCGTCAACCTGTCTACAATCACCCAAATCGCGTCATGACCCTTGGCAGTCCTTGGTAACCCCACCACAAAATCCATGGTGATTCGCTCCCACTTCCACTCCGGTATAGGCAATGGTTGGAGCATCCCAGACGGTCGCTGATGCTCCGCCTTCACCTGCTGGCAGACTACGCAGGCCTCAACATACTCAGCCACTGCTCGTTTCATGTTAGGCCACCAATAGTGCTGCTTCAAATCTCTGTACATCTTAGTGCTCCCCGGATGCACAGAGAAAGAAGATGAATGGGCCTCTGACAATATATCCCTCCTCAGCTGCTCATCCTTCGGGACGTACCACCTATCCCGAAATTTCAGAATCCCATCCTCTGAATAGCTGAACTCAGAATCAGGCCTGGCCTCCATACTCGCCTTCAGGTCACTACACTCTGAATCAGTCTCCTGAGTCTGCCTGATCCTGTCCAGAATAGTCGGCCTCAACGACAAGGCAGAAAGGGTGGCTGCCAGGTCAGAAACTACCTCCAAACCAAAACTCTGCATTTCTATCACTAACTCAACAGGCTGTACCGTAATCATGGCAGAAGTCGAGGCTGTCACTCTACTCAAGGCATCTGCCACCACATTCGCCTTCCCGGGGTGGTACCTGATCTCCACGTCGTAGTCCTTGACCAGCTCGAGCCATCTTCTCTGTCTCAAATTCAGCTCCTTCTGCGTGAAAATATACCTCAAGCTCTGATGGTCCGAGTAAATCTCGCACTGCTGCCCATACAGATAGTGCCTCCAAATCTTGAGTGCAAATACAACCGCCGCCAGCTCCAAGTCGTGAGTGGGATAATTCTGCTCGTAAGCCTTCAACTGCCTAGAAGCATAGGCAATGACTCTCCCACTCTGCATCAAAACACACCCCAAACCGATACTGGAGGCATCGCAATAAATGCAGAACTTCTCTCCTTCCACGGGCAGCGTCAGTACAGGAGCCATAGTCAATTTCTGCTTCAATATCTGGAAGCTGTCCTCACACCGGTCGGTCCATTCATACTTTGCATTCTTCCTGGTCAGCCGGGTCAAGGGGGCCGAAATTTTAGAGAACCCCTCAATAAATCTCCGATAATATCCAGCCAACCCCAGAAAACTGCGTATCTCACTAGCACTGGTCGGTCGCGGCCACTCCTTTACAGCCTGAACCTTCCCCGGATCAACTGAAATACCCTCATAGGAGATCACATGCCCCAAGAAATGAATCCTATCCAACCAAAACTCGCACTTTGAGAATTTAGCATATAGCTGATGCTGGCTCAAAATAGTCAGCACAATCCTCAGGTGCTCCCTGTGCTCCTCCTCACTCTGCGAGTAGATCAGGATGTCGTCGATAAATACAATCACGAACTTGTCCAGGTACTCCCTGAACACTCTGTGCATCAGGTCCATGAATGCTGCAGGGGCATTGGTCAACCCGAAAGACATCACCAGAAACTCGAAATGCCCATACCTCGTCCTGAAGGCCGTCTTCGGTACATCTTTCTCCTTCACCTTCAACTGGTGATAACCGCACCTCAGGTCGATCTTAGAAAACACTCGGGCACCCTGCAGCTGATCGAACAAATCATCAATCCTAGGCAATGGATACCTATTTTTCACTGTCAATTTGTTCAGCTCCCGGTAGTCAATACACATACGTAAGGATCCATCCTTCTTCTTGACGAATAGAACTGGCGCTCCCCAGGGTGAAAAACTAGGGCGTATAAATCCTTTACCTGTCAGTTCCTCCAATTGAGCCTTCAGCTCCTTAAGTTCAGTAGGCGCCAACCTGTAAGGGTTCTTGCACACCGGCTCGGCACCTGGGAAAACATCTATCTCGAACTCAATCTCCCTATCAGGGGGCAACCCAGGCAATTCATCACGGAACACTCCCGGGAACTCCTGCACAATAAGAATATCCTGTACCCGAGCATCGCCCGGTGACTGCGCATCCTCAACACTTGCCAAAAATCCCTGGCAACCCATGCCCAACCCCCGTGGTGCCTGAAGAGAAAGTATAGCAGAAATCCTGGCAAGACCCTTACCTGCTTTAAATGTGTAGCTTTCCCCGCCTGGGGGCCGGAAATGAACCTCTCTGGTCCTGCAATCAATCTCCGCATGATGTCTGAACAGCCAGTCCATTCCCAAGATCACCTCATAGCCACTCATATGGAGAATGACTAGCTCGGCATATAACTGCTTCCTCCCTACTGTCACAATATTGCCCCGCACCACCTGTTCTGAATACAAATGCTCTCCGGATGGCAAAGTCACATCGTAGTGTCTCTCGGCGGGGCTGAACTCCAAGTTGGCCTTAACCACAAAGCTCGTCGACACAAACGAGTGTGTAGCGCCCGTATCAATCAACGTATAAGCTGCCAAACCAGAAACAAAAATGTTACCTGCTATCACTGACGGCTGGGCAGCATCATCTGGCTCAAACAGGGCAAAGACTCTCGGTGTAACTCTGGCTGACGACCTGCTCGCCACTGGGCATCTACTGGCAAAGTGTCCCACCTCATTGCAGTTGAAGCAGCGGTTCTGACGCGGCTTCTGGCACTCTCTGGACATGTGGCCCACCTCGCCACAGTTATAACACCTTACTGGGCCCGGCCTGCACTCGCCCGGGTGGCTCTTCTGACACTTCGGGCACACTGGAAACTGCCCTGACCCCTGCGGCCTCTTAGTGCTCCCCTGGCTGCTAGAACTGTCACTAGGCCTCTTCAGGCCTCTCTGCACGGATACCTCCCCGCTGGCCTGTGGCAGCGACTCTCTGAAAGATCTGCGAGGCTGCTCTCGGGGTACCTCCCGATAACTAGGAAGCTTCGCTCGAGCCTCCTCAATGTCAAGGGCCTTCGCCACCACCTCCTCGTACGGCATGCCCCGGGTCCCCGCAATCCGCATGCCCATGTAAATATCCGGCTTCAGGCCCTGCACGAACTGATGTACCTTATTCTCATCGAGGCTCACCAAGTGTCCTGCAAACCTCGACAAGGCCTCGAACTGTCGTACATACTCAGCCACAGTGCCGGTCTGCTTCAACTGTGCAAACTCTACCATCTTCTGCGACCTGACTGAGTGACTGAAATACTTGCCGAAAAACACCGACCTGAACTCCTCCCAGGTCATGGCCCCCACATCTCTCGTGGCCACCACAGTATCCCACCAATGGCTCGCGTCCTTGGCAAGATAGAACGCCGCACTAGAAACTCTGTCCTGTTCCTCTACCTTGGCAAAACTCATCATTCTCTCCATATTCCGTATCCACTCCTCAGCACTGAGAGGATCCGGAGATAATCCGTCAAAGGTCGGAGGTCTAAGTCTGTGCAGTCTGTCACCTCCTCTGTCGGACGAACCCTGGGCGCTAGACTGACCCTGATCGTCCCTGCTCATAAACCTCTCCAACTGTTGAGACTGACGGTGGACCAGCTCGGTAAGCTGTCGAACGGTATCATCCATGTCGCCAACAGCCCTAGGAGGCGCCTCTCGTCGTGGCCGCCCTCTACCTCTACCTCTCGCCTCTCCTGACATTTTCTACCTTTAACAAAAGTATAAAGCTCACATTAGTAATACAATAATTTCAAATCTAAACACTTACAGTTGGTGGAGTGCTCCCGTGCAGCGGCTGGCGGTGTTAGGTAATCCTCTGAACGACGTCGACCCCGTGGCTCTGATACCATTTGTAACGACCCCTTTTCCCAGTAAGATATTGTCCGCTTTGGGGATTGGGCCGTAACCCAATATCCTCCCTTAACGGATTTGTGTGGCGAGGACTTCCCAGTCGGTCACCCAACCTGGTACTACTCTCACCAGAGCACTCTTAACTTCGGAGTTCTTATGGGATCCGTTGCCAATTGTGCTCCAAAACGCGTCTTACTATCTTGGGAGGATTTCCTTACATATGTTTCATTTCCATATACCCCCCCAAGCGATGTGGGACTGTGACGACCCCCCTCTCTACGACCCGGCCTACACTCGAGGCGTTACGTCACACCGCCCCTCGAGGTTTGCCCCACATTCAACCTCATACATACTCATCCGGGTCATCACAATCACCCCCTCTTGGAGCCCAACGTCCTCGTTGGCCACATTTCCGGTTGGGTACAGGCTCTGATACCATACCTGTAACACCCCGAGAAAACCCCGCGTTCTCGGTGCGCTACAGTACATCTACACACTACACACACACACTAACACCTAACACAACTAACTCAATTCAATACCCCTTTCGTTTTCAAATCATTTTCAAAAGAACATTTGTGAGTAGGAAAATTTTTTTTGACTCGATCCAAAAAAAAAAAAACAACTCGCGTCCCGAAGAAGAAACACGAAGTCCTCAACATAAAACTATGCAGCGGAAAAGAAAACCATTTAAAACAATTTGAGATAAAACGGTGAGACTTGAAATCCTAGGAAAGAATCCCACGCATCCCATGAACTACCCAGTCCGGTCCCAAGCACTCACGTCCCTACTCCGACACCCCGCGTACACCATCGCGGTGCCGACCCAACGTCACTGTATCTCGCGCACGCTCACAGCGCCGCGTGCCCCACGCACCCTGCCTCTGTACAGCACGTCCGCACGCACGCCCTCACCTGGCGCCGCATGACCCGTGTGCACCCGCAGGGCCGCGTGCCCCGCGCACCTGCGATCACGCCACACTTCCACGCTCATCTACCTTTTTCTAGCATTTACTGTTCACACCTCAACCTATTTTGTATCTCCTCGACTCTCAACCTCTCTCCCGGAATTTCGGCAGAGTAACGGCTAAAAACTGACTATCCCAAAATTTAAACCCTGCACACAATTCACCATAATCCAACAATGTTTATCTATCCATCATCCAGAGAAATCACCATAACCAAATCAGAGTAAGAAGACAATAAGAACCCATCAAATAGAAATGAAGAAAGTCCTCCAAAACACTACAACTCCTCTATACAATCTCAAAAGATCAATGTCTATACAACCCCGCTATCTACACAAATACCCAACATGAAATGATAAATCCACTATCACCTACCACCACCACGGGTCGGGTCGCCCTAACAAAAATCCGCCATCCGGTGCCTCGGGTGCACGCCGCCAACCATCCTACGCCTCTGGACTAGGCTCTTGAGGCTCACCAGCGGTATCGTCAGCACCTACACCACAGAACACACAACATAAGCCTAACGCTCAGTAAGTAATGCGATATGAAGGTAAAAGTCGACAATGCAATCCTATCACATGCAGTCTCTACACTCACACTCATGTTGTCACATCTGTGACGCGTAGTGCAGCCGCACCAGGGTAAGGAGGAACCTCACGCCACAACACCCTAACACGTCGCCACAGTCCCGGACTCCCCAGCAACGAGGCCCACAAGCTACACCCACGCATCACCACACGGCAACCACATCAGGGTAAGGGTGTACCTCGCGCCACTCTACACCCTGACACGTCGCCCCCGTCCCAGCCTCCCCAGCACGGGGCCACAGTTGCCACACACA
>CM039519.1:21179876-21255198 GCA_022433055.1 Begonia peltatifolia | reverse complement strand
AATCGCAAAAGTAGGCCTCGAGCCTATAATTTAAATCTTTCCCGTTGAAATATTTCTCAAAACTCCGACCGGGATTAAACTAAAAATTCCAGAAATAAAAATATAAATTCGAAATTCCCGGGTTATTACACATGGTAAGTGGTTTGTTGGACATTTTGCTTGAAGAATGATTTGATATTAAATTGGGAACTTTTTATGTTTAGGTGAACTCTATATATTATCATTAGTATTATTTCTATTATCATTATTACTGATATTATTTGATTATAAAAAAAAAATCAGTTGCTATCATTTAGTATTATTATCACTACTATTATTATTAGTATTTATCTCTCATTTCATTTGTGTAAGTTCCTTGTTTGATATTGATGAAATCCGGATAGTTGGGTTTGTGGTTTGAATGGTTGATTGTTCTCTGTAGTTGAATTGTTTATCTTTTAATCAATAATTGTTTAACTACTTGTCCTAAATGTTTGTCTTCTCATTTGAGTGTTAATTGTGCCATTATTCTGACTCCATAAGTGAACAATTTAAAACCACCGTAAAATTAAAATTCTCTTACACTCGTGAGGTAATGGAGTTGAGGCCTTTACCTAATAGATCTTTCGAAGCAAAATGTGTTATGAGTCTAGGGTAAGAAGGTTACAGTTTAGAGCGAACACAAACAAATTTAGCAGTTATGATTTTAATAATTTTGATAGCATTTGTTGATTCTTAATAACCCTCTTGATTTAAGTGTGATGGTGATGTTGCTGTGATTTTAATGATATTGTAACACCCCGAGAAACCCCATGTTCCCGGTGCGCTACAGTACCTCTACACAGTATGACACACTAAAACTTGAAACAACTCACTCAATTTAATACCATTTCGTTTTCAAATCATATTCAAAAGAACATTTGTGCGTATAAAATTTCCTACTTGATTCGAAAACAACTCACGCCCCAAAGAGGGAATACGAAATCCTCAATATAAAACTATGCCGCAGAAAAGAAACAATTTAAAAATAGTTTAAGATAAAACGCAAGATTCAAAATCCTAGGAAAGAATCCAACGCACCCGTCGAACTACACAATCCGGTGCCGCGCACTCACGTCCCCACTTCGACACCCCGCGCGCACCCTCGCGGTGCCGCGCGCGCCAACTCAACATCACCGCGTCATGCGCACGCTCACAACGCCGCGAGCCCAACGCACCCTGCCTCCGTACCACACGTCCGCACGCACTCCCTTACCCGACGCCGCATGACCCGTGAGCACCCGCAAGGCTGCAGATCCCGCGCACCTGCGACCACGCCGCACTTCCGCTCCTCTCCACACTTCTCTAACACTCACTATACATATCCCGACCTATTCCATATCCTCTCAACTCTCAACCTCTCTCCCGAAATTTTGGCAAAGTAACACCTAAAAACTGGCTATCCCAAAATTTAAACCATGCATACAGTTTACCAAAAACTAACAATATTTATCTATCAACCATTCAGAGAAATCTCCACAACAAAACCAGAGTACGAAGACAACGAAAATCCGTCAAATGCAAATGAAGAAAATTCACAGTATAGAGCAATATCATACTCTAACATATAAAAATACGTACGCGTCCCAAAACACTACAACCACTCTATACAATTTTGTACAACCGACGTCTATACGAACTCCTCTATCTGCATAAATACCCGACAGAAAATAACAACCCAACGAGTCTCACCATCACCTACCACCACTACGGGTCGGGTCGTCCTAACAAAATCTGCCATCTGGTGCTCGGTCGCACGCCGCCAACAATGCTATGCCTCAGGGCTAGGCTCTTGAGGCTCACCAACAAGGGCGTCAAAACCTACACCATAGAACACACATCATAAGCCTAACGCTGAGTAAGTAGTACAGTATGAAAGTAAAAACCGTCAATGCAATCCAATGACATGCAGTCTCTACACTCACACTCATGTTGTCACATCTGTGACGTGTAGGGTAGCCGCACCAGGGTAAGGAGGAACCTCACGCAACTCTACACCCTGACACATCGCCACCGTCCCAGACTCCCCAACAACGAGCCCCACAAGCTACACACACGCATCACCACACAACAACCACATCAGGGTAAGGGTGTACCTCGCGCCACTCTACACCCTGACACGTCGCCCCTATCCCAGCCTCCCCAACACGAGGCCACAGTTGCCACACACACCTTTCGCGACAGCCTAGCCGGCCCACTCCTCGAGCAGAATCCGCAACTAGTGTTGCACCGGCCCACACACTAGTAGAATCCGCAGTATCACTGCCAATCTTCCTCACCGTCAACACATACACGCCGCGCGACGGCCCAGCCGGCCCACTCCTCGAGCAAAACCCGTGGTTGGTTACGCACCGGCCCACATGCTAGCAGGATCCGCGGTACCACCGCCATGCGTCTCACCACTTACTCAAAATATGCTCAAAATAATTTTCGTTCCCTTTTTTTTAAAATATGATGCATGTCAAACAATACTCACGCACACCACAATCAATAACATAAATCCTAAAGTTTTATAGTGTAGGCCCACTTGGGCAAAACGCATGCATGCACTACTTACCTGGCGTCCCAAGCTCGCACGACGCATAGCTTCGACAAAAAAAATGTCTCAACCTAAAACGCAAACAATTCACTCGTCAATCTTTACTTCAAAACTCACCAAACAATTTAAAATGACATTCCTTAACCAAATCTATGAAATTTCAGTTAAAACGGGTCACCAATGTAGTTCGTCCGAAAACCAGCTTAAAGTTCGGACGCGCATAATTTTTGCGTCCGTTAACGGCATCAAACGATTCAAGTGGCTAAGCGTCCCCTTAGGAACCTAGTTTAACATATTAAGACAGATTTTAAAACTGTAAGTCGCAGCTAAGTGGAAAAACTGCAAGACCGTATCTGCCCATTTTTATTAAATTTCCCATTTTTTGTTTTTCTTCAACCAAAACTCACTCAATTTAGCTTTACGCACCAAAAACAGCCATGCCACTTTCACACGTCGAAATTCTACGAAAAACGCTCACTAATTTGACTTGGACCAAAATTCGACATAAACTTCCGACGCACATAACTTTCGCGTCGGATATCGGAATTGAACGATTTCAGCTGCCATACGTCCCTCTAACAGCCTAATTTAACCCACAAAAATAGAATTCAAAACAATCAACCAAAAATAGGCCGAAACGGCCAAAAACAGAAGCTGCCCCTATTAAAAAAAATAAGGTCCGATTCTTGATTTCAATTCGAATTTCACAATTTCTATACACAACTGGTCACATTCCACTCATACACTTTGACCAAGCTTGCCAAAATTGAAAGGAGGCCGAGAACCAAGCTCGGCCAAAACAGGGAAACCGACAGGGCTCACCTTCGGTTTCCCCCTTCAATTCACGGCACTTCCCCCCTCAACATTGCGGCCAACTTCATAGAAAATGGAGGGAAGCCGAACCTTACTCTCGGCCAAACCAGACAGAACAACAGAGGGAGAGAGATATTTACAAGGTGGTGTTGTTCGGCACTCGGGTGGGAGAAATGGAAGAAGAGAGACATCAGAGTGCTCGGTTGCTAGCGATAGAACCGAATTGGGACTCCTCCTTGTGGTCGTCGGCAGAAAACACTTGGCTCTCACTTTGTGAGTTCGAGCTGCTGAAACCGAATAGCTTCGGTTCGTCAGAATAGCAGCACTTGCTCGCAGCTCTCCCCTCACACTCGCGCTCGTCGGCCATTGATCGCAGCTTCGTCTTTGGCACACGATCGCCCTTCGCTCTCCGGTCGTCTTCTCTCAGCACTCGTAGGTAGAAGAGAAAACCGAGTGGCTTCTTCGTGAAGCCATTCGGTGTTTCTCAATTTTTTTAAATTTATTTTGTTAGTTTAAACAAATAACAATTTACCTAAACGCCCTCACGTGTTTTTATCTTCCGTAATTTCGTTGACTTCTTGACCTCCCGACTTTAAATTCCAAAAACAATCATAAAAGTAGACTCCGAGTTTTATAATTTAATTCACCCGTCAAAATATTTCTCGGAACTCCAACTAAGATTAAGTTTAAAATTTTGGAATTTAGATTTAAAAATTTAAAATTTTCCGGGTTATTACATCCCCCCACCTTATAAGAATTTTGTCCCAAAATTCACGTACTGAATAAGTTGGGATACTGCCGCTCCATACCATCACGCTGCTCCCAAGTAGTTTCCTCCACACCCTGGTTGCGCCACAACGCCTTGACCAACGGGATCTCCTTGTGGCGCAGTACCTTCACAGCTGATGCTAAGATCATCACTGGCTTCTCCTCGTAGGACAGTGTCGGCTGGATCTCTATATCCTGTTGTGGCACTACCTGAGAGGGATCGTGCATACACTTCCTTAGCATCGAGACATAGAAAACATCATGGATGGCATCCATCGACGAAGGCAACTGAAGCTGGTACGCAGTTCTCCTAATCCGCTTGACAATCGAGAATGGTCCCACAAACCGAGGGTTGAGCTTCCTAGGCTTTCTGAACCTCACCACTCCCTTGACCGGCGAGATCTTCATAAATACCATGTCGCCCTCATTAAACTCCAACTCCCGACGCCTCTGATCAACATAACTCTTCTGTCGACTCTGAGGCGCTTCAATCCTCTTCCGTATCACAAAACGTTTTTCGACAATCTGCTATAAAATCTCAAGACCTATCAATCGGGCCTCCCCAACCTCATCGCAATACAATGGCGACCTGCACTTCCTTCCTTAGAGGGCCTCGTATGGCGCCATCCCAATGGTGGACTGATAGTTGTTATTATACGAGAATTTCACTAACGGTAAGAACTTGCTCCAAGCCGCTTGAAACTCCAATATATAGGCACTGAGCATATCCTCCAGAATCTGTATAGTTTGCTCTAACTGCCTGTCAGTCTGAGGATGAAAGGCCGTACTGAAATCTAACCTGGTGCCCATAGCCTTATGCAGGCTCTTCCAAAACTTGAAGGTGAAGCTGGGGTCTCGATCTGAAACAATCGACACCGGAATCCTACGAAGTCTGACTATCTCCTGAATATACAACTGGGCAAACTGATCCATGGTATAAGTCATTCTCACCGGCAAAAAGTGAGACGACTTTGTCAATCTGTCTACAATCACCCAGATAGCATCATGGCCCTTGGCAATTCTCGGCAGTCCCACCATAAAATCCATAGTGATCCACTCCCACTTCCACTCCGGTATTGGCAATGGTTGGAGCATCCTAGACGGTCGCTGATGTTCCGCCTTCACCTGCTGGTAGACAACGCAAGTCTCAACATACTTAGGCACCGCCCGTTTCATGTTAGGCCACCAATAATGCTGCTTTAAATCCTTGTACATCTTAGTGCTCTCGGGATGCATAGAGAAAGAAGATGAATGGGCCTCCGATAATATATTCTTCCTCAGCTTCTCATCCTTCGAGACGTACCACCTATCCCGAAATTTCATAATTCCATCCTCTGAATAGCTGAACTCAGAATCAGGTCTGGCTTCTATACTCGCCTTCAGCTCGCTACACTCCAAGTCAGTGTTCTGGGCTTATCTGATCCTGTCCAGAATAGTCGACCTCAACGACAAGGTCGAAAAAGTAGCGGCCAGATCAGCAACCACCTCTAGGCTAAAACTCTGCATCTCTGTCATCAACTCAACAGGCACTATTGCGGTCATGGCAGAAGTCGAGGCTGTCACCCGACTCAAGGCATCTACCACCACATTCACCTTTCCCGGGTGGTACTTGATCTCCACTTCGTAATCCTTGACCAGCTCGAGCCATCTTCTCTGTCTCAAATTCAGCTCCTTCTGCGTGAAAATATACCTCAAGCTCTGATGGTCCGAGTAAATCTCGCACTGCTGCCCATACAGATAGTGCCTCCAAATCTTGAGTGCAAATACAACCGCCGCCAGCTCCAAGTCGTGAGTGGGATAATTCTGCTCGTAAGCCTTCAACTGCCTAGAAGCATAGGCAATGACTCTCCCACGCTGCATCAAAACACACCCCAAACCAATTCTGGAGGCATCACAATAAATGCAGAACTTTTCTCCTTCCACGGGCAGCGTCAGTATAGGAGCCGTAGTCAATCTCTGCTTCAATGTCTAAAAGCCTTCCTCACACTTGTTGATCCATTCGTACTTTGCATTCTTTCTAGTCAGTCGGGTCAAGGGAGCCGAGATCTTAGAGAACCCCTCAATAAATCTCTGATAATATCCGGCCAACCCTAGAAAACTGCATATCTCGCTAGCACTGGTCGGTCGCGGCCATTTCTTTACAGTCTGAACTTTCACCGGATCGACTGAAATACCCTCAGAGGAAATAACATGCCCCAATAAGTGAATTCTGTCTAACCAAAACTCGCACTTCGAGAACTTAGCGTACAACTGATGCTGGCTCAGAATAGTCAATACGGTCCTCAAGTGATCCCTGTGCTCCTCCTCACTCCGCGAATAAATCAGAATGTCGTCGATAAACACAGTCACAAACTTGTCTAGGTACTCTCTGAACACTCAGTGCATCAGATCCATAAATGCTGCAGGAGCACGGGTCAACCCAAAGGACATAACCAAGAACTCAAAATGCCCGTACCTCATCCTGAAGGCCGTCTTTAGTACATCCTCTTCCTACACCTTCAACTGATGATAGCTGGACCTCAGGTCGATCTTAGAAAATACTTGGACACCCTGTAGCTGATAAAACAAATCGTCAATTCTCGGCAATGGATACCTGTTCCTCATCGTCAACTTATTCAGCTCCCGATAGTCAATACACATACGTAGAGATCTGTCCTTCTTCTTGACGAATAGAACTGGGGCACCCCAAGGTGACAAACTAGGGTGTATAAAGCCCTTTATCCATCCGTTCCTCCAACTGAGCTTTCAGCTCCTTAAGTTCAGTAGGTACTAACCTGTACGGGTTCTTGTGCACCGGCTCGGCACCTGGGAAAACATCTATCTCAAATTCAATTTCCCTATCAGGGGCAACCCTGGCAAATCATCACAAAACACCTCCAGGAACTCCTGCACCACAATATCATGTAACCGAGTATCACTCTGTGACTGCACATCCCCGACACTTGCCAAAAACCTTGGCAACCCTTACCCAACAACCGTCGAGTCTGACGAGTAAAGATGGCAGAAATCTTGGCAAGACCTTTACCTGCTTTAAATATGTAGCTCTCCCCACCCGAGGGCCGAAAAATGAACTTCTCTAGTCCTGCTGTCGATCTTCGCATGATGTCTGAACAGCCAGTACATTCCCAAGATCACCTCATAACCGCTCATATGGAGTATGACTAGCTCTGCATACAACTGCTTCACCCCCACTGTCACCACATTGCCCCGCACCACCTGTTCTGAATACAAATGTTCCCCTGATGGCAAGGTCACATCATAATGTCGCTCGGCGGGACTGAACTCCAAGTTTGCCTTTACCACAAAACCCGTCGACACAAACGAGTACGTAGCGCCCGTATCAATCGAAGTATAAGCTGCCACACCAGAAACAAAAATGTTACCTGCAATCACTGATGGCTAGGCAGTATCATCTGGCTCAAAAAGGCAAAGACCCTCGATGTAACTCTGGCCGACGTCTTGCTTGCAGCTGGGCAATTGTTGGCAAAGTGTCCCACTTATTGCAGTTGAAGCAACGGTTCTGACGCAGCTTCTGACACTCCCTCGCCATGTGGCCCACCTCGCCACAGTTATAACAGCGCACTGGGCCTACCCTGCACTCTCCCGGGTGGCTTCTCTAACACTTCGGGCACACTGAAAACTGTTCTGACCCCTGCAGCCTCTTGGTGCTCCCCTGGCTGCTAGAACTGTCATTGGGCCTCTTCAGGCCTTTCTGCACGGACGCCTCCCCGCCCGACTGTGGCAGCGACTCTCTGAATGATCTCCGAGGCTGCTCCTTAGGTACCTCCCGATAACTAGGAAGCTTCGCCCGAGCCTTCTCAATGTCAAGGGCCTTTGCTACCACCTCCTCGTATGGCATGCCTCGAGTCCCCGCAACCCGCATGCCCATATAGATATTCGGCTTCAGGCCCTGCACAAACTGATGTACCTTATTCTCATCGAGGCTCACCAATTACCCTGAAAACTGCGACAATGCCTTAAACTATCGTACATACTAGGCCACAGTGCCGGTCTGCCTCAACTGTGCAAACTCCACAATTTTCTGTGTCCTGACAGAATGGCTGAAATATTTACCGAAACACACCGACCTGAACTCCTCCCAGGTCATGGTCTCCACATCTCGTGTGGCCACTACCGTATATCACCAATGACTCGCATCCTTGGCCAGATAGAATGCCGCACTAGAAACTCTTTCCTGCCCTCTACCTTGGCAAAACACATCATCCTCTCCATGCTCCGTATCCACTCCTCAGCACTGAGAGGATCTGGAGATGACCCGTCAAAAGTCGGTGGTCTAAGTCTATGCCGCATGTCACCCTCTCTGTTAGACGAACTCTGGGCGCTAGACTGACCCTGGTCGTCCCTGCTCATAAATCTCTCCAACTGCTTAGACTGACGGTGGACTAACTCAGTAAGCTGCCGGACCGTATCATCCATATCGCCCATAGCTGTGGGCGCCTCTCGGCGTGGTCGACCTCTACCTCTGCCTCTCGCTTCTCCTGACATTTCCTACCTTTAACATATGCAAAACTCACATTAGTCCTACAATAAATTTAAATCTAAACACTTACAGTTGGTGGAGTGCTCCAATGCAGCGGCTGGCGATGTTCTCAACGACGTCAACCCCGTGGCTCTGATACCATAACTGTAACACCTTGAGAAACCCCACGTTCCGGTGCGCTACAGTACATCTACACAGTATGACACACTAAAACTTGAGACAACTCACTCAATTTAATAACATTTGTGAGTATAAAATTTTTGACTCGATTCGAAAACAACTCACGCTCCAAAGAGGGAATATGAAATCCTCAATATAAAACTACGCCGCGAAAAAGAAACAATTTAAAAATAGTTTAAGATAAAACGACAAGACTCGAAATTCAAGGAAAGAATCCAACGCACCTCTCGAACTACATAATCCGGTACCGCGCACTCACGTCCCCACTTCGACACCCCGCGCGCACCCTTGCGGTGCCTCGCACGCCAACTCAACATCACCGCGTCCCACGCATGCTCACAGTGCCGCGTAACCCACGCACCCAACCTCCATACCACACGTCCGCGCGCACCCCCTCACCCGACGTGGCACGACCCGTGAGCACCCGCAGGGCCGCGTGCCCCGCGCACCTGCGACCACGCCGCACTTCCGCTCCACTCCACACTTCTCTAACATTCACTGTACATATCCCGACCTATTCCATATCCTCTCGACTCTCAACCTCTCTCCCGAAATTTTGGCAAAGTAACGCCTAAAAACTGGCTATCCCAAAATTTAAACCCTGCACACAGTTCACCAAAAGCTAACAATATTTATCTATCAACCATCAGAAGAAATCTTCATAACAAAACCTGAGTATGAAGACAACGAAAATCCATCAAATGCAAATAAAGAAAATTCACAGTATAGAGCAATATCATACTCTAACATATAAAAATATGTACCCGTCTCAAAACAC
This sequence comes from Begonia peltatifolia, assembly GCA_022433055.1. Classification (NCBI taxonomy): domain Eukaryota; kingdom Viridiplantae; phylum Streptophyta; class Magnoliopsida; order Cucurbitales; family Begoniaceae; genus Begonia; species Begonia peltatifolia. Next base: position 21,245,601 of record CM039519.1, on the reverse strand, counting down.
TACAACCACTCTATACATTCCTGTACAACCGACGTCTATACGAACTCCTCTATCTGCATAAATACCCGACACAAAATAACAACCCAACGAGTCTCACCATCACCTACCACCACCACGGGTCAGGTCGTCCGAACAAAATCTGCCATCCGGTGCTCGATCCCACGCCGCCAATCATCCTATGCCTCAGGGATAGGCTCTCGAGGCTCACCAGCAAGGTCGTCAGTACCTACACCATAGAACACACATGATAAGCCTAACGCTCAGTAAGTAGTAGAGTATGAAAGTAAAAGCCGTCAATGCAATCCTATCACATGCAGTCTCTACACTCACACTCATATTGTCACATCTGTGATGCGTAGTGTAGCCGCACCAGGGTAAGGAGGAACTTCACGCCACTCTACACCCTCACACGTCGCCACCGTCGCGGACTCCCCAGCAACGAGACCCACAAGCTACATACACGCATCACCACACAACAACCACATCAAGGTAAGGGTGTACCTCGTGCCACTCTACACCCTGACACGTCGCCCCCGTCCCAGCCTCCCTAGCACGGGGCCACAGTTGCCACACACACACGTTTCACGACAGCCCAGCCGGCCCACTCCTCGAGCAGAATCTGCGACTGATGTTGCACCGGCCCACACACTAGTAGGATCCGCGGTGCCACTGCCTATCACCCTCACCGTCAACACATACACTCCGCGTAACAGCCCAGCCGACCCACTCCTCGAGCGAAATCCATGGTTGTTTACGCACCGGCCCACACGCTAGCAAGATCCGCGATACCACCGCCACGCGTCTCACCACTTACTCAAAATATGCTCAAAATCATTTTCGTTCTTTTTTTTTTTTAAATATGATGCATGTCAAACAATATGCACGCACACCACAATCAATAACATAAATCCTAAAGTTCTACAGTGTAGGCGCACTTAGGCAAAATGCATGCATGCACTACTTACCTGGCGTCCGAAGCTCGCACGACGCACAACTTCGACAAAAAAAATGCCTCAACCTAAAACGCAAACAATTCACTCGTCAATCTTTACTTCAAAACTCACCAAACAATTTAAAATGACATTCCTTAACCAAATCCATGAAATTTCAGTTAAAACGGGTCACCAATGTGGTTCGTCCGAAAACCAGCCTAAAGTTCAGACGCGCATAACATTTGCCTCCATTAACGAAATCGAACGATTCAAGTGGCTAAGCATCCCCTTAGGAACCTAGTTTAACATACTAAGACGGATTTTAAAATGGTAAGCCGCAGCTAGGTGGAAAAACCCCCGAAACCAAATCTGCCCCTTTTTATTAAATTTCACATTTTTTGTTTTTCTTCAACCAAAACTCACTCAATTTAGCTTTACGCACAAAAAACAGCCACGCCACTATCACACGTCGAAATTCTACAAAAAACGCTCACTAATTTGACTTGGACCAAAATCCGACATAAACTTCCGACGCGCATAACTTTCGCGTCGAATATCGGAATCGAACGATTCTAGCGGTCATACGTCCCTCCAACAACCTAATTTAACCCACAAAAACAGAATTCAAAACAATCAACCAAAAATAGGCCAAAACGGCCAAAAACAGAAGCTGGCCCTACAAAAAAAAAAAGGTATGATTCTTGATTTCAATACGAATGTCACAATTTCTATACACAACTAGTCACATTCCACTCATACACTTCGGCGAAGCTTGCCGGAATTGAAAGGAGGCCAAGCACCAAGCTCGGCCATTACAGGAAAACCGACAGGGCTCACCTTCGGTTTCCCCCTTCAATTCACGGCACTTCCCTCCTCAACATTGCGGCCAACTTCACATAAAATGGAGGGAAGCGGAAACTTACTCTCGGCCAAACCAGACAGAACAGCAGAGGGAGAGAGAAACTTACAAGGTGGTGTTGTTCGGCACTCTGGTGGGAGAAATGGAAGAACAGCGAAATCAATGTGCTCGGTTGTTGGCGACAGAACGGAATGGGGACTCCTCCTCACGGTCGTTGGTAGAAAACCCTCGGCTCTCACTTTGGGAGTTCGAGCAGCTGAAACCGAACGGCTTCGGTTCGTCGGAACAGCAGCACTTGCTCGCAGCTCTCCCATCACACTCGCTCTCGTCGGCCGTTGATCGCAGCTCTGACTTTGACACACGATCGCCCTTCGCTCTCCGATCGTCTTCTCTCAGCACTCGCGAGCAGAAGAGAAAACCGAGTGGGTTCTTCGTGAAGCCATTTGGTTTTTCTCAATTTTTATTTTTATTTTTTTAATTTAAACAAATACTAATTTACCTAAACGCCCTCACGTGTTTTTATCGTTCGTAATTTCGTTGAATTCTCGACCTCCCGACTTTAAACTCCAAAAACCAGCATAAAAGTAGATTCCGAGTTTTATAATCTAATTCACCCGTCAAAATATTTCTCAGAACTCCAACCGATATTAAGTTAAAAATTTTAGAATTTAGATTTAAAAATTTAAAATTTTTCGGGTTATTACAGATATGATTATTTTTTTCGCTTGAATTGCTAGAGACTAGCAATAAGCTTGTTAGAGATTGTGATAAATGCATGAAAATGTAATTAATTTATCTCTAATTGTGTGTATTTATTAAATTTATTTAAATTATAAATAAGTTTTTCTATTACTTTTATTGGTTATTATTTTTTAACTAGAAACAATTTATTTAAGTTTATTTAGTTTTATAAATGCACTTTTATAATTAACATTAATTTGACTTTAATTTTTGGTTTTAACAATTAAAACTGAGCAAAAAGCCTAGGACGAATCAACCTCATTTTTCTCGCTAGCCAGCCCACTCAAGCAATAGAAGATGCCAAATGCATATGACTATTTCTTTCTTCTTGATAAGCACATGTGAAAGGCAATGCACAGATCAATTACAAAAGGATTTGTGCAGTATGACGTCATCAGATTAAAGTATAATTCACTTCTCAGCTCTTAAACAATTGACAGGTGGCGTACATGTCTCATTAAATTGCAGCTTTTGAATCCGATTTCTGCTTGTTTCAAGGATCTTGGCATTAGTAATCAAATCTACAAAAATTAGCTCGAGAATCTAATTAAAAATATTTATTTCTTTATTTTGAGATATTTTATACACTATAAATAGTTCTAAATAGGGCTCCAATTTGTATCTTCCTGAGTTTCTCACTTATTATCATATATTCTCTATAAAACTTGTGATAATAATATGTGTTTTAGGTTAAAAATATTGACAAGGTTAGAGATGAAATTATTTGTTTAGCAATTCAAGGAAACTTTGGTTATTTTGTTCTTCAATGTTTAAATATTAGAGTAATTTTTATTATTACATGTTTATCTTTGTGTGTTAATTTTATATAATTTCAGTCATACTTTCTTTATGTAATTATGCACACAAATCTATCATATTAGTTTTTATTAATCTTTTATTGCATTATAAGGTCACGAGGATAGTGTCGATTTTGGGTTTGTAGTAATAATAATTGTATTGTTTTTCAAGTTAAATTTAAATTACTCAAATACATATTTTATCCCAAAATCAAAACTGAAATTGATGCACTTAAACAACTAATGGATTCTTCAAACACACTACCTTTTTTGTAATTGAATTATTCACACAAAAATAATATCTTTTAAATTGCTTCATTTTAATCACAAAATTTACTTTTTATTTATTTTTGCTTTAACATATCTCTTGCTTTATTTTGTTTTATCGTTCTCCATTAAGCTTTTAGCTACCTTCTCGTGGAAACGACCGCAAACCGTGGTGCTGTAAATCCGTGGATTTCTGTAATTTAATTTTGGAAAATTCATACTGGTAAACGGCGGAGTTGTGTTCGAAATCGAAAGTGGGGAATTTGTAATAGTAGATAAAAGATTATTTCGAGTCTAATGGGGAATAGAAAATTTTAGGAGACTGACCGAAAAAAGACTGTATGACAGTTTAACTAATGGATTAAACAGTGAGGGCGAAAAGATAATTGAGATTAATTATATAAAATAATATAATTAATTAATTTTTAAAATAAGAAGGTAGAGGGAGAGAAGAAACCCCTACTCGGTGATTTTTCTTCTCCCCTCTACCCCCTCAAAGAAAACCCTCCCCTCCCCACGCGAGAATTCTCCCTTCGGTGATCCTCTCTTCGTCGACGCAACGCTACCTCTATTTTACCCTTCACTACAACGGTTTAAAATAGATTTGAGTATTTTGTGATTTAGTTTTGGGTTAGCATTAGACTTTGATAAAAAGTTGTGGAGAGAGATTTAGGGTTTTAGAGTTGTAGTGTTTATTCGATTTGTTATTGATTGTTGTGAGGTTATTGATGATAAATATGATAGATTGGTGTGTAAATTGTTAAGTTTTGCTAAATGACCGAGAAAGTAGGATTTATGCCTAAAACCTATTATGTTTTCAGATTTCCACCCTAGTTGCGGTTCATCATTTTAGATTCTCTTTTCGGATGTTAAATAAGATTATGAGGGGAGCGTTTCGTCGCTGGAATCAAGTGATTCTGACAACCGACGCAAACGTTATGAGTACAGTTTTGGATCAAATCGGTTTAGGGAGCGATTTTGGTTGATTTATCGTACATTAAGTTAATGGTAATGGTTTTGAGTATGAGTTAAGTGTTTAGATTAGTTTTGACAAGAATTGATTTTATGTTTAGATGAAACAGATTTTTGTTAAGTCGTGCACGGAGAAAAGCTTAGTATGCCAGGTAAGTAGCGCATTCATGCGTTTTGCCCAAGTGGCCCTACACCAAGGAACATTAGAGTGTGATTGTTTGATTGTAATGTGCGTGCGTATTGTTTGACATGCATCATGTTTTAAAAAGGCTACGAAAATAATTTGGAGTATGTATTGAGTAAGTGGTAGTGAGATGCGTGGTGGTGGTACCGCGAATACCACTCAGGGAGTGGACCAGTGTAATAACCTGAAAAAATTTTAGATTTTTAAATCTAATTTCTGAAATTTTTAATTTAATATTGGTTGGAGTTTCAGGAAATATTTTAACGGATAAATTAAGTTATAAAACTCGGAATCTAGTTTTTGTGATGGTTTTAGAAATTTGAATTAAGTCTCCGTTGGAGTTTTTGGGAAGTTTTTGGCGGTAGATTTATTTTGAAGCTCAGGATTTAATTCATAGAAATATTATGAAATTTTTAAAGTCAGGAGTACGAGAACTTAACGAAAGTTACGGGCAGTTAAACACGTGACGGCATTTTGGTAATTTTTGTTATTAAAAAAAAATAATAATAACATAACAACCAAATGGCTTCGGGAGGAAGCCATTCTGCTGTTGCATATTGACACCCGAGAGAAGAGAGACGCGAGATAGAGAGAGCGACGGAGAGTGAAGTTCAATCGTTTGCTGAAGTCTGTGCTCTGATCGACGGCCGACGCGTGTGAGCATGAAGGGAAAGCCGCAAGCGAGTGCTGCTACTCTGATGAACTGAAGCCATTCGGTTTCAGCGGCTCGAGCTTGCGAAGACAGAGAACCCGAGCACTTTCTGCCGACGACCGCGAGAGAGTGGGTCTCCGTCCAACTCTGCCACCGGCGATTGGGCCTGTAACACCCCGAAAACCCACACGTTCCCGGTGCGTTATAGTACGTCTACACACTACACACTATGACACCCTAAAACTTGACACAACTCACTCAATTTAATACCCATTTTCGTTTTCAAATCGTTTTAAAAAAACAATTGTGAGTATGAAAAAATTTCAACTCGATTCGAAAACAACTCACGTCCCGAAGAGGGAACACGAAGTCCTCAACAGAAAAAAACTATGCAGCGAAAAAGAAAAAAAACCATTTAAAACAGTTTAAGATAAGACGGTGAGACTTGAAATCCTAAGAAAGAATCCAACGCACTCCTCGAACTACACAACTCGGTACCGCCCACTCATGTCCCCACGTCGACAATTCGCGCGCACACTCGCGGTGCCACACGTGCCAACTCAACGTCACTGTATCTCGCGCACGCTCACAGCGCCGCCTGCCCCACGCACCCTGCCTCTGTACAGCACGTCCGCGCGCACGCCCTCACTCGGCGCCGCACGACCCGTGAGCACCCGCAGGGCCGCGTGCCCCGCGCACCTGCGATCACGCCGCACTCCCACACTCATCTACCCTTCTCTAGCATTCATTGTTCACATTTTAACCCATTCCATACTCTCTCGACTCCCAACCTCTCTCCCAAACTTTTTGGCAGAGTAACGGCTAAAAACTGACTATCCTAAAATTTAAACCCTGCACACAATTCACCATAATCCAACAATATTTAACAACTAACCATCCAGAGAAAATCACCATAACAAAATCAGAGTTTAAGGACAACGAAAACTCATCAAATACAAATGAAGAAAGTCCCAGTATAGAGTAAGATCATACTCTAACATGTAAAATATATGCGTACGTCGTCAAAATCACACGCACTCCATATACACCTATACACTGACATATAAACAACTCATCTCATCAACTGTACATAATCACCACAAAAGGAGGAAAAATCCCAAACTGACTAGGTCACAACCTACCATCTCCACTAGTCGGGTCGCCCTTAGTAAAATCCGCCATCCGGTGCTGCGGTCGCACACCGCCAACCATCCTACGCCCCTAGACTAGGCACTCGAGGCTCACCAGCAGTATCGTCAGCACCTACACCACAGAACACACAACATAAGTCTAACGCTCAGTAAGTAATGGGACATGAAAGTAAAAGTCGACAATTCAATCCTATCACATGCAGTCTCTACACTCACACACATGTTGTCACATCTGTGACGTGTAGTGCAGCCGCACCAGGGTAAGGAGGAATCTCACGCCGCCCTACACCCTGACACGTCACCACCATCCCGGACTCCTCAGCAACGAGGCCCACAAGCTACACACACGCATCACCACACGGCAACCACATCAGGGTAAGGGTGTACCTCGCGCCACTCTACACCCTGACATGTCGCCCCCGTCCCAGCCTCCCCAGCACGGGGCCACAGTTGCCACACACACACGTTTCGCGACAGCCAGGCCGTCCCACCCCTCGAGTAGGATCCGCCACTGGTGTTGTACCAGCCCACAGAGTAGTAGGATTCACAGTACCACTACCCATATCCTCACCGTCGACACATTCACGTCGCATGACGGCCTAGCCGGCCCACCCCTCGAGTGGAATCCGCGACTGGTGAAGCACCTGCTCGCACACTAGTGGGATCCGTGGTACCACCGCCACACGTCTCACCACATAATCAAAACATTCTCAAAACCATTTTCGTTCACGTTTTTAAAATATGATGCATGACAAACAATACGCACGCACACCACAATCAATCACATAAACCCTAAGGTTCTACAGTGTAGCCCACTTGGCCAAAACACATGTATGCACTACTTACCTGGCGTCCTAAGCTCGCTCGATACATAGCTTTGCTAAAAAGTGTCTCAACCTAAAATACAAACAACCACTCATCAATATTTATCTCAAAATCCAACAAATAGCTAAAAATAACCTTCCTTAACTACACTCATGAAATTCCAACTAAAACGGCCCATTGGTTTGGTTTGGCCGAAAGCCAGCCCAACGTTCGGATGCGCATAACTTTTGCGTCCGTGAACGGAATCGAACGATTCAAGTGGCTAAACGTCCTCCTGGAAACCTAGTTTAATATTTACAGACGGATTTTAAAACGGTAAACCGCGGACAGACGAAAAATGCTAAAAACCGAATCTGTCACTTTTATCAAATTTCACATTTTCACTTCTCTTCAACCAAAACTCACTCGCCACTAGTTATACGCATAAAAAATGGCTATGCTACTCTCACAAGTCGAATTTCTATGAAAGACGCTCGCTAATTTGACTTGGACGAAAATCTGACATAAACTTTCGACGCGCATAACGTTCGCTTCGGATATCGGAATCGAACGATTCCAGTGGCCATACATCCCTCAAACAACCTATTTTAACCCACAAAAAAAGAATTTGAAACGATCAACCGAAACTAGGCCGAAACGGCCAAAAACAGAATCTGTTTTTATACGAAAATTTTGAAATTCAACCTTAACCCGAACTTTCACAAATTTCTCCGCCAATCAATTACATTCTAATCTATTAAACATGAACTAACTAAAATTGAAGGTCTCCAATTCAGAAAACTAAATTTTGAAAATCACAGCTCCACGGTTTATCCTCCCCTTCTTTCAGCCACCGATACTCCCCACCAAACTCTTAACCCAACAATTATCGACAATTCCCACCATCGATCAGTCGAAAAGAAGAGCAGCATCATGCACTCTTCCCCTCGACCAATAGAATAGACAAAAGAAAACAGGGGGGTCCCCGAGCTTTCAGCCCGGTGCCCTGCTGCCCCCGATCAAGCGGCACATACACGCCGCGTACACCAACCCAACGTTTGGCTTAACCTCCAAAAAGATAGTGGAAAGGCGGCCATAAATTCTGTCGAACAAAATCAGAGCAGGGAAGGAAACATACCTTATTATTCAGCTCGGGAAAACCGAACACGCCCCCCCCCCCACCGCAGTCCTCTCGGCGAACTAGCGTTCGATTCTTCTCCGTCGTCAGCGTCGACAGACCACCGGCTCTCTCTCTCTCTCTCACGGCTACTCGCGTTCTCCCTCTCGGTCTCGCTCTCTCGGCCGCGCACAGTACAGGGTGCAATGGCTTCCACCCGAAGCCATTCCACCTTAATACTTATATATATATTTTTTTAATTTAACTACAAATTACCAAAATGCCCTCACGTGTTTTAATCGTCCTTAATTTCATTAATTTCCCGACCTCCCGACTTTAAATTTCGAAAACCATCACAAAAGTAGGTTTCGAGTCTTAAAATTTAAATTTTCCCGTTGCAATATTTCTCCAAAACTCCGACCGACATTAAATTAAAATTTTGTAAGTTAAAATTAAATTCAAAATTTCGGGTTATTACATCCCCCCCACCTTATAAGAATTTTGTCCCCAAAATTTACGTACCGAATAAGTCGGGATACTGCCGCTCCATGTCATCACGCCGCTCCCAAGTAGTCTCCTCTACACCATGGTTGCGCCACATCACCTTGACCAGCGGAATCTCCTTGTTGCGTAGCACCTTCACAGCTGATCCTAAGATCCTCACTGGCTCCTCCTCATAGGACAACGTCGGCTGGATCTTTATATCCTGTTGTGGCACTACCTGAGAGGGATCGCGCATACACTTACTCAGCATCGAGACATGAAAAACATCATGGATGGCATCCATCGACGCAGGCAACTGAAGCTGATATGCAGTTCTTCCAATCCGCTTGACAATCGGGAACGGTCCCACAAACCAAGGGTTGAGCTTCCCCCGCTTTCTGAACCTTACCACTCCCTTGAACGGCGAGACCTTCAGAAAAATCTCGTCGCCCTCATTAAACTCCAACTCCCGATGTCTCTGATCAGCATAACTCTTCTGTCGACTCTGAGCCGCTTCAATCCTCTTCCGTATCACAGAAATCTTGTCGACAGTTTGCTGTAAAATCTTAGGACCTATCAATCGGGCCTCCCCAACCTCATCCCAATATAATGGCGACCTGCACTTCCTTCCATAGAGGGCCTCGTATGGCGCCATACCAATGGTGGACTGAAAGCTGTTATTATACGAGAACTCCACCAGCGATAAGAACTTGCTCCAAGTTGCCTGAAACTCCAACACACAAGCCCTGAGCATATCCTTCAGAATCTGTATAGTCTGCTCCGACTGCCCATCAGTCTAACGATGAAAGGCCGTACTGAAATCTAATTTGGTGCCCATAGCCTTATGCAGACTCCTCCAAAACTTAGACGTGAACCTGCGGTCTCGGTCTGAAACAATCGACACCAGAATCCCATGAAGTCTGACTATCTCCTGAATATACAACTGGGCAAACTGACCCATCGTATAAGTCATCCTCACAGGCAAAAAGTGAGGTGAATTCAATAATAGACGCCTGTTGGCATTCCAGCCTTCCTTCTTCTTTCAGGGCCTACCCGAAAGAGAATCCAGTACTTCTTGATAGTGAATATCTGAATAGGACGACCCGCCCCTTCGGAACAAAACAATTAGAATTAGGCTCGGTCAACTGGAATGTGTATTATCCATATAGGGGAACTTCCAGTTATCTTGGTAGAGATTTGATATCTTTATTTCCGTCTCAGCAAATCATTTTTTTTCCACAGGGGATCGTGATGTCTTTCTATGGGATCGCAGGTCTCTTTATTAGTTCTTATCTATGGTGCACAATTTCGTGGAATGTAGGTAGCGGTTATGATCGATTCGATAGAATTACTTCGTTAACCTGTCCACAATCACCCATATCGCGTCATGGCCCTTGGCAGTCCTCGGTAGTCCCACCACAAAATCCATGGTGATTCGCTCCCACTTCCACTCTGGTATAGGCAATGGTTGGAGCTTTCCAGACGGTCGTTGATGCTCCACCTTCATTTGTTGGCAGACTACGCAGGCCTCAACATACTCAGCCACTGCTCGTTTCATGTTAGGGCACCAATAGTGCTGATTCAAATCTCTGTACATCTTAGTTCTTCTCGGATGCATAGAGAAAGAAGATGAATGGGCCTCTGATAATATATCCCTCCTCAGCTCCTCATCCTTCGGGACATACCACCTATCTCGAAATTTCAGAATACCGTCCTCTGAACAGTTGAACTCAGAATCAGGCCTAGCCTCCATACTCGCCTTCAGCTCGCTACACTCTTAATCAGTCTCCTGAGTCTACCTGATTCTGTCCAGAATAGTCGGCCTCAACGACAAGGCAGAAAGAGTGGCTGCCAGATCAGAAACTACCTACAGACCAAAACTCTGCATCTCTGTCACTAACTCAACAGGCCGTATCGTAGTCATGGCAGAAGTCAAAGCTGTCACCCTACTCAAGGCAACTGCCACCACATTCGCCTTCCCCGGGTGGTATCTGATCTCCACATCGTAGTCCTTGACCAGCTCGAGCCATTTTCTCTGTCTCAAATTCAGCTCCTTCTGCGTGAAAATGTACCTCAAGCTCTTATGGTCTGAGTAAATCTCGCATTGCTGCCCATACAGATAATGCCTCCAAATCTTGAGTGCAAATACAATCGTCGCCAGTTCCAAATCGTGAGTGGGATAATTTTGCTCGTAAGCCTTCAACTGCCTAGAAGCATAGGCAATAACTCTCCCACTCTGCATCAAAACACACCCCAAACCGATCCTGGAGGCATCCCAATAAGTGCAGAACTTCTCCCCTTCCACAGGCAGTGTCTGTACAGGAGCCGTAGTCAACCTCTGCTTCAATGTCTGGAAGCTGTCCTCACACCTGTCGGTCCATTCATACTTTGCATTATTCCTGGTCAGCCGGGTCAAGGGGGCCGAGATCTTAGAGAACCCTTCAATGAATCTCCGATAATATCCAGCCAACCCTAGAAAACTGCATATCTCGCTAGCACTGGTCGGCCTTGGCCACTCCTTTACAGCCTGAACTTTCCCCGGATCAACTGAAATACCCTTAGAGGAGATCACGTGCCCCAACAAGTGAATCATGTCCAACCAAAACTCGCACTTCGAGAACTTAGCATACAGCTGATGCTGGCTCAAAATAGTCAATACAATCCTCAGGTGCTCCCTGTGCGCCTCCTCACTTTGCGAGTAGATCAGAATGTCGTCGATAAACATGATCACAAACTTGTCCAGGTACTCCCTGAACACCCGGTGCATCAGATCCATGAATACTGCAGGGGCATTGGTCAACCCGAAAGACATAACCAGGAACTCGAAATGGCCGTACCTCGTCCTGAAGGCCGTCTTCGGTACATCCCTCTCCTTCACCCTTAATTGATGATAGCCGGACCTCAGGTCGATCTTAGAAAACACTCGGACACCCTGGAGCTGATCAAACAAATCGTCAATCTTTGGCAATGGATACCTGTTCTTCACCGTCAACTTATTCAACTCCCGGTAGTCAATACACATACGTAAGGATCCGTCCTTCTTCTTGACGAATAGAACTGGCGCTCCCCAGGGTGAAAAACTAAGGCGTATAAATCCCTTATCTGTTAGCTCCTCCAACTGAGCCTCCAGCTCCTTAAGTTCAGTAGGTGCTAATCTGTAGGGGTTCTTGCACACCGGCTCGGCACCTGGGAAAACATCTATCTTGAACTCAATCTCCCTATCAGGGGGCAACCCCGGCAATTCTTCACGGAACACCTCCGGGAACTCCTGCACAATAATAATATCTTGTATCCGAGCATCAACCAGTGACTGCGCATCCTTTACACTTGCCAAGAATCCCTAGCAACCCATGGCCAACAACCGTGGAGTCTGACGAGAAAAGATAGCAGAAATCCTGGCAAGACCTTTACCTGCTTTAAATGTGTAACTTTCCCCACCAGGGGGCCTGAATGAACCTCTCTGGTCCTGCAGTCAATCTCCGCATGATGTCTGAACAGGCAATCCATTACCAAGATCACCTCATAACTAGTCAGATGGAGAATGACTAGCTCGGCATACAACTGATTGCTCCCCACTGTCACAACATTGCCCCGCACCACCTGTTCTAAATACAAATGCTCCCCGGATGGCAAGGTGACATCATAATGTCGCTTGGCGGAACTGAACTCCAAGTTGGCCTTCACCACAAAGCCCGTCGACACAAACGAGTGCGTAGCGCCCGTATCAATCAAAGTATAAGCTGCCACACCAGAAACAAAAATGTTACCTGCTATCACTGATGGCTGGGTAGCATCATCTGCCTCAAATAGGGCAAAGACCAGCGGTGTAACTCTGGCTGACGACCTGCTCGCCACTAGGCATTTGCTGGCAAAGTGTCCCACCTCATTGCAGTTGAAACAGCGGTTCTGACACGGTTTCGGGCACTCTCTGGACATGTGGCCCACCTCGCCATAGTTATAACACCTCACTGGGCCCGTCCTGCACTCGCCCGGTTGGCTCTTCTGACATTTCGGGCACACTGGATACTGTCCCGATCCCTGCGGCCTCTTAGTGCTCCCATGGCTGCTAGAACTGTCACTAGGCTTCTTCAGGCCTTTCTGCACGAACACCTCCCCGCTGGCCTGTGGCAGCGATTCTCTGAATGATCTGCGAGGCTGCTCTCTGGGTGCCTCCTGATAACTAGGAAGCTTCGCCCGAGCCTCCTCAATGTCAAGGGCCTTCCCTACCATCTCCTCGTACGGCATACCTCGGGTCCCCGCGATCCGCATGCCCATATAAATATCTGGCTTCAGGCCCTGCACAAACTTAAGTACCTTATTCTCATCGAGGCTCACCAAATGTCCTGCAAACTGCGAGAAGGCCTCGAACTGCCGTACATACTCGGCCACAGTGCCGGTCTGCTTCAACTGTGAAAAGTCCACCATCTTCTGTGTCCTGACTGAATGACTGAAATACTTGCCGAAAAACACCGACCTGAACTCCTCCAAGGTCATGGCCTCCACATCTCTCGTGGCCACCACAGTATCCCACCAATGGCTCGCACCCTTGGCAAGATAGAACGCCGCACTAGAAACTCTTTCCTGCTCCTCTACCCTGGCAAAACTCATCATCCTCTCCATACTCCGTATCCACTCCTCACCACTAAGAGGATCCAGAGATGATCCGTCAAAGGTCGGGGGTCTAAGTCTGTGCAGCCTGTCACCCCCTCTGTCGGACGAACCCTGGGCGCTAGACTGACCCTTGTCGTCCCTGCTCATAAACCTCTCCAACTGCTGAGACGGACGGTGGACCAACTCGGTAAGCTGCCAGACGGTATCATCCATCTCGCCCACAGCTCTAGAAGGCGCCTCTCGTCGTGGCCGCCCTCTACCTCTACCTCTCGCCTCTCCTAACATTTTCTACCTTTAACAAAATATAAAGTTCACATTAGTACTACAATAAATTCAAATCTATACACTTAAAGTTGGTGGAGTGCTCCCGTGCAGCGGCTGGCGGTGTTATGTAATCCTCTGAACAACGTCGACCCCGTGGCTTTGACACCATAACTGTAACACCCCAAAAACCCACACGTTCCCGGTGCGCTACAGTACGTCTGCACACTATGACACCCTAAAACTTGACATAACTTACTCAATTTAATATCCCTTTTCGTTTTCAAATCATTTTAAAAAAACATTTGTGAGTATGAAAAAATTTCAACTCGATTCGAAAACAACTCATGTCCCCAAAAAGGGAACACAAAGTCCTCAACAGAAAAAAAACTATGCAGCGGAAAAGAAAAAAAACCATTTAAAACAGTTTAAGATAAAAAGGTAAGACTTGAAATCCTAGGAAAGAATACAACGCACTCCTCGAACTACACAACCCGGTACCGCGCACTCATGTCCCCACGTCAACACCCTGCGCGCACTCTCGCAGTGCCGCACGTGCCAACTCAACGTCACTGTGTCTCGCACACGCTCACAGCGCCGCGTGCCCCACGCACCCTGCCTCTATACAGCACGTTCACGCGCACGCCCTCACCCGGCGCCGCACGACCCGTAAGCACCCGCAGGGCGCGTGCCCAGCGTACCTGCGATCACGCCGCACTCCACGCTCATCTACCCTTCTCTAGTATTCACTGTTCATATCTCAACCCATTCCATACTCTCTCGACTTCCAACCTCTCTCCCGAAATTTCGGCAGAGTAACGGCTAAAAACTGACTATCTCAAAATTTAAACCATGTACACAATTCACCATAATCCAACAATATTTAACTACTAACCATTCAGAGAAAATCACCATAACGAAATCAGAGTTTAAGGACAACGAAAACCCATCAAATACAAATGAAGAAAGTCCCCAGTATAGAGTAAGATCATACTCTAACATGTAAAATATATGCGTACGTCGCCAAAATCACACGCACTCCATATACACCTATACACTGACATATATACAACTTATCTCATCAACTGTACATAATCACCACAAAAGGAGGAACAATCCCAAACCAACCAGGCCACAACCTACCATCTCCACGAGTCGGGTCGCCCTAACTAAAATCCACCATCCGGTGCTGCGGTCGCACGCCGCCAACCATCCTACGCCCTTGGACTAGCCACTCGAGGCTCACCACCAGCATCGTCAGCACCTACACCACAGAACACACAACATAAGCCTAACGCTCAGCAAGTAATGCAATATGGAAGTAAAAGCCGACAATGCAATCCTATCACATGCAGTCTCTACACTCACACTCATGTTCTCAAATCTGTAACGCGTAGTGCAGCCGCACCAGGGTAAGGAGTAACCTCACGCCGCCCTACACCCTGACACGTCGCCACCGTCTTGGACTCCCCAGAAACGAAGCCCACAAGCTACACATACGCATCACCACACGGCAACCACATCAGGGTAAGGTTGTACCTCGCGCCACTCTACACCCTGACACGTCGCCCCCGTCCCAGCCTCCACAGCACGGGGCCACAGTTACCACGCACACACGTTTCGCGACAGCCCACCCGGCCCACCCCTTGAGTAGGATCTGCGACTGGTGTTGCACCGGCCCACACACTAGTAGGATACGCGGTACCACTGCCCATATCCTCACCGTCGACACATTCTTGTCACATGACGGCCCAGCCAGCCCACCCCTCGAGTGGAATCCGCGACTAGTGAAGCACTGGCTGGCACACTAGCGGGATCCGCGGTACCACCGCCACACGTCTCACCACATACTCAAAACATGCTCAAAACTATTTTCGTTCACGTTTTTAAAATATGATGCATGACAAACAATACGCACGCATACCACAATTAATCGCATAAACCCTAAGGTTCTACAGTGTAGGCCCACTAGGGCAAAACACATCCATGCACTACTTACCTGGCGTCGTAAGCTCGCTCGATGCACAGTTTCGCCAAAAAGTGTCTCAACCTAAAACACAAACAACCACTCATCAATATTTATCTCAAAATCCAACAAATAGCTAAAAATAACCTTCCTTAACTACACTCATGAAATTCCAACTAAAACGGCCCATTGGTTTGGTTTGGTCGAAAGCCAGCCCAACGTTCAGATGCGCATAACTTTTCCGTCCGTCAACGGAATCGAACGATTCAAGTGGCTAAACGTCCCCTTGGAAACCTAGTTTAATATACTAAGACGGATCTTAAAACAGTAAGTCACTGACAGACAAAAAATGCTAAAAACAGAATCTGCCACTTTTATCAAATTTCACATTTTCACTTCTCTTCAACCAAAACTCACTCGCCACTAGTTATACGCATTAAAAATGGCTATGGTACTCTCACACGTCGAATTTCTATGAAAGACGCTTGCTAATTTGACTTAGACCAAAATCCGACATAAACTTCCGACGCGCATAACTTTCGCGTCGGAAATCGGAATCGAACGATTCCAGTGGCCATACATCCCTCCAACAACCTAGACGCTTTCTCTACCTACTGTAAGTATTTCTTAAAACCCTCATAGTTTTGTTTAAAGTTACTAGATATGGTTTTGTACAGGATTAACGTTGTGGTTAGAGAGACGCGTAGATCCGTGGGTGATATAGATGACGGTGTTAGGCAACTTACGGAGTTAGTCAACGGTCAGTCTCAACAACTGAACTTGTTTATAAGTAGAGAGGACTAGGGCCAGTCTAGTGCCCAGACTTCAACGGACCATGGGGGTAATAGATTGCACAAGCTCAAACCCCCAGTATTCGACAGATCATCTTTACACCCACTCAGTGCTGAAGAGTGTATTTGAAGTATGGAAGACATGATGGATTACGCCAAAGTCGACGATCGGGACAGGGTATCTAGTGCAGCATTCCACCTCGCCAAGGATGACTGATTTTGGTGGGATTCAGTCAAGGCAACCACCGATGTGAAGGCCATGACTTGGGAGGAGTTTAAAACATTGTTCTTTGGCAAGTATTTAAACCAATCAGTCAGGACCAAAAAAATGGTGGAATTCGTCCAGTTGCGACAGACAGACAAAGTAGGTGAATACGTGAGGCAATTTGAGGCGCTGTCTCAGTTTGCTAGTCACATGCTGAGCCTGAACAAAAACAAGGTACATCAATTTGTGCCGCTGAAGCCAGACATATACATGGGCATGCGAATAGCTAGAACATGAGGGCTACCTTACGAGAACATGGTGGCGAAGGCCTTAGACATTGAGGAGGGTAGGACGAAACTTCTCAGTTACAGAGAGCTGCATAAGGAACAACCCAAGAGATATTTCAAGGAGTTGTTGCCACAGTCAAGTGCAGAGAGGTCGTCTCAGCGAAAGCGCCTTAAGAGGCTTAGTGACAGCTCTAGCAGCTAGGGGAGCAACAAGCGGCCTCAGGGACCAGGACAGTTTCCGATATGCCCTAAGTGCCAGAGGAGTCACCCCGATGAGTGCTGAATGAGCTCGGGGAGATGTTTCAACTACGGTAAGGTGGGCCACATGTCCAGAGATTGTCAAAATCCATGACGGAATAGATGCTTCAATTGCAATGAGGTGGGGCATTTTGCTAATGATTGCGCGAATTTGAGCAAGGGCCCAGCAAGGGTCGCGCAGAGAATCTTCGCCCTCATTGAACCGGATGATGCTGCTCAGCCAATCGTGATTTCAGATAGTATTCTTATTTCGAGCATGGCGGCTTATACTCTTATCAATACGGCTGCTACGCATTCGTTTGTGTCTACCGCCTTCGTGGTTAAGGCAAATCTAGTGCCCAGATATTCTGGGATGTTCTATGATGTGTTGTTGCCGTCGGGGGAACGTCTATGCTTATATCGAGTGGTACAAAGTGATATTGTAACAGTGGGAGAGAAACGGTTGTACGCTAATCTGATCATACTCGATATAAATGGGTATGAGGCTATTTTGGGGATTGATTGGCTATCTAGACATTATGCTACGATAGATTGCAGGACCAGATAAATCTAATTTCAACCCTCGAGTGGAGAGAGTTGCTTCTTCAGGGAGGGAAAAGGTTTGAGTAAGATTTTAGTAGTGTCGTTTATGAAAGCCCAACAGTTGTTACGAGGTGGATGCATGTGCTTACTGGCTAATGTCATGGAAGCGCAGTTTCAGGGTGAGGTTCAACTCCACGACATCCCCATTGTACAGGATTTTTCAAGGGTATTTCTTGAGGATTTGCCAGGTCTGCCCCCTGACAGGGAAATTGAGTTCGTTATCGACTGTACCCTAGGGCTGAACCAGTATGCAAGAATCCCTACAGGTTGGTGCCTACTGAGTTGAATGCGTTAAGGCCACAATTAGAGGAATTGACGGATAAGGGCTTCATACACCCTAGTTTCTCGCTGTGATGTGCGCCGGTGCTTTTCGTTAAAAAGAAGGATGGATCCCTACGTATGTGTGTTGACTACAGTGAATTGAATAAGTTGACAGTGAATAATAAGTAACTGTTGCCAAGAATAGATGACTTGTTTGACCAACTTCAATGTGCACGGGTGTTCTCTAAAATGTATTTGAGGTCCGGTTACTATCAGTTGAAGGTTCGGGAGAAAGATGTCTCGAATACAGCTTTCTGGATGCGGTACGGGCACTATGAGTTTTTAGTGATGTTGTTTGGACTGACTAACGCCCCAGCCGCCTTTATGGACCAGATGAACCGAGAATTCAGTGAGCAATTGGATACATTCGTGATAGTATTCAATGATGACATCCTAATATACTATCGGAGTGAAGATGAGCACGGAGAGCACTTGAGGATCGTGATGACGACTCTGGGGCAGCACCGACTATATGCTAAGTTCTATAAGTGTGAATTTTGGCTGGATAGGATCAAATTTTTTGGGCCCGTCATCTCTCGTGATGATATTTCAGTGGATCCTGCAATGGTTTAGTCTGTGAAGGAATGGCCAC
This sequence comes from Begonia peltatifolia, assembly GCA_022433055.1. Lineage (NCBI taxonomy): Eukaryota > Viridiplantae > Streptophyta > Magnoliopsida > Cucurbitales > Begoniaceae > Begonia > Begonia peltatifolia. The sequence goes on along the minus strand of CM039519.1, from coordinate 21,226,768 downwards.
GACCAACCAGCGAGATACACAGTTTTCTGGGATTGGAGGGATATTACCAGAGATTTATTTAGGGATTCTCCAAGATTGCAGCCCATTTGACACGATTGACCAGGAAGAACGTGACGTATAGTTGGTCTGATGAGTGCGAGGATAACTTGCAGCCGCTGAAAAAGAGGTTGACTACGGCCCCTTTGATGGTAAATCCGGTAGAGGAGCAGAAGTTCAACATTTATTGTGACGCCTATATTATAGGCTTGGGTTGTGTGTTGATGCAGAGTGCCAGGGTGATTGCCTATGCTTCCAGTCAATTAAAATCCTACGAGCAGAATTACCCCACGCATGACTTGGAGTTGGGGGCAATGGTCTTCACACTTAAGATCTCGAGGTATTATTTGTATGGACAACAGTGCGAGATCTTGAGACAAATGAGGTGGCTCGAGCTAGTTAAAGACTATGACTTGGAAATCAAGTATCATCCGAGGAAAGTGAACGTGGTAGCAAACACCCTGAGCCGAGTGTCAGATTCGATGTCTACTATGATTATAGCAATGCCTACTGAGCTAAGGATTGAGATGCAGGAGTTCGGCTTAGCGGTTGTTTTTGATTTGGCAGCCACACTTTCGGTGATGTCATTAAGGCCGACCATCTTAGACAGAATTAAGTAGGCCCAAGAGACTGACCCTGAGTGCAGTGGGTTGAAGGCAAGTATAGAGGCCAATGCTAACACTAAACTCAACTTTCCAGAGGATGAAATCCTGAATTTTCGGGATAGGTGGTACGTCCCAAAAGGCGACGAGCTAATGAAAGAAATATTAACAGAAGCTCACTCGTTTTCTTTCTCTGTACATCCAGTCAGCACCAAGATGTATAGGGATCTGATGCAGCACCATCGGTGGCCTAATATGAAGCGGGAGGTAGCCAAGTATGTCGAGACTTGTGTGGTATACCAACAGGTAAAGGCTAAGCATCAGAGGCTGTCGGGTACACTTCAGTCACTGCCCATACCGGAGTGGAAGTAGGAGCATGTTACTAAGGACTTTGTGGTTGGGTTACCAAGGACTACCAAAGGCCACGATGCCATTTTGGTGATTGTAGACAGGTTGACAAAGTCGTCTCACTTTTTGCCTATGAGGATGACTTATTCCATGGATTAGTTCGCTCAGACGTACATTCAGGAGATAGTCAGGCTTCATGGGATCCAAGTGTCGATCGTATCAGACCGATACCCCAGATTTACGTCCAAGTTTTGGAGGAGTCTGCACCAGGCCATGGGCACCCAGTTGGACTTCAGTATGACCTTTCATCTGCAGACAGATGGGCAGTCAGAGAGAACTATACAAATTTTAGAGAATATGCTCAGAGCATGAGTATTGGAGTTTCAGGTAGCTTGGAGTAGGTTCTTACCTTTGGTGGAATTTTCTTATAATAATAGCTATCAGTGCATCATTGGTATGACACCGTACAAAGCTCTGTATAGGTGAAAGTGCAGGTCACCATTATACTGGGACGAAGTTGGAGAGGCAAGGCTCATAGGTCTGGAGATACTGCAGAAAACTGTTGACAAGGTTGCTATTACAAAGAAGAGGATTGAGGTAGCTAAGAGTTGACAGAAAAGTTACGCAAACTAAGGGCGGCGAGAGTTGGAATTCGAGGAAGGCGATTAGTTATTTTTGAAGATCTCCCCGTTCAAAGCAGTGGTCAAGTTCGGGAAGCGAGTAAATCTCAACCCTTGTTATGTTAGACTGTTCCCTAATGTTGAAAGAATTGGTAAGACCGCCTACAAGCTTCAGCTGCCTTCCTCGATGAATGCTATACGTAATGTCTTCCATATCTCCATGCTGAGATAGTGTATGCGTGATCCTTCTCAAATGGTTGCACAACAGGATATAGAGATACAACCGGCGCTATCTTACGAGGAAAAGCCAGTGAGCATATTGGGATTAGCTATGAAAGTGTTGCGCAACAAGGAGTTTTCATTGGTCAAAGTTTTGTGGCGCAATCACAATGTGGATGAGACCACTTGGGAAAGGCGGCAAGACATAGAGCAACCATACCCAGAGTTATTCGGTACGTAAATTTTGGGGACAAAACTTCTTTTAAGAAATGTGGAATGTAACACCGGGGATTTTTGTAATTTAATTTTTTAAAATTCGTACTGATAAACGGTGGAGTTATGGTCGGAATCAAGAGCGGAAAATTTGTACTATCAGATAAAAGACTATTTCATGGCTAATGAAGAAAAGAAAATTTTAGAAGTCCGACTGAAAATGGACTGGATGACGGTTTAACTAATGTATTAAATAGTGAGAACGACAAGGTTATTAGGATTAATTATATTAAATAATATAATTAATTAATTTTTAAAATAAAAAGGGAGAGGGAGAGAAGAAACCCCTCCTCGGTGATTTTTCTTCTCCTCTCTTCCCCCGCAGAGAAAACCCTACCCTACCCACGCGATAATTCTCTCTTCGGCGATCCTCTCCTCATCGACCCAATGCTCACTCCATTTTACCATCAACAACAACGGTTTAAGGTAGCTTTGAGTATTTTGTTGTTTAATTTTGGGTTGTAGTGTTTGTTGGATTTGTTATTGATTGTTGTGAGGTTATTGATGATAAATGTGATGGATTGGTGAGGAAATTGTTGAGTTTTGCTAAAAGACCGAGAATGTAGGATTTAGGCCTAAAACCTATTCTATTTTTGGAATTCCACCCTAGCTATGGTTGATCATTTTAGATTCTATTTCGATATGTTAAACTAGATTATGAGTGGAGCGTTTAGCCGCTAGAATCGAGTGATTTCGACAACCAACACAAAAGTTATGTACGTCGGAAGTTTATGTTGGGTTTTGGATCAAGTCGGTTTAGTGAGTGATTTTGGTTGATTTGTGGTACGTTAAGTTAATGGTAGTGTTTTTGAGTATGAGTTAAGTGTTTAGATGAGTTTTGATAGGAATTGGTTGTATGTTTAGATGAACCAGATTTCTTTGAAGTCGTGTACGAGAAAAAGGTTAGGACGCCAGATAAGTAGCGCATACATGCGTTTTAACCAGTTGGGCCTACACCAAGGAACATTAAGAGTGTGATTGTTTGATTGTGATGTGCGTGCGTATTGCTTGACATGCATCATGTTTTGAAAAGGGTACGAAAATGGTTTTGAGCATGTTTTAAGTAAGTGGTGGTGAGACGCGTGGCGGTGGTACAGTGAATTCTGCTCGGGGAGTGAGCCGGGGCATAACCAATCGCGAATTCTGCTCGGGGAGTGGGCCGGCTGGGCCGTCACGCGGCGGGCATGTGTTGACGGTGAGCATGATGGACAGTGGCGCCGCGGATCCTGCTTGGGTAGTGGGCCGATGCATCTCCAGTCACGGATCCCATGGGGTGGGCGCCAGCTGGGCTGTCGCGAAATGTGTGTGTGTGACAACTGTGGCCTCGTTGCTAGGGAGATTAGGACAGTGGCGTTGTATCAGGTTGTAGTGTGGCACAAAGTTCACCATTTTTGTGGTGTGGTTGCTGTGAGGTGGCGCGTGTGTGTGGCTTGTGGGTCTCGTTGCTGGGGAGTCCGGGACGGGGCCGACGTATTAGGGTGTAGCGTAGCGCGAGGTTCACCCTCACCATTGCACGGCTGGACTATGCGTCACAGATTTTGACAACATGAGCGTGAGCGTAGAGATTGCATGTGATAAAATTGCATTGTTGGTTTTACTTTCATATCGGACTACTTGCTAAGCATTAAACGTATGTTATGTGTTATGTTGTGTAGGAGCAGAGATTACTGCTGGTGAGTTACGAGATTACAGGCAGTACGAATAGGTGATTAGCGGCGTGCTATCATGTGCCGGCAAGTGGAGTTGATCAAGGTGGCCCCACCGTGGAATGAAGCCGAATGGTAGGTGTTGGGAGTTTTATTTTGTAGAGCCCATATCAAGTGTATAGGTTTTGAGGCATAGGTGGGTTTGAACATTTGTAGTCGGGATTGACTGTTTTGAAAATACTTGTTGAAATTTTGTCTCAAAAATGCAGGTTTGTACCTTGTGGCTTTAATAGTGAAAGTTTTCGCCGTTCGTTTTTCTATTTAACTGGTGTTTTCTTTAGGCTACTGGTGCAAGGTGTCGACCGGTATGCATAGGTGTCGACAGAACTAAACAAATGTCGACCGCGAGGGTAGACCTACGGGGGACAGAGAGAAAGAAAGTGTCAACCGGTGTCGTTAGTTGTCGACCAGTTAGTGTAAAAATGGTGATAGTGTCGACCTCGGGGTTTGACCTGTGCGGGTAGAGAGTAATAAAGTGTCGACTGGTTAGTGTAAAATGGTGAGAGTGTCGATTACAGGGTTCGACCTGTAACACCCTGAATTTCTGCTTAAATTAAATTTGGATTTTTGTAAATTTTAATCGGTAAACTTTTGAGACGAATTAATAACGGAGAATTTCTGTTCTTAGGTAAAAGATTATTTTGAGGCTAATTGAGTAGAGAAAAATTTAAGAATACAACCGGAATTAGATAGTATGGCAGATTTACTAAACGATTAATAGTTGAAGGCAGTTTAGTAATTCGGTAATATTATTAAAATAAAAAAGAAAGAGAAAAGAGAGAACATCATCGGTGTTTTCCCTCTTCTCAGCGCAACTTTTCCCCGTTTCCCCTGTTTTTCTCTTCTCTCCCGCGAGCTGGCAATCTCCCCTCTTGCTCAGCAATCGATTCTTCCTCTGTTCTTCCGAATCACGGTAAATTTTTGTTAGTTTTGAGTAAATAGTTAGTGTGTTGGTTGTTTTAGCTACAAAAACGGAGTTAACTATGGTATCGGGTGATTCAGTGAAAACATAGGAGAGAAATTGACAGTAGAGTAGATTTTGATCTGCATGTTGGTGCCTAATCTAGAAATAGAAGTAGGTTATGAAATTTGATTAGAAAGATTTAGCATTGGGATAGCCGAACGCTAGAATTGTGGAGCGGTATCCATTCGGCCACGTTCGGCCAAGTTGCGGATGTCCAATTAGCAAATGAATGAGACCATAGGAAACTAGATGTACTCAGTAACCCGTAGTACTTTGTATTGTGCAGTTCGGACGAGTATTGGAGAATTTATGAATTTTTGAAGTTGGTCGAAAATTATGCCGGATTTAAGTTTAGTGGGGAGTTTTAGCTTCAATATGAATTAGGACTTTCAAGTTAGAAAATTATTAATTGAATGAGTGGAATTGATGAATGTATAATTTTATAGATATTACAATTATAGTACGAAGTTACGAACCACGAAAGATTTCAAAGAGGCTAGGTAAGTGATGGATCGTTTATGAATTGCTTTCGGGCCTACACCATGGAATGGTAGGATTTTTTATTTGATTTGATCCTTGTTTGGATGTTTGGTTAGTGGGTTGTGCATATTGTGTTGTCGTGCATCATGATTTTGAACTACGAAAGACGAGATTTGAGCATGTTTTGAACTGTGAATATGAAATGTAATCAGATAAGAAAAGATTTGCCACGCATGGGTGAACGCCTTGTCGTTAACGTGATAGTGACAAAGCACTAGGGGGTTCCCATGGATGAATGTATGCAAGATGACATGGTTTGTGAACGCCTCGTCGTTAACGTGCTACTGAGAGAGCACTACAGGGTTCTATGATCGATGCTGGAAGGAGATTTGGTGTGGCCGTCCCTTGTGAGATCACGATGTGTGCCTTCAATCTCGCTCCGTGAGTCATGGTGTGGCTGTCCTGAGTGGAGCAGGATGTGCACCTACTTGACTCACAAGTGAAAGTGAAAAATGATAATAATGAAAACGAAAACGAAACAAAGTGTAGAAACTACATGTGTTAGGAGTTGAGTTGTGTATTGATTTTACTTCATGTTCCATACTTACTAAGCATTATGCTTACGTTTTATGTTCCGTGTTGTAGGTGACGACGAGCTATCTAGTGAGTTGCTAGGTGACGAACATGCCTAGGACGGGGTTGGAGGCATACGCTGCATGCCGGTGCAGGCAGTTATTGGGGCGACACGACCATGGCAAGTTGGATGGTGGGATTTTTGTAAGCGTTTTGAGTTAAGCATTAATGTATAGATTTTTGAGGTTTTAGACTGTGTGGTACAGGAATAGTTCAAAGATTGAAGTAGAACTATGTCGTTTTGAAATTTACTAGGAGAAATTACATTTTCAAAATATAAGTTTTACTTTGTAAATTTAGTCGAGTAGTGTTTGTCATGCATCTTTAAATGAACTGGGGTTGTTGTTTTTTTCTGATACTAGTGCAAGGTGTCGACCGAAGTTGATAATTGTGGACCGGTCGGTGTCAAATAGAAAGAGAGTGTCGACCGTGAGCATGGGCAGAGCTGAAATAAGTGTCGACCTATGTTTATAGATGTCGACCGAACAGTGTAAATATGGCAGCAGTGTCGACCGCGAGAATCGACATGCGCGAACAGAGAGAATCAAAGTGTCGACCTGTAGTAGTAGCTGTCGACCCCCCTCTAAATCGAACGCAGAAGTGTCGACCGGTGTTACCGGTGTCGATCGACGAAAAAGCCCGAGTGAAATGTAGTGTCGACCGGCGTTCCCGGTGTCGACCGATGAAAAACCCGAGACAACCTAAGTGTCAACCGGCACATATAGGTGTCGACTGGGTGTCTCCATTTTATGTGAAATAAAATAAAGCGTTGTCCAAACGAATTTTTATCGATTTTTCTACTGCAATTCCGTTTAAAAATCTTTTAAAAAAAATGTTGTTTTAGGTCGATGAATAAAAATTTTAAAATTTTATGCAAATTTTACGATGCGCGTGAAATAGGAGTAAATGACAAATCAATGCTAGGTGGACCGTAGGATGCAAGAGTTGGTATTAGAGCAGTGAATGCACCGAAAATGGGTAGGGTTTTTGGGGCGTTACAGTGTTGGTATCATAGCAGTGAATGCACCGGAAACTGGTAGGGTTTCCGGGGCGTTACACAACCGGAGGTGGACAAAGTGAAATATAGTGTCGATCGGCGAATACAAGTGTCGACCGCTTCTTGTAATGAGTGTACAGGTGTCGACCGTGAGGTTCGACTATGGGTGAACAGAGTGAAATATAGTGTCCACCGGCGAAGACAAGTGTCGACCGCTCTGTGTAATGAATATAGAGGTGTCGACGTCGAGGTTTGACCAGGGGCGGGCATAGAGAATTAAAGTGTCGACCGGCGTTTATAGGTGTCGACCGGTTTCTTTCTTTCTTTTGTTTTAAATAGTGAAGTTTTATTTAAACTGATTTTAATCGAGTGTTTTGCTGCGATGTTTTAAACGTTTTCGAAGATGTCGTTTTAAATCGAGTAACCAAAGTTCAAAAATTTTGTAAGAAATTTATCGAGGAAATGAGTAAGTGCACGACTGGTGACCTGGTTCCGAGGACGACTTGGGAGCGCTACAGAGTTGGCGACAGAGCAGAGTGAGTTAGAAATCGTGTGGGTTTTCGGGGCGCTACTGTTGCAACTGACCGCTTAGTAGTGCACAATTTGGGCGTAATCATTACTCTAAGGAAATTGTATCTTCAATTTACTACAATTTCTTTCAAGGATGTTTTGATTATAATCTTGTTAGTTCTTTAAAACATTAGCTATCAAATTTTTGTGAACCAAATAGATAAACTATGCATGACCAAGGAGCACTTTTGTTTTTGTGTTGTGAAATTGTGTTTTTGTGCTTTTGTTTTGTGTTTCGTGTTTGTGTTTTGATCTACTTTACTAACAAAAATAATAGTGTTGGATAAGCTATCATTATAAATATTTATCTAGCATGCAAAGATATTTTCGTTAACAATATTGATTTGTTTAGGTTGTGTTCACTTGAGCTTAGCATGTTGTTTTGTTTAAATTAAAAAGTGTTTGTTGTCTTAAGCGTGCATTTATTTACTATTTTTCAAGCCTGAATCCATATCAGTACATTACTTGATTCTGCTATGTTTTTCCAAACTGATTTCTTGGGTTTTCACTGGCACGAAATTATTGCTCTGTTCATCTTCACAGAATCGACGATAAAACATCTTGGGTGTTTAGTTTGGGAATTCTTCTTTGTTTTAGTTTATGGTGGCCATCGTTGAAGTGATTTAGCATGTTTTGTTATTCCTGTTCTTCGAAACTACTTGTGTTTTGGTAAACCGAATATTCCAGATTGCATGAAATTGATGTTGGTTCTCCTCACATAACATAACGAAATTTGCATGCATAATCAACAAGAATTATGTTTAGTTAATAGATTATTTTTCTCTAAGTCATTGTGAATTTTGTTTCTGTTTTGCTGATCGTTTTTCTTGAAGCTGTTTTTGTTTGCTAAACTAAAGTAACCCACTTGCATGAACCTTATTGTTCATCTATTGAATCAACTCTGTCTTCTGTTTAATATCTAATATGTGAAGCATTTGAAAAAGAATAGTTATGTGTTCTATTTTGGTTGTTACTATTCTGCTGTTAATTCTCTTGCGGAAGTATTTGGCAGAAAAGAAAAGATCAACTTCTACTTGCATGAGTTTCTGTTTTGATAACCCAGATTAGCCCTTTTTACATGACTATTGTTTCGGCTTTACTAGTCCATCGTTTATCATCTACATGCAGGTAAGCACAATTTAGTATTACGATTAATAGCTTGCTTGATATACGTTTCTTACCTTGATTACACTCTGGAATAATATCGTTTAATAACTCTTGGAGGAAAAATATTTTCAACACTTTGTAACATGTATCCAAGCAATAACATTGGACAACCAATGAAGTTAGTACACGTAGCAGTCAGCATATATTGAGTATGTTGTTTTCTTAAATGATTAATTAAGTATGATTAAAGTTAATTAATCATAATTAATTATGTTAATCATGATTAGTAACTGAATACTAATAAAAATTTATTAGTTTCAGCTAAGTAAACTTAAACATAAGTAATCATAGTATTTTTGGGAATATTTATAGAAGAAGGGTAATTTTATAAAAAGGCACGAAGAGGTCGGGTTAAAAAGGGAAGTCTATCCAAGAATCATCTATAAATGAGGAATATGGCTGAAGAATCAGTCATTTTCGCACAAAGTATTCAGCTCAAGAAAAATGGAGAAAGAATAGAGTAAAATGAGAAAGAAAAGAATAAAAGAGGAAGAACAAGTGGGATTTTGGATTTGTTACTCAAATAAAAGTTGCTCAGCTTGTAGAGGCAATTTCATAGAGCTAAAAATCAGTTCATTAAGTGAAATCTTACATTTAGAATAGTTAATTTAATATTTATTACATTGTTTAGGTGAAAATAGATTTAAATTATGTTTTTTTTTTCTGGTTAGGCTTAGAATTTTGATTATGAAAATTTATATTTTTAAATTATATTGTGATGTTACAAAAAGCAATGTTTTGAAAATATTGTTTTAAATCAATGTGATATGCTAGTTTTCAAAATGATTTGCATGGTTGAGTTGCATGGTTTGAATATGCATTACATTGACTTTATAAAATGTTTTAAAGAATGCATTTAAGGAAAAGAGGGAGTTGGCAATCTTGGTAACACATAAACTCAATTGTTGGACTTGGCTCTTCGTGTGCAATATGTATGACTATGGAAATGAAAACGGGATCGACTTAATGTTCTCGTTGGGCTGAAACTCCCAAAACCTCAAGAGGAAGCAATGTAGAGTGTCCTACAGCCCTGTTGGAGAAAGCCAGGGAACGTGTGGAATTGTGTGATGGTTCTACTTGTTGGGATTAGAGTGTATTACATTTTTAACATATACGTTTAGTTGTTAAAAGGTGCATCGGAGTTTTCTTGAAAATATGGTTTTAATCATGCAAAGTTCATTTTATTTGCATTGGATTTATTTGATTAAAATGATTTTAAACAATGGTTGAATGATTTCAAAGGATTGATTTTGATCATGCATACTTTTATAGCATTTGCATGGCTTTCAAAAGAACATAATTTATATGATTTTCAAATAATCATTGTAGTGGAATATAGTTATTGATCCTATATGGTATTGATAGAGTTTGGATTAGTTATTCTATGTGTTAGATTTATTTATTGGACTAAAAGCTAATTATGTAGATAATTCATATTTTTTAAATATCGAGAACGTTCATTGAAGAGGAAAACATAATGCAATATAAAGTTGCAAAGAGACATAGGTAAACCATCAAGGTAGATGGTCTTTTTCTTTTGGTGGGATGTTTAACTTTCCTTTATATAAATCTTTTTGAAATGTCACATATAGTGACCTACTTTTGTAGTAGCTTCTGTGTTTATACTCTGATTTTCGTGTAAATTTTTAATGTATAAAATGTATAATGTTTTTTTCATGCAATGCATGTTTTATGTTTTAAATGTTTTTACTAAATAATAAACTAAAATGATTTTTAAACGAGAATTCTAATTTAGGATTCCAAGTTGAACAAGTGTATATCATTAATTTATAATGGTTTATGCATGTAAGAGGGGAATGCCAGTTCGACTCCTTTTAACTTTGGGAATCATTATAGCCCGTCGGGGTTTAGTTAGTGGAATCGAGTCCTAACAACTGTAGTAGGAATATCTCCCAACTACTTAACCCTCTCTCTGAATAACATCAAAATAAGGGGTTCACCCTTACGTAAGGATGTTTACAACTCCTTCTTTGACATTAGAAGGTTGGCTTTGTCCCTTTCTTTCTTTCTTTCGAGTCACTTCCTACTTAGCTATTTTTTCGAGTGTTAGGGGTGCGAGTTTGATGGTATTTCCTCCAAACTTGAATGAATAGTAGTTTGTAAAACAATCATGCGACACCTTACAATCATATTGCCAAGGTCTATCCAAAAGTAGATGGTTGGCATTCATGGAAATAACATAACAAAAGACTAAATTATTGTACTTCTTCATGGTGAACTCAATAGTCACTTGCTTGGAAACCCTCATGTCATCCTTGTCATCTAACTAACTTAACTTGTAAGGGTGCGGGTGTGGGTGTGGGTGTGCATGGGTTTCTAATCCTAGTCTTTCAACCATATATCGTGAAGCTATGTTTGCGCAATACATCCATCAATGATCAAGGATCATACTCGATCCCTTATTCCACAACGATAGTGGAGAATATTTTCCTGTAAACTTTCCTCTTCAGTGTTTTTAGTTACGAGGGTTTGTCGAATAACCATAAGTAAGGGTCCTTCTGGTGCATGGACCACTTCCTCAGATGACTTAGCTTCCTCTTCAACCACTTCAATTGGTTCATCTTTGCTCTCCTCTTCACCAGTACTTTCTCTAACTACTATCACACGTCTATTTGGGCACTAAGCCACCATGTGTCCTAAGCCAAGACACTTGAAGCACCTTATTTCTTTTGCCTTTGGTTTTCAGCATTGGCCGTGGTGGTCTTACTGTCTCCTCCTTTAGCTGCCCAACTTCGAACAAAAGACTCTGTAACGCGCCGAAAACAGACTGGTTTCCGTTTTACTTTGATGCCAACACTGTAACGCCCCCTAGTTATTCCTAGACCCGGGTTGCAAACCATACCCTTACTCATAAAAATCGAACAAATTCGCTTAAACTTTAAAATTTTATTCCTCAACTTAAAACGACATCTTTAAAACCTTTTTAAAAACAATGCAACAGAAGACTCTAACAAATTTGACTTAAGTAAAATTTCAAGTTTTAAAACAATAACAATGATTTTTGGTCGACCTCGAAATTCTTCGATCGACACTTGACCTATTCTACAATTAGGGGTCGACACCTTTATACACAGGTCAGCACCTTGGTTGCCTCTATTTAAACAGGTCGACATTTGTTTGCACCGATTGACACCCTAATCTCTCTGTCCACCTCGGTCAAACCTTGCGGTCGACATCCCTACACTTATTTCACTCACCAGTCGACACTCTAATCCTCTCTATCTGCCTCGGTCGAACCTTGTGGTCGACACATTTACCATTTTTACACAAACCGGTCTACACCTACAAACACAGGTTGACACCTAGTTTGGCTCTGTCCCCGTAGGTCGACCCTCACAGTCGACATTAGTCTAGTTCGGTCAACACCTATGTGGATAGTTCGACACTAAACCACAACCTTAAGGAAAAAGAAACGAGCAACGAAACACTTCCACCATTTAAACCAATACCATGACATGCATACTAAAATCCATCAATTATCCTCAAACGTTTACTATACAACATCACGACTATTAACATTGAAAAAAAATACGTCTATACATCGAAACATAAGCACGCGTTGCATACACGTGACCTTGTTTCCACAAAATAAATCCCTATAAACCCCACCATACCAACCTAACTCCACAGGTCGGGTCGCCCTAACAAACTCCACCTGCCAGTACACGATGGTACGCCGCCAACTGTCCGCTACTCTTTGTTAGGCTTGGGAAACTCACCCTCCTAGTCAATTGAACATACATCACAGAACACATGTCAACCTAAGGCTTAGTAAGTAGTGCGAAGATGAACATGAAAACCATCAATGCAATCCTAAAACATGCAGTCTCTACTTTCTCTCTAATGTTGTCATACCATAACGCGTGTCACACGATCCTCAAACTGAGTTAGGAAGGGGATCAGATTTTCCAAGTCGATTCTCATACTGCGTTGAAGGGCGAATCAATTCTTTCGAGGCGACGTCGTACAACCGCCCCTGGTAGTTGGCCCTCGAGCCACACCGTCCCTAACACGTCGTCACCGTCCTGGCTCAACCAGCAATGGGGCCCAAGAGTCGCACATATATCGCATGTCAACGATCCTCTTACAGAGTTGGGAAGCGGATCAGGTTTACCAACTTGATTCTCTGTTTCCGTTGAAGGACAAATCACATCCTTCGAGGTCGCGTAACCATTTTTCCTCACCATTCACATACCACACCTCACATTCGTACTTAAAACCATGCTAAAATTTGTTTTTGTTACACTTTTCAAAATATGATGCACGACTGAACCAAAACATGCGAAACACACACACATACAATCATTCCTACCGTCCTATAGTGTAGGCCCATATGGGCAATGCGCATGCACATACTACTTACCTGGCGTTTCTATCTTTTATGGCGATCAGCTTCTATCCAATACTCAGGCTCAACCTATCACATAACCAATTCACATCAAAACTCATCCCAAAACCCGTCCTGTGTACTAAAACTACGATCACTAACTCTGTCCATCAAAATACAACCAAGACAGCTCACAACCTCGACTTGGCCAAAAATCAATCTAGATTTCAAACACGCATAACTTTTCCTACAACCATCGGAATCGCTTGATTCCAGTGGCTAAACTCTCTTCCAAGAACTGATTTTAACTTACTAAAAGAAATTTTTAAAACGATAAACCACAGCTAGGGCGGAAATCCAAAAACAGAACTGGATCTTAGGGCCTAAAATCCTCCATTGTCGGTTTCTCGGCAAAACTCATTTAATTCCTCATCAATCTATCATACTCTATCCCATCAAGCATCATTTAATAAAAATTAGAAGTTTCAAATTTTGAAAACCCGAATTGCACAGCTCAACCCGTCCCAATTTTCTCTCAAAATCCCAGCATTCGCTGCCCACGGATTCAAACATTCACAATTCATTTCTAAAAACTCTATTTTAACACAAAGCCTTAAGAAATTGGAACCCCATCAGGTCCCCACACTCGACCACCAAACGGAGGGGAGAAGAGAGAAGAAAAACTTACGGAAGAGAGATATCGTGTTCTACTTATGGACGGAAGGAGGAAGAACTAGGAGTGGCGAGTTTCAATCGCCGGCGATGAGGGAGATGAGGCGTGCGTGAGGAAGGAGGAGAGGGGTTTTCCTTTTCTTCCTCTTCGGTCGAAAATAGAAAACGAGAGTGGCTTCTGCTGAAGGCACTCTCGTTTATATATATATATATCTTTAAATTACTTTAATGCCCTCACGCTTTAATCCTTTAAAATTTTCACCAGTCCACGTCCTTCCGCCTTTAAAATTCAGAAATTTTCCTCAAAGTTCATTTCTAACTTTTCTCCAACTAATTAATACATTAAAATTTCTTGCGGAACTTACACAGGACCTTAATTATCCCAGTAAAATTTTCAGGTTACTACAGACTCTTTCCTTTAGCCTTAATGATTACCTTCTATTCCTTCTTATTCTTTAGCTTGTTAGCATCCTGAGAGTTAGGATTAAACTTGTTGTAGGTGGTTGCCTTCTTGTTCCTTTTAAGATACCTCTCAACTTTCAAGGCTAATTGTATTACCATATTTAGCGAATTTAGTGGTTGCAACTCAACTGTGTCCCCGATATCTTGGTTTAAGTGCTTAATGAATCGGGCTATTACTTATTTCTCAAGTTCCGCTATTACTCCTTGAATCTTGAGTGTCTCAAACTCCATGAAGTATTCTTCTACAGTTTTCCTGTATTGTTTTAAGTTTTGCATTTGTAGAAAAAGTTCGAGTCGGCAGTGATTAGGTACGAATCTTTTCCTCATTAGAGCATTTATAACTCTCCATGTGGTGACAGGGTCATCTCCTTCCTGTCTTTAAGTTGTGACACCATAATGAGGCGTATCCTGATAGTATTCGAACACTTTCTTGACATTAACTCTCTCAAAGTATCTATAATATTCTAACACTTTCTCGACATTAACTCTCTCAGAGTATCCATATTATTCGAACACTTTCTTGACCTTATTAATCCAATCGAGAAAAGTATTTTCGTCGCTCAACCCATTGATTGAGGGAATGGATAACTTAATGTGTTTAAGGTCCAAATTATCTTTACGTCGGTTAGGAGTGTAATCCTTATCACCTCCTTCGGTCCACTTCTCATCCAAGTATTCTAGGTTTTGGAACTTCCTCCTACGTAGTTTGGTTCTCCTTCTCCTTAAGGGTTCTTGGTTTTTCCTCTCACGCTTAGTCATTCTCCCTAAAAGGAGAACCACCTTTTGGCTAAGTGCATCATGTTTTTCTTGTACACTTGATTCACCTTTTTGAGGGGTTTGAGCCTCGATTTAGGGCATTTCATTATCCTAGTTTTGGTCTTTGGTTTAGTGACAGATTATGCCACTTCTAGTTTTCATTTTTTAACCTATTTAAGATCTAAGTTTTAGAAATAAAAATAATTAATGTGCAGCTAAGATATGCCAAAAATTTTAGTCAAGTTTTAGGGATTAAAGGAGTCAAACACCAACTAATCAAATCTTAATGATAATCACACTACTCGATAAGTTAGGAAAAACAAGTTTAACTAAAACAACAAGCAAACAAAAATCAAATTATAACATATGATAAACATGCAATAATAAGCTCTAAAGTTACAAGTTAAAATGATTAAACTTTAGTCGAATGATCCAAAAAACTTAAGTGTTCTCGGGTTGAGTGATTAGTCTGGTTATATACAACTTTGTACTAATAACAAATATATCAAATCTCAAGCAAACACAGCGATAAAACGCAAGATAAATGTACAATGGAAGCACCTTATGCTCTGATACCAAATGACATGAAAACGCCAATGCAAAACTGAATTGAAAGTGCAACATGGCAATGGTCAGTTCTCTCAGCTAAATCCAAAGAGAACCCCTAATGCAGTAAGCACCACTTTCACAAATGAAGTCCAAATGCAATGAAAATTTACAAAAACTTACTTGACGTGTGAGAGGCAAGGCCTTAAATTGTCAGATGAAAACTCACTAGATTGAGTGAGATATACAGGAATAACCCTGGCTTGTCCGATGGGTCACTTCTAGTACCTTCGGATGAAGATTCCTTCAAGAAGGGAGCCGAATAACCCTGCCTTGTATAAGGAGTCATTTCTAGTACCTTCGGATGAAGATTCCTTCAAGAAGGAATGCTCCAGCTCAAGGCCGATATGCCTTAAAGGCATATGACTCGTTCCCAAACAAAAAATCACCATTACTAACTAACCTTCTTTTTAAAAAAGTTGGCTGTTTTTGTAGATGAAGGCCTATTTGATTACTTTGAATGGGAGCTGATTTTTCCAGACATAGACAAGCCTACCTACTTGTTTTCCTAAAAGTCAAAAGCCAGATCATCTCACACTCAAAAGGAAAATTGTCTTCCCGAAAGCAAATTTATGTAACCATTTATCTTATGCATTTTGGTTCTTGGCAAACATTGCTATGTTTGTAATTTGTAGCAAACATTATATTATTTTGCATGCATGCATGGTAGTCATCTAGGATAGTATGGTGGCTAAGAAGTGGCACGCACAAGTAGCTCAATGGGCGCGCGATAGAAGAAAGCCCACCGAACATCATGGTATCGGTTATGCACTCACGAAAGGTTGACCTAATCTGAAGACGGCGCACACAAATGAATGTTATTTGGATCACCAATGTGGACATGGCCCAACATACATGAAAGATGGCAAACCACAACTTGGGCCATGGAGGCACGAACACGAAGATAGAATAAGCAATCATGACCTAGGGTGAATTCCAAATTACCTTACCGCTTTTGATCTCCCACTAAGCTTTTCAAATTCAAATTATCACCAAATCATTTTCACTTATAAGGACTCAAGATCAACTTCCATGAAAGGACACAATTTCCTTACAAGGATTGCATCACATCGGGTGAAGGAGAGATAGTCACGTGCACGTGACAGCCGAGATCATCAACTTCGGATATGGACGCTCCTGTTGATTATTTTCCTTTGCCACCTTAGGTCATATTTAAGCTTCTTTCCAGAACATTGTACTGACTTTTGATTGATTAATAAAATTGGCTCGTTTCTATCAAGAACCAAGGAGCATTAAGTTCTCCAAGGTAAGTGTTCTTCCTTCTTGCATGAGAACTGCATCAATTCCAACTCTGGACATGCATCACTCTCTACCACAAGCTGAGAGTGCTAGGATTGGGGAATGACATAGTTTTTCCTTGATCAGCTCAAAACTGTACTAACAAGCTGAGTCCATTGAAACTCTTGTCATTTCTTGGTACAATCTGTAATAGGAGCCATGATAGAACTGAAGTCATTAATAAACCTTCTGTAAAATGAGGCTAATCCATGGAAGCTACGTACTTCAGTGATTCCTATAAGGATAGGCAAATTTTTTATGGCCTCGATCTTTGACTCATTCGCTTCCATTCCATCCTTGGTAATAATAAATCACAGAAAATAAACCTATTCTTGTGCAAATGAACATTTCTTAAGCTTATGAAATAGTTTAGTATCTCGGAGGGTTTGAAATATGGTACATAGGTGTGAAGGTAAGTCTATGCTATAGAGTAGGATATCATCTAAGTAAACGACTATGAATTTACTTAGAAAATCTTTTAAAACATGGTGCATCAGGCGCATAAACGTACTAGGGGCATTTGGCAGACCGAATAACATAACCATCTATTCAAATAACTCATACTTGGTCTTGTAGGCTGTTTTCCATTCGTTATCTTCTCTAATTCTAATATGATGGTATCCACTATTTAGATCCACCTTTGAAAATATCACTGCACTACTATGGTCATCCAACATATCCTCTAGTGGAGGGATATAAAATCTATAATTAATTGTAATTTGGTTGATGGCCCTGCTATTTACGCACATTCACAGACAACAGTCTTTCTTCAAGACAACAGAACATGAAATAGGGATGACTGAATGTAATGGAATTGAAGGGGATATGAAGACCTTAGGCTGACCGAGAAGCTATCTTATGTTGTGCTTTACAGTGCATGTCTTCCCTTGAAAAGACAATAACTGTTAGGGACCGGTTTTACCTCCTCAGCCATTTAGACTCTTAAATAGAGAGATGAGGAAGGTGATAAGAGATCAACAAGAAACCTTGAGCTTGTGATCAATCGAGGCTCACTCCTCAAAGCTCTGAACCATGACTTACCTTGACGATAACTAGAAATCCTTTTAGATTTTCAAAGAGAAAAGTCTCAGTTTCTATTAATAAAAAAAAGTTACTTATACAAACAATAAAGCAATGCTTAAATATCTCTAAGGTGGCTCAATTTGGGGAAGCAGAAAGGAGAAAATAACCGTTGTAAGGCTTCTGCTGCAAGGAGATTTAGTCAGCGCTGATGGAGTGGTTGTCTTGCGTGGAGCATCCTACTCTGCAATGGCTAGTTGGAAGATCATACGGGAAGGCGACTCTTTTGGCAAGCGCCCTGCCAGGTAAGCAATTCGTGCACTTACTGGTGGTGCTCGGCATCGACTTTTGAAGCTAGCAATTCGTTGGTCTTCTTTAGATTCGTTGGAACCTTGCTGGTTATTGGGCTTCTTCGCAGAATTCCTTAAGTGAGCCTGAGTTCGATTGAGTGTGGGTTGAAAACTTTAAGTGTGGGTTAACCCTATTGAAGAGTCATACTCTATTTTGTAACCAAACCTTTAAAGCCACTACTAATCATAACCACACAATCTAATCATAATACCTAGTTATGCATGATTACATATAGAGGCTAAATATTTTGTCAAAATCACAAAAATGCCATTGTTTGCCAAAATTAAAAGACAAGCTAAAAATGAAATAATTAGCTTGGTTACACAATTTATTAATGGGAAGATAAATTCCCTCTTCGAAGATTCCAAGCTTTAAAAGTCTTTTAACTACAAAACTCACAAACCAATTAGTAAATAAAATAGTTAAAATACATACATTGATTTAAGCTTGACGGTTTGGGATCGTAGCTATATCATTAGTCCTTGTTGCATAGTGGCTGAGCTGGAGAGGATTCAAATTGCTGAAAGAAAGTTCTTGATTCCTTCGCTTGGCCATCACTTGGTTGCAGGATCGCTCAATGCCCGTGCCGTTCAACAGCTCACAGCACTGCCCGTAAGAAATAGGTCACCATCTGCGTATGCGCCAACCAGTGTGCTAACCCAAAAACCACCAGTGCTACCTAATGACTAATATGTGAGCATGCTAAACAAAACAAAAGGCCAATGTTCACCACGAAAGAAAACTAAAAGGTTATGTTTGCTAAAACAAAAATACACAAATAACTTGCTTACATGAATTTGCCATTAGGAAAACAAATTCCTTCTATGTTGTGAGATGATCCCAGAGAGCAATTCCCAAGAGAGAATATGTGTAGGCTTGTCTATATCTTAAGGACTCGGTTCCCACTCCAAGCTAGCAAAAATATCTGAACCGGTAAAACTAGCAAATTTGTTAGTCAAAATATTAGTAGGTGCACTTACCTTAGCTTGAGACCAGGTCACTATGTAATGCCCCGAGAACCCACACGTTCCCGGTGCGCTACAGTGCGTCTACACACTATGAAATACAAAAACTTGACACAACTCACCAAATTTAATATCTCTTTCATTTTCAAATCATATTCAAAAGAACATTTGTGAGTAAAAAAATTTTTGACTCAATTCGAAAACAACTCACGCCCCGAGGAGGGAACACGAAATCCACAATATAAAAATACGCAGCAGAAAAGACAACAATTTAAAATAGTTTCAAAATAAAACGACAAGACTCGAAATCCTAGGAAAGAGTCCAACACACCCCTCGAACTACATAAATTTGGTGGCGCGCACCCACGTCCCCCATTTTGGCGCCCCGCGCGCACTCTCGCAGTACCGCGCGGCCAACTCAACATCACCGTATCACGCGCACGCTCACGGCGCTGCGTGCGCCACGCACCCAACCTTCATACAGCATGTCCGCACGCACACCCTCACCCGGCGCCGCACAACCCGTGAACATCCGTAGGGCTGCGTGCCCCCCGCACCTGCGACCACGCCGCACTTCCACGCCCGTCCACACTTCTCTAGCACCACACTGTACACATCCCGACCTATTCCATATCCTATCGACTCTCAACCTCTACCCTGAAATTTCGACAGAGTAACGCCTAAAAACTAGTTATCCCAAAAAATTTAAACCCTGCATGCAGTTCACCAGAAACTAGCAATATCTATCCATCAACCATCTAGAGAATCTCCATAACAAATAATCGAAGTTTAAAGACAGCGAAAATCTATCAAATACAAATGAGGAAAGTCCACAGTATAGAGCAATATCATACCCTAACGTATAAAAATACGTATGCGTCTCCAAAACACTACAACCACTCTATACAATCCTATACAACCGACGTCTATACGAACTCCTCTATCTGCATAAATATCCCGACACAAATCAACAACCCAAACACATCTCACCATCACCTACCATCTCCATGGGTTAGGTCGCCCTTACAAAATCCGTCGTCCGGTGCCTCGATCGCACGCCACCAACCATCCTATGCCTCAATACTAGGCTCTCAAGGCTCACCAGCAATATCGTTAGCAACTACACCATAAAACACACATCATAAGCCTA
The DNA here is from genome assembly GCA_022433055.1 of Begonia peltatifolia. Classification (NCBI taxonomy): domain Eukaryota; kingdom Viridiplantae; phylum Streptophyta; class Magnoliopsida; order Cucurbitales; family Begoniaceae; genus Begonia; species Begonia peltatifolia. The sequence continues at coordinate 21,206,524 of CM039519.1, read as the reverse complement.
ACGCTCAGTAAGTAATGTGATTTGAAAGTAAAAGCCGACAATGCAATTCTATCACATGCAGTCTCTACACTCACACTCATGTTGTCACATCTGAGACGCGTAGTGTAGTCGCACTAGGGTAAGTAGTAACCTAGCGCCACCTTACACCCTGACACGTCGCCATCGTCCCAGACTCCCTAGTAATGAGCCCCACAAGCTACACACACGCATCATCACACAGCGACCACATCAGGGTGAGGGTGTACCTCGCGTCACATTACACACTGACAAGTCGCCCCCATCCCAGCCTCCCCAGCAATGGGGCCACAGTTTCCACACACATGTTTCGCGACAGCCCAGCCGGCCCACTCCTCGAGCGGAATCCGCAACTGGTGTTGCAGCAGCCCACACACTAGTAGGATCCGCGGTACCACTGCCCATCATCCTCACCGTCAACACATACACGCCGCGTGACGGCCCAGCCAGCCAATTACTCGTGCAGAATCCACGGTTGGTTACGTACCGGCCCACACACTAGCAGGATCCGCGGTACCACCGCCACGCGTCTCACCACTTATTCAAAACATGCTCAAAACCATTTTCATTCCATTTTAAAAAAAAATTGTAAAATCCGTCAAAACTTTACTCACGGTAAATTTCTTGTAAATTTTTCGCGGATTTTATGTGTAATTTTAAATCTGTGCAGCGTACAAATTTTTGGCTACACATAGCACATTCGTGTAATTTAAGAAATTTAGCAAAATTTGTTGTTAGCGATCGAGTAATTTAAGTAAATTAATTCTCGGGTAAATGACATTGAATTTTAACGAGGAATTATTCGGAAGAAAATTCAAGAAACGAAAAACCAAATTTCATTAAATCAAATTAATATGAATAAAATAGACAATTTTAATATAAAAATAAAATAAATTAATAAAAATAAATTCTTATAATAAAATAATTTGTTTAAAACAATAGGTTTTCTTTTCAGAAACCTATTGTTTTCTTCATTGGGCAGGAAAGGAGAGAAAGAGAAAGAGAGAGAATGGCCGAGAGAGAGAAAATCGACGCCGGCCAAATAACGTCCGTTCGCAGCGATTTTAGTGTCAAACTCTTCATCTCGATGAGTAGAGCAAATTCGAAGGTAAGCTCTCGTTTGCTCTAGATCGGAGTTTAAATGTCCGAGTTTTTGGATTTTTAGAAAACCCAAGATTGAGGTTGTTTGTTTGTGTTTCCGGCAGGATTCGACCAGATTGAAGGTGAGAAAGGCATTGGAAACGAGATTTGGCAAAAAACGGGGGCCGAAATCACGGTCTTTGTGTCCCCGAGCATTCGGCCGTCGGTGGTCGAGTTGACTCGGCCGACAACGAGTTAACTCGGTTGTGGGCGGAGTTAACTCGGTCTCTGGGCCAAGTCGACTCAGGCCCTGGGCTGAGTTGATTCAAGCCCAACGCCGAGTTGGGACAGGCCGGGTTCAACCCTGACCCAATTGGGTTCTCCTGTGTCCGACCCGAGCCCAATGAGGGCTTGCTAGGCTCGACCCGATCCCAGTTGGGTCAAGTCGATTTGGGCCCGAGATCAAGTTGGGCCTGGGCTGGGTCGGGATCTAACTCATTTCTGGTTGAGTCCGACCCGGATCCAACGGGTTCGAGTCCGACCTGAACGAAGTTGGTTCGCTCCGATTTGACCCAGATCTAGTGAGTTTGGGTCTAACCCGACCCGAACTGAGTCGGTTTGGGTCGACCCGAATAGGGTCTGACCGACCCGAACCGAGTCGTTTGTGGTCCGCCCGAACAAGATCTGACCCGACCCAAACTGAGGACAAAGTCAAAGTTGACTGTTGACTTGGACCCAAAAGTCAACGATGTTGACTTTTAAAGAAAGTCAACCCGAACCATTTTAAGCTCGTTTTCGCCCAGGTTTGCACGTTTATATCGTTACGGACCCCGATTGGACCGTAACAGGTTCTGTTAACTTTTGTCTAAAAAGTCAACTTGAGTTGTTTGGGCATGTTTTTGCCCTGGCTTCCCGTTTATAACTTTTATGACCCCTATTAGACTTTAACGGGGTTCTTCCTTTGTGTTATTTTCTAGATTTTGAGGATTTTGTCGAGTTTGAGGCGATTCCCCAAGAGCCACCGGCTGCCGAGACTAAAAGGACTAGGCACAAGGGTATGGGTTCTTATACTTATTACGTTATAGCTAGCCTAGCATGCACGTATACTATTTTTGGTGGGATACCACCAGTATTGACGTCGGCATTTTACAAGCATGGACATTTTACATTGTTGAGGCATGTACTTGTTTTGTTATACTTTTACTGCCTAGTTGAGTTTGGATGCCATGTTTTACTCGCCCTTGCCGACGGGCTCGACTTGAGATTTACCATGAGATTGTTATATTGCCATGCATATGTGTTTTATTCATGCATTGGTTTTCTCACGCACGCCATTGTTTTCTGATGTGCATTGGAGTTTGATTCTAGAGATAATCGTCTGGCACTCTCAGTCGGGTCCATACGCTGAGAGTATCAGGGGATTTTCCCCAGATGCATCCGTGTTTGAGGGTTGCCGTGGTACTCCCCACACTTGTTAGGATATAGCCCAGGGCTGAGTGGTTGTGTCCCTCCTAGATGATTGATTATTTTGCGGCACTCCCCGCTGAAGGAGTGATGAGCTCTGAGCTTTGCTAGCCCCGTTACCCAACCTAGCTAGTGTCTGTTCATTACTACCCCCGGTTTATAAGTCCATTGTGTGGTCCCATTGGGCCCAGGGTTGAGTCGTTGTGTCCTTACTCGTTGGTTGACCTTTTCTCTTCTACCTATGAGGCCCTGCCGATGTTATCGCGGCCTTTCTTTGTCGTATGGCTCGGAGGATCCTTGAGCGACCTCCCTTTTCACTGTTCACCTGGTTTTATGCGATTGTATGGTTGATGAGGGCCTATTTTACTATAATTACAGTATTTTTAAAACTAGCCCTATCGATCGTTTTGAAAATAAGAAGAGAATTTGATAGCATTGAAACTCATTTTAAATTTTAAAAACACGTGCATTGATTTTAGTCGGGCATGCATCATGAGATAAGTGGTAGGTATAACATCCCATACTGAGTTTGTCACTCACCCCAACAACTCCCCCTCTACAGGTAGAGGAAAGAAGAGCAGGAACTGAAGTTGATCGGCTTCCGATTTTGTGGATTTTCCCTAGAGACTTTATCTTAATATTTGTTTCATGTAAGAATTTTATTTGGTATTGTACTGATTGTTAGCATGTATTATTTTAATTCCTATATTTCTACTTTTACTTTAATTCTCACATTTGTTCCTTCGAGGAGTTCTGGGATTGCTTTTAAAGTCTTCCGCAACTAGCCTTAGGTTAGACGGTGGACCTCTCTGAGGTTGACCGTTTAATCTGTCGTTTCTGTTAGGCCCCATTCCGGGTCGTGACAAAAATGATGCATGTCAAACAATACGTACGTACATCACAATCAATCACATAAATCTTAAAGTTCTACAATGTAGGCCCACTTGGGTAAAACACATGTATGCACTACTTACTTGGCGTCCTAAGCTCACTCGATACACAGCTTCGCCAAAAAACTGCCTCAACCTAAAACACAAACAATCACTCATCAATCTCACTTCAAAATTCATCAAATAGCTAAAAATAACTTATCTTAACTAAACCCATGAAATTCCAACTAAAACGGGTCACCAAGTTGGTTCGGCTGAAAACCAACGTAAAGTTCAGACACGCATAACTTTTGCGTCATTTAATGGAATCGAGTGATTCAAGAGACTGAACGTTCCCTTATAAACCTAGTTTAACATACTAAGACGGATTTTAAAACGGTAAGCGGTAGCTATGTTGAAAAAAATCTCGAAACCGAATCTGCCCTTTTTATCCAATTTCACAATTTTGTTTCTTTCAACCAAAACTCACTCAAAATTGGCTTTCCGCATAAAAAATAGCCATGATACTATCACACGTCACAATTCTACAAAAAACGCTCTCTAATTTGACTTGTCCAAAATCCGACATAAACTTCCGACGTGCATAACGTTTGCGTCGGATATCGGAATCGAATGATTCCAGCGGCCATACGTTCCTTTAACCACCTATTTTAACCCACTAAAACAGAATTTAAAACGATTAACCGTAGCCCCATCTAAATCCCCAATAACAAAACTGTTTTTATACGAAAAAAAATCAGAAATCTCAACTTCGATCCAATTTCGCCAATTTCTTTACCGAACATCCACATTTTAGCTCACCTACGTATACATTAACAAATTTGGTGGTTTCTAATTAGAAAACAACAATGGCAGCACAAAAATTCTCACGATTTCCTTCGCAAAATTATGCATTTCTCAACCGGCTCATTTAACCATGAAATTCACCTCTAATTCTCCTGAATTCTAGCACAAAATCTCCAAAATTTAGAAGCAAAACAACTCTAGGCTCGACCATCAAAACAGAACAAGAACGAAAGGGAAAACTCCCTGTTTCTCATTCGATTTTGTCGCGGGAAAGGCCAAGCCACACACACACTGGCTCCAGAACACACACTAGGTTCTAAAACAACCCAAAAACCGAGCTATAACCGTCAAGAATTCGAGAACAACTGAGGTTTCATGCTCGGTCGAACTGCACCCGCGCCTCCACTGCAGCTCATCGGGACACTCTGGACACTGTCGTTTCACCCTTGGCGATCAATGGTCGGAACCCCCTCCCAATCGCTCTCTCTCTCTCTCTCGCGTCTCCCTCTGCTCTTGGGCGTGATAATGTAACAGCCGAATGGCTTCTCCCTAGCAATTCGGTTGTTACATTTATTTTATTTTTTATTTTTATATAATAAATAAAAGATTACCAAATTGGCTTCACATGTTTTTATCGTCCGTAACTTCGTTAAATTCTCGTCCTCCCGACTTTAAAATTTCAAAAATCATCACAAAGTAGACTCCGAGTTTTATAACTTAAATTACTCATTAAAATAGTTTCTCGAAACTCCAACCGAGATTAAATTAAAAATTTCGGAACTTAGATTTAAAAATCTGAAATTTTTTGGGTTATTACATCCCCCCCACCTTATAAGAAATTTTGTCCCCAAAATTTACGTACCGAATAAGTTGGGATACTAACGCTCCATGTCTTCACGCCACTCCCAAGTAGTCTCTTCCATACCATGATTGCGCCACAATACCTTAACCAAAGGGATTTCCTTGTTGCGCAACACTTTCACAGCTAATCCTAAGATCTTCACCTTGCTTCTCCTCGTAGGACAGCGTCGGCTGGATCTCTATATCCTGTTGTGGCACTACCTGAGAGGGATCGCGCATATACTTCTTCAGCATCGAGACATGGAAAACATCATGGATGACATCCATGGACGAAGGCAACTGAAGCTGGTATGCAGTTCTCCCAATCCGCTTGACAATCGGGAATGGTCCCACAAACCGAGGGTTGAGCTTTCACCGCTTTCCGAACCTCACCACTCCCTTGAATGGAGCGATCTTTAGAAATACCTCGTTGCCCTCACTAAACTCTAACTCCCGATGCCCTAGTCAGCATAACTCTTATGTCGACTATGAGCTGCTTCAATCCACTTCCGTATCACAGAAATTTTGTCGACAGTCTGCTGTAAAATCTCAGGACCTATCAATCGGGCCTCACCAAGCTCATCCCAATACAACGGCGACCTGCACTTCCTTCCGTAGAGGGCCTTGTACGGCGCCATACCAATGGTGAACTGGTAGCTGTTATTATATGAGAACTCCACTAACGGTAATAACTAACTACAAGCCGCCTGAAATTCCAACACACAGGCACTTAGCATATCCTCCAGAATCTGTATAGTCCACTCTGACTGCCCATCGGTCTGAGGATAAAAGGCCGTACTAAAATCTAATCTGGTGCCTATAGTCTTATGCAGACTCCTCAAAAACTTGCACGTGAACCTGGGGTCTCGGTCTGAAACAATCGACACCGGAATCACATAAAGTCTGACTATCTCCTGAATATATAACTGGGCAAACTGATCCATGGTACAAGTCATCCTCATAGACAAAAAGTGAGACGACTTCGTCAACCTGTACACAATCACCCAGAGAGTATCATGCCCTTTGGCAGTTCTCGGTAGTCCCACCACAAAATCCATAGTGATCCGCTCCCACTTCCATTCCGGTATTGGCAATGGTTGGAGCATCCCAGACAGTCGCTGATGTTCCGCCTTCACCTACTGGCAGACTATGTAGGTCTCAACATACTCAGCCACTGCTCGCTTCATATTAGGCAACCAATAGTGCTGCTTCAAATCCCTGTACATCTTAGTGCTTCTGGGATGCACAGAGAAAGAAGATGAATGGGCCTCTGATAATATACCCTTTCTCAGCTCCTCATCCTTCGGGACGTACCACCTATCCCGAAATTACAGAATTTCGTCCTCTGAATAGCTGAACTTAGAATTAGGCCTAGCCTGCATACTCGCCTTCAGCTCGCTACACTATAAGTCAGTCTCCTGGGCCTGCCTAATCCTGTCCAGAATAGTCGGCCTCAACGACAAGGCAGAAAAAGTGGCTGCCAGATCAGAAACTACCTCCCGGCCAAAACTCTTCATTTCTATCATCAACTCAACAGGCCCTATCGAAGTCATGGCAGAAGTCGAAGCTGTCACCCGACTCAAGCCGTATGCCACCACGTTTGCCTTTCCCAGGTGGTACTTGATCTACACATCGTAATCCTTGACCAATTCGAGCCACCTCTTCTGTCTTAAATTCAGCTCCTTCTGCGTGAAAATGTACCTCAGGCACTGATAGTCTGAATACATCTCGCACTGCTGCCCATAAAGGCAATGCCTCCAAATCTTGAGTGCAAATACAAAAGCCGCCAGCTCTAAATCGTGAGTGGGATAATTCTGTTCGTAAGCCTTCAACTGCCTAGAGGCATAGACAATGACTCTCCCACCCTGCATCAAAACACATCCCAAACCGATCCTGGAGGCCTCATAATAAATGCAGAACTTCTCTCCTTCCACAGGCAGCGTCAGTATAGGAGCCGTAGTCAATCTCTGTTTCAGCGTCTTAAAACTATCTTTACACTTGTCAGTCCATTCATACTTCGCATTCTTTCTTGTCAGCCGGGTCAAGGGAGCTAAGATCTTAGAGAACCCCTCAATGAATCTCCGATAATATCCAGCCAACCCTAGAAAACTGCGTATCTCGCTAGCACTGGTTAGCCCCGGCCTCTTGTTTACAGCCTGAACTTTCACCGGATCGACTGAAATACCCTCAGAGGAAATAACATGCCCCAAGAAGTGAATCCTGTCCAACCAAAACTCGCATTTTGAGAACTTAGCGTACAGCTGATGCTGGCTCAGAATAGTCAATACGGTCCTCAAGTGCTCCCTGTGCTCCTCCTCACTCCGTGAATAAATTAGAATGTCGTCGATAAACACGATCACAAACTTGTCCAGGTACTCCCTGAACACTCGGTGCATCAGATCCATAAATGCTGCAGGGGCATTAGTTAACCCGAAGGACATAACCAAGAACTCAAAATGCCCGTACCTCATCTTGAAGGCCGTCTTCAATACATCCTCTCCCTTTAACTTCAACTAATGATAGCTGCACCTCAGGTCGATCTTAGAAAACACTTGAGCACCCTGTAGCTGATCAAACAAATCGTCAATCCTCGGCAATGGAAACCTGTTCTTCACCGTCAACTTATTCAGCTCCCGATAGTCAATACACATTCGTAGGGATCCGTTCTTCTTCTTAACGAATAGAACTGGTGCGCCCCAAGGTGAAAAACTAGGGCGTATAAAGCCCTTATCCGTCAGCAACTCCAACTGAGCCTTCAGCTCCTTAAGTTCAGAAGGTGCTAACCTGTACGGGTTCTTGCACACCAGCTCGGCACCTGGGAAAACATCTATCTCAAATTCAATCTCCCTGTCAGGGGGTAACCCTGGCAAATCATCACATAATACCTCCGGGAACTCCGGCACAACAAAAATATCCTGTATCAGAGTATCACCCTGTGACTGCGCATCCCCGACACTTGCCAAAAACCCCTGGCAACCCTTGCCCAACAACCGTGGAGTCTAATGAGAAAAGATAGCACAAATCCTTCCAAGACCTTTACCTGCTTTAAATGTATAGCTTTCCCCGCTCGAGGGCCGAAAATGAACCTCTCTAGTCCTGCAATCAATCTTCGCATGACGTCTGAACAGCTAGTCCATTCCCAAGATCACCTCATAGCCGCTCATATAGAGTATGACTAGCTCGGTATGTAACTGTTTTTTCTCCACTGTCACCACATTGCCCCGCACCACCTGTTATGAATACAAATGTTCCCCTAATGGTAAGGTCACATCATAATGTCGCTCGGCGGGACTGAACTCCAAGTTTGCCTTAACAACAAAACCCGTCGACACAAACGAGTGTGTAGCGCCCGTATCAATCAAGGCATAAGCTGCCACACCAGAAACAAAAATGTTACCTGCAATCACTGATTGCTGGGAAGCATCATCTGGCTTAAAAAGGGCAAAGACCCTCGGTGTAACTCTAGGTGACGTCTTGCTCGTAGCTGGGCATCTGTTAGCAAAGTGTCACACCTCATTGCAGTTGAAGTAACGGTTTTGACGCGACTTCTAGCACTCCCTAGACATGTGGCCCACCTCGCCACAGTTATAACACCGCACTGGGCCCACTCTGCACTCGCCTGGGTCGCTTCTCTGACACTTCGGGTACACTGGAAACTGTCCTGACCCCTGCGGCCTCTTGGTGGTCCCCTGGCTGCTAGAACTGTCGCCAGGCCTCTTCAGGCCTTTCTGCATGGACGCCTTCCCGCTCGATTATGGCAGCAACTCTCTGAATGATTTTTTAGGCTGCTCCTTGGGTACCTCCCTATAACTAGGAAGCTTCGCCTGAGCCTCCTCAATGTCCAGTGGCTTCGCTACCACCTCCTTGTATGGCATGCCTCGAGTCCCCACAATCCGGATGCCCATATAGATATCCGGCTTCAGGCCCTGCACAAATTGATGTACCTTATTCTCATCGAGGGGCTCACCAAATGCCTTGCAAACCGCGACAAGGCCTCATATTGTCGTACATACTCAGCCACAGTGCTGGTCTGCCTCAACTACGCAAACTCCACCATCTTCTGTGTCCTGATTGAATGGCTGAAATACTTATCGAAAAACACTGACCTGAACTCCTCCCAGGTCATGGTCTCCACATCTCTCGTGGCCACTACAGTATCCCACCAATGGCTTGCATCCTTGGCCAGATAGAATGCCGCACTAGAAACCTTGTTCTGCTCCTCCACCTTTGCAAAACCCATCATCCTCTCCATGCTCCGTATCCATTCCTCAGCAGTGAGAGAATCCGGAGATGACCCGTCAAAAGTCGGGGGTCTAAGTCTATGCAGCACATCGCCCCCTCTGTCAGACAAACATGGGCAATACACTGACCATGGTCGTCCCTGCTCATAAATCTCTCCAACTGCTGAGACTGGTGGTGAACTAACTCGGTAAGCTGCTGGACGGTATCATCTATATCGCTCACAGCTCTAGCTGGACGGTATCATCTATATCGCCCACAGCTCTAGGCGCCTCTCGTCGTGGTCGGCCTCTACCTCTGCCCCTTGCCTCTCCTGACATTTTCAACCTTTAACATATACAAAACTCACATTATTCTTATAATAAATTTAAATCTAAACACTTACAGTTGGTGGAGTGCTCCCGCGCAGCGGCTGGCGGCAATAGGTAATCCTCTGAACGATGTCAACCCCGTGGCTCTGATACCATAATTGTAACGCCCCGAGAACCCACACGTTCCCGGTGCGTTACAGTGTGTCTACACATTATGCATAGAGAAACTTGACACAACTCACTCAATTTAATACCGCTTTTGTTTTCAAATCATATTCAAAAGAACATTTGTGAGTATAAAAATTTTCGACTCGAACCGAAAACAACTCGCGCCCCGAAGAGGGAACACGAAATCCTCTATATAAAAATACGCAGCAGAAAAGACAACAATTTAAAATAGTTTTAAAATAAAACGACAATACTCGAAATCCTAGGAAAGAGTCCAACACACCCCTTGAACTACACAAATTCGGTGCCGCGCACCGATGTCCCTCACTTCGGCGCCCCGCGCGCACTCTCACAGTGCCGCGCGCGCCAACTCAACATCACCGCATCACGCGCACGCTCACAGCGCCGCGTGTCCCACGCACCCTAGCTCCGTACAGCACGTCCGCAAGCACGCCGTCACCCGGCACCGCACGACCGCGGGGCACCCTCAGGGCCGTGTACCCCGCGCACCTGCGACCACGCCGCATTTCCTCACCCATCCACACTTCTCTAGCACCCACTGTACACATCTCGACTTATTCCATATCCTTTCGACTCCCAACCTCTCTCCTGAAATTTTGGCTGAGTAACGCCTAACAACTGGCTATCCCAAAAAATTTAAACCCTGCATGCAGTTCACCAGAAACTAGCAATATCTATCCATAAACCATCTAGAGAATCTCCATAACAAATAATCGAAGTTTAAAGACAACGAAAATCCATCAAATACAAATGAAGAAAGTCCACAGTATGGAGCAATGTCATACCCTAACATATAAAAATACGTACGCGTCCCAAACACTCTACAACCACTTTATACAATCCTGTATAACCTATGTCTATACGAACTCCTCTATCTGTATAAATATCCCAACACAATTCAACAACCCAAACACATCTCACCATCATCTACCATCTCTACAGGTCAGGTTGCCCTAACAAAACTAGCCTAAAGTTCGGACGTGCATAACTTTTGCGTCCTTTAATGGAATCGAGTGATTCAAGAAGCTAAACGTTCCCTTAGAAACCTAGTTTAACATACTAAGACGAATTTTAAAACGGTAAGCCGCAGCTAGGTGGAAAAAAAATCCTGAAACCGAATCTGCCCTTTTTTTATCCAATTTCAAATTTTTGTTTCCTTCAACCAAAACTCACTCAAAATTGGCTTTACACATAAAAAATAGTCATGCTACTATCACACATCATAATTCTACGAAAAACTCTCACTAATTTGACTTGGACCAAAATCTGACCTAAACTTCCATCTCGCATAACGTTTGCATCAGATATCAAAATCAAACAATTCCAGCATCTATACGTTCCTCTAACCACCTATTTTAACCCATTAAAACAGAATTTAAAAAGATTAACCGTAGCCCTGTCAAAATCCCCAAAAATAGAACTGTTTTTATACAAAAAAAAAATCTGAAATCTCAACTTCGATTCAATTTTGCCTATTTCTTCACTGAACATCCACATTTTAGCTCACCTATGCATACATTAAGAAATTTGGTGGTTCCTAATTAGAAAACAACAATGGCAGCGCAAAAATTCTCACGGTTTCCTTCCCAAAATTATGCATTTATCAACCGGCTCATTTAACCATGAAATTCACCTCTAATTCTCTTTAATTCTAGCACAAAATCTCCGAAATTTAGAAGCAAAACAACTTCATGCTCAGCCGTCAAAACAGAACAAGACCGAAAGGGAAAACTTCCTGTTTCTCATTCGGTTTTGTCGCGGGAAGGGCCGAGCCACACACACTGGCTGCAGAGCACACACTAGGTTATAAAACACCAAAAAAATTGAGCTTTAACTGTCGGGAATTCAAGAACAACTAAGGTTCCATGCTCGGTTGACTGAAATCGAAACAGAGGTGAACTCACCCGGGGTTTTCAGCTCAGGAAGAACTGCACCCGCGCCTCCACTTTAGCTCGTCGGGACACTCCGCGCACCGGCGTCTCACCCTCGGCGATCGATGGTCGGAACCCCCTCCCAATCGCTCCCTCTCTCTCTCTCGCGTGTGCCTTTGCTCTCGGGCGTGATAATGTAATAACCGAATGGCTTCTCCCGAGCCATTCGATTGTTACATTTATTTTATTTTATTTTTTTATTTAATAAATAAAAGATTACCAAATTGCCCTCACATGTTTTTATCGTCCGTACCTTCGTTAAATTCTCGTCCTCCCGACTTTAAAATTTTGAAAACCATCACAAAGTAGACTCCGAGTTTTATAACTTAAATTACCCATTAAAATAGTTTCCTAAAACCCCAACTGAGATTAAATTAAAAATTAGATTTAAAAATCTAAAATTTTCCGGGTTATTGCACACTAAGCTCTATGGCATATCAGAAGGCATCTTTGATTGCTTGGAGTGGGATCTAAATGCTCAAGACATGGACAAACCTACGCATGTACTATCTTGGGAGCCGTTTGCTGGATCATCTCATGCTCAAGATGAAAATTGTCTTTCCAAAGACAAATCTATGTAACCAAGCAATTATGTGTTTTTCATTTATGGAAAACATTAGCATTTTCTTGCAATTCATGGCAAAAAATAGCCTTTATATTAGTTTCCATGCATGCATGGTTAGTCATTTAGGTTAGATTGGGTGGCTAAGGATTGGCGCGCAAGAGGAGCACAATTGACGCGCACGAGGAGAAGACAAAATCGGTTACCAAAGAACCGGTTATGTACTCACAAAAGGTGGAAAAAACCAGAAGATGACGCGCACAATTGATCACCATTTGGATCATGAAAGCAGAGGTAGCGCAATGATCACAGATAATGGTCTACGAACAACATGGGCTGTGAATGCATGCACACACAAGCAATGAAACTGACTTTTTTTTCCAAACTATCGTCCCATTTTTTAATTCCCACCAACGATTCCATTTTTAATTCTACCAGCTCTTCCTCACTCCATATGGACTTAATAACAATTACCATGCAAGGAGCACAATTTCCTTACAAGGAGAACATCATAGAGGATGAAGAGGAAGGAGCTGCGTGTGCTGACGGTGGAGATCTATTCACAACGACTAGGGACGCTCATTTGTGACCGAAATCCCTTAACACCTTTAGATCATATTTAAGATTCTCTTCAGCATTGTAAATGCAGTTTTTTGTCAATAAAATTTAACATTTCTTTCTTTCAAACAAAAAGCGCCAACAACTCCTTATAGGTGAGTGCCTCGGTAAGCAACATTCGAGCAGAGTTGTCCCTCTATTGTTATCCAAACTCATGGTTGCCTAGGTGCTCTTATAAATATCATTCTCTCCAAACTCTCTAGGGTTGAAAAGTAGAAGAAGGGTTAAAACCGAGCCTTGTGCGCTGAGTATCCTTCCTTGAAAGGTTTCATTACCCGAAGGTGCTATAAGTAGCCTATCGTACTAGCCACAAGATTTCTTGCATATTTTTTTCATTTTAACTTATTGTTACTTGAAATTTTTATGGTTTGTTCATCACTCTTCAGGTAATGGCTCTCTGAAATTTTATAATTTTTTGAGTTCAATTGTCCATTTTTGTGCTAACTATTTTAGGGCGCTCTTTGGTTTATTTGAGAGCACTTACCTTGTGTTGTCTTTGCAATAACTCAATTTTTGTAAAGGTAAAAAGTGTCATCTGGTACAGAGCACATAGTGCTTCTTTTGTGTGATTATGGTTGATTTTGCTTATTATTTTCATATCTATTTGATTTGATAAAGCTAAATGATGAGAACCACGAGTATATCAAACCCAAGAACCTTCAACAATGCGGAATAGAAACTCATAAACTGTGATGACCTGAATATGTACGTGTATGAGCACGACTGTGGGGCAAAACCTTGAGTTACGAGGAAAACCTCAAAATTTAAACTAAGTATAGGTCCCGAGGTCATGCACCATGTTTTGAAAGTAGTACGAAAATGAATTTGAGCATGTTTTAGGATACAGAAGAGTGTGACATGAGCCAGTGAAAACGATGTGCGTGTGAACAGCTTTGGCCCCTTTGTTGGAGGAACCGGGAAGGTGGCGACGTGTCAGGGGGTGGTGTGGTGAGTAAGTCCATGGCTCACCCTTGGATGGCTGCTGAGGCGTGTGTGGGGGTGAGTAGCTGTGGCCCCGTTGCTAGAGGAACCTGGACGGTGGCAACGTGTCAGGGGTGGTGTGGCGAGTGAGTTCAGCCTCACCCTGGGATAGTTGCTGTGCGGTGAAGTGAGTGTGCAGTTAGTGGGCCTCATTGCTGGAGGAACCAGTACCATGGAGACGTGTCAGGGGGTGGTGTGATGAGATAGTCTAGCCTCACCCTTGTGCAATTGTACAATGCGACATAGGTTACGACAACATGACTGAGAGTGTAGTGACTGCATGTGATAGTATTGCATTGTTGGTTTTACTTTTCATATCGCACTACTTGCTAAGCATTAGGCTTACGTTTTTTTTTTTGTGGTGTAGGTGCGGAGTTTACTGCTGGTGAGTTTCGAGAGCCAAGTATAGATGAGTGACGCAGTTGGCGGTGCACGACTGAGGCATCGGATGGCTGCATGTTTGGGTGACCCAACCCGTGGAGTTAGGCTGATATGGATGGGATTTGGGTTTTTGAGGGGCGTTTTGAGCGATTTTGGTGACGTGTGTGTATATACTATATATATGAGCATTGTATTGCTCTATACTATTGATTTTCTTTGTTGTTAGTTGCTAAATTCATTCTCTTTAAATTCTTATTTATCTGGTGATTTCTGAATAGTTTTGATCGATAGATTATGGAAATGGTTTGGTGAACTATATGCAGGTTTAGTTCTTTTTTTTTTTATAGCAATTTTTAGGCTTTACTCTGCAAAAATTTTGGGAAAGAGTATTTCTATGTTGTTAGTTGCTGAATTCATTCTCTTTAAATTCTTATTTATCTGGTGATTTCTGAATAATTTTGATTGATAGATTATGAAAATGGTTTGGTGAACTGCATATAGGTTTAGTTCCTTTTTTTTTGGATAGCCATTTTTAGGCGTTACTCTGCAAAAATTTTGGGAGAGAGTGTTATAACGTCGAAGGTGGATTGCACGAGGGCCATGTAGTGCCGAGTGGTCGAGCGTGCAACACCCCGACAGCAAGGACCCAAAAACCCCTCTTGTTACCAGTTCGCTCTGATGCCCTACCAAACAACCCGTCTCTCCCTCTTACTCAATTTGTATTAAAATTTAATTTTTTTGTTCAAAAACATTTTATAAAGACTTACGCAGGCAAAACGACACCTGCGCGGAGGACTCATAAAAAGAAAACACATTTACTTTTGTTTCGTTAAGTTTTAAAACTGATAATTAGGAAACGGTCGACCCCTATAAACTGCTGTCGACACTTGACCCGTTTTGCACCCAAGAGTCGACACATATATACATTGATCGGTACCTCGGTCGCCTCTGTTTGCACAGGTCAACACTTGCTTGTAGCGGTCGACACCCGGATCCTCTCCGCCTGTACTAGTAGAACCTCGTGATTGACACCTATACGTTTAGCCTAAGAAACGTACGTGCTCCCTAGAGCAAATGCAACTCATTAGCCTAAGCCTAGAGGCAAACAACACGACTTGATCAAGGCATATTCCCTCACTTCTTGTAGATTGAATGCTTTGAAGTGGAGACGAGGGTCCTCTGTTGCCAATCCACTAAATGTCCCACAATCTATGAATTCTGAAACATAACTGACTTTCATTCAAACTGTTGTGCTTGTATCTTAGGTCTAACTCTTCAAGGATTTAGCCCTTACAGTATAAGAAAAGTATATTCTCTTATGACCCTGCCTCTGACTGATGTTTATATGTTGGCCCTTCCTCCTTGCTTTTTATTCTTCTACCATATTTTTTCTGTTAACAAATTTTTTTTTTGTTCTCTGCTTCTTGCTAAAAAATTTGTTTCAGTTCTGGATTAAAAGGATTTGTCAGCACGGCCTCAAACAAACCCATTTCAATATTCTATACCTTTTGATATTCACGTAAGAAATTCAACCTTTGAAAAAAAACAAAAAAAAGTGTCAAATAAATTTTTCTGAAGTATTTAATTTTTTATTATTTTGTTTTGCACAGAGTGAAAATGAGAATTTGTCTCATCAACAACGCTGAAAACTTTTCAACTAAAACAATGATACTATGCAAGCACACATGTCGTGTCTAAGTAATAAAGTGTAGATAGATTATGGATTGCATGAAGATAATTATCAAATATAAATCTAAGTTAAATAGGATACTTAAAATACAAAACCATATTAATGATTGTGGTAACATGTGAGTAAGATTTTGGTACCAGGTAATGAGAATGTAACATATATTCCGTTTGGAAATTTAGATAAATTTTACTGCAATTATTGTGGGAATACTAAGACAAATTTACTTAGTTTGTAGCGACCCAAAAATTCTCACGGTTCTCGATACGCTCACTACTACTACTCACTTTCTGTAACATCCCCGAGTCGTCCCCGGACCCAGTTCGCTAACTCTACTCATACACTTACACTCGGGTAAAATTCGTGTACAAATTTAAAACTTTGTTACTCGACTTAAAACGATCTTTTTGAAAACGTTTAAAAACGTCGCAGCAGAATACTTTAATAAAAATCAATTTAAATAAAATTTCAAGTTTTTGAAACATTAAAAAATATTTTCGGTCGACTCCTATAACCACCGGTTGACACTTTATTTGTTTATGTTTTCATCGGTTAACCCTAATGGTCGACACCTCTCTGCTCATCATGCTAACCGATCGACACTTGTAAATACAGGTTGACACTCCAATCTTCTCTGCTCTTACCGGTCAAATCTCGTGGTCGACATCTGTTTTCACAGGTTGACACTTTCATCCTCTTTATTTCCCTCGGTCAAACCTTGCGGCCGACACTACTACCATCTTTACACTAACTGGTCGACAATTCCACACACAGGTCGACACCTGATATGTATCTGTCTTCGTAAGTCGACCCTCGCGGTCGACACTTGCCAAGTTTGGTCAACCACTAAGTCTATCGGTCGACACTTCCTTCTTAGAATTTGCATAAAAACCTTAAACTTTCCAAAAATAACCAAGTTTTGACTATACGTTTAAAACAAGCAACCTACCCTTCTCAAACAACTTTTAAAATCAACTTTGTACATCAAAACGACTACTAAAATTTGAAATCCAACTATATATCAAAACGACTCAAAAGATTCATCACAACTCGAAAACCTTACAGACGCCCACCCTAGTCAAAACGCCCTAACAGCAGGCTGAATAGTCCATGAGCGCACTTCTACAATTGCCTGCTAGTCTTGGGCATGCTCAGGATACTCACCAGCAAATGTCTCGTCCCCTACATTATAAAACTCATCTATTAGACTAATACTAAGTAAGTAATGCGCATAACACATAAACATGAAACAATCATATCCTAACACATGCAGTTTCTACAGTTTCGTCTCTTTGTTACATCTTCATTATCTTTTTACTGCTGGGTTCTTCTTTATGTGTGCTAGATCAAAGTGACACACCATGCGGTACACCTCATGGGACAAGACCAACCTCGATCTAGTAAAGTAACACACCTCGCGGTCCACCTCTCGGGACAAGGCCACCACGTAAAGCGGGAGAAGAAATGATACACCTCGTGGTCCACCTCACGGGACAAGACTACTCAACGCCACCTTCATTATCTTTTTTACGTATCTTTTCATTTCGTTCATCACGTCACATCCTACTGTTTCATTTTGTAAAAACATGAAAATTCATTTTTATTACGTTCTCGTACTTTAAAACCATGAATGTATAATCGACTAAAACATAACATAAAATAAACATGCATGCAAACTACCGAACTGTGATATAGGCCGGAAAGCAAAAACACCTAATACATTACTTAGCTGCCGGACTTAGCAACTCGTATCTTGAAATTCGTAGTTCGCTCGCTAAACTGGAGAACCTATAAAACCACACATCATCAATTCTACTTTCCTTTCAACTCATAAAACTGTAAAGGAAATAACAATTTAACATCTAATCTATCTAAACCCGAATTCCAACTCATTTTCGACCAACCTTCGAAAATGCATAACTTATCCAATACTCGTCTGATTTGGACGATTCAAAATGCTTCGGACTCCTGAGAACGTCTAATTCTTAACAGTCTAATCCAATTCCTAATCCAACCCTTACAGCTTGGCCAAATGTGGCCGAACGGAAACCATTCTGTAACCCGAGTATTCGGTTATCCCAACTGTAACACCCATAATTTTCCTACTAAAACTAGATTTCAGATTTACGTAATTATAATTGGCAGAGTTTTGGTCGGAATTGATAGCGGAGAATTTCTACTATTAAGTAAAATATTATTTTGAGACTAATGGAGAAAAGACGATTTTAAGAATTCAACCATAATCGAACCGAATAACAGATTTATTAAACGGTTAAGAGTTTATGGCAGTTTAGTATTTAGCTTATTATTATTATTATAAAAAATAAAAATAAAAAGAGAAGGAGGCAGAACCCCCTTTCTATGTTTCCTCCTCGCTCACGTAGAAACTTCCTCTTTCTCTTCTCCCTCGTGATACTCCTCTCCAGCGACGATGATCAACTGTTTTCTTCATCAATCTTCAATTCATGGTAAGTTTTAGTTAGTTTTAGTAGATAGTTAGTATTTTAGTTGTTTTGAGTGTTAAAAATGAAGTTAGAGAGAGTATTGGGTAGTTTTGGTGAAAATCTAGGAGGGAAATATAGGTAATTGAAGTTAGAGTTGATTTATATCCGTATGTTGGTGTTTGAGCCAGAAGTAGGAGTATATTACGAGATTTTATGGGAAAGATGGAGCGTTTGGATAACTGAATGCTCGAGTTGTGCAATGGTTTTCGTTCGACCACATTCGACGAAGCTATAGGAGTTGGATTAGGAATTTGATTAGACAGTTAGAAATTAGACGTACTCAGAAGTTTGTAGCATTTCGTATCGTCCAAATTGGACGAGTATTGGATAAGTTATGCAATTCTGAATTTGGTCAGAAATTTTATAGGATTTTTGGTTTAGTTAGATTAGTTGTTAGAATGTTGTTTGCTCTTAAAGTTTTATGAGTTGAACGAAGAAGAATTAATGAATGTGTGGTTTTATAGGTTCTCCAGTTAGCGACCCGTATACGGAGTACGAATTGCAAGGACTCCAAGTAAGTAGTGTAGTAGCGTAGTAGGTGCTTTGCCTTTGAGCCTACATCACAGTTTGTTAGGATGCATGAATGTTTACTTTATGTTATGCTTTAGTGATTATGCATCATGGTTTTAAAATACGAAAACGAAACAAAAATGAATTTTCATGTTTTTACGGATTGAAACAGTAGGATGAGATATGATAAACGAAATGAGAAGATACGTAAGTAGATAATAAAGGTGGGGTTGAGTGATTTTATCCCTAGAGGTGGATCACGAATTGTATCTTCCCCCGCTTTTCGTGGTGACCTTATCTCAAGAGGTGAATCGCAGGGCGTGTCATTTTACTTAGATTGAGGTTGGCCTTGTCCCGAGAATTGGATCGCAAAGTGTGTCACCTTGATCTAGCATATAAAGAAGAACTTAATAGTAAGAACATTAAGAAGATGTAAGAAAGAGATGAAAATTAAAGTAGAGACGAAACTGTAGAAACTGCATATGTTAGGATGTGTTTGTTTACAGTGTTATGTTTTTATGTATTACATACTTAGCATTAGGCTAATAGATGAGTTCTGTGATATAGGTGACGAAACTATAGCTGGTGAGTACTCATAGCGTGCCCAAGACTAGGAGGCGGTTGTAGGAGTGCACTCGTAGATGGTCCGACCGGCTATTGGGGCAATTTGACCAAGGCGGGGGTGTGTGAGGGAGTTTAGTTGATTTGAGTTTATTCGAATTTGTTTGAGTGGTTTTTAGTTGATTGGAGTCATGTGGATGTACAGACAGGTTTCAAACGTTAGTAGTCATTTTTCTATATAAATATGATTTTGAGTTAATGGAAAAATGTACGTTTCATTGTTTTATCGTTGAGTCGAATTTCGGTGTTTTCTTTAAAGGATTAAGGTTTTTAGGCAAAATTTTGGTGAAAGAAGTGTCGACCTATAGGCTGAGTGGTAGACCATGCCTAGCAAGTGTCGACCAATATTTAGAAGGCGTCGGCTGCTTAGTGGGAAAATGCGTGCATTCGACCTGCACGTAAAAGGGTCGACCAAACTCTGTAGGTGTCGACTGCGGATCGACCAACGCGAACAGAGAGAAACGTAGTGTCGACCGGTGTACTCAAGTATCGACCGGTAGTCTAAAATGGACGGGAGTGTCGACCTCGAGGATCGAACAACGCGGACAAAGAGAAACGTAGTATCAACCGATGCACACAAGTGTCAACCGGTAGTATAAAAGGGACGGCAATGTCGAGCTCAGGGATCGACCGACGCGGATAGAGAGAAACGTAGTGTCGACCAGTGCAAGTAAGTGTCAACCGGTAGTGAAAACTAGATGTAAGTGTCGACCGGTGTTTACCGGGGTCGACTGAAAATATCTTTAGTGTTTGAAAACTCAAATTTTATTTAAATTAATTTTAATCAAGTATTGCGCTTCGACGATTTTAAACGTTTTTAGAAATGTCGTTTTAACTCAAGGAACGAAAGTTTTAAATTTTTACCCAAGTGTATGTGTTAGAGCAGTAGTATGCATATTTGAAACTGTGTGTGTTTTCAGGTCCATATATAAACGCTCAATCTTCTTTATAAAAACCTATAATCTACTTGTACTTGTATCTTAAACACCAATACACGAATAAAAATCATCTATAAATCTCCAAATTCGTATTTCTCTCCTACGGTTACACCAAACTATCCAATACTCTTTCTAACTTTACTTTTAACATTTAAAACAACTAAAAGACTAACTATCTACTAAAAACTAATCAAAATTTACCATAGATTTGAAGAAACAGAAGAAGAACGGAGAATCGTCGGCTGCGTAGGAGAAATTGCCAAAGAGAAGGGTTTCGCGCGGATGGTGGGGGAGAAGGAAAGAAAACCAAAGGGGGAGAATTCGTTACCTCTTCTGTTTTTTATTTATTTGATCTTTTTTATAATTTAATATAATATAATCTTAATTAACTTTTTACTCTCAATCTTTAATCGTTCAATCAAACTGTTATTCAGTCTGTTTCCGGTTGGATTTTTAAAATTTTTTCTTTCCCATTAGCCTTAAAATAATCATTTACCTAACTGGCTAAATTTTCTACTCTTAATTCCGACTAGAATTCTGTCATTTACCGTTATGTAAACCCAAAAATTATTTAACGGGAAATTCTTGGCGTTACATTCCAACCTCTTTAAAAAACAATTTTGTCCTGAAAATTTGTTAGCTGAATAATTCTGGGTATCGACTTATCATGTCCTTCTGTCGCTCTCAGGTTGCTTCTTCCACGTTGTGGTTACGCCATAATATTTTCACCAGTGGAATCTCCTTATTGCCTAGAATCTTCACTACATAATATAGAATTTCCACTGACTTCTCATATATTAGCGTCGGCTGGATCTCTATGTTCTGTTGCTCCACGACGTGAGAAAGATCTCACATACACTTCCTCAACATGGATACATGGAATACATTGTGAATCTCATCCATCGAGGTTGGTAGTTGTAACTGATAAGCTGCATTTCCTACTCTACTCGTAATAGGAAATGGTCCAATGTATCTATGGTTTAACTTGGCCTTTTTTCCAAATCTTACAACTCTTTTGAATGGAGAAATCTTTAGAAAGACTTCATCATCTACTTCAAATTCTAGATCTCTCCTCCGACGATCTGCATAACTCTTTTGTCAGCTTTGAGCTGTTAAGATCCGTTGTCTAATAAATGCAACCTTGTCTGCTGTAAAATATAAGAACCAACCAATCTTGCTTCGTTGACTTTGTTCCAATATAACGGAGATCTGCACTTTCTCTTGTAAAGAGCCTCATAAGGAACTATACTTATCGTAGCTTGAAAGCTATTATTATAAGAAAACTCCAACAACGGTAGCTATTTGCTCCATGAACCTTGAAATTCCAATACGCAAGCTCTGAGCATATCCTTCAACGTCTGAATAGTTCTCTCAAATTGTCCGTCTGTTTGAGGATGCAATGTCGTATTAAAATTGAGCTGCGTACCCATAGCCTTGTGCAAACTCTTCCAAAACTTCAATGTAAATCTAGGATCTCTATCTGATACAATCGAAGTTGGAACTCTGTGCAACCGTACAATCTCTTGAACATACTGTAATGCCCCGAAAACCTACCAATTTTTGGTACGTTCACTGTTCCGATACCACATCTTTAACGCACCCGAGTCATCCCCGGACCCGGGTCGCCAACCATACGCTTGCTTCTCATTTCGACAATTTCGTACAAAATTTAAAACCTTTGGTTCCTCGACTCAAAACGACGTCTTTGAAAATTATTTATGAAAAACTGCAGCAGAAAAACTCGTTTAAAATCAGTTTAAATAGACTTCACATTTTTAAAATATAGAAATACAATGACCGGTCGACACTTGTAAACGCCGGTCGACACCGCGTTCCCCTTGGGTCTTAACATCGGTCGGCACTAGAAATCACCGGTCGACACTTCTACGTTCAGCTAGTAGAGTGGTCGACACTTGCTTTCGCAGGTTGACACTTTGAACCTCTCTGCCCACGCAAGTCGATCTCTGCGGCCGGCACTCTCACTGATTTTACACTGATTGGTCGACACCCACGGTTGCCGGTCGACACATCATTTCCCTCTGCCCGCCCCTGTCGAACCTCGCTGTCGACACTCGTCCTCCAATTTACACTGACCGGTCGACACCTATGAACTTCGGTCGACACTTCACACCAGCAACCTAAAAAAATAACAGCAGTTTTACGGAAAAAGGACACGAAAGCTTCTCCGATTTAAAACAACTGATTGTAAACCTGAATCATTCATTCAATCATTTCCAACAATTCCAAAATACTCCTATACATCAATTCCGATTATGGACACCCAAACCAATCTATGCCTCAAAACCTATACACTTGGCACAGACTCCACAAAACTCACTACAAAGGACCCCATCTCACCTCGCCCCACGGGTCGATTCGCCTTGACGAATTCCACCTAACAGCACACGGTAGTACGCCGCCAACCGCCTACTCGTTCTGTCTAGGATCCGGCAACTCACCTTCAGGGATCTTTACACCTATAACACGGAACACACAACATAAGTCTAACGCTCAGTAAGCAGTGCAATATCAAACGTAAAATGAGAATGCAATCATATCACATGCAATTTCTACGTTCTCGATCATGTTGTCACATCCCGTGCCGCGTGGTAAGGCTGCACCATGGTAAGGCTGGACTCTCTCGCCACCTCACACCCTGGCACGTCGCCATCATCCCTGTTTCTCCAGCAACAAGGTTCTTAATCCGTACCCATGCGTCACTCTATGCACCGCAACCATTTCAGGGTGAGGCTGGACGCACTCGCCACGCCACACCCTAGCAGGTTGCCACCGTCCCGGTTTCTTGAGCAACGGGGCCTAGCTACCCACACACCCATCGTCCTCGCCACACCTCGCACTTCACACTCGCACATAAATCCATGCACAAATTCATTTTTGTTCCCGTTTCAAAAACATGATGCATGTCAAACAATACACACGCACATCACAATCAACCCACACAACCTAACATTCCTTAGGGTAGGCCCACCTGATCAAAACGCATGCATATACTACTTACCTGGCGTCCTAGCTTTCTGTGGTGCTCGTCTCACCTAAAACCTGATGAACTTACAACAAAAACCATCCCCGTCTAAACTGATCCCACTACTCTACTTATGCACTAAAATCACCACACTAGCTCAACACTTTGCGAACTCGCCAAAATCGCTCACCAACCTATCTTGGCTCCAAATTCAACTTAACTTCCGACGCACATAATTTTTGCGTCAGTTATCAGAATCGAACGATTCCAGTGGCTAAACATTCCAATCGTAACGTAGTTTAACCTACCGTAATAGAATCTAAAATTGTTAACTGCAGCTAAGGTGGAAACCCAAAAACGGAATAGACCCTAGGGTCAAAATCTCCCTTCCATGGCCATTCTGCAAAAACGCAGTACATCCTTCACCACTCTATCCCATTTATCCTCAATAACCCACAACTATCGATATTACACTCAATAAACACTCCAACCTTAAAACCCCAAATCTCCTATCCATTAAATTTCTCCTCAACCCCAACACTAAACCAACATTGAACCATAAACTACTTGAACTTACTTTGAACTAATGAAATGGAGAGCAAAACAGAGAAATGGCGTCGTTGCAGCAAAGGTCGCCAGAGGGAGGGCTTCGCTCTCCGTTCCTCTTCACGCGACTGGGAGGAAAAATAAACAACAAAGGAGGGGAGAGCTACGGTTCCCCCTCCCAGTTACATTTATTTATTTATAAATAATATTAATAATAATAATAACTAATTACTATTTCGCCATTACACTTTAATGTTTTAATCTAACAGCTAATAAATCCGTTTCCAGTCGGATTTCTACAATTTTCTCTTCACCATTAGTCTCGAAATAATTCCCCACCTAACCTTATAAATTTTCCACTCTTCATTCCGACCAGAATCCCGCCGTTTATCGTCCCGACAACTCGAAAATTGGTACCGTGAAAATACAGGATGTTACACATACAGTTTGGCGAAGTGATCCATAGAGTACGTCATCTTCACTGGCAGAAAATGGGCTGACTTGGTTAATCGATCCAAGATCACCCATATACCATCATAGCCCTTTGTTGTCTGAGGAAACTCGACAACAAAGTCTATTGATATTTGCTCCCATTTCCATTCAGGGATAGACAATGATTATAGCTTTTCTACTAGCCTCTGGTGTTCAGCCTTAATCTGCCGGCAAATCAAACACACCTCAACATACTTTTTGCCACAATCCTCTTCATATTAGGCCACCAGTAATACTGCTTAAGGTCCCTGTACATCTTGGTGCTCCCTGGATGCACAGAAAATCTCGAAGAGTGGACTTCAACTAGTATTTCTCTTTGTAGTTCTTCATTACTCGGAATGAACCACCTATTTCAAAACTTAAGAATCTCGTCGTCCGAATAACTGAATTCCGACCTGTCATTAGAAGCCATGCTTGACTTGATTTCATTACATCCAGCATCGTCCTCCTGAGCTTACTTAATATTCTCCAAAATGGTGGGTTGTAAGGACATAGCTGACCAAATGGATGACCCATTCGACACCACCTCTAAGTTGAATTTTTGAAATTCTACCTCCAAAGCTAACGATATACTTGGAGTTATGGCTGAAGTGGATGCCGTCACTCTGCTCAATGCATCGGCCACTACGTTTGCCTTGTCGGAGTGGTATTTAATCTCAAAGTCATAATCCTTCACAAACTCTAACCACTGTCGTTGCCTCATGTTCAACTCCTTCTGAGTGAAAATATACTTCAAAATTTTGTGATCTTAATATATCTCACATGGCTGCCCATACAGATAATGGCTCCAAATCTTTAGCGCAAAAACTACCGCAACTAACTCTAGGTCGTGTGTTGGGTAATTCTGCTAATAGGTTTTCAAATATCTAGAGGTATAGGCTATCACATATATCTCACATGGCTGCCCATACAGATAATGTCTCCAAATCTTTAGCGCAAAAACTACCGCAACTAACTCTAGGTCGTGTGTTGGGTAATTCTGCTCATAGGTTTTCAAATATCTAGAGGCATAGGCTATCACTTTCCTTTCTTGCATCAACACACACCCAAGACCTAGAGGTATAGGTTGGTGTGCACGTTAATAGTCGGGATAAATGTATAGTTGTATTTTTGAAACTACTTGGGGAAATTTGTCTTCAAAAAAAATACAGGTCCTTACTTTGTGGTCTTAATCGTGGAAGTTTCATCATTCAATTTCCTTTGAATCCAATGTTTTCTTTAGGATTCTGGTGCAAGGTGTCGATCGGCATGTGTAAGTGTAGACCGAATTATGCAAATGTCGACCACGGGGTCGACCTATGGGGACAGAGCCAAATTAGGTGTCGACTGGTGTATTTAGGTGTCGACCAGTTAGTGTAAAAACAGTGATAGTGTTGACCGCAAGATTCGACCTCTGAGAGTAAATAGAATTGAAGTGTCGACCAATGAATGCAGATGTCGACCGCTTCTTGTTATGTGCATGGAAGTGTTGACTGCGAAAATTGACTGTTGCGGGCAGAGAGTATTAAAGTATCGACCAGTGAAGGCAAGTGTCAACCGCGAAGTTTGACCGGGGCAAGCAAAGAGTAATAAGGTGTCGACCGGTGTCTACAGGTGTCGACCAGTGTAACACTTGAAATTTTTTTTTCCGCTAAAACTAATTTTCAAACTTATGAAATTGTAATCAGCAGAGTTTTTGTCAGAATTGAAAACAAAGAATTTCTCCCTTAAGTAAAAGATTATTTTGAAGCTAATAGAGGAGAGAAAAATTTAATAATTCAACTGCAATCGAATCGTATAATAGATTTATTAAACGTTTAAGTGTTAACGACAAAATAGTATTAGGATTATTATTATAATATATATATATATATATCAAAACACCTTACGGTGTTTTGGTCGGAATTGAAAACAGAGAATTTCTACCCTTAAGTAAAAGATTATTTTGAATCTAATAGAGGAGAGAAAAATTTAATAATTCAACCGCAGTCGGATCGTATAACAGATTTATTAAACGTTTAAGCGTTCACGACAAAATAGTAATTAGGATTATTATTATAAAAAATATATATATATATATTCTCTCCCCCCCCCCCCCCCC
>CM039519.1:21041553-21179476 GCA_022433055.1 Begonia peltatifolia | reverse complement strand
TTTTTTTCTCCTCCCTTCCCCCCACGTAGAACCCTTCCTCTTCAGCTCCTTTCATCCAGTAGCCGACGATTCCTCTTGTTCCTCTGTGAATATTCTAATCTAAGATATGTTTTAGTTATTTTCTAGTAGTTAGTTAGTCCTTTAGCCATTTCGAGTGTTAAAACTGAAGTTAGTGAGAGTATTGGAAAGTTTTGGTGAAACCTAGGAGGGTGATACGAGGATTTGAATTTGGAATTAATTTTTATCATTATGCTAGTGTTTAAGCTAGAAGTAAAAGTAGATTATGATATTTAATGGGAAAAATTGAGCGTTTGATTAGCCAAATATATGAATTTTAGAATGGTTTCCGATCAGCCACGTCTGGCCAAGCGGTATGTGTTGAATTAGGGATTTGATTATACCGTGAGAAGCTAGACATCATGAGGAATCCATAGCAGTTTGAATCGTCCAAATCGGATGAGTATTGTGATAGCTATAAATTTTCGAAGGTTAGTCAGAAATTGAGTTAGGATTTCGATTTAGGCCGAGTGAGGGTTTAGTTGTTGTTTACTTTAGAGTTTTACGAATTTAATGGAAAGTATAGCTAATAGATGCGTGGTTTTATAGGTTTTTCTAGTTAGCGTATGAAATTACGAAGTGCGAGGAATTTCTAGGACGCTAGGTAAGTAATGTAGTAGAAGTTTTGCCTTCGGGCCTACATCACAGGTCAGTAGGATGCATTGCATGTTTACTTTATGTTATGCTTTCATGGTTGTGCATCATTGTTTTAAATTAGGAGAATGAGACGAAAATGAATTTTCATGTTTTTACGAAGTGAAACAGTAGGATGTGATGAGACGAACGAAATGAGAAGGTACGTAAGAAGATAAGAAAGGTAGGGTTGAGTGGTCTTGTCCCCAGAGGTGCACCGCAAGGTGTATCACTCTTCCTACGCTTTACGTGGTGGCCTTGTCCCTAGAGGTGAACTGCGAGGTGTGTCATTTTACTAGATTGAGGTTGACTTTATCCCCAAAGGTGCACCGCGAGTTGTTTCACCTTGATCTAGCACGTAAAGAAGAACTCAGTAGTAAGAAGATAAAGAAGATGTAAGAAAGAGACAAAAACGAAAGTAGAGACGAAACTGTAGAAACTGTATATGTTAGGATGTATTTGTTTTCAGTGTTTAAGTTTTATGCATTATTTTCTTAGCATTAGGTTAATAGTTAAGTTCTGTGATGTAGGTGACGACGACATAGCCGGTGAGTACTCAGAGCATGCCCAGAATTAGGAGGTGGTTGGAGAAGTACGTACGTGGACGATCTGGCCAACTGTTAAGGCGTTTTGATTATGGTGGGTATAGGTATGGGTTTTGGGTGTGTAATCGAAACGATTTTAATTGTTTTAAATTGATTGAATGTATAGACGGATTTCAAACTTTAATAGTTGTTTTCCTTACTTAAATTATGATTTTAAGTTGATCAAAAAGCGTGCACTGAATTATTATTAGCGTTAAGTCGAAGTCCGATCGATTTTGTGAAATTTTTAAGGTTTTTAAACAAAGTTCTTGGGAGGAAGTGTCGACCGATAGTCTTAGTAGTCGATCAGACCCCGCAAGGGTTGACCATGAGGATCAAACTGCGCGGGCAGAGCCAAAGTAAGTGTCGACCTATGGTTGTAGGTGTCGACCGGTAGTGTAAAAATCGCAGGCAGAAAGGATTAAGGTGTCGACCTGTGAAAGCAGCTGTCGACCGCTCTCTGAGATGAGCGTAGAAGTGTCGACCAATGTTCTCAATGTCGACCGACAAAAAGATCTAATAAAAACGTAGTGTCATCCGGTGTTTGCCAGTGTCGACCGATGAAAAACCCAAGACAAACCAAGTGTCAACCGATACTTACAGGTGTCGACTGGTGTCTCTGTTTTATGTTTCATAAAATAAAGTTTTATTCAAACTGATTTTAAACGAGTTTTCCGCTGCAATGCTATTTAAAATATTTTCAAAAATGTCGTTTTAAGTTGAGAAATAAAAGTTTTAAATTTTATTTAAATTTTCCGAGCATAGTGAGTGAGTAGTAGAAGTGTGCGAACCGGGAACCGTGTACGGTTTTTGGGGCGTTACAACCGGTATCCCTTTTTATAATGTTTTGAAGAGTGAAGTGTCATTTAAACTAACTTTTGATTGAGTCTTCCGACGCGACAATTTTTTAGCGTATCAAAATGTCGTTTTAAGTCAATGATAAAAAATTTTTAATTTTGTACGAATTTTATCGGGGTGATGAGTAAGTGTACTGGTGGCGACTCGGGTCCGGGGACGACTCGGTGGCACTGCAGGGGTGGTGACAAAGCAAAGTGAGCCGGAGACTGCGTAGATTTTCGGTGCGTTACATTTTTTATCCCAAATCACAGTTTGTTGAGAAGACAGAATACCATAATTCAAATAAGGAAACAAAAGGGCTGACCTTTCATTCTTGTAATCGACATGATTCACAATTAATTCCCTAATAAGTAAAAGGACAGTTTCTCATAGCAATCTTGTGTAGGATAACATACTTGACAGTAAGTTGCGAGGTAGAAAAATCTTTACCACGGGACCACACACGTCTGCGCTACCAGTGACATCAGTAATTATCTTGTTAAAATTAAAAGTAAACTACTCATAATCAACCCAGTGACTGCTTAAATGTGTATTCATCACATAGAGAAGAATTTAAACAAATGACCCCTTAAAAAAACACTTGTCCTTGAAAGCCGGCGTCGAAAAACTCTACAAGTGACATCTCCGATATTAGGGGCACTTGACCCGAATTGCTTCCAAGATTCAGCTCAAAAACCATATTCATGGGTACGTTTTCAATATTCACCATGGAATCGGAAAACTCAAATCTTGAGAAGGAGAATAGCCATTTGAGTTTATGGAAATAAACCATAAATTCTTATTTAAATTGGAAAATAAATCCAAAATCTCACTCAATTTGAAAAATAAACCATAAATCTTCAAATAAGTTAGGAAATAAACTCAAGGATGTAGCCACGATCAAATCTCACCTCCATAAATACATTTGCGATTAACTCCAAATTTCCATAAGTACTGCTGAAAGCTTCATAGAACCCCTTGTGTCATACAGGAAGTTACAGACTAAAAAGCACAAAACAAAATATTAGCAATAAAAGAAATTTGCTAAAACAAGTGGCTATTTTTTTTAAATAAAAAAAAAACTTACAACACAGAAGAGCCTTTCTCACATGACACAAAGGTCTAAAGTAGACCTCAATTCTTCAAATCTCACACCATCCAAAGCTTTGATAAAAATATCGGCGATTTGTTTTTCTTTCACCATATGTTCCAACATAATAATTTTCTCTTCTAAGAGAGATCGAATGAAATAATGTCGAATATCAATATGTTTGGTCCGAGAATGTTAAACCAAATTTTTGAAAATATTGATAGCACTCAAGTTGTCGCAATAGAGTGTTATGACATCCTGTGTGACACTATAGTCTTTTAGCATTTGTTTCATCCAAAGAAGCTGTGTACTACTATTACCAGCTGTAATATATTCTACCTCGACAGTAGACAGAGAATTGGAATTTTGCTTATTGTTGAACCATGGCACCAAGTTGTGTCCCAAGTAAAAATATCCACCGAAAGTACTCTTTCGATCATCCAAACTGCCAGCCCACTCCGCATCACAATAGCCAACTAGATTTGTATTTGTGTTAAATAAATACCAGATACCATAGTCGATGTTTTCGCTAATATATTTGAGAATCCGTTTCACTGACACTAGCTGTGACTCTTGAGGATTTGCTTGAAATTGAGCACATAAACAAACGCTGTAACCAATATTTGGCCGACTAGCAGTTAGGTACAAAAGACTGTCAATTATACTTCTATATAAACGAGTATCAATAGAAATTCTCTTCTCATCTTTGGAGAGCTTTTTATGCATACCAATCGGTGTTCTTCTAGGATGAGAATTCTTCAAAATAAACCGCTTCAACAAATTCTTGATATACTTGCTTTGAGTAATGAAGATTCATTCTTTTCCTTACTGAATTTGAAGTCCAAGAAAATAATTGAGTTCTCCTACCATGCTCATCTCAAATTCTACAGTCATTTGAGCGACGAATTCATCCACTGTCACTTGTGACACCGAGCCAAACACTATGTCATCAACATAAATTTGAGCGAACAAAAACTGAACTTTGTCATAGCGAATGAAAAAGGTTTTATCTACTACCACTCGCTCATATCCCTTAGATAATAAGTATTGCGTGAGTCATTCATATCACGCCCAAAGAGCTTGTTTGAGCCCGTACAACGCCTTGTTCAATTTGTAGACATACTCGAGATGATGAGGGTCTTCAAAATTCTTTGGTTGAGCAACATAAACTTCCTCATTAAGAATACCATTTAAGAAGGCACTCTTCACATTCATTTAATAAAGCTTGAACTGCATCACACAGGTAATGGCTAGCAAAAGATGGATGGATTCAAGACAAGCAACTGGTGCAATTGTCTCATCAAAGTCAACTTCTTCAATCTGTGAGTACCCGTGAGCAACTAACCGAGCCTTGTTACGGGTAATGTTTCCATGCTCATCGCTATCGTTCTTGTATATCCACTTGGTGCTAATGACATTCATGTCGGGAAGACACGGTTCTAAGTCTCATACTTGATTTCGAGTGAATTGACCTAATTCCTCTTGCATAACCTCAATTCAATACTCATCTAGTAAGGCTTCTTTCACATTTTTGGGCTCAATACTTGAAGCAAAGCACGCCATATCAATCATTTCTTGATAGTTTACTCTCGGTTTGTCTCTGGTTCGAATACCATCATTTACTACTCCAATGACTTCATCTGCTGGATGGTTTTTCTGGACATGTGTGGACGGTTGCTTGTTGTCCAACGTGGTTGCCTCTACTTCATCAATTGTGACAATCTGATATTAGACACTACTTGTGACATCACCTAGAACACTGGTGGGAACACTAGAGCTTTCATCATTTGGACTTTGGATTATGTCTTCTTTGGCAGTATCACCTGTTTCTAGAGAGTCGTCCACTTGAACATTTGTCGTTTCTATGATAGTTCGAGTCTTTTTATTGTAGACTCGATAAGCACGACTATTTGTAGAATAACCGAGAAAGATAGCCTTATCACTCTTAGAATCAAGTTTCTCTTTATGTTCTCTGTCGTTCAACATAAAGCATGTACTGCCAAAAGGATGAAAATAATTTAGATTTGGAGTTTTACCTTTCCATATCTTATAGGGTGTCATAGAACTCGATTTATGGTGTAACATCCGGTGTTCATAGCTTCAGCCCAAAAATTTTGTGGAATATTTTTCTCGTGTAACATTACGTGAGACATCTCTGCAATTGTTTGATTCTTTCGTTCAACAACTCTGTTTTGTTGAGGAGTTTTCGGTGCTGAGAATTCATGAGATATCCCAAACTGATTAGAGAAGTCTAAGAATTCTGAGTTTTCAAATTCTCTCCCATGATCACTACAAATGCGAATAATCTTCACGATAATACATTCTTTTTCCTGTTGAAGTCGACTACACAGGGATTTGAAAGCTTTAAATGTATTGGACTTTTCTCTAAGAAATTCGACCCATGTATATCGTGAGGAATCATCGACGGTTACATAAGCATACCATTTTTCTCCAATACTTTCTAGAGGCATTAAACCCATTAGATCCATGTGTAGCAGCTCAAGTACACAAGTTGTTGCTAATGTCTGAGACATCAGATGTGACAGCTTTGTTTGCTTTCCAATTTGACATGTTCCACACACTTTGTATTCATCAAAATTTATCATAAAAATTCCATGGACAGTTCCCTTGGAAACAATCTTTTTCAGCATTCTAAATTTACATATCCTAACTTTCGATGCCATAAAATAGAGTCTTCCAAACTTGAACAAAAACAGATAGAAGATGAGGAAATAAAATAATAATTGTCATAAGATCTTACCCCTTCTATGATACATTTTTTGGCTTGATCGGAAACCACACACTTTCTACGATTAAAGTAAACATTCAGATCTTGATCGCATAATTGGCTAATGCTAATTAAATTAGCCTTTAGACCATACACCTGAAGAACATTATCTAATTGTGGTAGTCCTTGGACATTTAGTGTTACTCTTCCAATAACACTAGCTTTGACATCGTTGCCAAATGTCACTTTTCCCATACTTTCAGATATGATATTCTTAAAAAACTTCTTTTCACCTGTCTAGAGTATCCGTTGTTGAAGTTCCAAGCATCTGTTGTAGTGGCATTTAGAGAGACATGTGTGACATTACACTTCAAGTTAGACCTATTCTCCCATTTTTGCTGAGAAAATCTGCGAGAAAAAAAATCTCTAGCAATACCTTATCTTAAGTTAGCAAGAAAAGTAAAGCATCTAAGGCAAATATAACCATGACAGTTGCAATAGTGACAAATTGGAACAAATCTGTTACCTTTTCTGATGAGAATAGAATAAAGATCGTGAGGATTTGATTTCTTCTCAGTTTTTGTAGTACTAATTGCAACTTGCTTCCCTTTGCAATCAACATTCTTCACTGACACTGTTTGTGACATCGAGTTTTTTCTTTTGTAACCCAATCCAGAAGACACTGCCTGTGACACTATGCTTTCGCCTTTAATTCCCAGTCTAGAACGATCAGCACTTGATTTGTTGCTTCTTAGAATATCATCCAGTTAGAGGTACCCAAATTTAACATTTTGATATTTTTCTTCATGTGATTTAGCTCGTTGGATAGTCCTTAACTTCATCCCGACTCGTTCTCCATTTTGCTTCCAACTTGGTAACATAAGTTTGAAGGTTAATTTTCTCATCTCTTAAGCCTCCAATCTGAATGCGTAGATGTTGATTCACTTTAACAAGTTCGATCCATTTCTCATGAAGAGTCTTATATTCAACAATGAGGTCTTCTTCTATGACTTCCTCTTCATCTTCATCACTACAAATTGATATATTCTCTGTGACATCTCACGTAACACCACCATTATCTGTATGTTCAGATTTAGCAACAAGTGTCACCTCATTGTTCTGAAATTCATCTTCTTTTTCTAACTCATCCTCACTCCAAGTTATGTTGAGAAAGTTTTTCTTCTTCTTCAAAGTATTAGCGCATTCTGCCTGAATATGCCCAAATCCATCATATTCTCTGCATTGAATTCCTCTATTCTTGAACGGTTGATCTGAAGGATAATTTTTTTCCATATACTTCTTATTGCTTAAAAAATCATTCTTAGTGTTAGTGACACTGGGCTTGACACCACAGTTATTCTTGACAAATCTCTTCATAACTTTGTTAAAGTTCTTAGATATTAGTATTAGAGACTCCTCAAGATCATCTTAAAGTCCTATATCTCTACTTTTAAAGCTACTTCTTTCACCTTCTTTGCTTCCGTGTCCACTCCAAGATTTATTTCAAATGTTCTAAAAAATCTCATTAATTCTTCTAACTTCATTTTGGAGACATCTTTGGCTTCTTCAATAGCAATGACTTTATAATCAAACCGTTGATCAAGAGACCGTAGAGTTTTTCTAACCAATCATTCTTCAGGAAAAATCTCACCGAGAGCAAACACCTCATTTACGATGTCACATTGTTTGACATCGAATTCGGCAATATTCTCGTCTTCATGCATATTAAGACTTTCAAACCTTGAAGTATGTAGTTGTATCTTTGATAACTTTACCGTTGACAATACTTCATAAGTGGTCTGCAAAATCTCCCATACCCTTTTACCTGACTCACATGTGAAAATAAGTCTGAATTGAGTAGGGACAACTCTATTGAAAATAGCATTAAAAGTCTTTGAATTATTGTTTGCCAACATATCTTTAGTAACAGACCAACTTTGTTTAGGCTTTAGAGATATGACACCGTCTTCGTTAGTAACCACTGGAGAGTCCCATCATGTCAAAATATATTTCCAAGCCTTCTCATCGGCAGCTTTGATGAATGGTCTCATTCTGGCCTTCCAATAAGCATAATTACTTCCATCCAACAGAGGTAGATGCATTGTTAAACTTCTTTTATTCATAGAGTCCATCGCACAAATAACACGCGATCAAGTCCCACAAACCCCACTTAAGAAATAGAAGTGAACTGCTCTGATACCAATTGAAAGATCGTGATTAGTTAAGTGGTGTCGTGGAACACTAGGTGAGACACCGATAATAAACGCAATAATGGACAGTAATAAAATGCAAAAAGTAATGAGACAGAAGGTTGGTAACGCAGCTCGGCAATTGCCTACGTCTGCAAGGCCACGCCCAGAATTGAAAATAGTTTTCTAAGTTCACAAAGTTATAAGACTCCCTCTTTTCTTTGTCGTCGCCTCTTTTCTTTGCGAGCTTCCCTCGTCTTGAAATAGATTCTTCCCAGAATCCAAACGCAACAAGATTCCCTTGTTGATGATGATGACTCCTGGAATTTAAATGTGACAAACTCCCCTTGTCGATGATTACTCCTTTCGAAATCCGTGTATGACAAGATCCCCTTGCCTAAAATCAGAACTCTTCTCGAGTTTCAGGCAGCCTCCTCCCTAGACTGAGCTTTAATGAAGAATATCAAGAAATGCACTTATGACACAGTCAGCGACACAAACCGTTACCTTTGGATGCACTCATAAAATAACTAAAACCAATAAGAACAGAGTGTGTAGGACAGTATATTATAGACCGAATGAATAACAACTTATGTCACATGACATCATGGGTGATGAATAAATCGCCCAAATGAATAAAGACTATCGGCTCTCAAGAATAATGGCTTATGCAACCCTTAATTGTGAGGGAAGAATGCATAATATACTGGCCATCGAATTTCCTATTTTTGATCTTCAATATTTTCTCTAAACAGATCGTACAGAATAAGGAAACTGAATCCCATGAAAATCGGAATTTGTGACATCCAGTGTGACATTTATGGAAAGTGCTGCCTTCTTAATATAATTGGATCCCAACGAATTAGAAATGGATCCCACAATTGTTGTGATCATATATCTTGCTATAATCCAGCAAGCAATTATAGAAAATCCCTTAGATGTTGTGATCTTTAATCTCGTTGTAATCCAACATAACAAACTCATAATCTTCAAATCTACTTTTCAAAGTAGTATCAATTCTATAATGCCGAATATTTTAACAATAACTTGTTTTCCTAGTAACATCCTTCCAAAAAAATTTAATCTTAAAAAAAAAAACAAACTCGCAAAATTCAAAAAGTTTCAATTTTAACTTTCATGGATATTTTCTTGTTCTCCAAACTCTACAAGAACCTATCTTTCAAAATATAAATAGATAATGTTTTGATTTCCTAGAAACCACCTTCCAATTATGAAATCTCATTTTTAGAATAAAATCTAAATTTTCTTAATTGTTATTTGCTAAAAAATTAATGTCAATCATATTTGCATTTACAAAAACCTATGTATTATTCACAACTTTTTTCTGAGAGAATAATTTGAACAGTAAATGCATATTAAACTCACCAAATAAAATTATGCAACAACAGTAAATGCATATCATAGTTTTTTCTCATACGATATCATTATCAATTGAAAAATGTAAATAAATTCTCTTGATTGTTGTTCTTCTATATTTTTCTGAAGCAACGAAGTTCAATTTGAGTGGAGACACGTTGGAATGGGCAATTAACTTCTTCTTGTGGCCAATTTCACTAGTCGATAAAATGAATCTCGATCTGAATATTACTTTATTTTCTATTGTAGAAAAGCGCTAGTTTTATGTTATATTAATTTCTGAATAAATTTTCCACGTGGTTAATGGTCAACATGTAATAGGTTGACCCGCTCTGTTGTGTTGTAATCAAGTTGTATTTTTAGTTCAGTTGGTCAAAATCAATAATTTAACAATTATAGTGTTGTTAATTTTAAGAAATTAATCGTTGGTAAATTGACAAAATTTATTATGAGCTTTAAAGAAAAGGATTTAGGGCATATTTATTTAATAGAAATTATATTTAATTAATTAAATAAAGAAAAGGAAATATTTTCTTTAAGATAGTGGAACCCTATTCTTTTTTCTTTCCCTTTGTGTGCAGAGAGAGATATACGGAAGTGGGCAACTCGTTGCTTATTTGTTTAAAAATAGAAATTATATCTTTGAAAACTAATTGAAATAATGTAGCGAAAGAGTTTCAAAAAATTCAATGTAAAAATTTAATATAAAAGAAATATGTGTTTGCATAATCATAATTAACACATATTTCATACAGTCCCCTAAGGCAATAACAATTAATTCAAAATCTTTCTTTAAGGAAATTATAATTCTTAAATCACAATCTCATGGACCATCATACTCTAACAACACCGCAGCATCGCCCATGGAAACACATCTTTAGCTGCATATTTCATTCATTTTCTTCATCAATTATATTAATATTGTTTTCACCTACATCATAAATTTCATCTATCAGTTTAATGCTCAATGGGAGATGCATGCAAATGATATGTGCATAATATGCAATTTCGTAAAAACATGTGTTTTCTTTTTTTTTTAGTATTTCTTCTTTTTTCTTTTTTTACTTTTACTTAGCAGTTAAGTCATCAGGGTAATTATGTCTAGGGGAATGAGTAAGCATCATTTGATCCACCTCATATGAGACAGCTAACTAATTCCTGCCAACAACGACTATTTACGTTTATTCAGGTTTTCTTTCAATCTTTCTTAATGAAAATGTTTTTCATACAGTTCATCTTTACATTCCCGTTTCAATTATAACAGTGCTTACTCATTCCTCGTTCCTCGAAAACATATATCATGAGTCGTGCATAACAAACAATGCAAAACTTAAACATATATTCCATACAGTTCCACTTTATATTCCTATTTCAATCATAACGATCTACAATCAAACACATGACATCCTCAAAGCATAGCGTAATATAAAAACCAATGCTTTTGAGTCTT
The DNA here is from genome assembly GCA_022433055.1 of Begonia peltatifolia. Taxonomy (NCBI): domain Eukaryota; kingdom Viridiplantae; phylum Streptophyta; class Magnoliopsida; order Cucurbitales; family Begoniaceae; genus Begonia; species Begonia peltatifolia. The sequence goes on along the minus strand of CM039519.1, from coordinate 21,168,531 downwards.
TATTCAAAAGCATAACAATAAAACAAGTTTTCACGTCATTATTATATTAAACATAACAATAAAACAAGTCCTCAATTCATCAACATAAGATAATTATAAAATCATAGTATTTTGTGATGCAAACCGACAAACCAAACACATGCAAGAATCACTTATTTCGAAGCTTTAGCACGGTAACGGTCGCTTACAAGAATTAATCTTTGCTTTTGATTCCTAACTATAGAAATTCTAGCATGTTAGTGTATTCTACAAGATGAAAATGAAAACCTAATTGATCATTTCTTACTCTTATGACCATTTGGGATCGTTTATTACTCAATTTCAATGTGAAATATGCTTACATTGAAAGAACTTGAGAGAATCCGGGAGGTGGCTCGTTGCTCAAAATCAAAATAATACGTTTTCAAGGTTTGATTTTCTTAAATGAAAACCTAATTGATCATTTCTTACTCTTATGACTGTAATAACCCGAAAATTTTGAATTTTAATTTTGAATTTCCAAAATTTTTAGTTTAATCCCGGTCGGAGTTTTGAGAAATATTTCAACAGGAAAGATTTAAATTATAAGGCTTGAGGCCTATAACGAAATTTCGGACGATTGAAGCACGTGAGGGCAATTTGGTAATTTGTATTTATTATTGTTAAAAAAAAAAAAAAGAAAACACCCGAATGGCTTCGGGAAGAAGCCATTCAGCTGGTTTTCTGCAAGCAACCGAGAGCGCCCGAGAGCGATCGTGCAGGGGAGAGCGATCGTGTGCCGGAGTCGAATTTGCGACGGCCGACGAGCGCGAGTGTGAGGTGTGAGTTGCGAGCAGGGGCTGCTATTCTGACAAAACGGAGCCGTTCGGTTCCAGCAACTCGAGTTCCCGAAGTGAAAGCCGAGTGTTTGACCGACGACCGCGAGGGACTGGTTTCTAGCCAATTCTGCCGCCAACGACCAGACGTGTTGCTGGAGTACTTCTCCCACCCGAGTGCCGAACGCCACCACTTTGTAAGTCCTTCTCTCCCTCTGCTGTCCTGTCCGAATGGATCGAGACTGAGGTTCAGCTCCCTTCCGTTTTTTTTCTTTGAATTTGGCTGCAAATGTGAGGGGATTGAAAGGGTGAGTGTGTAGGTTAGCAAGTGGACAGCAGGAGACCGGTGAGAGGGAGAGAAACCGAGGGAGAAGGTTGAGCTAAAATTCAGATTTTGTGCTTGAATTTCGGATTTCGAGTTAGATTGTGCATAATAGGTTGAAATGTGAGTGTTCGGTGCAGAGAACTTGCGGGATTTGCTCAAAGTTGAGATTTCGGCTATTTTTCGTATAAAAATAGATTCTGTTTTTGGTCGTTTCAGCTTAGCTTCAGTTGATTGTTTGCAATTCTGTTTTTGTGGTATAAAATAGGTTATTAAAGAGACGTATGGCCGCTGGAATCGTTCGATTCCGACATCCGACGCAAAAGTTATGCGCGTCGGAAGTTTATGCCGGAATTTAGTCCAAGTCAAATTAGCGAGCATTTTGCGTGGAAATTCGACGTATGAGAGTAGCATAGCCATTTTGATGCATATAACTAGTTGGGAGTGAGTTTTGGTTGAAGAGAAGTGAAAATGTGAAATTTTAATAAGGGTGGCAGATTCGGGTTTTAGCATTTTTTGCCTGTCTACGGCTTATTGTTTTAAAATCCGTCTTGGTATGTTAAACTAGGTTCCTAAGGGGACGTTTAGCCACTTGAATCACTCGATTCTGTTAACGGACGTAAAAGTTATGCGCATCCGAACTTTGGGCTAGTTTTCGGCCAAACCAAACCAAACCAATGGACCGTTTTAGTTGAAATTTCATGAGTGTAGTTAGAGAAGGTTATTTTTTTTAGCTAATTGGTGAATGTTGAGATAAATGCTGATGAGAAATTGGTTGTGTTTTAGGTTGAAGCTTTCTTTTGGCAAAACTGTGCGTCGAGCGAGCTTGGGACGCCAGGTAAGTATTGTATGCATGTGTTTTGCCCAAGTGGGACTACACTGTAGAACTTTAGGCCTTATGTGATTGATTGTGGTGTGCGTGCGTATTGTTTGACATGCATCATATTTTTAAAAACGGGAACATAAATGATTTTTAGCATGTTTTGATGTATGAGGTGAGACGTGTGGCGGTGGTATTGCGGATCCCGCTAGTGTGCAGGCCGGTGCTTCACCAGTCGCGGATCCTACTCGAGGGGTGGGCCGGCTGGGCCATCATGCGGCGTGAATGTGTTGACGGTGAGGATATGGGTAGTGGTACCGCGGATCCTACTAGTGTGTGGGCCGGTGCAACACCAGCCGCAGTTCCTACTCGAGGGGTGGGCCGGCTGGGCTGTCGCGAAACGTGTGTGTGTGGCAACTGTGGCCCCGTGCTGGGGAGGCTGGGACGGGGGCGACGTGTCAGGGTGTAGAGTGGCGCGAGGTACACCCTTACCCAGATGTGGTTGCCATGTGGTGATCCGTGTGTGTAGCTTGTGGGCCTCGTTGCTGGGGAGTCCGGGACGGTGGCGATGTGTCAGGGTGTAGGGTGGCGTGAGGTTCCTCCTTACTCTGGTGCGGCTGGACTACGCATCACAGATGTGACAACATGAGTGTGAGTGTAGAGACTGCATGTGATAGGATTGCATTGTCGGCTTTTACCTTCATATCGCATTACTTACTGAGCGTTAGGCTTATGTTGTGTGTTCTATGGTGTAGGTGCTGACGATATTACTGGTGAGCCTCGAGAGCCTAGTTTAGAGGCATAGTATGGTTGGCGGCGTGCACCCGAGGCACCGGATGGCGGATTTTTGTTAGGGCGACCCGACCCCTAGTGGTGGTAGGTGATAGTGGATTTATCATTTCATGTTGAGTATTTGTGTAGATAGCGGGGTTGTATAGACATTGATCTTTTGAGATTGTATAGAGGGGTTGTAGTGTTTTGGAGGACTTTCTTCATTTGTATTTGATGGGTTCTTGTTGTCTTCTTACTCTGATTTAGTTATGGTGATTTCTCTGGATGATGGATAGATAAACATTGTTGGATTATGGTGAATTGTGTGTAGGGTTTAAATTTTTGGGATAGTCAGTTTTCAGCCGTTACTCTGTCGAAATTTTGGGAGAGAGGTTGGGAGTCGAGGAGATACGAAATAGGTTGAGGTGTGAACAGTAAATGCTAGAAAAAGGTAGATGAGCGTGGAAGTGCGGCGTGATCGCAAGTGCGCGGGGCACGCGACCCTGCGGGTGCACACGGGTCATGCGGCGCCGGGTGAGGGCGTGCGTGCAGACGTGCTGTACAGAGGCAGGGTGCGTGGGGCACGCGGCGCTGTGAGCGTGCGCGAGATACAGTGACGTTGGGTTGGCACGTGCGGCACCGCGAGGGTGTACGCAGGGTGTCGGAGTGGGGACGTGAGTGCTTGGGACCGGACTGCGTAGTTCGTGGGGTGCGTGGGATTCTTTCCTAGGATTTCAAGTCTTATTGTTTTATCTCAAATTGTTTTAAATGGTTTTCTTTTCCGCTGCGTAGTTTTATGTTGAGGACTTCGTGTTTCCTCTTCGAGACGCGAGTTGTTTTTCGAATCGAGTCGAAAAATTTTCATACTCATAAATGTTCTTTTGAAAATGATTTGAAAACGAAAGGGATATTGAATTGAGTTAGTTATGTCAAGTGTTAGTCTGTGTATGGTGTGTAGATGCACTGTAGCGCACCGAGAACGCGGGGTTTTTTTTCGTGGGGTTTTACAATGACCATTTGGGATCGTTTATTACTCAATTTCAATGTGAAAGAACTTGAGAGAATCCGGGAGGTGGCTCGTTGCTTAAAATCAAAATAATACGTTTTCAAGGTTTGATTTTCTTATAAATATGTGATTTCTTGTGTCACTGGTTAGACACTTATTTAAATCTAGTCGACTGCTACTTGACATAGTGTACCGCCCCGGAAACCCACAAGTTTCTGCTTCGCTCTGATACCATCACTGCAGCACCCCGGAAATCCAATAGTTTACGATTCGCTCTGATACCATAACTGTAGCGCTCCAAAATCATCCCCGGACCTGAGTCGCTAACCATACTCTTACTCATAAAATCGAACAAAATTCATGTAAAATTTAAAACTTTGTTCCTTAACTTAAAACGACATCTTTGAAAACATTTAAAAATATCGCAGCGGAAGACTTTAACCAAAATCTATTTAAATGAAGTTTCAAGTTTTAAAACAAAAGAAAAGGGATCCCAGTCGACCTCTGTAAGCTTCATTCGACACCTGACTCATTCGGCACCCAAGGGTCGACACCTATATACATAGGTCGGCACCTCGGTTGCCTCTGTTTGCACAAGTCGACACTTGTTTGCACCGGTCGACACCCTAATTCTCTCTATTCGCTCCGATCGAACTTTGCGGTCGAAACCTATATATTCATTTCACTAACAGGTCGACACTCATTTTCACAGGTCGCAACCTAATTCTCTCTGTTTACCCCAGTCGAACCTTGTGGTCGACACTTTTACCATTTTTACACTAACTGGTCGACACCTACACACACAGGTCGACACTTAGTTTGGTTCTGTCTCCGTAGGTCGACATTCGGCTAGTTCGATCGACATTCGCCTAGTTCGGTCGACACCTACACGTGTAGGTCGACACTTCACATCAGTAGCCTTAAATAAAAACTTTGAACGTGGGAAAAGAGAACGAACAATAAAACATTTCAATCCTTTAAAACCAAAACATGGATTTTTATACTATAATCTCCCAAATGGTTTCAAAATATAACTATACATTATCTCGACTACTAACGTTTAAAAATCCATCTAATAACAATTAAGAAAATCTACAGTATAGGACAATGTAATTCCCATATGTATAAATATACACACGCATAACCAAAATTGCTCAAAACGCCTCTCAAAACCCCAAACTCTATCCATACCAGTCTAACTCCACGGATCAGGTCGCCCTAACAAACTACACTTTTCGGTGCATGTTAGTGTGCCATCAAATGTCCACTACTCCTTGCTAGGCTTAGGAAACTCACCCTCCTGATCAATGGTACCTACACTACAGAATACATGTCAGCCTCAGCCTTAGTATGTATTGCGATATGAAATGTAAAACGGTCAATGCAGCCCTATCACATGCAATCTCTATTTTCACACTCATGTTGCTATTTTCTGTCATCTTTCGTACGATCCTCTTACAGAGTTGGAAAACGGATCAGTCTTCCCAAGTCGATTCTCATACTGCGTCGAATAGCAAATCACTTCCTTCGAGGTGACGTCGTACAATCACCCCAGGTAGTTAGCCCTTTTGCCACACCGCCCCTAACACATTGCCACCGTCCCAGCTCAACTAGTAACGGGGCCCAAAAGTTGCACACGCGTCTTATGTCAACAATCCTCTTAATGAGTTGGGAAACAGATCAGGTTTCCCAAGTTGATTCTTTTTCTGCGTCGAAGAGCAAATCACTTACTTTGAAGTCGCGTAACCATTTTCCTCACCGTTCTCATATCACACATCACATTCGTACTTAAAACTATGTTCAAATTTATTTTCGTTACACTTTTCAAAACATGATACATGAATGAAATATACATGCGAAACATATAACCCATACACATCATCCCTACCGTTCTATGGTGTAGGCCCATAAGGACAACACACATACAAACACTACTTACCTGGCCTTCTGAGCTTCTATGGTGATCGGTCTCTATCCAACACTCGAGTTCAACCTATCACATAACCAATTCACATCAAATTTCATCCCAAAACTCATCATGCGTACTAAAATTACAACTACTAACTCAACCCATCAGAATCCGACCAAAACGGCTCACTAACATCGACTCGGCCAAAAATCAACCTAACTTCGAACGCGCATAAATTTTCCTATGATTATTGGAATTGCACGATTTCAGTAGCTAAACGCTGCTCTAATAATCTAGTTTAACATACCAAAATGAATTCCTAAAACAAACATTCTGATGTGCCTACAACCTCGATCCGTCAAACACAAGCCCAGGTATGTATTTTAACTATTTTATCAACTAATTGGTTTGTGAGTTTTGTAGGTAAAAGGCTTTTTATGGCTTGGAATGGAATCAATGAAGAGGGAATTTGTCTTCCCTTCATCAATTTTGTAACCAAGCTAATTACGTAATTTTCAATTTATTTTGGCAAACAATGGCTTTTTGTTATTTGGGCAAACATTTAGCCTTTATATTAAATCATGCATAATTAGACATTAGGATTAGATGGTGTGGTTAGGATTAGTGGTGACTTTAAGGTTTGGTTGTAAAATTTGGTATAACCTTTCAAGCCCACAAACAAATGGGCATAACCTTCAGCCCAAGAAGAGTTGGCCACCTAGCAGAAGCCCACATTTTAGCCCACAAGGCTTTGCTAAGGAGCCCACTTAAATTAAACACTTTCAGCCTTTGCCCCGAAGCTTCAGCGAAGTTTCAGAGGATTCCCAGCCCACTTGCCTTCAGCTTCCCATTCAAGTTTAGCCTTCACGCCGTAGACCCGAGTAGCAAAGACGAGTCAGACCCCGACGGCGAGCAGCACCAGCGAATAGGATTGCTTACCTGGAAAGGCGCCAACTTGTCACACCCCACAAACCTCCAACGCCCTTCAGCAGAAAGGCTACAGCGTCGCTCCTCAGCATCGTACACATAGCCGAAGGTAGCTTCTTGGTACTTTTGCAGAACGGCTATTTCCTTTTTCGCATTTCAAACCCTAAGTCACCGTACGTATAAATTCATCGCTTTAGTGTTTGTAAAGGGGGATTATTTTTTTTGGGATGAAATGAGATAGACTATTTTCTTTGAGGAAGGATAACCGCAGTGTGAATCACACTCAAAGCTGAGTTTGGTCTTTGCCGATTAGGATAAGCCTCCTAGCTTGACAACTCAAGGTTGTTGTTCGAGCTTGTGTTCCACTGTTCTCTCCTCCCTTTCAAGGGTTGGAAACAAGTAGAGAGTGGCCAAACCGATTCCTCTAAGTTGAGACTCTTTCTAAGGGAAGAGTGTTTTGCCGAAAGCCATAATCTTTGCTTATCGGCCGACTTAAGGGTTGTTTGCACATTTGCTTCATTTTCATCATTTTGGACCAGGCCTTCCACTCGAACACACCTCACCCACAGCACAACATTCCCCTAAAACCTCAGTCCATTTGAATCGCATTTGCTTATTTATTTTCATCCTTTTCTTTAAGTTTTCTCGATTTTAGCTGAGCACCAAGGCCCTAACCAATCGTGTCTTGAGTTCTAGTGACCATTGAAGGTCTAGATCGCAACACATTCGTAGCTAGGGCAAAAACTCAAACACGGTTCTATTTCATAGCCTAAAATCCTATGTCCTCGATTTTCCAGCAAAATTCACCCAATTCCTCACCAATCTATCACCACATTCTAATCTATTAGGAATAATTTCATCGTAATTGGAGGTTTCAAATTCAGAAAACTTGAATACACAACACAAATCCTCTCATTTTCCTCTTAATTCAGACGTTCACTGTCCAAGACTCATATGGTCACAAATTCACACCCAAACCTCTCAAATTTTATGACAAAATTGACAGAAATCGAACCCAGTTTGAATTCCACACAATCGGTGTAACACCTCGCATTTTAGCGATAACGATTTTTTGGGTTGTCAGGACGATAAACGGTGGAGTTTCGGTCGGAATCGAGAGCGTAGAATTGGCACAATTAGGTAAAAGATTATTTCGACACCAATGGTGAAAAAAAATGTTAGTAATCCGACCGTAAATGGATTGAATAGCCGTTAGCTTAAAATATTTAAGTGTGACAATGAAATAGTAATTAGTTATTATTATTTAAAAAATGATGAAATAAGTAACAGGGGAGAACCCCCTCTCCCCTCCTTCTCTATTGTTTCTCCCTCTCGCACCGCACGATTTCTCTCCTTCTCGTGGCCATGCTTTTCTTCGACGATCGTTCGTCCAACTGATAGTACCCTCTGTTCTTTCTCCTGTTCCAGGTAAGTTTATATAGTTATAGTTGATTTTGTTTTGGTTTTGGAGTTGAGGAGAAATGTGGTGGATAGAGAATTGGGGTTTTAGGGTTAGAGTGTTTATTGAGTGTAATGTTGATTATTGTGGGCTATTGAGGGTAGATGCAAAGGAATGGTGAGGAAGTGAGCGAATTTGAGCAAGAAACCGAGAACGTCAAAATTTTTTGCCCTAGAACAGGACTGGCTGTGAATTTTTGGCCTAACTACTGACGTTTGTTTAAGAAACCATTTTTGGTAGGTTAAACTAGATTACGATTGGAGCGTTTAGCCGCTGTAATCGTGTGATTCTAATAACCAACGCAAATGTTATGCGCGTTGGAAGTTACGTTAAATTTGGAGCCGAGATAGGGTGGTGAGCGATTTTTTGCGAGTTCGTGGAGTAATGTGCTAGTATGGTGAGTTTAGTGCGTAAGTAGAGTAGTGGGATGCGTTTTGACGGGAAGATGGTTTTTGTTGTAGGTTGAGCAGGTTTTGGGTGAAACGAGGACCACAAAAAGCTATGACGCCAGGTAAGTAGTGTATGCATGTATTTTGCCTAGGTGGTCCTACACCAAGTAATGTTAGGTTGTGTGGGTTGACTGTGATTTGTGTGTGTATTGTTTGACGTGCATCATGTTCTTGAAACGGGAACGAAAATGAATTTGTGCATGGTTTTATATGCGAGCTAGTAGTGCGAAGTGTGGCGAGAACGATGGGTGTGTGGGTAGCTAAGCCCCGTTGCTGAAGAAACCGGGACGGTGGCGACGTGCTAGGACGTGGTGTGGCGAGTGCATCAAGCCTAACCCTGGGATGGCTGCTACGGTGTGCGTGTCGCGTTGTGCAACTATGGCCTCGTTGCTGCAGAAACTAGGACGATGGCGAAGTGCCAGGGAGTGGTGTGGCGAGTGCGTCCAGCCTCTCCCTGGAATGGTTGCGGTGCGTAGAGTGACGCGTTGGTACGGATTGAGGGCCTCGTTGCTGGAGAAACTGGGATGATGGCGACGTGCCAGTGTGTGAGGTGGCGAGAGAGTCCAGCCTCACCATGGTGCGGCCGTACTACGCGGCACTGATTGTGACAACATGAGGGAGGACCTAGAAACCGCATGTGATAAGATTACATTGTTGTTTTATGATTTATATTGCACGACTTACTGAGCGTTAAGCTTATGCTGTGTGTTTCATGGTGTAGGTGCAGGGTTTCCAAGAGGTGAGTTGCCGGAGCCTAGGTGGGACGAAAAGGCAGTTGGCGGCGTGCTATCGTGTGCCAGCAGGCGGAATTCGTCAATGCGAATCGACCCGTGTGGCAAGGTGAGACAGGGTCCTTTGTAGTGAGTTTTGTTAAGTCTATCCCGAGTGTATAGGTTTTGAGGCATAGTTGGGTTTGGGAGCCCATAATCGGAATTTGATGTATAGGTGTATTTTGGAATTTGTTGGAAATGATTATATGAACGATTCAGGCTTCAATCCGTAGTTTTAATTCGAGAAAGTTTTCAAGCCCGTTTTCTTTTGGAACTGCTGTTGTTTTTGGGTTGCTGGTGTGAAGTGTCGACCGAAATCCATAGGTGTCGACCGAAAAGTGTAAATTGGAGGGTAAGTGTCGACCGCGGCCTTCGACTGACGCGGGCAGAGAGGAACGAGCTGTCGACCGGCGACCGTGGGTGTCGACCGGTTAGTGCAAACTCAGCGAGAGTGTCGACCGCGGGTGTCGACCTGCGCGGGCAGAGAGGGTAAAAGTGTTGACTTGTGAAAGCAAGTGTTGACCGCACTACTGGCTGAGCATAGAAGTTTCGACCGGTGATTTCTGGTGTCGACCGACGTGAAGACCCAAGGGGAATGCGGTGTCGACTGGCGTTTGCCAGTGTCGACCGATGGAAACCCTAGACGACCCAGTTGTCAACCGGCATTCGCCAGTGTTGACCGGTGGAAACCCGAGACGCCACAGGTGTCGACCGGCGTTTACAAGTGTCGACCGGTATCTGTATTTATATGTTTTAAAATGGTGAAGTCTATTTAAACTTGTTTTAAACGAGTTTTCCGCTGCGGCTTTTCGTAAATGAATTTTTTGCGAAAAGTGTCAAAATGAGAAGCGAGTGTATGGTTGGCGACACGGGTGTGAGGACAACTCGAGGAAGTTAAAGATGTGGTATCGGAGCGGTAAACGTACCGGAAACGGGTAGGTTTTCGGGGCGTTACAGTTATGGTATCAGAGCTTTTACCCAACAAGAAGTGTGGCCGACGAGCATGTCCGGTCCCTCGGAGGAGGGATGATATTGTGAAGGCAAGAGTGTCTGTCACAATTCCCACACCGCTTGGGAAAAAGGTAGAGGGAATGGTTAATAAGTAGGAAGAGGGTATGTTACGAGTGTAGCAGCCACGGGGTCGACTTTTTTTGATGGATCTCCTAATACCAACAGCCGATGCATGAGAGTGCTCCATCAACTGTAAGTATTTCTAAGAGACCTCGTAGTTTTGTTTTAAACTCATTAAATGTTGTGGTGTACAAGCTTCATGATATGATTAGAGAGACGCGTAGAGCTGTAAGCGATATGGATGACGCCATTAAACAGCTTACTGAGTTTGTCAACCGCCAGTATCAACAACTGAAACGGTTTATGAGTAGGGAGGACCAGGGCAAGTCTAGTGCCCAGACTTCAATGGATCGTGGGGGTGATAGGTTACACAGGCTCAGACCCCAGTGTTCGACGGATCATCTCCGGACCCACTCAGTGCTGAGGAGTGTATTCAAAGTATAGAAGACATGATGAATTACGCCAATGTAGATGAGCAGGACAGGGTATCTAGCGCGGCATTTCACCTGGCCAAGGATGCCCGATTTTGGTGGGATACGGTGAAGGCCACAAGAGATGTGAAGGTCATGACCTAGGTAAAGTTTAAGGCTATATTCTTTGGTAAGTATTTTAGCCACTCGGTCAAGACCCAGAAAATGGTTGAGTTCTCCCAGTTGAGACAGACGGGTACTGTGGCCGAGTATTTGAGACAATTTGAGTCGCTGTCTCGGTTTTTCGGACACTTGGTGAGCCTAGATGGGAACAAAATATACCAGTTCGTGCAATGATTAAAGCCAGACGTATACATGGGCATGCGATTAGCAGGGACGCGAGGGGTGTCCTATGAGAATGTTATGGCCAAGGCATTGGACATCGAGGAAGCGGCAATGAAGCTTCCCAGCTATAGAGAGCTGCATAAGGAACAAACCTAGGAGATATTTCAAAGAGTTGTTGCCACAATTGAGTGGGGAGGAATCGTCCCAACGGAAGAACCTGAAGAGGGCCAGTGATAGTTCGGGCAGCAAGGGAAGCAATAAGCGGCGTCAAGAGTCAGGGCAATTCCCTGTATGCCCTAAGTGCCGAAAGAATCACCCCGGTGAGTGCAGGATAGGCATGAGGCGATGCTACAACTGTGGTGAAGCGGGCCACCTGTCCAGAGATTGTGAGAAGCCGCGACAGAACTGGTGCTTCAATTGCAATAAGGTAGGGCATTTTGCTAAGGATTGCCCGAATTTCAATAAGGCTCCAACGAGGGTGGCGCCGAGGTCTTTGCCCTCATTGAGCCAGATGATGCTGCCCAACCATCTATGATCTCAGGTAATATTTATTTCGAGCATGGCGGCTTATGCCCTTGTTGATACGGATGCCGCGCATTCGTTTGTGTTTACTGTCTTCGTGGTCAAGGTAAATTTAGTGCCTAACTCTTCTGGGCAGTTTTATAGTGTGTGGTTGCCGTCGAGAAGCGACTATGCTTGGATCATGCGATATAGGGTGATAGTGTGGCAGTGGGTCGATTTCTTTTGATTTGAAGACGTGAGGGTTAGATTATGGGATTATAGTTGGACCACTAGGGATGTGAAATGTAGGCACAAGATTATATTCAAGACGGCACGTAGGGTAACCCTTATTGTGAAGCAACAAGGGGAACGGTAATTGGGAGAGTGAAAATATATATGGTTGTATTGGGAAATTAGACTAGTTGCAAGGGGATTTAGAAATCTAAGAATAAGTTAGAAGTCTAAGCACACCAATTCTTGTACTCTTTGTTAAAGGTGTATGGATGGGATGATGATTGTTTGAAGCTCTTATTGGGAGATATTTTGAGAAGTTACGTCGATAAGACAGTGAAGTACCAACAAGGATTGTGAAAAAGGGGTTTAGTTTATCGGTGAAAATTTAGGGGCTTGGAAAATTTTAAATTTTAATAATTAGTCGAAACAAATGTCGCTCGAGCATATCTAGAGTTACATTTTATCGAGGATGCTAATTATGAGTTTGGGAGTTTAAAATTTGTATGAAATTTCTTTGAGAGGGAATATAGGGAAGAAATCCAGTTAGGTGATTCCAGATATTGGGGTTATAGATAATTGGATAGAATTATTATGGGGTTGGGGCCTGAGGACATAAGAATTTAAAGAGATTTGGAGCAATAGTGTAGCATAGTCTACAACAAGTTTGCAAACAATAGGACTCTTGGCGGGTCAATGTGAGAAAGCAAAAACAGTGTTCAGAAACAATCTAAGTTAAAGAGAGTAGCTTAGAATAGTTGAAATGTAAAGCCGGTAGACATGATTGGAGTAAGCAAGTTACGTTTTGAGCGAATTGTAGGCAAGGGAGGCTAGGTATGAGATTAGAATAAAGCAATTAGAGAAGTTGGATTATAACTGATAAAATTAATGAACAGTTGAGTGTAACGTATACAATTGATTTGTGGAAATTGGATAGTGTTCAATACTTAGTCAATGCTGCAATTAGTTATATTGATGATAACAAACGTGGTGATGAGATCTAAATTGGATACATGGTTTTAGAAACTATTGACGGGAGCAACGTGGGGTTAAGAACTTAGTGGATGGACGACTAAAGACTTAAAGTATAAATGGAGCGGAATCGAAGATATGTAAGATGATCACTAGGTGAGGAATGAAGTTAAATACAAGGATGTTAAAGAACTAAAAGTTTAAGGTAGACTTGACATTGCTCAGAGAGAGGGTCGGTATCTGAGATAGTGGACTCTCGGGTGTCGATGTTGGGAAACTATTGTTGCGCAAATTTTGGAAACAAAATTTTTTAAGTAGGTAAGAATGTAACACCTTGTATTTTAGCGGTAACGATTTTCGGGTTGTTGGGACGATAAACGGAGGAGTTTCAGTCAGAATCGACAGCGGAGAATTGAAATTATTAGGTAAAAGATTAATTCGGCACCAACAGTGAAAAAAAAATTTTAGTAATCCAATTGGTAATAGATTGAATTGCCATTAGATTAAAAGATTTAATTATGAGTATAAAATAGTAATTAGTTATTATTATTATTATTTAAAAAAAAGGATAAAATAAGTAACAGGGGAGAGGGATCGTAGGAACCCCTCCCCCCTCCTCCTTCATTCTCTATTGTTTCTCCATCTTCGACAATCATTCGTCTAACCGATAGTACCCTCTGTTCTTTCTCTTGTTCCTGGTAAGTTTGCGTAGTTATAGTTGATTTTGTTTTGGTTTTGGAGTTGAGTAGAAATGTGGTGGATAGAGAATTGGGGTTTTAGGGTTAGAGTTTTTATTTAGTGTAATATTGATTATTGTGGGTTACTGAGGATAAATGTGAAGGAATGGTGAGGAAGTGAGCGAATTTGAGCGACAAACCGAGAACGTCAAAATTTTATGCCCTAGAACGGGACTGGCTGTGAATTTTTGGCCTAACTACAGACGTTCGTTTAAGAAACCATTTTTGGTAGGTTAATCTAGATTACTATTGGAGCGTTTAGCCGCTGGAATCGTGTGATTCCGATAACCGACGTAAAAGTTATACGCGTCGGAAGTTAGGTTGAATTTGGAGCCGAGATAGGGTAGTGAGCGATTTTGGTGAGTTCATGGAGTGTTGTGCTAGTATGGTGAGTTTAGTGCGTAAGTAGAGTACTGGGATGCGTTTTGATAGGAAGATGGTTTTTGTTGTAGCTTCATAAGATTTTGGGTGCGACGAGCACCACGAAAAGCTAAAACGGCAATTAAGTAGTGTATGGATGTGTTTTGCCCAGGTGGGCCTACACCCAGGATCGTTAGGTTATGTGGGTTGACTATGATGTGCATGTGTATTGTTTGACATGCATCATGTTTTTGAAACGGGAACGAAAATGAATTTGTGCATGGTTTTATGTGCGAGCGAGTAGTGCGGAGTGTGGCGAGGACGATGGGGTTGTGGGTAGCTAGACCCCGTTGTTAGAGAAACCGGGACAGTGGCGACGTGCCAGGGCATGGTGTGGCGAGTGCATCCACCCTCACCCTTGGATGGCTGCTACGGTGTGCGTGTGGCGGTGTGCAACTATGGCCTCGTTGCTGGAGAAACTAGAACGATGGCGACGTGGCAGCGGGTGGTGTGATGAGTGCGTCCAGCCTCACACTAGAAAGGTTGTGGTGCATAGAGTGACGCGTTGGTACGGATTGAAGGCCTCGTTACTAGAGAAACCGGGACGATCGCGACGTGCTATGGTGTGAGTTGGCGAGAGAGTCCAGCCTCACCATGGTGCGGCTGTACTACGCGACACTGGTGGTGACAACATGAGCAAGGACGTAGAAAACGCATGCGATAGGATTGCATTGTTGTTTTACGATTCATATTGCACTACTTACTGAGCGTTAAGCTTATGTTGTGTGTTCTGTGGTGTAGGTGCATAGTTTCCAGGAGGTGAGTTGCCGGAGACTAGGCGGGACGAATAGGCAGTTGGCGGCATGTTACCGTGTGCCGGCAAGCGGAATTCGTCAATGCGAATCGACCCATGGGGCAAGATGAGACGGGGTCTTTTGTAGCGAGTTTTGTTGAGTTTATGCCGAGTGTATAGGTTTTGAGGCATAGTTGGGTTTGGGAGCCCAAAATCAGAATTTGATGTATATGTGTATTTTGGAATTTGTTGGAAATGATTATATGAACGGTTTAGGTTTCAATCAGTAGTTTTAATTCAAGGAATTTTTTGAGCCCGTTTTCTTTTGGAACTACCGTTATTTTTGGCTTGCTGGTGTGAAGTGTCGACCGAACTCCATAGGTGTCGACCGGTTAGTGCAAATGGGAGGGTGAGTGTCGACCGCGGGGTTCGACCGACGCCGGCAAAGAGGAACGTGGTGTCGACCGATTAGTGCAAACTCAACGATAGTGTCGACCGCGGGGGTCGACCTGCGCGGGCAGAGAGGGTCAAAGTATCGACCTGCAAAAACAAGTGTCGACCGCAATCCTAGCTGATCATAGAAGTGTCGACCGGTAATTTCTAGTGTCGACCGACGTGAGGACCCAAGGGGAATGCAGTGTCGACAGGCGTTCGCCAGTGTCGACCGATGGAAACCCGAGATGACCCAAGTGTCGACCGGCGTTCGCCAATGTCGACCAATGGAAACCCGAGACGTCCCAGGTGTCGACCGGCATTTAGAAGTGTCGACCGGTTTCTGTATTTCTTTGTTTTAAAATGGTGAAGTATATTTAAACCGGTTTTAAACGAGTTTTCCTCTGCGGCTTTTCGTAAATGATTTTCGAGGAACTAAAAGTCTTGAATTTTGTGCGAAAGTGCCAAAATGAGAAGCGAGTGTTTGGTTGGTGACCCGGGTACGGAGACAACTCGAGGGAGTTAAAAATGTGGTGCGTTGAACATACCAGAAACGGGTAGGTTTTTGGAGTGTTACAGTTATGGTATCAGAGCTTTTACCCAACTAGAAGTGTGGCCGACGAGAATATCGGGTCTCTCGAAGGAAGGGTGATATTGTGAAGGAAACAGGGACTGTCACAATTCCCACACCGCTTGGGGAAAAGGTAGAGGGGACGGTTAATAGGTGGCAAGAGGGTATGTTACGAGTGTAGGAGCCACGGGGTCGACGTCGTTTGCTGGATCTCATAATACCACCAGCCGATACATGGGAATGCTCTACCAACGGTAAGTATTTCTTAGAGCCCTTGTAGTTTTGTTTTAGACTCATTAGATGTTGTGGTGTACAGGCTTCATGATATGGTTAGAGAGACACGTAGAGCTGTAGGCGATATGGATGATGCCATTAGACAGTTTACTGAATTGGTCAACTGCAGTCTAAACAACTGAAGCGGTTTATGAGTAAGGAGGACCAGGGCCAGTCTAGTGCCCAGACTTCAATGGATCGTGGGGGTGATAGGTTACACAGGCTCAGACCCCCAGTGTTCGACGGATCATCTCCGCACCCACTCAGTGCTGAGGAGTGGATTCGAATTATGGAAGACATGATGGATTACGCTAAGGTAGATGAGCATAACAGAGTATCTAGTGCGGCATTTCACCTGGCTAAGGATGCTCGATTTTGGTGAGAAACTGTGAAGGCCACGAGAGATGTGAAGGTCATGACCTGGGAACAGTTTAAGGCTATATTCTTTGGTAAGTATTTTAGCCACTCGGTCCGGACCCAGAAAATGGTTGAGTTCGCCCAGTTGAGACAGATGGGTACTGTGGCAGAGTATGTGAGACAATTTAAGGTGCTGTCTCGGTTTGCCAAACACTTTGTGAGCCTAGATGAGAACAAAGTACACCAGCTCGTGCAAGGATTAAACCCAGACGTATACATGGGCATGCAAATAACAGGGAAGCGAGGGGTGCCTTATGAGGATGTTGTGGCCAAGGCATTGGACATCGAGTAAGCGGCAATGAAGCTTCCCAACTATAGAGAGCTGCCTAAGGAACAACTTAGGAGATATTTCAAAGAGTTGTTGCCATAATTGAGTGGGGAGGAATCGTCCCAACAAAAGAACTTGAAGAGGGCCAGTGATAGCTCGGGCAGCCAGGGAAGCAATTAGCAGCCTCAAGGGTCAGGGCAGTTCCCTGTATTCCCTAAGTGCCGAAAGAATCACCCTGGTGAGTGCAGGATGGGCGTGAGGCGATGCTACATGATAGTGAAGAAGGTGAAGTACCAATAAGGATTGTGAAAAGGGGGTTTAGTTTATCGGTGAAAATTTAAGGGCTTAGAAAATTTCTTGAAGAAAATTTAAGGGCTTAGAAAACAAAAGAACTTGAAGAGGGCCAGTGATAGCTCGGGCAGCCAGGGAAGCAATTAGCAGCCTCAAGGGTCAGGGCAGTTCCCTGTATGCCCTAAGTGCCGAAAGAATCACCCTGGTGAGTGCAGGATAGGCGCGAGGCGATGCTACAAGACGGTGAAGTACCAATAGGGATTGCGAAAAGGGGGTTTAGTTTATTGGTGAAAATTTAAGGCTTAGAAAATTTTAAATTTTGATAATTAGTCGGAACAAATGTCGCTCGAGGATATCTAGAGTTACATTTTATCGAGGATGCTAAGTATGAGTTTGGGAGTTTAGAATTTGTATGAAATTTCTTTGAGAGGGAATATAGGGAAGAAATCCAGTTAGGTGATTCCAAATATTGGGGTCATAGATAATTGGATAGAATTATTATAGGGTTGGGGACTGAGAACATAAGAGTTTAAAGAGATTTGGAGCAATAGTGTAGCATAGTCTACAACAAGTTTGCAAACAATAGGACTCTTGGGCGGGTCAATGTGAGAAAGCAAAAACAGTGTTCATAAACAATCTAAGTTAAAGAGAGTAGCTTACAATAGTTCAAATGTAAAGCTGGTAGTAGTGATTGGAGTAAGGAAGTTAAGTTTTGAGTGAATTGTAGCCAAGGGAGGCTAGGTATGAGATTAAAGGAATTAGAGAAGTTGGACTATAACTGATAAAATTAATGAACAGTTGAGTGTAACGTACACAATTGATTTGTGGAAATTGATAGTGTTCAATACATAGTCAATGCTGCAATTAGTTAGATTGATGATAACAAACACGGTCATGAGACCCAAATTGGATACATGGTTTTAGAAACTATTGACGGGAGGAACGTGGGGTTAAGACCTTAGTGCATGGACGACTAAAGTCTTAAAGTATAAAAGGAGCGGACTCGAAGATATGTAAGATGATCACTAGGTGAGGAATCAAGTTAAATACAAGGATGTTATAGAACTAAAAGTTTAAGGTAGACTTGACATTGCTCGGAGAGAGGGTTTGGATATGAGATAGTGGACTCTCGGGTGTCGATGTCGGGAAACTATCGTTGTGCAAATTTTGGGGACAAAATTTTTTAAGGAGGGGAGGATGTAACACCCCGTATTTTAGCAGTAACAATTTTTGGTTTGTCGGGATGATAAACGGCAGAGTTTCGGTCGGAATCGAGAGCGGAGAATTGGTACTATTAGGTAAAATATTATTTCGACATCAATGGTGAAAAAAAAATTTTAGTAATCCAACCGAAAATTGATTGAATGGCCGTTAGATTAAAAGATTTAAGTGTGATAATTAAATAGTAATTAGTTATTATTATTATTATTATTATTATTTAAAGAAAAAGGATAAAATAAGTAACAGGGGAGAGAAATCGAAGGGACCCCCCCCCCCCCCCCCCTTCTCTGCTGTTTCTCCCTCTCCCACCACCCGGTTTATCTCCTTCCCGTGGCTAAGCTTTTCTTTGACGATCGTTCGTACAACCAATAGTTCCCTCCGTTCTTTCTCCTGTTCCTAGTAAGTTTATGTAGTTATAATTGATTTTGTTTTGGTTTTGGAGTTGACGAGAAATGTAGTGGATAAAGAATTGGGATTTTAGGGTTAAAGTGATTATTGAGTGTAATGTTGATTATTGTGGGTTATTGAGGGGAAATGCGACGGAACAGTGAGGAAGTGAGCGAATTTGAGCGAGGAACCGAGAACGTCGAAATTTTATGCCCTAGAACGGGACTGGCTGTGAATTTTCGACCTAACTACGGACGTTCGTTTAAGAAACCCTTTTTGGTAGGTTAAACTATATTACGATTGGAGCGTTTAGTAGTTGGAATCGTGTGATTTCGATAACCGACGTAAAAGTTATGCACGTTGGAAGTTAGGTTGAATTTGGAGCGGAGATAGGGTGGTGAGCGATTTTAGCGAGTTCGTGGAGCGTTGTGCTAGTATGGTGAGTTTAGTGCATAAGTGGAGTAGTGGGATGTGTTTTGACGGGAAGATGGTTTTTGTTGTAGGTCGAGCAGGTTTTGGGTGAGACGAGCACCACGGAAAGCTATGACGCCGTTAAGTAGTGTATGCATGCATTTTGCCCAGGTGTGCCTACACCAAGGAATGTTAGGTTGTTTGGGTTGACTGTGATGTCCGTGTGTATTATTTGACATGCATCATATTTTTGAAACGGGAACGAAAATGAATTTGTGCATGGTTTTAAGTGCGAGCGAGTAGTGCGGAGTGTGGCGAGGACGATGGGTGTGTGGGTAGCTAGGCCCCGTTGCTGGAGAAACCGGGACGGTGGTGACGTGCCAAGGCATGGTGTGGCGAGTGCGTCCAGCCTCACCCTGGGATGGCTGCTGCGGTGTTCGTGTGGCGGTGTGCAACTATGGCCTTGTTGCTGGAGAAAACAGAACGATGGCGACGTGACAAGGGGTGGTGTGGCGAGTGCGTCCAGCCTCACACTGGAATGGTTGCGTTGCGTAAAGTGACGCATTGGTACGGATTGAGAGCCTCGTTGCTAGAGAAACCGGGACGATTGCGACGTCCCAGGGTGTGAGAACGCTAGAGAGTCCAACCTCCCCATGGTGCGGCTGTACTACACGGCACTGGTTGTGACAACATGAGCGAGGACGTAGCAACCGCATGTGATAGGATTGTATTGTTGTTTTACGATTCATATTGTACTACTTACTGAGCGTTAATCCTATGTTGTGTGTTCCGTGGTGTAGGTGCAGAGTTTCCAAGAGGTGAGTTGTCGGAGCCTAGGCGAGACGAATAGGCAGTTGGCGGCGTGCTACCGTGTGCCGGCAGGCGGAATTCGTCAAGGCGAATCGACCGGTGGGGTAAGATGAGATGGGGTGCTTTGTAGTGAGTTTTGCTAAGTGTATGCCGAGTGTATAGGTTTTGAGGCATAGTTGGGTTTGGGAGCCCATAATCGGAATTTGATGTATAGGTGTATTTTGGAATTTGTTGGAAATGATTATATGAACGGTTCAGGTTTCAATCGTTAGTTTTAATTCGAGGAAGTTTTCGAGCCCGTTTTCTTTTGGAACTGCTGTTATTTTTGGGTTGGTGGTGTGAAGTGTCGACCGAAGTCCACAAGTGTCGACCGGTCAGTGTAAATGGGAGGGTGAGTGTCGATTGCAGGTTTCGACTGACGCGTGCAGAGAGGAACGAGGTGTCGACGGGCGACCATGGGTGTCGACCGGTTAGTGAAAACGCAGCGAGAGTGTCGACCGCGGGGGTCTAGCTATGCGGGCGGAGAGGGTCAAAGTGTCGACCTGTGAAAGCAAGTGTCGACCGCACTCCTAGCTGAGTATAGAATTGTCGACCGGTGATTTCTGGTGTCGACCGCCGTGAGGACCGTCGACCGGCGTTCGCCAGTATCAACTGATGGAAACCCGAGGCGACCCAGGTGTCGACCGATGGAAATCTGAGATGACACAAGTGTCGACCGACGTTTACAAGTGTTGACCCGTTTCTGTATTTCTGTGTTTTAAAATGGTGAAGTCTATTTAAATCGGTTTTAAATGAGTTTTCCGCTACGATTTTTCATAAATGATTTTCGAGGAACTAAAAGTCTTGAATTTTGTGAAAAAATGTCAAAATGAGAAGCGAGTGTATGGTTGGCGACCCGAGTTCGGGGACGAATCAGGGGTGTTAGAGATGTGCTATCGCAGCGGTGAACGTACCTTAAATAGGTAGGTTTTTGGGGCGTTACAATCGGTAATCAACAAAGAGGTAGAACAGCAACTAACCAAGAGCTCTTCTGCGTGGGAAAGGAAACCAGAGGAAGGCTCGGTCACCTGCGAAGAGAAGGCCGAAAAGCTGGTGTGAAACCGTCACCAGAGGAGGGGCTGTCGTCGAGGTCTCCTTCACCGCGTTGTGCTCGGGTTCCTCGATTGGGGAGAAGAGAAACGCGAATGGATTCTTACCGAAGCCATTTGTGTTTTAACAAATTTTTTTTATTAATTTATTGTTACGCCCTTACGTCTTTAATCATTTGAAATTCCGTCAAGTCACGTTCTTTCGTCTTTAAAATTTTGAAATTTTCTTCGGAGTTCATTTCTAACTTTTCTCTAATTAATTAATCTGTTAGAATCTCTCGCTGAACTTACACGGGACCTTAATTAGCACTGTAAAATTTTCGGGTTAATACATTTCTCCCACCTTATAAGAATTTTATCCTCAAAATTTACGTATCGCATAGCTTGGGTACTGTTTCTCAATGTGCTACCGCCTTTCCCTAGCGGTCTCTTACACGTTGTGATTGCGCCACAAAACTTTGATCCAGGGAATCTGTTTATTGCGCAACACTTTCACGGCTGACCTTAGTATCCTCACTAGCTTCTCCTTATAAGTCAGTGTAAGTTGAATCTCTATTTCCTGCTGTGCTACCACCTAAGAAGGGTCATGCATGCACTTACTCAACATAGAAACATGGAAGACATCGTGAATGACATCCATTGAATAGGGCAACTAAAGTATGTAGGTAGTTCTCCCAATCATCTTCACGATCGAAAATGGTCTGACATAATGATGGTTGAGCTTCCCTATTTTCCCAAATCTGACCACTCCTTTGAATGGGAAGATCTTCAAAAACACCTCGTCGCCTTTGTTGAACTCCAATTCTCGTCGCCTTTAATCTGCATAACGTTTCTGCCGACTTTAAGTTGTTTCAATCCTCTTCCTTATAATAGCAATCTTGTCGACAGTTTGCTGCAGTATCTCCGGACCTACAAGTCTTGCCTCTCCAACTTCATCCCAGTAGAATGGCGACCTACATTTCCTCCCGTAAATAGCTTCGTACGGTGTCATACCAATGGTTGATTGATAGCTATTATTGTACGAGAATTCCACCAATGGCAAGAATCTGCTCCAAGTTGCCTGAAACTCCAATACACAGGCCCTTAGCATATCCTCCAAGATCTGTATAGTTTGCTCTGACTATCCATCGGTCTGCGGATGAAAGGTCATACTAAAATACAATATGGTACCCTTAGCATTATGTAGACTTTTCCAAAACTTTGACGTAAACCTAGGGTCTCAGTCAAACACTATCGACACCGAGATTCCATGCAATCTGACCACCTCCTGAATGTATAACTGTGCGAATTGATCCATGGAATAAGTCATCCCAGTAGTGAGATGACTTTGTCATCCTGTCAACTATCAGCTAGATCGTATCATGGCCCTTAGCGGTCTCCAGCAAACCAACCACAAAATCCATAGTAATACGCTCTCATTTCTACTCCGATATAGGCAGTGGCTGAAGCGTACCCAACGGTCTATGATGTTCTGCCTTTACCTGCTGGCTCACCACGCAAGTCTCAACATACTTGGCTACCTCCCGCTTCATGTTAGCCCACCAATAGTGCTGCTTCAAATCCCTGTACATTTTAGTGCTCTTGGGATGTAAGGAGAAAGAAGACGAGTGGGCTTCTGACCATATTTCCTTCCTCAGCTCCTCATCCTTCATAATGTACCACCTATCTCGAAACTTCAAAATCTCATCCTCTGAATAGCTGAACTCGGAATTAACATTGGCCTCTATACTCAATTTCAGCTCATTGCACTCAAAATTATTCTCTTAGGCCTGCTTGATTCTATCCAGGATAGTCAGCCTCAAAGACATTGCCGAGAGTGTGGCTGCTAAATTGGAAATACTCTCTAATCCAAACTGCCAAATTTCCACATTCAGCTCTGTAGGCGCTTCAGAAATCATAGCAGACGTTGAAGCTGATACTCGGCTCAAGGCATCTGCTACCACATTCGCCTTTCCTGGATGATATTTGATTTCCAAATCATAGGTTTTAACAAGTTCGAGCCACCTCCGCTGCCTCATGTTCAGCTCCTTCTGCGTAAAATGTACTTCAAACTCTGGTGGTCTTAAAATATTTCACATTGCTGCCCACACAGATAATGTCTCAAAATTTTCAATGCGAAGAGCACGTCTACTAACTCCAAGTCATGTGTGGGGTAATTCTGCTCGTAGGTCCTTAATTGCCTGGAAGCGTAGGCAATCACATTCCCAACCTGCATCAATATGCATCTCAAGCCTATCCTGTATGCATCACAATATATACTAAACTTCTCACCCACCACTGGCAGCATCAATATAGGGGTCGTAGTCAACTTCTGCTTCAATGTTTGGAAGCTGCCTTCACACTCATCGGACCATACATACTTCACACCCTTCCTAGTCAATCAAGTCAAAGGGACTGCAATCTTGGAGAATCCCTCTATGAATCTCTAATAGTACCTAGTCAATCCCAAAAAATTGCGAATCTCGTTGGCATTGGTCGGTCGCGACCACTCCTTCACGACTTGAACCTTCACCGGATCAACTAAAATACCTTCACAGGAAATGACGTGCCCAAAAACGTTAACCATATACAGACAAAACTCGCACTTAGAGAACTTAGCATACAACTGGTGTCATCCCAAGGTCGTCAGCATGATCATCAAGTGTTCCCTATACTCCTCGCTCCGCGAGTAAATCAGAATGTAATCAATGAATACAATAACAAATTTGTCCAAATACTCCCAGAACACTCGGTTCATCAAGTCCATAAAGGCTGCAGGGGCGTCAGTTAGCCCAAATGACATCACAAAAAACTCGTAGTACCCATACAGCGTTCGAAAAGCAGTATTCGGGATGTCTTCCTCCTTAACCTTATAGTAGTCTGACCTCAGATCAACCTTAGAAAACACCTGTAACAAGTTGTCTATCCTTGGTAATGGGTATTTATTCTTCACCGTCAGTTTATTCAGCTCCCTATAATCAATGCACATACGTAGTGATCCATCCTTCTTCTTGACGAAAAGCACCGGCGCACCCCATAGTGAGAAACTAGGGCGTATAAAGCCCTTATCCGTCAACTCCTCTAATTGCGCCTTCAACTCCTTCAGCAAGGTAGACGCAACCTGTAAGGATTCTTACACACTGGCTCAGCACCAGGGTATACGTCAATAACGAACGTGATCTCCCAGTCAGGGGGCAGACCTGGCAAATCCTCGAGGAACACCGCCGGAAAATCTTGTACAATGAGAATGTCCTGTAGTTGAATTTCTCTCTGCAACTGCATGTCTATCACACTAGCCAAGAACCTCATACATCTGTCCTGCAACAACTGCTGGGCTCTCATAGAAGACACAGTAGAAATCCTGTTCGAATCCCTCCCCGTCCTGAAAGAGTAGCTGTCCACGCTCGAGGGTTGAAAATGGATCTCCTTGGTCCTGCAATCTATCGTGGCACAGTGTCTAAATAACTAATCTATCCCCAAGATGACCTCATACCCCTTCATGTCGAGTATAATAAGATTGGCATATAGTTGCTTCTCTCCCACTGTCACTATATCGCTCATACCACCTGATCAGAATAAAGACGCTCTGCTGATGGCAACATCAAATCATAAAACTCTCCATAAGAGCTATGCATTAAATTTGCCTTAACCACAAAGGCAAATGATACGAATGAGTGTGTAGCACCTATATCAATCAAAGTATAAGTTGCAACTCCCAGAATAAATATACTACCTGAAATCACTGAGGGCTGGGAGGCATCATCAGGCTCAATGAGGGCAAAAACCCTCAGCGTTACTCTCGCTTGGGCCTTGCTCAAGGCTGGGTAGTTCCTGGCAAAGTAACCAGGTTTGTTGCAGTTGTAGCATCGCCTCTGATTCAGTTTCGAGCAATCTTTGATGTAATGTCCCACCATGTTTCACCTGAAACATCGATTGGCTGCTGCGGTGTTCGTGTGGCGGTGTGCAACTATGGCCTTTTTGTTGGAGAAAACAGAACGATGGCGACGTGATAGGGGGTGGTGTGGCGAGTGCGTCCAGCCTCACACTGGAATGGTTGCGTTGCGTAAAGTGACGCATTGGTACGGATTGAGAGCCTCGTTGCTAGAGAAACCGGGACGATTGCGACGTCCCAGGGTGTGAGATGGCTAGAAAGTCCCACCACGTTTCACCTGAAACATCGATTGGTGTCCACTTTACACTCACCAAGGTGGCTCTTCTTACACTTCAGGCATAAGGGAAACTGTCCCGATCTCTGTAGCCGCTTGCTACTGCCCTGACTATCACTGGACCTCTTTAGGCCCTTCTGCTGCTGTTGTTGCCGATCTTTGGGTTGTTGAGGCAATATCTCCCTGCAAAATTTCCTGGGCTGCTCTCTAGGTAGCTCCTTGTGGCTAAGAAGCTTTAATCTAGCTTCCTGAATGTCTAGGGCCTTAGCAAGCACTTTCTCGTAAGGAACATCTTGCGTCCTCGCTATCTTGATGCCCATGTAGATATCCGGCTTCAGGCTCTGCACAAATTGGTGTACCTTATTCTCGTTCAGGCCCACCAGGTGACTCGCAAACCAAGGCAGCGCCTCAAACTGCCTCACATACTCGAGCATAGTACCCGTTTGTTTCAACTAGGCAAACTCAACCATCTTTATGATCCTTACTGAGTGGCTGAAATACTTGCCAAAGAACATTGTCTTGAACTCCTCCCAAGTCATAATCTTCACGTCGGTGGTGGCTTTCACTGAATCCCACCAAAACCAACCATCCTTGGCTAGGTGGAATACTGCACGGGAAACCCTCTCTTGATCATCCATCTTGGCATAATCTAGCATGTCCTGCATACTTCGAATCCACTCCTCAACACTGAGTGGGTCCAAAGATAACCCGTCAAACATTGGGGTTCGCAGTCTATGAAACCTGTCTACCCTGTGGTCTGCCGTAGCATTACCGCTAGACTGACTCTAATACTCTCTGATCATAAACCGCTTCAGCTACTGAAACGGGCGGTTAACTAGTTTGGTAAGCTGCCTAATGGCATCGTCCCTCTCATTTATAACTCTGCACGGCTCTCTAACCATGACACTAATTCTGTACAAAACAACATCTACTAAGTCTAAATGAAACTACGAAGGTTCTAAGAAATACTTACAGTTGATGGAGCACTCTCATGCAGTGGCTGGCGGTGTTAGGTAATCTAATGAATGACGTCGACCCCATGGCTCTGATACCATCACTGTAGTGCCCTAGAAACCAGTAGTTTTCGGTTCACTCTGATACCATCACTGTAGCGCCCCGGAAACCCACTAGTTTCCGATTTGCTCTGATACCATCACTGTAGCACCTCGAAATTATCTCCGGACTCGGGTTGCTAACCATACTCTTACTTATGAAATCGAACAAAATTCATGTAAAATTTAAAACTTTGTTCCCCAACTTAAAACGACACCTTTGAAAACGTTTAAAAACATCGCGATGGAAGACTTTAAGCAAAATCAATTTAAATGAAGTTTCAAGTTTGAAAACAAAGAAAAAAGGAATCTCGGTCGACCTCTGTAAGCTTCGGTCAACACCTGACCCATTCTGCACCCAAGGGTCGACACCTATATACATAAGTGGACACCTCGGTTGCCTCTGTTTGCATAGGTCGACACTTGTTTGCATCGGTCGACACACTAATTCTCTCTGTTCGCCCTGGTCGAACCTTGCGGTCAAAACCTCTATGTTCATTTCACTAACAGATCGACACATGTTTTCACAGGTCGACACCATAATTCTCTCTGTTTGCACCGGTCGAACTTTGTGGTCAATACTTTTACCATTTTTAAACTAACCGGTCGACACCTAGTTTGGTTCTGTCTCGTAGGTCGACCCTTGCGGTCGACATTCTCCTAGTTTGATCAACACCTACGCGTGTAAGTCAACACTTTACACCAGTAGCTTTAAATAAAAACTTCAAACGCAGGAAAAGAAAACAAACAACAAAACATTTCAATCCTTTAAAACCAAAATATGGACTTTTATACCATTAGCTCCCAAATGGTTTCAAAATATAACTATATATCGTTCAACTACTAGCGTTTAAAAATCTATCTAATGAAAATGAAGAAAATCCACACTATAAGGCAATGTAATTCCCATATGTATAAATATACACACGTATCACCAAAATCGCTCAAAACGCCTCTCAAAACCCTAAACCCCATCCATACCAGTCTAACTCCACGGGTCATGTTGCCCTAACAAACTCCATCTGCCGGTGCATGGTAGTGTGCTGCCAACTGTCCGCTACTCCTTGCTAGGCTCGGAAAACTCACCCTCCTGATCAACGGTACCTATACCATAAAACACATGTCAGCATAAGGCTTAGTAAGTAGTGCGATATGAAATGTAAAACAGTTAATGCAGCCCTATTACATGCAATCTTTACTTTCACACTGATGTTGTTGTTTTCTATCATCGTTCGTACAATTCTCTTACAGAGTTGAGAAACGGATCAATCTTCCCAAATCAATTATCATACTGCGTCGAAGGGCGAATCACTTCCTTGGAGGCGACGTCGTACAACCGCCCCAGGTAGTTGGCCCTTACGCCACACTGCCCCTGACACATCGCCACCATCCCATCTTAACCAGTAATGAGGCCCAAAAGCTGGACACGCGTCTTATATCAACGATTCTCTTACAGAGTTGGGAAGCGGATCAGGTTTCCCAAGTCAATTCTCTTTCTATCGTTGAAGGGCGAATCACTTCCTTCGAGGCCGTGTAACCATTTTCCTCACCGTTCTCATATCACACCTCACATTCGTACTTAAAACCTTGCTCAAATTCATTTTTGTTACACTTTTCAAAACATGATGCATGACTAAAACAAAACATGCGAAACATACAACACATACACATCATCCCTACTGTTCTATGATGTAGGCCCATAAGGGCAATCCACATGCAAACACTACTTACCTGACCTTTTGAGCTTCTGTCGTGATCGGCATCTATTCAACACTCGGGCTCAACCTATCACATAACCAATTCACATCAAATTTCATCCTAAAACTCATCCTGCGTACTAGAATTACAACTACTAACTCAACTCATCAGAATCCGACCAAAATGGCTCACTAACATCATCTAGGCCAAAATCAACCACTTCGAACGCGCATAACTTTTTCTACGATTATTTGAATCGCACGATTCCAGCAACTAAATGATCCTCTAATAATCTAATTTGACATACCAAAAGGAATTGCTAAAACAAACATTTGTAGCTAGGGCGAAAACTCAAAAGTGGTTCTTTTTCAGAACCTAAAATCCTATATCCTCGGTTTTCCTGCAAAATTCACTCAATTCCTCACCAATCCACACATTCTAACCTGTTAGGAATAATCTAATCATAATTAGAGGTTTCAAATTCAGAAAACCTGAATACACAGCACAAATCCTCTCGGTTTCCCTCTAAATTCATACGTTCATTGTCCAAGGCTTATACATTCACAAATTCACCCCTAAACCTCTCAAATTTAATCACAAAATCGACAGAAATCGAGCCCAATTTGAATTCCACACAATCGGTCATCAACAGAGAGGGAGAAGAGCAACTAACCGAGAGCTCTTCTCCGTGAGAAATGAAACCAAAGAAAGGCTCGGTCACCGCCGAAGAGAAGGCCAAAAAGCTGGCATGAAACTATCACCGGAGGAGGGGCTGTCATTGGGGTCTCCTTCACCGCGTCGTGTTCGGGTTCCTCGGGTGGGGAAAAGAGAAACATGAATGGCTTCTCACCGAAGCCATTCCTGTTTTAACAATTTTTTTTATTTTATTAAATTATCGTTATGCCCTTACGTGTTTAATTCTTAAAAATTCCATCAAATCATGTACTTTCGTCTGTAAAATTCAGAAATTTTCTTCGGACTGCATTCCTTACTTTTCTCTAATTAGTTAATCCGTTTGAATCTTTCGCTAAACTTACACGGGACCTTAATTAGCACAGTAAAATTTTTGGGTTACTACACATAGAACGCGTAACTGTTGTCTCCTTCTTTAGAACATTGTTTTCCTTGGTTTGGTAAACCGCTCGGTCGACACTTCACAACCTTGTTGCTTTTTTTTTTTTTTTTTGCTTATTGAAATTTGCAAGCAAGGTGTCAACCGGTCTGGGCAAAGTGTCAACTGATTTGGAATATTCACTAGAATATTTCCTTCAAATTTGCCTTTAATTTCAGTTTTTTAGTCAATTAGTTTCGCAATACTTTTTGCATCCTTAAACTTTTGATAATAAATCATCTTTCAAAATACGTTATTAATAAAAAAAAAAAAGTAGCAATACAAACATAAATATTTCTCTAGTAACTAGAGTCAATTCTTTCTTACTCTTATGATCATTTGGTGATCGTTGTCTACTTAATTTCAATGTGATATAGGCTTACCATGATAGAGATTGAAAGAGGCTGGGTGGAGGCTTGTGGCTTAGAGTCAAGATAATACGTTTTTATGGTTAGGTTTTTTTATAAATATGTGATTTCTGTCACGCCCCGAAAACTCACCACGATTCTCGGTTTGCTAACCACTACTAATAACTGCTCTTACTCATGATCCACCGATAAAATTCGTTTAAAAATTTGAAACCTGTTTTTCGACTTGAAACGATACTTTTAAAATCGACTGAAAACCTCGCAGGGAAACACTCTTGGTTAAAAATCATTTTAAATAAAATATCATTTAAACACATTAACAGACATTTTCGGTCAACCCCTGCCGTCATCGATCGACACTTCGTACGTCTCTGCCAGCACAGGTCAACCTCCTTCTACTCACCCTCAAACCGATCGACACTTCTCTTTAGCAATCAACACTTCAATACTCTCTATTTCCATCGGTCGACCCTCGCGGTCGACACCTCTACCATCTCCTTCATTTCCGGTCAACACCTACAGCCATAGGTCGACACCTTAATCCTCTCTGTCCGTGCAGGTTGACACTCGTGGTCGACACTGCTGCCATTTTTCACACTACCAGTCGACACCTACAACCATAGGTCGACACTTACTTCGGCTCTGCCCGCGGAGGTCGACCCTCGCGATCGACACTTGCAGGGTCTAGTCGACCACTAAGCCTATCGGTCGACACTTCCCTCACAGAACCTCAATTTTTCCGAATACAATCAATTTCGTCTTGACGGTAAAAACAACGAAACCATCATCCTTACAATCAACTGAAAATTGTTAAATACATCTAGACTACTACTGAACATTTGAATTTTATTTTCTTTGCAAAATTACTCAAAACGACTCCGACTCGATCTCTACACCCGTACCTATGAATACCGCGTTAAAACTGCCCTAACAGCCAGCTGGATCATCCACGAGCGTGCTACTCCAACTTCCTTTTAGTTCTAGGCTCCCTCTGAGTACTCACTTGCTATCACTTCGTCACCTACATCACATAACTCAACTATTAGCCTAATGCTAAGTAATGGACATAAACACACACTAAATCAAACACCCCTTAACACATGCAGTTTCTACAGTTTCGTCTCTACGTTCGTTTTTGTCTCTTTTCTACATCTTTTTTATCTTTTTACTACTGAATTCTTCTTTACGCGCTAGACCAAGGTGACCTATTTCACGGTCTCCCTCATAGGACAGAGCCAACCTTAGCCTAGTAAAGTGGTACTACTTGCAATCTCCATCATAGGAACAAGGCCACCACACAAAGCGGGACGGCCCCCCTCATAGGACCATGCAACTCAACCACCCAACCTTCGTTATCTACTTACGTATCTTCTCAATTTCATTCTGCACTACTCACATCCTACTGTTTTCGTAACATAAATACATGGAAATTCATTTTTGTCTCGTTCTTCTACTTTAAAACAACGATGCACAACCATGAAATCATAATATAAAATAAACGTACAATGCATCATACTGAACTGTGATGTAGGCCCGAAGGTAAAATTTCTACTACATTACTTACCTGGCGTCCTTAGCAATTTGTATGCCGAAACTCGTAGTTAGCTTGCTAACTGGAGTACCTATAAAATCACACATTCATCAATTCTACTTCGTTCAACTCATAAATTCCTAGCTCGAAAGTCATAACTCGTACAAAAACCAAACTCTCTACTAAACCCGAAATCCAACTCAACTTTCGACCAACTTTAGAAATTTAACTTCTCCAATACTCATCCGATTTGGATGATTCGAAATGCTACGGGCTTCTTAGTACGTCTAATTTCTAATGGTCTAAACAAACTCTTAATTCAACACCTATAGTTTGGCCGAATGTGGCCAAACGGAAACCGTTCCACCATTCGAGCACTCGGCTATCCAAACGCTCAATCTTTCTCATAAAATCTCGTAACTTACTTCTACTTCTAGTTTAAATACCAATATACTGATAGAAATCAACTGTAAATTCAATTTTCCACAGCTCCCTCCTAGGTTTTCACCAAACCACCCAATATCCTTTCTAACTTTATTTTCAACACTCAAAACAACTAAAATACTAACTATCTATTAAGAACTAACTGAAGACTTACCTTAAATTGGAAGATCGAAAGAGAACGGAGGAGAATCGTCGCTGAACGTCATTGGAATGAAGGAAAACGTCGAAGAGAAGAGGTTTCATGCGGGGAAGGAAAAAAGAGAATAGGGCTTTATGCTTCTTCTCTTCTCCTCTTTTTTTTTATAATAATTAAGCCAAATTACCTTTTCGCTCTCAACCCTTAACCGTTTAATAAATCTGTTATTCAGTTTGATTCCAGTTGAATTTTTAAAATTTTCTCTTTTTCATTAAACTCAAAATAATGTTATATTTAATGGTAGAGATTCTCCGCTTTCAAATCCGATCACAACTCCGCCGATTACAATTACGTAAAACCAAAAAATTAATTTTAGTGGAAAGTTCCAGGTGTTACATTCCACGCTCCTTACAAAAATTTTGTCCTCAAAATTTGTTACCCGAACAACTTTGGATATCGACTCATCATGTCCTGCTGCCGCTCCCAGGTTGCTTCTTCTACGTTATGGTTCCGCCGTAATACTTTCACTAGTAAAATCTCTTTGTTGCGTAAAATCTTCACTGCATAATCCAGAATCTCCACTGGCTTCTCCTCATATGTCAAAGTAGGTTGAACCTCTATATCCTACTGCTCCACGATGTAGGAATGATCTCGTATACACTTCCTTAACATGGAAACGTGGAATACATTGTGAATTCCCTCCGCCGAGCCTGGTAGCTGCAGCTGGTAAGCTGTTTTTCCTATTCTCTTCATAATAGGAAATGGTCTAATAAATCTAGGGTTTAACTTACCTCTCTTTCTGAATCTTACAACTCCTTTGAATGGAGAGATCTTCAGGAAGACTTTGTCGTTCACTTCAAATTCTAGCTCTCTACTCCGACGATCTGCATAACTCTTCTGTCAGCTTTGAGCTCTTAAAATCTGTTGTCTAATAAATGCAATCTTTTATGCAGTTTGTTGCAGAATGTCTAGACCAATTAATCGTGCTTCACCGACTTTATCCCAATATAACAGAGATCTACACTTCCTCCCATACAGAGCCTCATATGTAGTCATACCTATCGTAGCCTGATAGCTGTTATTATAAGAAAACTCCACCAATGGTAGGTATCTGCTCCATGAACCCTCGAACTCCAGTACACAAGCTCGAATCATATCCTCCAGCGTCTGAATGGTCCTCTCAGATTGACTGTCCGTCTGAAGATGAAATGTCGTACTAAAATTGAGCTACGTACCCATGGCTTTGTGCAGACTCTTCTAGAACTTCGACGCAAATCTCTGGTCTCTTTCTGATACGATCGAAGTCAGAACTCCGTGCAACCGTACGACCTCCTGAACATATAGTTCGGCGAATTGGTCCATAGAGTACGTCATCTTCATCCACAATCACACATATGCCATCATAACCTTTTGTTGTACGAGGCAATCCGACAACAAAGTCCATCGATATCTGCTCCCACTTCCACTCGAGAATAAGCAAGGGTTGTAGCTTTCCCGCTGGCCTCTGGTGTTCAGCCTTAATCTGTTGACAAATCGAGCACGTCTCAACGTACTTTGCTACAATTCTCTTCATATTAGGCTACTAGTAATGTTGTTTAAGGTCCATGTACATCTTGGTACTCCCTTGATGTACAGAAAACTTCGAAGAGTGGGCTTTAGTCAGTATTTCTCTTTGTAATTATTCATTACTCGGAACGAACCACCTATTTCGAAACTTAAGAATTCCGTCGTCAGAATAACTGAACTCCGACCTGTCATTGGAAGCCCTGCTAGATTTAATTTCTTCGCATTCAGCGTCGTCCTTCTGCGCCTGCTTAATCTTTTCCAAAATAGTGAGCTGCAGAGACATGGACAACAACATGGCCGATACGTTCGACACTACCTCTAAGTTGAATTTCTGAAACTCTGCATCCAAAGGTAATGGCATGCCTAAAGTCACAACTGAAGTGGATGTCGTCACTCTACTCAATGCATCGGCCACTACATTCGCTTTACCAAGGTGGTATTTAATTTCAAGGTCTTAGTGTTTCACAAACTCTGACCACCGCTGCTGCCTCATATTCAATTCTTTTTTAGTGAAAATATACTTCAGACTTTTGTGATCCGAATATATTTCACACGGCTTTCCATACAGATAATATCTCCAAATTTTTAGTGCAAAGACTACCGCAGCTAACTCCAAGTCGTGTGTCGGATAATTCTGCTCGTAATTCTTCATCTCCCTAGTAGCGTAGGCTATCACCTTCCCTTCCTGCATCAGCACACATCCAAGACCTACCTTGGAAGTATCACAATAAATACTAAATTTTTCGTCCTCAGTATGAAGCGTCAAAATCGGAACAGTAGTTAACTTTTGTTTCAATGTCTGGAAACTGCGCTTGCAATCTTTGGACCACCGATACTTCACATTTTTGCCCGTCAGACGGATCAGAGATGCTGTAATCTTCGAAAACCCTTCAATAAGCCTCTTGTAATAACCTACTAACCTGAGGAAACTCCGTATCTCCGTGACATTCTTCGGCTATGGCCACTCCCTAACTGCCTGGATTTTTACTGGATCAACAGATATGCCATCATTTGAGATGACATGTCCCAGAAATTGTATCATATCCAGCCAAAACTCACACTTAGAAAACTTTGCATAAAGCTAGTGTCACTTCAAAGTCTCCAACACCAACATCAAGTGCTCTCTATGATCTTTCTCACTACGAGAGTACACCAATATATCATCGATAAACACGATAACAAATTTATTGAGATAGTCATGAAATACTCTGTTCATCAGATACATAAAGGCGACTGGGGCATTCGTCAGTCCGAAAGACATTACTAATAATTCATAATGCCCATATCGCGTCCGAAAAGCCGTCTTTGGAATATCTTCTGACTTGATCTTCACCTGATAATATCCCGACCTTAGATCAATCTTTGAAAACATCCGTGCACCTTGGAGTTGATCAAATAGATCATCTATTCTCGGTAGAGGGTACTTGTTCTTAATCGTCAGCTTATTCAACTCCTTGTAGTCGATGCACATCCGCAACGATCCATCCTTCTTCTTGACGAAAAGGATTGGCGCACCCCATGGCGAAAAGCTGGGGCGTATAAATCTTTTCTACACCAACTCTTCTAATTGCTTCTTTAACTCCTTCAGCTCCATTGGTGCCAATCTATAAGGATTCTTCGACACCGGCTCAGCTCCCGAATACACATCTCTAGTAATCTCTATCTCTCCATCCAGAGGTAAACTAGGTAAATCATCTAAGAAAACTTCAGGAAAATCTTGAACAATTAAAACATCCTGCGGTCTCGAATCCTTGGGAACTTGCATAACTATAATACTGGCGAGAAAAACAAAGGACTCACCAATCAAAACCTTATGAGCACTAACAGGCGCCATAAAAGATATCTTTCGGGCATTCCTCGCGGCCTGAAAGTTGTGTTTCTCACCATCTGGAGGTTGAAAACACACTGCCCCCATCCTACAGTCGATTGTGGCATAGTGCTTGAATAGCCAATCCATTTCCAATATCGCGTCATATCCCGTTATACCCTTAATAATGAGATCGACTGATAAATTCTTGCTTCTCACCGACACCACGCTATCTAGCACCATTTGATTTGAATGCATACGCCCACCAGAAGGCCACATTACCTCGTAACTACAGTCCGTTAACACAGGCCATACATCCAACTTAACCACGAATGTAGTTGCAACGAACGAGTGCGTCGCACCAAAATCAATCAAATATATGCAGGTACAGAATTTACCAATATAGTACCTGACACTACGGCTGGCTGGTCGTCCTCGCCCGACTCAATCATTGTGAATACTCTTGGTGTTGTACGCGTCGCACCCTTCTTTAGAGCTGAGAAATCTCTACTAACATGGCCCACCCCATTGCAATTAAAACATCGGGTAACTCTGGGCTTAGAGAAATCTCTTGAAAAATGTCTGGCTTCATTGAAGTTATAGCATCTTCCTGAACTCAACCTGCACTCGCTCGGATGATATCTCAAACACTTCTGACACTGAGAATACCTCCAAGTCTCCTGTGTTCGTTTGCTTATCCGTTGACTGCTCTGTCCATCATTAGGCCACTTAGTGCCTCTTTGTTGTTGCTGCTGAGGGACACCTCTATTCTGTTGAGGAGTAATCTCACAGAAAAACCTCCTCGGGGCTTCTCTTTGCCTAACACACTTCATCTAAGCCTCTTCCACCTCAAGTGCCTTGGCCACCACCTCTGAGTAAGGCACGTTTCGTATACCTGCTATCTTCACTCCCTTGTATATTTCTGGCTTTAATCCCTGTACAAACGGGAACACCTTATCTTCGTTCTGACTTACCAGATTACTGGCAAATCGGGACAAAGACTTGAATTGCCGGTTGTACTCTGTCACTGAAGTGGTTTGCTTCAATTGCAAGAACTCCATCCTCTTCGTCGCCTGAACTATGCTGTTAAAATACTTGTCATAGAAGGCATCCTTGAACTCCTGCCAAGATATACACTAAGTATCAGTGGTGGCCTCTATAGACTCCCACCAGAATCGGGCATCCTTTACTAGGTAGAACGTGGTCAATGCAACCTTATCCTCTTCTGCCACCTTCGCATACTTAAACATACTTTCCATGGTCAAGACCAACTCCTCTGCAGCTGTCGGGTCAGTTGACTGTCCCTCAAACGTCGATGGCCGTAACCTTTGAAATTTGTCACCTGACTGATCACGGCTAGGGCTAGAGCCAGCACTACCTTGTATTTCCCGATTCAGTAGAATTCCTAACTGCTGAGATTGCCGATTTACTAACTCTATCAACTGTCGGATCGTCATTGAATCATCCTCGTTTCTTGGTTCAGTTGGCCCTCTCGGTGCTCGTGGGCATCCTGGTCGTCTATACATCTTAGCTAATTTCCTAAACAAAACCAATTACTCTCATAAACATCTAATAACTACAGTTAAACTTAAACACTTACAGTTGTCGAAGTACGTCGTGCGGCGATCGGCACTGTTAGGCAATCATTTGAACGGTTTAACTTACCGACTCTAACCTTTGTAACATCCCCTACTACTACTAATTAACTATCCACTTTACTTTTTCCCAAGCGGTATGAGAATTGTGACAGACCCTCATGCCTTCACAATCTACCCCTACTCATAGAGGCCCGACGTTCTCGTCGGCCACACTTCTGATTGGGTAAAACCTCTGATACCATCTCTGTCACGCTCCGAAAACTCACCACAATTCCCGGTTCGCTAATCACTACTACTCACTGCTCTTAAAAATTTGAAACATATTTTTTGACTTGAAACAACACTTTTAAAATCGACTGAAAATATTTGTTAATGTTTTAAAGACTTGATATTCTATTTAAAATGATTTTTAACCAAAAGTCTTCCGCTGCAAGGTTTTCAGTATATTTTAAAAGTGTTGTT
Source organism: Begonia peltatifolia (assembly GCA_022433055.1). Classification (NCBI taxonomy): domain Eukaryota; kingdom Viridiplantae; phylum Streptophyta; class Magnoliopsida; order Cucurbitales; family Begoniaceae; genus Begonia; species Begonia peltatifolia. The sequence goes on along the minus strand of CM039519.1, from coordinate 21,131,797 downwards.
TCAAGTCGAAAAACAGGTTTCAAATTTTTAAACGAATTTTATCGGTGGATCATGAGTAAGAGCAGTGAGTAGTAGTGGTTAGCGAACCAGGAATCGTGGTGAGTTTTTGGGGCGTGACAATTTCTCACGTCCCCGATCGACACTTCATTAAATTCGGTCAACCTCTACTTGACGTAGACGTGTGAACGTCGTCTCCTTCTTTCGGACACTTTTTCTCTTAGTCTAATCGACCTCTCTTTTGTACGGTCGACAGTTCAACTTTGCTTTTTTTTTTCTTAATGAAATTTGAAGGCAAGGTGTCGACCGGTCGATTCAAAGTGTCAACCAATCTGGAATGTCTCCTGTAATATTTCCATCACTTTTGCCATTAATTAAAGCTTTTTTCTCAATTAGTTTCAGAGCACCTTTTGCATTCTTAAGCTCTATCATATTAAATCATCTTCCAAAGTACTTCATTAATAAAGAAAAGTAGCAATACAAGCAAAATATTCTTTTTTTAAAGTTACATTTATTGAGTTTCTGAGTATTACATGGTCTAGCAAAAGGAAGTGTTGACTTATCTCAGTGGAGCATATTCTGAATGTGTTTCGTCAACACATCCACAAAATTTGGTAAAGTTCTAAACTGGCGTTCATTTAGTTACACCTTGTCCATTGGCGATGTCTCTTTTAATGAAACGATAAAATTAAGATTAAATGCAATCTCATTCTTGATAATTGTAAAAATTGATATTTTTATGTTAATTTAATTCAATGTGTGAACTTTGCTCTTCTGAATGTCAATGTGTCATGGGTTTACTCATTTGTCGTTTTGTCACCACGTTGGATTTTTCGATCAATTGTTCAAACAGATAATTTTGGAAATTAGTGTGTGTTTAAATTTGAAGGAATTAATATTGGATAAATTAGAATAAATCCTCTATTACCGTGAAAGTATTGAGGATTGAGGATTTAAATGGTTTTATTTAATATAAATCAATAGGTATATGTATTAAATAAATAGTGTAAATGGAAAGAAATTGAATAAAAAAGAATATTTTATTAAAGAGAGCTACTCTTTCTCCATCTTTTCACGATGCCGCCAAGGAAAAAAAGAGAGGGAGAGAGAATGATTCATTCCATTTGTACAAATCATCGCGTTCTAAGGCTAACGAGGTGTTCAGAGACTTCTAGCAACGACTTTTATAAGAAGTTTCAAAGTTTAGTAAGTTTTTCTCTCCATTTTTGAACTTGAAGTTTAGGATTTTATTGGATTTAGATTCGAGTTTTGAAACTAGAATCCATGAGTTATTGTGGGTTGTGTGGGTAAATTTAATTTTTATGTTAGTTGTTTAAGTTATTGGAGGGGAGAAACAGCAAAGGGAGACAATTTTCACGACCTTTGGCCCTTGGAAATTGCAAAAGTATCGACCATTTTGGAAAGTAGGTCAACAATTTGACCATTACTACTAGAAATTGAGCTCTCAAAATGTCGACCTATGAAAAACTAAAGAGAAATGAGTGGTCGACCCTATGGTCAAGGTATCAATCTGTGCCTGAAGTGTCGACCGCTTTGGAGACTGGTCAACCATAGGCCAAACTCGAGAAGAATAGGTATCGACTTATATGGACTATGGTTGACCCATGGAGAGACTCGAGAGGGTCAAATGGTCAACCCTTGTTGGGGACCTATCAACCCATATTGGATCAGTCGACCACATGTAGGTTCTTATTAACAACTCAGCATTAGCGTGGTCATTTGTAGTAGCTTCGATTGGATTCCTAGTCCTAGTATAGGAACTGTCCATGATACGCTTCAGGTTATGGACCAAACGAAAGTAACAAAATAGGCACAAAAATTGGATCTTAGATAAAACAAAATCTTATCCAAAAAATTAACAAATATTGCAAAATTTTGTAACTTTCAATTGGCTGAACCAAATAGACTAAAATTTTAACAGCCATTTACATGGTGTGCTTATAAATTACCCTTAAAATTTAGTAGCAACATTCGCAACGGATCAAAAGATATTTAATAAACAATCAGACTTGCACAATCTGTCTGAGAAATCCGATTGGGGGTGAATTTCAAAATATTATAACTTTGTCCATGAGATTCCAAATAACATCAAAATTTAGGAAGATTTTACTTGATGTGTGGATGACAATCTCCAAAATTTTCAGGGCTTTTTATCTCTGTGATGATGGAAATATAAACCGAACACCGGTATTGGTTCTAGAAGGTGATAAAGCAGGCACATTTTTTACCTTGTCTCCTCCTTTCGAAGAAGCACTCTAACAAGGGAATTTTGAGAGTTCGTGCACCCTTATAGGGATGCTTTACCTTCAATTAAGATGGAAGAAAGGTATGCACTTATAATAAGCTTCAGTGTTCTCACAAGATGAAGATAATTGAACTAAGAACACTCGGATATGACTCACTGACGCTAATGGGTTGAGCTTCGGAAGATGCTCGAGTTTGTGATGAACAATGTTCAATCCTTTCCATTCAATCAAATTTATTGAAAGAACTAACATAGTTTAAATCATCAAAACTAGGTTAAAAATCTAAGAGCATAAAACTAGGGAAGATAAGAAAATCAAACCGGCCACAACTCTAGTCGCGAAAGCCAAAGTGGTTGGCAACCACCTTATCTTGTGTTTTGACCCTTTTACCCTCCCATGTGTATGCAGCCATGTAGTGTTCAATTTTTGTCCCTCCTTTTGCATGTAGCCATGCAATACTTATTTTGACGTAGTTTAAAAGTATTTTTAAGCAAAAACAATAAAACTATGAAATGTTACATCATTTGTTTAAAGGAAAACAAATTCCTCCTATAAATGTTACGGGAACAAGCCTCTCTTTAATTGGCCTTGTTGACCAACCAAATGGTATCCAAAGTATGTGATACAGCCAATTCTGAAAATCTTAAGATGTCAGCTATATTCTTCATGAAGCACACTTGTTGAAACAAAGCTGGGAATGTGACGCCGCGAGAAACCTCACGTTCCCGGTGCGCTACAATACGTCTACACACTATGACACTAAAACTTGACACAACTCACTCAATTTTGTAGTACTTTCGTTTTCAAATCATCTTCAAAAGAACATTTGTGAGTATGAAAAATTTTTCGACTCGATTCGAAAAACAACCCATGCCCTAAAGAGGGAACGCGAAATCCTCCATATAAAACACGCAGCGGAAAAGAAAACAATTTAAAATAGTTTTAAGATAAAACGGCAAGACTCGAAATCCTAGGAAAGAATCCAACGCACCCCTCGAACTACAGAATCCGGTGCCGCGCACTCACGTCCCCACTTCGACGCCCCGCGCGCAACCTCGTGGTGCCGTGCGCGCCAACTCAACATCACCGCGTCACGCGCACGTTCAAAGCGCCGCGTGCCCCACGTACTTTGTCTCCGTACCGCACGTCCGCACGCACGCCCTTAACCAGCGCCGCACGACTCGTGAGCACCCGCAGGGCCTCGTGCCCCGCGCACCTGCAATCATGCCACACTCTCCCGCTCATCCACACTTCTCAAGTACTCACTGTACACATCCAAACCTATTCCATATCCTTTCGACTCCCAACCCCTCTCCCGAAATTTCGGCAGAGTAACGCCTAAAAACTAGCTATCCCAAAAATAAAAACCTGCATACAGTTCACCAGAAAGCTAGAAATATCTATCCATCAACCACCCAGAGATAACTCCATAACCAAATCAAAATTTAAAAACAACAAATCCATCAACTACAAGTGAAAAAAATAAACAATACAGAGCAATTCCAAGCTCCTACATGTAAAATATATGCGTACGTCGCCAAAATCACACGCACTCCATAAACACCTATACATTGATGCATATACAACTCACTCATCGACTGTACATCAACACAGCAAAATAAAAATACCCTCAAACGAACCCAGCCACCACCTACCATCCCCACGGGTCGGGTCGCCTTAACAAAATCCGTCATCCGGTGCTCGGTCGCACGCCGCCAACCGTCATATGCCTTAGGACTAGGCTCTCGAGGCTCACCAGCAATATCGTCAACACCTACACCATAGAACACACAACATAATCCTAACGCTCAGTAAGTAATGCGATATGAAAATAAAAGCCGACAATGCAATCCTATCACATACAGTCTCTACATTCACACTCATGTTGTCACATCTGTGACGCGTAGTGTAGCCGCACCAGGGTAAAGAGGAACCTAATGCCACCCTACACCCTGACACGTCGCCACCGTCCCGGACTCTCCAGCAACGAGGCCCAAAAGCTACACACACACATCACCACACAGCAACCACATCAGGGTGAGGGTGTACCTCGCGCCACACTACACCCTGACACGTCGCCCCCGTCCCAGCCTCCCCAGCACGGGGCCACAATTGCCACACACACACGTTTTGCGACAGTCCAGCCCGCCCACTCCTCAAGCGAAATCCGCGACTGGTGTTGTACAGGCCCACACACTAGTAGGATCCGCGGTACCACTGCCCATCACCCTCACCGTCAACATATACACGCCGCGTGGTGGCCTAGCCGGCCCACTCCGCGAGCAAAATCCACGGTTGGTTACGCACCGGCCCACACACTAGCAGGATCCATGGTACCACTGTCACGCGTCTCACATTTACTCAAAATATGCTCAAAATCATTTTCGTTCCCCTTTTTTTTAAAAACAAATGACGCATGTCAAACAATACGCACGCACACCACAATCAATCACATAAATTCTAAAGTTCTACGGTGTAAGCCCACTTGGGCAAAACACATGCATACACTACTTACCTGGCGTTCTAAGCTCACTCGACGCACAGCTTCGCCAAAAATATCTCGACCTAAAATGCAAACAATTCACTCATCAATCTTTACTTCAAAATTCACCAAATAAGTTAAAAATAACATGTCTTAACTAAACCCATGAAATTCCAACTAAAACGGGTCACCAATTTGGTTCGGCCGAACCCCGGCCTAAACTTCGGACGCCCATGACTTTTGCGTCCATTAACGGAATCGAACAATTCAAGAGACTACACGTTCCATTAGGAACTTAGTTTAACATATTAAGACGAATTTTCAAATGATAAGCCGCAGATCGGTGAAAAACACTAAAAACTGAATCTGCCCCTTTTTATCCAAATTTCACATTTTCGTTTCCTTCAACCAAAACTCGCTCAAAACTAGCTTTACGCATTAAAAACAGCCATGCAAATATCACGCGTCACAATTCTACAAAAAACACTCACTAATTTGACTCAGTCCAAAATTTGACATAAACTTCCGACGCGCATAACTTTTGTGTCGGATATCGGAATCAAATTATTCTAGCAGTCAAACGTTCCTCTAACCACCTAAAACAGAATTTAAAACAATCAGCCATAGCCCCGATAAAATCCCCAAAAACAGAACTGGTTTTATGCTCGAACATGCCACATTTTCGGTTTCTATCCACATCCACCAAATTTTCTCGCAATAAAACCACATTTTAGCTCACCTATGCATACATTAACAAAAATGGTGGTTCCCAATTAGAAAAACAAAAATTGCAGCACAAAATCCTCATGATTCTCTTCTCAAAATTGTGCATTTGTCAACCGGCTCATTGAACCATGAATTTCACCTCTATTTCTCCTAAATTCTAGTACAAAATCTCTGAAACCTAGAAGCAAAAACTACTCCACACTCGGCCATCAAAACAGGACAAGACCGAAAGGGAAAACTCCCTGTTCTCAGTCAAGTTTTTGTCGCGGGAAGGGCCGAGCCACACACTGGCTCCAGAACACACACACACTAGATTCTAAAACACCCCAAAAACTGAGCTCTAACCATCGGGAGTTCAAGAACAACCGAGCATTCACGCTCGGTCGATAGAAACCGAAAGCAGGGGACACTTACCTTCGGTCTTTCAGCGCGGGAAGGCCGAACCAACTTCTCGCTCCAGCTCGTCGGCACCCCCTTCGCACGGTCGTCGTCCGTCGACAGCATGCTCCTCCTTTGGTCGAGCTTCACTCCTCTCGGGCGTCGATGAGCAGCAGCCAAATGGCTTCCTCCCAAAGCCATTCAGCTGTCATATTTATTTTAATTTTTTTTTAATTTTAATTAATTAAATTACCAAAATGCCCTTACGTGTTTTTATCGTCCGTAACTTTGTTAAATTCTCGCCCTCCCGACTTTAAAATTTCGAAAACCATCACAAAACTAAACTCTGAATCCTATGACTTAATTTTTCCGTCAAAATATTTCTCGAAACTCCAACCAAGATTAAATGAAAAATTTCAGAAATTAGATTTAAAATCTCAAATTTTCTAGGTTATTGCAAGGAAGGCTGTCGAAAATGCCAAATACTCCTTGGAGGTCTGTTTAACAATAGTTTTGTTACAAAGTCCAATAATCTTTGGACGTGTGTTTGATCTTCCATTTATGCCTCACCTTGAAGAATGTCATATTATAAGTGGATGCTGAATTAAAGATATTAATTTCCTTAAAAAATGTTTCTCCATGGATAACTACAAAATAAACACTTGAAAATTGGTTAGAAATTTTATATGGACTTATTCTTGAGTGAAGGATCCGTGGCACATCTGTTCATGTGTCTCCCTTACATCTTTTGTTGCATGAAGATATTTTGTTTACACGTTATAAAAATGAGTAATATGGTTGCAATGATGAACTCCTTGAGTTTTGGATCTCTAAACTGATTAGGGTATGTTTGCTTATTACTGTTTTAACGAGGGTGTTGTCGCAAAGCTTGCTCGCCGGCTACCCAGGATAACGTTGATGGTTTTTTAGATCTCTGTTACTTCCATTTATTCCTGGCTCATAAGGTGTTGGTAGACCTTTGAATCGCCACCTTTATGTTATAATATGCCAGAGAAGTCCTTGTATGACCTTCTTTTTTCACTATGATGATTTTAAAGTGTAACGTTCGATGATGACATATTTTATTATAGTTGTCTATGTATACAAAAACTTTTTAAATAATGTCATATCGATTGCTTGGAGCATGTTTTCTTAAAACAATGGAAATGAGCTTTCTTAAAAAAATCTTTGAAAACCATTTGTCACTTGATCATGTTTGAAAATGAAAAGGTAAAAGAAGTTTTACATACATTTGCATTTAGTATAACATTCATATTGAGTTAGTAAGTACACGAACAAACCTCTCCTTTTTCAGTCAAGGATAAAAGTTGCAACACCTGAATATTTTATCGGCTAAATAATTACGTAGGCATCATGTCCTCTAGTCAAATTAAAAAATGCTGAATTGAGAATGAGAAAAATAAAATAATAGAATTATATATTAGAGAAAGAATTAAGGAACTTAAATATTTCAAAGGGTTAGGGATCTAAGTGGAGGATTTAAGAAAAAGAAAAAGAAATGAAAGAAGTGAATTAAATAAAAAAAGAAATAGAAATTTGAAGGAAATGATGAGGTTAGAAAAGTAAATGCTAATTTACTTTAATGAACCCGTATGTGTATGACAACTCACCTAATGGATTGTGTTTATCTTTAAGTGGTAAATTAATTAGAAATTTTAAAACAAATAGCATCTTCTTCTTCTTCCTCTCATCGCACGCCATTTTCCTTCGACTGGAATTTTTCCTCCCACAATTTCTTCCTCATTTCTCAAGATTAAAGGTTAGTTTTGGTTGGGTTTTAAGAGATAGTTAATTATTTAGTTGTTTTAAGTGTTATAAAAATTTTTTGACTCAATTCGAAAATGACTCGCGTCCTCTTAAATCCTCAATATAAAATACGTAATGGAAAGAACCATTCAAAGGGGTTTCCAAAAAAACGACAATACTTACGATTTCAGAAAAGGAGCCTGACTCGCGCCCCGCGTGCCTCTCGGGTTAGGTGCTGCGCGCACGAGGGCCGGCGCCCGAGGGCCGGCGCCGCGCGCCCCCAACACAGTGCTGTGCGCCCAACTGCACCCCGCGCTCACCGCAACAACGGCGCCACACGCCCTCCGCACACACCCCGATCGGCCCCACGTGCGCACACCCTCGCCTCGGCATAGCGCACACGCCCTCCCGGCACCGTGCACACCAAATCGACGCCACCGCGTCACGCGCATGCCCACAGCGCAGCATGCCCCACACACCCTGCCTCCGCGCTGCGTGTTCGCGTACATGCCCTCACCCGACTCCGCACGACTTGCACACATTTGCAGGGCCACGTGCCCTGCAAGCCTGCGGTCACACCACGCTCCGCGCACACCACCACTCCTTTCATGCCTCACCGCGCGCACCCCGACCTATTATGTACCATCTCAACTCCCCAACTTTTCTCCCAAAAATTCGATAGAGTAACGCCTAAAACTGGTCATCCCATGAAGATTCTAACTCGCACACAGTTCACTAGAAAATTACAAAGTACACCATCCAATTTCATCCAAGAAATCACCAAAGGAAAAATAGAGTGGAAGAAAATAGATCTGACAACTATCAACGAAGAAAATGTACAGTATAGAGCAACACAATGCTCAAACATATAATATATACACGTGTACTCAAAATTATCCCAATAATAGGATAGATCCACATCTATACACTATACATTATATAAATCGGATCGTCCCCAAAATACATCAAGAAAACAAAACACTGAACACCGAACACCTCACCCAAAACTCACCACCTCCACGAGTCGGGTCGCCCTAACAGTCCGCCGTCCAGTGCTTGGTCGCACGCCGCCAACTGTCCTACTGCTCAGGACTGAGCTCTCGAATCTCACCAACAGAAACCTCATCACCTACACCATAGAACACACAACATAAGTTAAATGCTTAGCAAGTAGTGCAATATGAAAGTAAAACAGACAATGCAATCCTATCACATGCAGTCTCTACACTTACATTCATGTTGTCACGATCGATGACGCGTAGTGTAGCCGTGTCAGGTTGAGAGTGAACCTCGCGCCACGCTACACCCTAACACGTCGCCACTGTCCCGGACTCTCCAGCAACGAGGCCCACAAACCACACACAAACGCCACCTCCCAACAACCACACCACGATGAGGGTGAACCTCGCACCACACTACACCCTGATGCGTCTCCACTGTTTCGGTCTCCCCAGCAACGGGGCCACAGTTGCCACACATACACATTTCACGACAGCCCAGCCAGCCCACTCACTGAGCAGAATTCGCGACGGCTGATGCACCGGCCCACTCCCTGAGCAGGATCCGCGGCCCCACTATCCATCATCCTCACCGTCAATACATACACGCCGCGCGACTACCCAGCCAGCCCACTCCCCGAGCGAAATTCGCGGTTGGTTACGCACCGGCCCACTCCCCGAACCGGATCCGCTATACCACCGCCATGCGTCTCACCACCACTTACTCAAAACAATGCTCAAAACCATTTTCGTACCCTTTTTAAAACATGATGCATGTCAAACAATACGCACACACGTCACAATCAACCACACACTCCTATTGTTCTTTGGTGTAGGCCCATCTGGGCAAATTACATGAATACACTATCGGACGCACAATTTTGCCAAAAATGCCTAGACCTAAAACAAAAACCAAAATCCATCAAAACTCATCTCAAAACTTGCCTTATACACTAAAATCATCAACACTAACATCACGTGTCACAATTACAATAAAAATGCTCACTAATTCCACCCGGCTCAAAACTCGACATAACCTTCCAACGCGTATAACTTTTGCGTCGGTTATCAGAATCGAACGATTCCAGCAACCAAACGTTCTTATAACAACCTAATTTAACCTACTAAAATAAAATTTAAAATGAGTATTCGCAACTCAATCCAAACTCCTGAAAACAGAACCGGTTTTGTGCTTGGACATGCCACATTTTCGGTTTCTATCCACATCCACCAAATTTCCTCGCAATGCAACCACATTTTAGCTCACCTATGCATACATTAACAGAATTGATGGTTCCCAATTTGAAAACCAAAAATGCCAGCACAAACTACCCTTGGTTTCTCACCCAAAAACTCACCCCTCTCGGTTCTCCGCATTTCTCACCCAATTTCCTCACAATTCAACCACAAACCGTTCACCTATACCGAGCCAACCCCCATTACACACCTCGGCCACCAAAACAGAGAGGGAGACAGGGGAATACTCATCTGTTCCCTGCCGAAAATGGTGCAGGAAAACCGAGCCCCTAGCTGGCACCAGCACACACGCACTAGGTTCTAAAACACTACAAATTTGAGCTCAAAGATCGGGAGTTCGAAAACAACCGAACTCCCACGCTTGATTAGCAAAACCGAAACAGAGGAGGGCGGTTTACCTTCAGTCTTCAGCATGGGAAACATCGAGCCGCGCTTCTTCTTATCTCATCGGAGAAACTCGAACACCGCGTCTCCCTCTCCTATCGCTCGCCGGCAGATCACCCTCTCCCTATTCTCTTGCTCTCTCTCGGGTGTTTGCAATCAACAGCTGAATGGCTTCTCTTCGAAGCCATTTGGTTGTTTAAATTTTATATATATATATATATATATTAATAAATCAAATTACTAAATCGCCCTCACATATTTTAACCGTCCGTAACTTCATTAAATTCGCGTCCTCCTGACTTTAAAATTTACAAATTCTTTTACGAATTAAATATCAAGTTTCATAAAAGAAATTTCCAGTTAAAAACTTTCCCGAAAAATTTTAACGGGAAAAATAATTAAATTACAGAAATTTCTGGATTATTACAGTTAAAATTAGAGTTAGTGGAGTTTTTGGAAAGTTTAGAAAGTTTGAAGAAACCCTAAGTGGAAGTCCAAAAATGATGGTTTTTTTTTTCTAAATTTTCTCTTTTAAGGAGTTAAGCATGTTGTTGCGTGTATTGGCAAAGGTTTCAAGTTTGTTAAGGTTTGGTTGAAAACTAAAAATATAGGGCAAAAATCTGCAGGGTTTCAGTTTTGTTGAATTTCTATTCTGTTGTTGTTGTTGGTTCACTAAATGGATTTCAATATTAGAAAGTAGACATCTTAAGGATTTCATAGCATTTTGAAATGATTTTGAACATTAGAATTTCTAAGAAAAGAAAAGTTTTAAGTTTTATCAAATTTTGGCACGTTGAGTCACACGTGTGGATGTGTCGAGTTGCGGTCTGATAACCAGAGAGTTCTCGGGGGGTGACAAAAGTAGTTAGTAGCTGGAGTTCAGAGGCGATTTCCTGCTTCTTATTTCTCGTTTTATTTACTTTCTTGTTAGAGTGTTATTTGTTATCCTAATGAAGACTTATTTTATTTGGGTCTGTATAGGACTAATTAGACTATTTGGAATTAAACTTGAATATTCAAATCTTTGTCATAATGTTATTTAATGATTGCACTATTATGTTTGTAATCAATGTGTGAACTTTTAGACTTTGATTTGTGTTTCAGTCTTTCGATGTGAATCACTCTTGTGCTCGGTGATTATGTCCTCTCAAAGAATCAGGTCATCCGACCCGACGTTCTGTGAGGCTTGCCTTTGGATAGTGACAACAAACATTTTTAATCTAGCCCTAATACCAAATTACAAAAAAAAAAAAAAACAGAAGTTCTAAATTCCAAATGACGAAAAAAGTGCAAGTGGTGGACACGGATGTGTGCACCTGAGTACGAATGGTGGACATTCAACTTACAACATTGTCTTGAGTTAGGGCATTTGGAGTTAGGGTGAACATCTGAAAATGTAAGAGTAAAAAAATGTATCAAGAGCAAAAGACTAGGTTAGACGGTGGAAGTTCACAAGAAAAATATGCCTCGGTAGCAGAAGATTGGATAAGAGAAGAGGACGCTAAGGAGGAACTTTAGTTCAAAATTATACTAGTGAAGACATTTGTAAGAAGGAGCAGGCAACTGAAAAGAAAAGATTTGCCCTATAATTAGATAGATAAAGGTAAAACGAGAGACTCAAGCAAAATCAATAATGGAATGCAATTGAATTGATAATAAAAAAGAAAAGGAACGAAAATAGGTAAAAAAAATATTTCAAAATCAATAGATGATGGAACTAGAACAAACATAATAAAAATTTCTCCAAAATAAGAATTAATCCTTACCTTCAGTTGTATTTTAAAAAAAGTATACGAAGCATCAACTATTTGCCGCACTCAAGCTTACCACACTCAAATGATAAGATAAATTGAAAAACTCAAAAACACAACTCAAGAGTTCAATGAGGAAAAGATTTCTCTAGAGAGAAAATTTGAGTTTTGTTTAATATTCAAAACAAAATTATTTTTTACAAAAGCCCAAGCCCTAGTCTAATAGTCCTCTCATAATTGGAAAATTGTAAGTACGTCGAAGAAGGTTTGAACAAAACAAAATAAAAATAACTTTAAAAGAAAATAAAATGCAAGAAATAAAAAAAAAAACAATAGTCAAGACGGGTAGTGGTAAGGACCTTAATCTCAAATATCTTGACACATTCATACAAATGATGCATGTTTAATAGTCACACAGTGCAATGTCTATGCATGTCATGCTTATCATACATTATTTTTCCAATTATTTCATACATCAATGAAATGTTATGCATTAACGTGACACTATAAAAGTCATGGCGCCACCTGTCTTATGTACCAAACTTAGAGACATAATTTTTATAATGCCAAGGCATAGAAGCCATGGAATACTATGGTGTTCAATAAGAAACATGGTCGCCTTTGTTCTTCACAACATTATGGGGTCCTTTCATGGATGTTAGGGCGTCAAAGAAAATTTGCCAGAAATCTAGAACATTCCATGTCGTGGCAGCATGAATGGACATTGTCTTCGAGTGTGATTTCGCGATACCGACACTCCGACCCAAATTCTGATCTAAACTCTTCCTAACCTATTTCTCACTTAATCAAATTATACCAATACATTAATGACCAATTTTAGGACCATTTTACACAAAACATTCATGCACAAACACTTTCTAACACAAATTTAATTCATAAACGTTGAAAATATTTAAAGCTCCGAACTAATTGCTGAATTTGTAGTTTTGATGTTGAAATCTTATACCGATTTGTTCATCTCAGTGAATTGAAAAGCTTTTATGGCGACACTGTTCTTAAATTCTCTCTGGGACTCCTTCTCCCTTTAATTTTCTTCACGGATGAAGCTATCCCTCCATTTCTCTCTTTTTTTCTCTATTTTTTCAGTGTTGAATGTAATTTTTCTTTAATTTTTATTATTTTAAATGTAATTGTAATGGTAAATAACCATTCTTTTTTCCTTAGGAACTTTTATCATTTCATCTATTAGTTTTGTGAAAAAAAATACAAAATTACGATTAATTAAATCAAAACATAATCAATTCACCTAATTAACCACAATTATCCTATGCTAATTACTTAGATTGACTTAATTAGCATTAACATTGTTTAATTATGCTATAATTAATCTTTCAATCAAGCTGGTGATATGTGTCAACATTTGATCTGCTAAAAATTTCTTCTCACTAGCAACCATGTAAGCATAAATCATTATGTCCTACATTCTACTCTTTTAATTCTTACTTTCTTTATCCTTAATCAATGTATTAACTGTAAGTTTGCATAACGTTTCAGTCTTAAATGAATTAACTGACTTTCACTGTCATTGAGTTTCTTATAATATCCTCTCCCATTACTTTTTGTCGACAATTTGTGTAGTTCGTTGGATATCTCCAAAAATATTGATCTATCTAAAATATATAGAATACCAAAATGCAACCAGTTCCAGAATTAATATAATTATAATCCAAAATATACTCAAAACATAATTAAGAAAGTAATTACGATATAAGTTAGAGGAGTTTGATTCGCAATGTTAAGGTTGCCACACTCGAGTGCTTAAGTGAGAGGAGCACCACGCGCTAGCATAGTTGGACCGTGTTGACAACCCACTAGTTTGGGTGTTGGTAGCCAAGGGCACATTAAACTTGTAATGGCTTGGACTCAAATAAATGAATTTAATGACATTACAATGATAAAATGTGGTTAGAAATAGTAATCATACATTGTTAGCAAAAACGAGCTAGTAAAATCATACATTGGGTTGTCATTAAGATGAGATGACTTCCGAAACAAATTTGACTAACCAATTAAGTGTGTCAATATCTTTCGACAAATGAGTGTGAACATGGCTTCCAGGAGTTGAAAAAAAGACTAATTTCAACACAAGTACTCACTAAACTGTTAGGCACGGAGAAATACGTGATGTACAATAATGTCAAATTATGAATTGTGATGTGTTCTGCTGTAAGAGGAAAAATTTGCACCATACACCTCTATAGAATTGAAGACTTACAAAAATAATTACTCAACTCATGATTTAAAACTTGTAGCAGTGATATATGCATTTAAAATCTAAGGACCAATTTATATGGCGAGATATGAGATTTATACCAACCATGAGAGTCTGAGTACTTTATTATTCAAAAGGACATGAATATGAGATTACACATATGACTAAAATTTATAAAGGATTAATTATGTTTAAAAATCATTTATCTGCCTTGTTGAAAGCTTCACGTGTATCATCCACGTGAATTAATTGAGAGACTATTAGCAATGATTACAACAAATTTTGCTCGAAAAAACTAAAGACAAACAATGTGCCAACACATTCATAGCTAAGGTAAGAGATCAAATGGAAGTTGAGAAGATGTCTAAATTTGTCATATCAAGCAATGAAATCATTAAATTTAAAAAGAAATAGTGTATACCAAATGATGGAAGGAAGTGCATTCGACCCCGTACTCGTTACCTCTTGGTGTAACCAAAATGTATTAGGATTTGAAGCAAAATTATTTGTGGCGTGTACTAAAACTAGATGTAGGCAAAGTTGTTGAAAGACATCTTACTTATCAACAAGTCAAAGTGAAGTATCAACGACATACATGTACATTGCAACCGCTAATGGTGACTCAATAGAAATTAGACTATACAACGATGAATTTTGTGGTAGGACTTCCAAAAACTATGAAGGTCACAACTTTATTTGAGTTATAGTTAATCGACTAATAAATCAATGCACTTTCTCCCCGTACAGACTACCTATACAATAGATCAATAAGCACCACTTTAAGAAAGAGATGAAGAAGTTGCTTACCAATTAAATGTGCCATAATCGAAAGCATGATATAATTACGAATGAGATTTCCGCTTGTTATATAAAGAAAAATATATTTAAATTTTGGGTTTTGGGTTAAGAAAAAAAAAAAATTGAGAAATAAAAAGGTATCTCTTGCTTGCGAGAACACCGTGGAGAAATTGAGGGGCAAAGGAATCAACCATGGAAAGAGAAGACTAAATGAAAATGGCTACCGAAATTATTCAGATAATAATTTAAATGGAGATTGTACCATCTAGGAATTTATTTTTAATTTTTTTCTTCGTTAGATATATTTTGCTCCAAATAAAAAACAAATTAACTAGATTCCAAACCCCGATATGTGATTTTAACCCTAAAATCTCTCAGAATGTGAGTCGGACCCCAATCAACAAATAAACAGCTTAACAGCGGTTTATCTTCTCCGAAAATCCGAACCAGCGCCAAAGAGGAAAAGAGCACTCACCTCTAGAAGTTGCAAAGCTTCCCTACTCTCAAACTCTGATAACCTCTCGCCATCCAGACGCAACCGAAATCATCTTAGGAAGCTGAAACTCGACCTCCGAGAGCCAATCTCGTTCATCGACAGGAAGCTAAAATTCACATTGTGAAAATATTTTTTGAAATGAATTTCCTTCCCCAAACTGTGGAAACAATGCAATCCAAGGAAGGAAATTCTTCTTTCCTTCCCCATTTCCTCTCCTCCCTCGTTAAAGACAAAAACACTTTTCCCTGACTCTCCCTCCCTGCCTCGCACCTCATCTCTCTCTCTCTCTCTCTGTGCGATTTTATAGAAGAATCTAAGTTCTGATTCTTAGCATTTGGAGCTTTAGGTTTGAATCGAGGCATAGGCCTTTTTTGGGATTTTTGGACAGCCATCGTTACGATACGGAAGGGAAATAGCGCCAGAATGTCAGGGTAGAATTGGAATTCTGTAGGCGTGAATTGAAATCGATGGTATGAATGAAAAAACCAAACTTTTCTCTCTGTTTAATATCGGATTGGCCATAGTTGAAGTTAGTTATTTTCCAAGCAGTTTTTTGAAGAAAACAACTAACCTCGTCGTTGTAATCACCTTCTCAGTGGCTGGAGGAAGCATCTAGCCGAAGGTAAACTCCGATTTTAGCACTATGTTATGACCTTGAAGAATCGAATTGGAGATCGGTTTTTTGGTGTGATCATACTTCGAGCTTTGTGTTTTCTATCGAGTTTGAGTCCTCGGTTCGCCGAGGTCTGGCGAGGCGACGAGTTACAGGCGGTGTCGTGAAGCTGACGCTGTCCTCGTCTTAGCGCGCGGCTCGCTGAGCTGCGGTTCAAGTTCTATTTGGACTGGTTAAGTTTCAATGGACTATAAGTTTGAGTCGCAGTCCAGCCCCTTTTGAGACGCGTTTTGGACTTTTCTTTGACCCAATTTGAAGGTTGATTACCCAATGACATATGGGCTACCATTTTGGAAATAAAATTAGAAAATTAAGGTGTAAAATTTTTTCCCAAAGATAAATCTTGGACATTGGATTCGGATTTGGACCATTATAGGCTTACCTGAGGTAGAGATTTATTTTATGTATTTTTTTTTACGTTTTAATTAATTATTTTATTTTATAAAATAATTATTAAAAATCTCTTACTTTGTTTGACTTTAATGTCTATCTTCTTTTATTCATGTTTCCATACATCGACATGAAAAAATGATTTTAACTAAAGCATGAGACTGTTGATTGTATTGTATCTTAGCTGCAAAATCTTAATTTTGAACTTGATGTTTTATATGGCGTTGACGATTGCTTGGTATCACTATTTTAATTTTATTTGCATAAGGTATGATATGCCCGGAGACTGTTAGTGCTTCCATTTTTATTCAGATTTTAATTTGTTAAATTAAACATGAATACTAGAAACAAAATATATCTCTATTGGGTTTAGTTGACTCACCCAAACAACATCTTTTTTTAGAAATTAATCAAGAGGACTATCAACTGTCTAATCAATAGTAGACTGGTCTCGAAGTATTATTTCCTATTTATTTAATTTCCTTTAGAAATATATTTTTGATTAAAAAGTTAGATTTTAAAGAAAAATTATAAACTTTTAATTTTATTTAATTTTTATTTAGGCCATTTAATTATGGACATGTATTATTGCATTATTTTAGACATCACTATTGTACCTAAAATTTACCCCAATTTGGTTTAGGCTTGATTAATAATTGTTTTCTTTTGCTGCCTAATATATTAATAAACTAATTTTAAGGGTTGGGCGGTTCAGTCCAGTTTTCGAGTCAGGTTGTTCCGCGTTCTATCTCGGATTGCGTTTGAGACGTGATATGTTACGAATCTGTCACTCTTCAAAAATTTGATATAATTTTTCTAACCAATTGTCAAGTTTCTATTTTGTAGGTTTTCATAGAGGAACATGCTTTAAGGATATCAAATTCTTCAATTCAGTATTCACTTACATTATGATATTCTTGAAGGTAAGATATAAATGGAAGATCAAGCAGGCGTTTAAGGATTATTTGACCTTTCAAAAAATCTGTCTTCACACTCACCTCTGAGGAGTATTTGCAATATATGACAGTCTTATTTATTTGTTTTGGAAAAGTGATTTTCATGAAGAATGTAGCTGTGTCTCAAGGTTTCTAGAATGAGTTAGATCGAAGAAATTGGACATCATTTGTTTGGCAAACCATACCGATTACAGAGAGGCATTTGCTCACAAAAAAGTCCGAGCCCATGGCCGATTCTAGAAGACTCCATTAAGGAACCTTGTATTTGTTTTATTTTGAGTCTTTGGTGAACATTATGATTTAACATTTTATAATTTTGATGGTGGAGACCATCTAGTAATAAGGAGAGACCCACAGGGCAAGAGAAGACCATAAAGTGTTTGGTTTCCTTATTTGTTGAGCACTCCTTCTTTCCCATTTTTTTACTTTCGTTTTCTTGCTTGTTTTGTAAGAACCTTGGGTGGAAACCGTAATCCTTAAGGTGGTATTTATATCATCCTTAAGGACTACTCTAGGTAGCTAATGATGAATGAAAAATCCTAGTGAAATCTTCTTCTCCCAAGCTTGAAGTTTCCTTCGAGTTGACATGTTCTTTCCTGGTGAGTAATATCCAAGTAGGTTATGAGTGTAAGTGGATTTTCCTTCTACTACATCATTTTTCCCCTCTCTTGGTAGCAAGGATGTAGAACCTCTGAAGTTCTACCATTGAAATCGCATCATCCCCAAGTTAGTGCAAACTGTTTTTTTGAAAAAGCTCTTTGTTCCAAGTCGAGTAGTCATCACATGTGCAATTATATCTCTCCAACTACAATGATTCATCCCCTCATTTTTTGAGCAATAAACCACACACACAACTTTAATCAGCCACAAGAATCGCATCCACACGTTCACACGAGAGAGTTATGTTTCTCCCAAGTTGACACATTGTCGGCCAGAGCAATAATCTGAGCTCCAGTAACTTTCACTCCTTCCAGCATAACTTCTGTTCTGTAACATCCGAAAACCTTATCGATTTAATATATATATATATATATATATATATATATATATATATATATACACACATACTGTTTAGTCATATTATTATTAAATATCATGAGAAATTATAGGAAGAAGAATGAAATGTAAGTGGGGTGTTGGCGTTGGAAAGAAAGAAGAAGTGAAAGGAAGAATAAGATAAGAAAAAAGGAAAAGAGAGTTTGAAAAGTCAAATAGAAGAGAGAAAGGAGAAAGGAGAAACTTCACGTGAAATGTGTTGTGAAGGGTAATTTAGGAAGAAGACAACACTTTTTAGGTTAGGTTGATTATACTTATCTTTAAAATATTATCATCTAAAATTTCTCCTCCAGCACGCATGTAATAACCCAAGATTGATCATACTTATCTTTAAAACATTATCATCTGAAATTTCTCCTCCAGCATGCATGTAATAACCCGAAAATTTTTGGATTTTAAATCTAATTTTTGAAATTTTTAATTTAATCTCGGTTGAGGTTTCGAGAAATGTTTCGAGTAAAATTAAGTTATAAAATTCATAATCTAATTTTAGCGACGGTTTTCGAAATTTTAAAGTCGGGAGGACGCGAGTTTAACGAACTTAAAGGCGGTTAAAACACAAGAGGGCATTTTGGTAATTTTTGATTATTTAAAAAAACAAAATGAATATAACAACCGAATGGCTTCGGGAGGAAGCCATTCGGCTATTACACTCTTATGCCCAAGAGAACAAAGGGAGACGCGAGAGAGAGAGCAACCGTGAGGGAGATTCCGACAATCGATCGCCGAGGGTGAGACGCCGGTGTGCGAAGTGTTCCGGCGAGCTGAAGTGGAGGCGCTGGTGCGGTTTTTCCCGAGCTGAAAACCATAGGTAACGCCTCCCCTGTTACGGCTCCTGTCGACCGAGCGCAAGGGATCGGTTCTTTCCTGTTCTCAAATGATTTAGCTCGGTATAAGGGTCGATTTTAGGCTGTGAATGCGGGTGTAGTAAGCGGACAGTGAGTGCTCGGGTTAGGAGGGAAAAACCTGAGACTTGTTGACTATGGGGTTCGGGCTTTTGAGTTTGAAGTTCCTGGTTTTGTTCAGATTAAGCTTAATTGGTGGGAATGTGGATGTTTGATGAAGAAATTTGTGTGAATCAAGTTGATATCAAAATTTGGTTTGTTTCGTATAAAAACAGGTTCTGCTTTTGGTCATTTCAGCCTAGCTTCGGTTAATCATTTTCAATTATATTTTTGTGGGTCAAAATAGGTTGTTAGAGGAACGTTTGGCCGCTGCAATCGTTCGATTCCGATATCCGACGTAAAAGTTATGCACGTCGTAATTTTATGTCAATTTTTGGACCGAGTCAAATTAGTGAGTGTTTTTCGTAGAATTGTGATGTGTGATATTAGCATGGCTATTTTTAATGCGTAAAGCTAGTTTTGAGTGAGTTTTAGTTGAAGGAACGAAAATGTGAAATTTGGATAAAAGGGCAGATTCGGTTTTTGTTGTTTTTCACCTATTTGCGGCTTACCGTTTTAAAATCTGTCTTAGTAAGTTGAACTAGGCTACTAAGGAAATGTTTAGCCTCTTGAATCGCCCAATTCCGTTGACGGACGCAAAAGTTATGCGCATCCGAAGTTTAGGCTGATTTTCAGCCGAACCAAATTGGTGACCCGTTTTAGTTGGAATTTCATGGGTTTAGTTAAGGGATGTTATTTTTAACTTATTTGGTGAATTTTGAAGTGAAGATTGATGAGTGATTGTTTGTGTTTTAGGTTGAGACATTTTTTTTGGGCGAAACTGTGCGTCGAGTGAGGTTAGTATGCCAGGTAAGTAGTGGATGCATGTGTTTTGCCCAAGTGGGCCTACACCATAGGACTTTAGGATTTATGTTATTGATTGTGGTGTGCGTGCGTATTGTTTAACATGCATAATTTTTTTTTTCAAAAAGGGAACGAAATTGGTTTTGAACATATTTTGAGTAAGTGGTGAAACGCGTGGCGGTGGTACCTCGGATCCTGTTAGTGTGTGGGCCGGTGCGTAACCAACTGCGGATCCTGCTAGTGTGTGGGCCGGTACGTAACCAACCTTGTATTCCGCTCGATGAGTGGGCCAGCTGGGCCGTCACGCGGCGTGTTTGTGTCGGCGGTGAGAATGATGGACAGTGGTACCGCGGATCCTACTAGTGTGTGGCCGGTGCAACACCAGTCGCGGATTTCGCTCGAGTAGTGGGCCGGCTGAACTGTCGCGAAATGTGTGTATGGCAACTGTGATCCCGTTGCTGGGGAGGCTGGGACGGGGGCGACGTGTCAGAGTGTAGTGTGGTGCGAGGTACACCCTCACCCTGATGTGATTGCTGTGTGATGATGCATGTGTGTAACTTGTGGGCCTCGTTGTTGGGGAGTCCGGGACGGTGGCGACGTGTCAGGGTGTAGGGTGGCGCTAGGTTCCTGCTTACCTTGGTGTGGCTACACTATGCGTCACAGATGTGGCAACATGATTGTGAGTGTAGAGATTGCATGTGATAGGATTGCATTGTCGGCTTTTACTTTCATATTGTACTACTTACTGAGCGTTAGGCTTATGTTGTGTGTTCTATGGTGTAGGTGCTGACGATATTGCTGGTGAGCCCCAAGAGCCTAGTCTTGAGGTGTAGGATGGTTGGCGCAGTGCGACCGAGGCACCAGATTGCGGATTGTTAGAGCGACCCGACCTGTGGAGATAGTAGGTGATGGTGAGATGTGTTTGGGTTGTTGTTTTGTGTCCAAATATTTATGCGGATAGAGGAGTTCGTATAGACGTTAGTTGTACAGGATTGTATAGAGTGGTTGTAGTGTTTTGGGGACGCAAACATATTTTTATATGTTACAGTATAACATTGCTCTATATTGTGGACTTTCCTCATTTGTAGTTGATGGATTTTCGTTGTCTTTAAACTTCGATTATTTTGTTATGGAGATTCTCTAGATGGTTGATGGAAAGATATTTATAGTTTCTAGTGAACTGCGTGCAGGGTTTAAATTTTTGGGATAGCCAATTTTTAGGCGTTACTCTGCCAAAATTTCGGGATAGAGGTTGGGAGTCGAGAGGATATGGAATAGGTCGGGATGTGTACGTGAGTGCTAGAGAAGTGTGGATGGGCGTGGGAGTGCGGTGTGGTCGCAGGTGCACGGGGCACGCGGCCCTACGAGTCGTGCGGCGTCTGGTGAGGGCGTACGTGCGGACGTGCTATACGGAGGCAGGATGCATGGGGCACGCGACGCTGTGAGCGTGCGCGTGACGCAGTGATGTGAGTTGAGGGTGCGCGCGGGGCGTCGAAGTGGGGACGTGGGTGTGCGGCACCGAATTTGTATAGTTCGAGGTGTGTGTTGGACTCCCTCCTAGGGTTTCAAGTTTTGTTAACTTATTCTTAAAACTACTTTAATTGTCTTTTCCGCTGCGTATTTTATATTGAGGATTTCGCGTTCCCTCTTCGGGGCGCGAGTTGTTTTCGAATCGAGTCAAAAAAATTTTATACTCACAAATGTTCTTTTGAATATGATTTGAAAATGAAAGTGGTATAAAATTAAATGTGTTCGCGTCAAGTCTCTGTATGTCATAGTGTGTACACGTAGTGAGCGCACCGGGAACGTGCTGGTTCTCGGGGCGTTACAACGCAACTGTCTTTTTTCTCTACAGAAAATTCTTTCCCGAAACCTTTCTCTTCCTTTCAAAGTTTTCTAGATTTTTCAAGGTAAAACAGTTCGATTTAGGTTATATTGATGCAATTTTGTTTGATAAGTGCATGATATTGGATGAAATAATTGGGTTTTATTGAGTTTGACGAACCCTAACGTGTAATGCATGGAAATTGTTGGAGTTTCTTTATTTCTGAGTTGTTTTGATGTTTAATTGGATTTGAATACTTGTTGGTAGACTTAAATGAAGGAACTCATGAAATTGTACAATTTGGATAAAAAATGGTGAATTACAAGGCAGTTTGGCATTTTGTAATATTGATCCATTGAATTGATTTTATTTAATAAATTGAGTTAAGCATGTTAAAGTAGACCATTTAAGAAGTTCATGCCTTTGGAAATTTTGAATTTGCATATGTATAGGTAAAGTTATGCGATTTTGAAATTTGTAGCCAATTTGAAGGAAATTCCAAGATTTAGGTTATTGGATACGTTTTGATGTACGTTATTTGATTCCTATGTTTTAGGTTTGCAAATAAAAAGGGAAGTTGATCAATTGTCTAATTTTGAGCTCAAGACACAAGGTAGGTGTATGTTTGCATGCGTTTTGGCCAATTGGCCTACACCACAAAGAGTTAGGAGATTTATAGATAAATAAGGAACTTAGAGATTTTAGTTTCGAAAGTTTTGGTTGGGTAGAAATTTTAGGTGATGAGTTTAGTATGATAAGTTCTTGTTTATTAATGGATTTTTTTATCTGTTTTTATTACTTTATGCTTACAATCTTGAGGATATGTGTATGTAATATACATTCATGCATCATAATTTTTCCAAATCATAGAAAACGGTTTTATGCATACGTTTTCATGTAAACAGAACCGGAAGAATATGGTACAGTAAAATAGGTAAATAGTTATTGTGGGTAGGGAACTGAGTATGGTAGTTCCGTTAGAGGAACCGGTTCCGTTAGAGGGACTGTTAGATATGCCATTCCACTTTCCCTATAGCGAGTTGGTCATTCCGCTAGAGGGACAATCAGTTAGACCATCTCTCCTCTAGAATTAGTACTTCAATAACTCATGTTATGTAAGAAATAAAGAACAAATTCAGTTGCATATTTTACGAACAACATAGCATAATCATGAGCATGCATTCTTTATTTCACATCACTTATTAAGTGTTAGGCTCATTAGTTACTTTGTGGTGTAGGTGATATCATTACAGGCGAGGACATTGATCTTCAAGATGGTTGATAGTGCGGTTGGTGAGGAACGTCCACGGAGCGTGCTTGTAGCTGCTAGGGCGATTTTAACCTGTGGGCGGTTCTCTAAGTATTTTGGGTACAATGCATAGGTGTGTGTGTATATATATATATAGTGTTAAAAACTTGATAAAATAATTTTATAAGTTATGAGGTCTATTTCTGAACTAGTTTGATTTTGGATTGGTTAAATGAATGAGTCTAATTTTGGGGTTTTAGTCTTTCGCTACGCTTTAGACATGTTTTTTTTACAGGAGTTTAAATGATGTTCTTAGATAGGAAGGTATGATTTGATGATGAAAAAATAAGGGGTATGGAAAAGAGATACAGGGGAAGAAAAATTTCATCACCTCAACAGCAAAGGAAGGGCCGATATATCGCCCTAGTGGGGGCAATGGAGCGTCCCAGGGCAGTTTTACATCGCCTCATCCAGATGATGAGACGATGTATCGCTCAAAAAGGGGCGATCAGTCACCCCAAGGGTGGAAGAAGGGGCGATCAGTCGGCCCCAAAAGGAGTGATCAGTCGCCCCAAGGGCGAAAAGTTTGTCCCTGGACAAACTTTTTGCCCAAATAACAGTGGAGGGGGCGATTGTCCCAAGGGGCAAGTAATCGCGCGACACTGTTCACATGAACAGTGCCATGGAAAAAAAAGGATTTTTTTAAATAAAATTTCATGTATACTTTGTACAAAATTTCATAAAAGAAGCTTACACGTTTTGAAGTGTTTTTGGTCAGTTTTAATATGTACAATATTTTCAAAAAAAAAAAAAATTCTTTTGAATTTTATGAAAAGTCAAGTCAGTAATGGCCAAATTATGGGGCGTTATACCATAGTGAATCTTTGCGCAATATTTGGAGCGCATATTTATCTTTCACTTCTGTTCAAAGTTGGTGTCCGTTTCCAGCAAAACAGCATAAGTCCAATTTTCGTGTGCTTCAAAATTCATACATCTTGACGCATTTATGGTGCGCAAAAACTGCGTTCCAACCCACAAAAAATGTTAGCATTTAGGTTTTCGACTAAATCGAGAAATTCTAAAAATAAGCAGAAAGTTCTTAAGGCAAATGAGCTCCAAATCACTTGAAATTATAAGTGAAACATATCATATGAGTTACGAGTAACACCTTAAAATATCAAAGTAAAATGAGTTGCGGAAGTGAAATTATGCAAAAGAGACCCAATGTTGTTTGATGAGCAATGATTAGAGCTATACTATGAGTTGAGAGCTCCAATTGAAAGACAAACTTGCAATATAGTTGATATTATAAATACTATGGAATCTCACGTTTGTGCAAGAGGAATAGATAGAACGCAACAAAGCAAGATGAAACAAAAAGAGTTGATGGAATCATGGAAATATACAAATGAAGATAGGGAACACATAAAGAACACAAAATGAAGTCTCACCCAACACAGAGTTTTATGCTCGAACAAGAAAGGAATCTCTATAACGCAATTCAGCCAGATCCGTTTATAGGGAATAAAGTATTTGACCACGGATTGGTTAAACTAAAATCAAAGGAGGGAAACACTTTCAAAATATGTGGACAATTAATAAAAAAAATGTAAAAGTAATTAGCATGGAAGAGAAAGGATGGAACCATAATCCACCTCAAAAATAAAAATAAAATAGAACGAGCCAAAACAAGTCGAGCTGGGACTATAAACACAGCACTCTCTGGGAGGCAGCTCAATTTACAAAGTTTCACGTGCCAAAAAAAAAAAAGAATTGTTTTCTCCATTTTAACATTTTGGTGTTTTGTGTCATATTTTCTCTTGTGCTATAGAAAAGTCCTTGCCTACCATCTGCAAATCATGTAGACGGTTAGCACTCTACTTGACAGGGATGTATTCTTCCTCTCTTGTTTTATTTTAACTTATTCATATTCATATATTAGAGATAATGTATCTCCTAAGTTTGAGGGAGTTCGACTTTATAAGCTCATCACCTACTATTCACATACATCTATTTGATTTTACATGCTTATCATTTGTTATTTACCTGCTAAAAATGAAAAATTTTGACTGCTAGCCTGATATTGTCTTTGGTTAGATAGAATAAGTCTATGATAATACCTTGTGTTAGATTATTTATGGCTCCAAGTGACAATGAGATGATACATCTTATTCGTCGTTATGCAATTACAGCATATAATCTGAAGTTATGACACATTGAAAACTTAGCAATAAATTTTATGTGGATAATAATTTTAATTTTCTAACAAAAAAAATTAAAAGAAAAAACAAGAGAGAGATCCGGCAACTCCCCACTCCATTTTCAATTTTGAGTAAGACATTTGGATAATGAATGAGTGGAAACTGTATAATAAATGAGAGATACGGGAAGAAACTACTTTGCAAATCTCTTATGAAAAGAAGAATCAAGAATAATAATCTCTATCATGGTTTTGGCGACTCCTTACTCCATTTTCAACTTTGAGCAAGCCATTTATATATTCAATGAGTAGAAACTTTAAATAAAATGAGGGACTCAAGAATTATTCTATCGCAAAATCATGAAGAGGAAAAAAAAAAAATAATAATAAATTATATTATCTTGCATAACTATTTTACATTTATATAAATAATAATAAATCAGTGTCATCACTCACATAAATTAATTATGAGTGAAATCTTAAGCTGTGTAGGACTACTCACACATGCGTGCAGTATTATAAGTAAGATATTTATAATATTCATGTTGAAGTTTTATATATCTGTGACATTCTTTAATTCATTTAGAGCGGTAAATCTTGTGATATTTTGAGACAATAAATTCTATTTGATCAAGACAATTGTGCTAGTAAGTCAACTATTCATTCCAAGTATTCAATTTCTAATATCTATAAGTCATATTTGGATTTTGTTTTGTGTTTCATGTTATTTTTGCTTGAGGACTAGCAAAAAATGAAGTTTGAGGGTGTGATAAATAAATAAAATTTAGAATTATTCTCGTCATTCTAAGAAAATTTGAATGTTTATCTTCAAGTTTTTGATAATATTAATCTATTTTAAGTTATTATGCAGATAAATATCGAATAGGGTAAATAAAAATAAAAAAATAATGAATTTTGAAGCTCATTAGGGCCCAAAGAGGCCCGAGCCACGTCTTAAAGAAGAGAAACGAATTGGCGTCAAAATAACTTCTGAGTCTCAGCCCAAGAATCTTGAGTCACGCCCCTTGCACAAAAAAAAAAGGATTTGAGCTGCTGCCTTAGAATTCTGAGTCATGGCCTCGGCCTAGATAGGTTACCAAAAGTGCAAAATGCTGCGCGTTTTGAAAGATTTTTCAATGATTCTAAAAATCGTGATCGAGAATCTTGAAATATAACATTATTTGATGAAAGAGGTGACCTTAGGCAGTCTCGAGACATACTTTGGAGAAAGATCAAAGAGGATTTTTAACCCCAATGAGGAGACAAACACATGTGTCACACTATTACAGTGACATTAGAGACGAATTTTATTATTCTACTTCTTTCTTATCTTTGATATTATTGTGATCAATATTTTTTCGTCTATCTTTTATTAAATTATTTTAAACTAACTTTCTCTCTCTGAACAAGAGATAAATAATTTATTTATAAGATTATTTTAATGATTGATTATTCTGTATATTGAATTTATTTTTTAATTGTGTTATTTTGTTTTTAATGTTCTTAATTTGCCTTTCACATATTGAATGATCTTATATTTAGAGGTTGACACTCGAGAAAGGTAATTATAAATATGACCTAAATATTATAATATAAAATTTTAGTAGTTTGAGAGAGTATTGGAGTTTTGTGAAGTCAAATAAAAAATCACCGCATGTTATTGAAAAACTATACAAACGATTTTCATAGAAATATTAAAATTGTGATATTAAGAATTAATGTTAACTTGACACTCGAAAGAGGTAGTTTAACAAATTAGAGTTTTCGATTTATAAATAATTTTTCAGTTAAAGAATATTGATTTGATAAATATTTATGAAATCAATCATCTTAATCTTTTCTCAACTAAAGGTGTTTCGTTGTGATTTGATTTGATTTATTTTGTTAATTTGGTTTTAATTTTCAAAATCTTAATTTTAATTATTCAGATAAAGTTGCAATTGATTAGATTACTATTTGGTGAAAATTGATAAATTACATATTTCCTCTGGATTCGACAACCATATTTATCATTATACTATATGTATTATAAAAGTATCAATATTTCTACATCTATCAAATCCTCAAACAAAACATATGCTCAAGCAACATCATCGTCAATATAATTATATCATCTAACAACTATCTGTGACATCCTGCCATGTGAAAGCAATTAAGGTCCGTGGGGTCAAGCTCATATCAGTGGGGGTGCACAATCCTACATTGCTGTGGAGAGTGAAAAATGCATAGTTTATAAATTGAGTTTTCCTTCCTACCAATACAACTTGTTTTGGGGATGACCCCAAAAACAAATATATACAGGCGCTGGGCCAAAACAGACAATATTGTACTGTGAGCAGCGAAAGACGTTTCAAATGGTATCAAAGCCAATGTCTAATTAGAAGTGTAGCCAATGCGGCCGACGAGGACATCAAGCCCCGAAGGAGGGAAAATTGTGACAGCCCGCCATGTGAATGCAATGAGAGTCCGGTGGGCCTCAGCCTATACTAGTGGGAATGCACAATCCCACATTGCTTCGGAGAATAAAAAATGCATGGTTTATATGTCACGACTTAATATCTGTACTCAAAAATTTCTTAAAAATTTAAATTTTTCTTTTTCTTCAAAATTATTTCATTTTCAAACATTAAAATCTCACAGCGAAAGACTTACTTATTTGTAAATAACCTGTTATTTAAAACCAAATTGAAATCCACACTTCAAACTATACAAAATTCATTCAAAAACTTCAAAATCATTAACCTAAAATGTTTTTCTACTAATCGAATTTAGTACTCAGAAACACCTCTCTTTCCTTTAAATCGAGCAGCATAACGCTTAAATTCTTTGAACCCAAAACCAACAAATCATCCAAATTTTCTCAAAAACCAACGTAACAAACTACATTTCCAAACCAAAATTAACATTCCAATTCAATTCATCCATCTATATCAAAATATTTCTATCCATAACTCATAACAATTTTTTTTTTCTCTAAAGCGTTTAAATCTAAACGTTTATATACATATCACTTTATTCAAAACACTACTTCAAAACATACGTTCCTCCACGGTTAAATCGCCCTAACAATTAGCCTGATCGTCGCCATGAACGTACTCTGCTAAATGCGGCCACTAATCATGTGCATGCTCGAGAATCTCACCAGCTAGTTCTTCTTCACCTACATCACAGAATTCAAACTATAAATGTAATACTTAATAAATAGTGCAATAATGAAATGAAAATAGTTCACATATCTCCTAACATGTGCAGTTTCTACATGCTCATTACACTTTCATTTTCGTATTTATTTCTGTTTTCGTATGATCCTCATACAAGACAGAAGCAGATCACTTTTCTCAAATCATACCTGTCAAATTCTCATACTCATTTAGAGGGCAAATTACTTCTTCCAAAGACACGCCTTGATTCTCATACTAGATGGGAAGCAGATCACTTTTACCAAATCATCAATTCTCATACTCATTTGAGGAGTGAATTACTTCATGCAAAGATTCACACTCGTTTCATTTTGTTTCGTTTCATATCGTACCATGCCGTTTCATAAAATATATGCAAATTCATTTTGGTATCTTTTCAAAACATGTTGCATGAAATAACAAAACATACAATAAAACCCTAACATTCTGTGATGTGGGCCAAAAGGCAAAAACATTCGTACACTACTTATTTAGATTCTTTAGCCAGTTTATCTCAATCGAACACTTAATCTTCCAAATTTTAAAACCTATAACATAAATCGCTCACCATTATCTTCAATTCCATAGTCTATAAGACCAAATTCTTAATATATTCATAAAGAGTGCATACAAACATCTTCACTAATTCCAAGCATTCAATTCAATTACTTATGCATCAACAAACTATAAATTCAACCAAATTCTCGGAATTACCATATAATCATCCAACTTCAAAAATTCACAACAAATTGTATACATATTCGAATTCAATGATTAATGTAACACCCCGAGAAATCCCTCGTTCTCGGTACGCTACAGTGCATCTACACACTACACACACACTAACACTTGACATAACGCACTCAATTTAATACTCCTTTCGTTTTCAAATCATTTTCAAAAGAACATTTGTGAGTATGAAAAATTTTCGACTCGATTCGAAAACAATTCTCGTCCCAAAGATGGAACACGAAATCCTCAACATAAAAACTACGCAGCGGAAAAGAAAACTATTTAAAACAGTTTAAAATAAAACAATAAGACTTGAAATCCTATGAAAGAATCCAAAGCACTCCTCGAACTACACAACCGGTACCGCGCACTCACGTCCCCACTTCGACACCCTGCGCGCACCCTCGCGGTGCTGCACGTGCCAACTCAACGTCACTGTGTCTGCCACTGTACAGCACGTCCCCGTGCACACCCTCACCTGGCGCCGCACGACCCGTGAGTACCCGCAGGGCCGCGTGCCCCGCGCACCTGCGATCACGCCGCACTCCCACGCTCATCTACACCTCTCTAGCATTCACTGTACACACCTCAACCTATTTCATATTCTCTCAACTCCCAATCCCTCTCCCGAAATTTCGGCAGAGTAACGGCTAAAAACTGGCTATCCCAAAATTTAAACCCTGCACACAATTCACTAGAAACCAACAATATTTAACTATCAACCATCCAGAGAAAATCACCACAACAAAATTAGAGTGTAAGGACTACGAAAACCCATCAAATACAAATGAAGGAAGTCCCCAGTATAGAGTAATATCATACTCTAACATATAACAATACGTACGCGTCCCAAAACACTACAACCCCTCTATACAATCTAAAAACAATCAACGTCTATACAACTCCGCTGTCTACACAAATACCCGACATAAAATAATAAATCCACTATCACCTACCACCACCACCGGTCGGGTCGCCCTAACAAAATCTGCCATCCGGTGCCTCGGGCACACGCCGCTAACCATCCTACGCCTCAGGACAAGGCTCTCGAGGATCACCAGCAGTATCGTCAGCACCTACAGCACAGAACACACAACATAAGCCTAACGCTCAGTAAGTAATGCGATATGTAAGTAAAAGCCGACAATGCAATCCTATCACATGTAGTCTCTACACTCACATTCATGTTGTCACATCTGTGACGCGTAGTACAGCCGCACCAGGGTAAGGAGGAACCTCACGCCACCCTACACCCTGACACATCGCCACCGTCACGGACTCCCCAGCAACGAGGCCCACAAGCTACACACACGCATCACCACACTGCAACCACATCAGGGTAAGGGTGTACCTCGCGCCACTCTACACCCTGACACGTCGCCCCCGTCGCAGCCTCCCAAGCACAGGGCCACAGTTGCCACACACACACGTTTCGCGACTGCCCAGCCGACCCACCCCTTGAGTAGGATCTACGACTGGTGTTGTACCGGCCCACACACTAGTAGGATCCGTGGTACCACTACCCATCACCCTCACCGTTCACGCCGCATGACGGCCCAGTTGGCCCACCCCTCGAGTGGAATCCGCGACTGGTGAAGCACCGGCTCGCACACTAGCGGGATCCGCGGTACCACCGCCACACGTCTCACCTCATACATCAAAACATGCTAAAAATCATTTTCGTTCACGTTTTTAAAATATGATGCATGCCAAACAATACGCACACACACCACAATCAATCACATAAAATCCTAAAGTTCTACGGTGTAGGCCCACTTGGGCAAAACACATGCATGCACTACTTACCTGGCGTCCTAAGCTCGCTCGACGCACAGCTTCGCCAAAAGAAAGCCTCAACCTAAAACACAAACAATCTCTCCTCAGTATTTATCTCAAAATTCACCACATAGCTAAAAATAACCTTCCTTAACTACATTCATGAAATTCCAACTAAAACGGTCCATTGGTTTGGTTTGGCCGAAAACCAGCCCAAAGTTCGGACGAGCATAACGTTTGCGTCCGTCAACGGAATCAAACAATTCAAGTGGCTAAACGTCCCCTTAGGAACCTAGTTTAACATACTAAGACGAATTTTAAAACGGTAAGCCGCTGACAGGCAAAAAATGCTAAAAACCAAATCTGCCATTTTATCAAATTTCAAATTTTCACTTCTTTTCAACCAAAACTCACTCGCAACTAGTTATACGCATCAAAACGGCTATGCTACTCTCACGCGTCGAATTTCTATGAAAAACGCTCGCTAATTTGAATTGGACCAAAATCTGACATAAACGTCCGACGCGCATAACTTTTGCGTCGGATATCGGAATCGAATTATTCCAGTGGCCATACGTCCCTCTAACAACCTATTTTAACCCACAAAAACAACATTTGAAACGATCAATCGAACGTAGGCCGAAATGGCCAAAAACAGAAGTTGCCCCAAAATAAAAACGTCCAATTCTTGATTTAAAATTCGAATTTCACAACTCCTATGCACAACTAGTCGCATTCCACTTATACATTCCGGCCAAGCTTGCCGAAATTGAAAGGAGGCCGAGCATCAAGCTCGGCCAACAGTAGGTAAACCAACAAGGCTCGCCTTCGGTTTTCCCCCTTCAAATTCCCGGCACTCCGTCCTCGACATTTCAGACAAATTCACCGAAAATGGAGGGAGGCCGGACCTCATTCTTGGGCAAACCAAAAAGGATAGCAGAGGGAAGGAGAGGGAGACTTACCGGGCAAATGTTCGTTTTGCACACAACGGAAGAAGAGCGACTCCAGTAAGGCGCCCAAATCGTCGGTGGCAGAATTGGTCGGAAACTCGCCCTTCGCGGTCGTCGGCCGAAACAATCGGCTCTTACTTCGGGAACTCGAGCTGCTGAAACTGAATGGCTTCGGTTCGTCGGGATAGCAGCACCTGTTCGCAACTCGCACCTCACACTCACGCTCGCCGGCCGTCGATCGCGGCTTCGACTTCGGCACACGATCGCTCTAGCTCTCGGTCGTCTTCTCTCGGTACTCGGGTGCTCTGCAGAACCAGCCGAATGGCTTCCTCCCGAAGCCATTCAGTGTTTTCATTTTTTTTATTATTATTATTTTTTATTTTAAACAAATAACAATTTACCTAAACGCCCTCACGTGTTTTAATCTTCCGTAATTTTGTTAATTTCTCGACTCCTGACTTTAAATTCCAAAAACCATCGCAAAACTAGGCTTCGAGTCTTATAATTTAAATTTTTCCGTTGAAATATTTCTCAAAACTCTGATCGAAGCTACATTTAAAAAAAATTTCAGAAATAATAATTAAAATTTAAAATTTCCAGGTTATTACAATTAAAAAGTCTATAGAATCCTTAAGATGTCTAGTTTCTCATGATAAAATCTATTCAACACACTAACATCAATAGTTCAGCCAAAATTTAGCAAAACCGAGCATGCCCTGTACATGACCCAAATTTCATATTTCTTTAAACTCTAAACCAATAGCCAAAACCTCTCTATAAAACCGTCAATATGTTGACATATCATAATTAAGCATCCAATAAAAGAGAATTACAGCAACCAAATCTCAAAATCGATTTGGCCTACGATTTTTGGGCAAATTTTAAAAATCCATAACTTTCTTTACAAATATCGAAACGACTTGATTCCAAAGGCTATAACTTCCTTAGCACGTCTAATTTAACAGGTATAACAATTTTTAATTTGAAAAAACCATAAACTACGTTAAAAACACCAAAACCAAACATTGCCTAGAAATTCCACTTTTTGCACAATCTAGCATTTAACCCAACATGCATCAATCCATAACATTTTCCATTCTCAATCATCAACAATATCCAATGTCCATATTATGAAGCATCAAAGCACAAAAGATTGGGCATAAAGTTTCCAAGTTTTCGTGCATAAATCCCCAACCCATTTTTATCATCAAAATATTCATCCAATATAACCAACCATTGCATTTCTATCATCCACAACTCAAAGGATAATCTATCTTATTTTAGAAAATCAAACTCTCACGTTAAAACCCTTGGGAGATTGAGGGAAGCTTAGAAAAAGAGAAAGGAGCTTGTAACTCGCAAAACCTAGAGAAAATAGGAAGATAAACTGGTGGGTTTATCTTCAAAAACCAAATTTAGAGAGAGAGAGAGAGAGAGAGAGAGAGAGAGAGAGAGAGAGAGAGAGAGAGAGTTTTGGCGTGGAGAAGAGGAGAAATTTCGTGGAGAAGGGGGAGGGAATGAGGGAAATGTCGTGGAAGGGAGGGAGAGAGAGAAGTGAGGAGTGTGTTAGTTTTTTCAAAAATCAACAAGGGGATAAAACTTCACGAGGAGGCCAAGGTGAGGTGTCAATCACCCCTGGACTCTTTTTCACCTACTACTAATCCTTTCTTAATTTGACCTCCCAATTTTTCCAACTAATACTTACTCCAATTTGATTCGATCCATAATTCAATTACCCATTAAACATCACAACTTGACTTTTAAAAATCTGCAATAATATTTTCTACTCTTAAATAAATGATAAATCTAAAAATACTATGCATATGATTAATAACCGCATTATGAATTTTTTGGGTGTTACATTCTACCACTATTATTTAAATTTTGTTCTTAAAACTTGTTTACTGATAATCTCCCTAAATACATACTTGAATATAATCCTCATACCATCGATTATTTATCAAGTACTGTCTAATTTCTATGTCTCTAAAGTTTTAATGACCTCAACTATATACTTTAACACCCTCTCATTCATACACTTCCTGACTTCAATTTAATCAACTATAACTTAAACTCTCAAAATTCTCTAATTTAGCACACTTCTAGGTTTCCTTGAATATAGTTCATTCAAATTCTCACCTTCCCAAGTCAATATCCTCGAAATTTCCACAACTCTTATTTACAATCAGTCACTACATCTCCCAAATCATGCTCAATCACACTAAATATCTAAACCTAATTTCCATACTTAACTTCGTCAAATCCAATTCTAATAACGTATGTTTTCTAAGTTAAAATTTTTATCAATCATTATTCATCTTTGTGGTTTCTTAAACAATAATCGTTCTAACTACCATCTTGAAGGTAAATTTCTTGCTTACGACCCCTAACTTGAATTGGATAAACTGAAATACCTTCACTGGAAACAACATGACCATGAAAATGAATTCTGTCCAACTAGAACTCACACTTAGAACACTTTGCATATAATTGATGCTGCTTCAAAGTTGTCAAAACCATCATCAGATGCTCCCTATATTCTTCTTCATTACGAGAATATACTAGGATATCGTCGATAAATACAATTACAAACTTATCGAGATATTCTCGGAATACTCTATTCATTAAATCCATGAAATTCGCTGGAGCATTTGTCAATCCAAAAGACATCACTAAAAACTCGTAATGTTCGTAACTTGTTCAGAATGCAGTCTTAGGAATGTCTTTTGTTTTCACTTTCAACTGGTAATACCTTGATCTCATGTCAATTTTTGAAAAAACTCGAGCATCCTGGAGTTGATCGAATAAATCATCTATCCTTGGTAGTAGATATTTATTCTTTATAGTCAGTTTTTTCAACCCACTGTACTCTATGCACATCCGTAGAGATCCGTCTTTCTTCTTGACAAACAGTATTGGTGTGCCCCATGGTGAAAAGCTAAGGCATACAAATCACTTCTCCACTAAATCCTCTAGTTGCTTCTTCAGTTTTTTCAGTTCTGTTGATGCCAACCTATACTGATTCTTTGATACTGGCTCAGATCCTAAGTATACCTCTATTACAAACTCAATTTCTCGATTAGGAGGCAAACTAGGCAAGTCATCCAGAAAAACTCGAACAACTGGAATATCTTGAGGCTGTATTACTCTTTGCATTTGAGTATCAATTATGCATGCCAAAAATCCCAAATACTCACTATTCAATAAACATTGTGCTTTAATAGATGACATAACAGATAACTTTCTTGTACTCTTCATATCTTGCAAAGAATATTTTTCTCCAATTGGGGTTTGAAAACTTACTATTCTAAATCTTTAGTCGATCGTAGCATAGTGTTGAAAGAACCAGTCCATTCCCATAATTACTTCATATCCAGTTATTCCTATAATCATGAGATCAACAGGTAAATTTCTTGTAATAACCCGGAAATTTCGAATTTTATCTTTAATTTTTGGAATTTTTGTTTGGTCCCGGTCGGATTTTTGAGAAATATTTCAACGGAAAATATTTAAATTATAAGGCTCGAGGCCTACTTTTGCGATTGGTTTTCAGAATTTAAAGTCGGGAGGTCGAGAAGTTACGAAATTTCGGACGATTGAAACACGTGAGGGCAGTTTTGTAATTTGGTATAAAAAAAAAAAAAAAAAAATTGAAAATTTTAACAAAACAACTGAACGGCTCGTGAAGCCGTTCAGTGTTCTGTTCTTTCGCCAAAGCCGAGAGAAGGCGACTGAGGCGAGTGAGGGGCCGAGCAGGAGATTGAGGAACGGAGAGCGAGTGGCTGGCGAACGACGGCAGAGTGCGATGCTGGGAGCTCCGACGAACTGAGTGAAGGTGTTGGTGTACCCTTTCCCGAGCTGAAAGCCAACGGTGAGATTTCTGTTCAAGATTGATTCGGCCGAGCCTTAATGCTCATTTTGTTTTTTTTTTCTCTCATGCTTTTTTCTCCGATGTTGATGAAATTGCTGAGCGTTCTGTCGAAGAGAGGGTCTGCGTGTAAGAGAGTGGGTGCTTATGGGAGGGAGAAAAACCGAGGGGAGGGGTTGAGTCAGAATTTAGGTTCAAGCCCAAATTTTCTGACTTTAGTTCTGATTATACTAAATTGAAGCGAATGTGATTGTCTGTACATAGGGATTCTTGGAGTTTAAATTGAAATCAAAACAGAGGCCTTTTTTTAAAGAACAGGTTCTGTTTTTGGCTTATTCGGCCTACCTACGGTTAATCATTTTAAATTCGGTTTTTGTGGGATAAATTAGGTAGTTAGGGGAACCTATGGCCGCTGGAATCGTTCGATTCCGATATCCGACGCAAAAGTTATGCGCGTCGGAAGTTTAGGCCGAATTTTGGTCCAAGTCAAATTTGCGAGCGTTATTCATGGAAATTTGACGTGTGAGTGTATCATAGCCATTTTTGATGCATATAACTAGTTGGGAGTGAGTTTTGGTTGAAGGGAAGTGAAAATGTGAAATTTTAATAAAATGGCAGATTCGGTTATTGGCGTTTTTCGCCTATCTGCGGCTTACAGATTTAAAATCCATTTTAGGATGTTAAACTAGGTTCCTAAGGGAACGTTTAGCCACTTGAATCGTTTGATTCCGTTGACGGACGCAAAAGTTATGCGCATCCGAACGTTGAGCTGGTATTCGGCCAAACCAAACCAATGGACCGTGTTAGTTGGAATTTAATGAGTGTAATTAGATAAGGTTATTTTTAGCTAATTGGTAAATGTTGGGAGAAATACTGATGAGAAATTGGTTGTGTTTTAGGTTGAGGCTTTCGGTTGGTGAAACTGTGTATCGAGCGAGCTTAGGACGCCAGGTAAGTAGTGCATGCATGTGTTTTGCCCAAGTGGGCCTACACTGTAGAACTTTAGTGTTTATGTGATTGATTGCGGTGTGTGTGCGTATTGTGTGACATGCATCATATTTTTTTTAAACGGGAACGAAAATGATTTTTAGCATGCTTTGATGTATGAGGTGAGACGTGTGGCGGTGGTACCGCGGATCCCGTTAGTGTGCGGGCCGGTGCTTCACCAGTCGCGGATCCTACTCGAGGGGTGGGCCGGCTGGGCCGTCATGCGGCGTGAAAGTGTTGACGGTGAGAATATGGGCAGTGGTACCGCGGATCCTACTAGTGTGTGGGCCGGTGCAACACCAGTCGCGGATCCTACTCGAGGGGTGGGCCGGCTGGGCTGTCGCGAAACGCGTGTGTGTGGCAACTGTGGCCCCGTGCTGGGGAGGCTGGGACGGGGGCGACGTGTCAGGGTGTAGAGTGGCGCGAGGTACACCCTTACCCTGATGTGGTTGCCGTGTGGTGATGCGTGGGTGTAGCTTGTGGGCCTCGTTGTTGGGGAGTCCGGGACGGTGGCGACGTGTTAGGGTGTAGGGTGGCGTGAGGTTCCTCCTTACCCTGGTGCGGCTGCACTACGCGTCACAGATGTGACAACATGAGTGTGAGTGTAGAGACTGCATGTGATAGGATTGCATTGTCGGCTTTTACTTTCATATCGCATTACTTACTGAGCGTTAGGCTTATGATGTGTGTTCTGTGGTGTAGGTGCTGACGATACCGCTGGTGAGCCTCGAGTGCCTAGTCCTGAGGCGTAGGATGGTTGGCGGCGTGCGACTGTGGCACCGGATGGCGGACTTTTTTTAGGGCGACCCGACCCGTGGATATGGTAGGTTGTGGCCTGGTCGGTTTGTGGGTTTTCTTTCTTTTGCGGTGGTTATGTACGGAGGATGGGATTGATTGTTGTATATGCGTCAGTGTATAGGTGTATATGGAGTACGTGTGATTTTGGTAACGTACGCGGATATTTTCCATGTTAGAGTATGTTATTTCTCTATACTGGAGACTTTCTTCATTTGTATTTGACGGATTTTCGTCGCCTTCTTACTCTGATTTGGGTTGGGATGATTTCTCTGGATGATGGATAAGTAAATATTGTTGGATTTTGGTGAATTGTGTGCAGGGTTAAATTTTGGGGTAGCCAGTTTTTAGGCGGTACTCTGCCGAAATTTCGGGAGAGTGGTTGAGGTTCGAGAGGATACGAAATAGGTCAAGGTGTGTGTATGATGAATGCTAGAGGAGTTCATATGAGTGTGGATGTGCGGCGTGATCGCAGGTGCGCGGGGCACGCGGCCCTGTGGGTGCACACGGGTCATGCGGCGCCGGGTGAGGGCGTGCGCGCGGACGTGCTGTACAGAGGCAGGGTGCGTGGGGCACGCGGCGCTGTGAGCGTGCGCGAGATACAGTGACGTTGGGTTGGCACCTGTGGCACCGCGGTGGTGTACGCGGGGTGTCGGAGTGGGGACGTGAGTGCTTGGGACCGGACTGGGTAGTTCGTGGGGAGCGTGGGGTTCTTTCCTAGGATTTCAAGTCTTACCGTTTTATCTCAAATTGTTTTAAATGGTTTTCTTTTCCGCTGCGTAGTTTTATGTTGAGGACTTCGTGTTTCCTCTTCGGGACGCGAGTTGTTTTTTTGAATCGAGTCGAAAAATTTTCATACTCACAAATGTGCTTTTGAAAATGATTTGAAAACGAAAGGGGTATTGAATTAAGTTAGTTGTGTCAAGTGTTAGTGTGTGTGTGTAGTGTGTAGATGCACTGTAGCGCACCGGGGACGTGTGGGTTCTCGGGGTGTTACATTTCTAATTCCTACCTATACCACACTATCACGCACGACTTGATTAGAGTGCATGCGTTTACCGGATGGTAACATTACTTTATAACTATACTCATCTGCCACAGGCAATAAATCTTGTAACACCCCGTACTTTTTTCAAGCTGATAGTACTCTCCGTTCCTTCTCCTCTTCAGCAATTCCAAGTAAGTTTATGTAGTTGTTGGTTAATTTTGGTTTGGTGTTGGAGCGTTTAGTGATTGGTTATTGTTTGTTGTGACATTGTTGACGATAAATGTGATGGATTTGTGAGAAATTTGTTGAGTTTTGCTGAAAGACCGAGGAAGAGGGATTTTGACCCTAAGGCCTACTCTGTTTTTGGAATTCCGCCTTAGTTGCGGTTAATGGTTTTAAATTCTATTTTGGTATGTTAAACTAGGTTACGATTGGAATGTTTGGCCACTAGAATCGAGTGATTTCGATAACCGAC
The DNA here is from genome assembly GCA_022433055.1 of Begonia peltatifolia. NCBI lineage: Eukaryota > Viridiplantae > Streptophyta > Magnoliopsida > Cucurbitales > Begoniaceae > Begonia > Begonia peltatifolia. The sequence goes on along the minus strand of CM039519.1, from coordinate 21,092,416 downwards.
GCAAAAGTTATGCGAGTCGGAAGTTAGGTTGGTTTTTGATCCGAGATAGGTTAATGAGCGATTTTGGTGAGTTCGTGAAGTATTGAGCTAGTGTGGTGATTTTAGTGCGTAAGTAGAGTAGTGGGATGAGTTTTGATGGAAAGACGTTTTGTTGTAGGTTGAGCAGGTTTTTGGTGAAACGAGCACCACAGAAAGCTAGGACGCCAAGTAAGTAGTGTGAGTAGTGTGCGCATGTGCATTGCCCTTATAGGCCTACACCAAGGCGACCACCGATGTAAAGTCCATGACTTGGGAGGAATTTAAAACGACGATCTTCGGCAAGTATTTTAGCCACTCAGTTACAACCCAAAAGATGGTGGAGTTTGCCAAGTTGAGGCTGACAGGTACCGTGGCCGAATATGTGAGACAGTTCTAGGCGCTATCTTGGTTTGCTAGTCATCTGGTGAGCCCAAACAAGAACAAAGTGCACCAATTTGTACAGGGCCTGAAGCCGGACATATACATAGGTATGCAGATAGCTGGGATATGAGGGGTGCCTTACGAAGAGGTGGTGGCGAAGCTACTAGACATTAAGGAGGCTAGGACGAAGCTTCCCAGTTACAGAGAGCTGCCTAAAGAACAGCTTAGAAGATATTTCAAAGAACTGTTGGCGCAATCGAGGGGAGAGGAGTCGTCTCAGCGAAAGGGCTCGAAGAGGTTAAGTGATAGCTCTAGCAACCAGGGGAGCAACAAGCGACCTCAGGGACCAGGACAGTTTCTGGTACGCCCTAAGTGCCAAAGGAGTCACCCCGGTGAGTGCAGGGTGGGTGCAGGGCGATGCTACAGTTGTGGTGAGGCGAGCCACATGTCTCGAGATTGTCAGAAGCCGCGACAGAATCGGTGCTTCAGCTGCAATGAGGTAGGGCATTTTGCTAGGAGTTGCCCGAATTGGAGCAAGGCCCCAGTGAGAATGACACCCAGAGTTTTCGCCCTCATTGAGCAAGACGATACTGCCCAGCCCTCGGTGATTTCAAGTAGTATTCTTATTTCGGGCATGGCGGCTTATACTCTTGTCGATACGGGTGATACTAATTCGTTTGTGTCCACTGCTTCCGTGGTCAAAGTGAATCTAGTGCCTAGCTATTCTGGGCAATTCTATGATGTATTGTTGCCGTCAGAGGAGCGCTTATACTCAGATCAAGTGGTACAAGGTGATGTTGTGACAATGGGAGAAAAACGGTTGTACGCTCATCTGATTATACTCGACATAAAGGGGTATGAGACTATTTTAGGGATGGATTGGTTGTCTAGACGCTATGTCGCGATCGATCGCAGGACTAGAGAGATCCACTTTCGGCTCCCGAGTGAAGAGAGTTTCTCCTTCAGGGCGGGAAAACGTTTGAGTAGAATTTCAGCAGTGTTGTCTATGAGAGCCCAACAGTTGTTATGAGGTGGATGCATGGGCTTCTTGGCTAGTGTCATGGACGCGCAGTTTCAGGGCAAGGCTAAACTCCATGACATCCCCATTGTGCAGGATTTTTTGGGGGTATTTGTTAGTGATTTTTCTACACCTAACGCAAGTGCACGTGTCACTAACAAAGTAATAAATAGTAAGTAAAAGTCGATCTCACGAGGATATTCTTAACCAATTTTAATTACTATAAAATTATATTAAATAAGGATGAATTAACAAGAAAAATATTATGAACGGTACAATAATATAAAACTAAAAATTACTTAGATATGCTAAGAAAATAAATTAAACTAATTTAGGATGATTATTATAATAAAATCCTTGGTTATGGTCAATTTCCTCGTTACGTGAATTTTACTACTGATACTACAGAAAGCTACAGCATTTCCTACAGAACAGCGAGAACAAATATTTTTTTAGGGTTCTATCGAATTGCCTAGTTAAATTCAACCTAAGGTTTATTTTGACTTTGAAAGAATAAAATTTGAATTGAAATTAATTTCTTTTCAGCCCTATTCTCAATGCCAAATAAATTAATGTCAACAACCTTGTAACAATTTAATCTATTTAATCAATCATGCATCATAAAATTCCTATCTATCCATCGATATCATAGAAACATGTAACATCAAATTTGTCCGTTGACACAATTCGAATTAAACAATAAACATCATGACAGATTGTTCCATAAAAAATACGTAAACTTTCATAGATTTAAGTAAAACACATAACGAGTACTTTCTTTCCTAACCAAGATGAAAAACTTAGCCTAAAATCATACTAATAAAAACCTTCATAAAAATATTCATAAAGAGAAAAATAAAAAGTGGAGAAGAAATTGTCGTCTTCGCTCTTCTTTGGAAAACAATTCTCGAAGGAATTGTCGTCTTCTTCCAAGATGTTACCCGTCTGCCAAAAGGAGAGAGAGATAGTCTTCAAGACTCAAGAGAAGAATAAAAATCCCCATTTTTCAGGGAGAGAATAATCCTCTCTCTCTTTCCAAAATCCTCTTTTTTTCCTTTTTATTTTTTTTATTCCCTTTCAAATTTCCTTCTTGATTCTTTTTAATCCATCTTCTCTCTCTTGTTCTCCCATCCAAATAAGTCTCCTTAATTTTAGGATATTCTTCGTCCATCTTCCCCTCTTTTAGATTGTTCAAATGATGCAATCCGATCTTTCCTAATTCTGTGGCCAAAGATAAAAATAATTATCAATACTAATAATCTGATTTATTTGAAAATATATGCATAAAAATCATTATATCTTAAATTCTTTCCATACTTAATAACTTATAGCAATTTTTATAATTTTGACCACATCCTATTTAACTTCACTCAAATTATACGAATTAACAAATAGTATAAAATAACTCTAATTTAAGAGTTATCAGTATTTCTTGAGGATTTGTCCAGTTTGTCCCCTGACAGAGAAATTGAGTTCGTTATCAACGTGTACCCTAGTGCCGAGCCAGTGTGCAAGAACCTGTACAGGTTGGCGCCTACCGAGCTGAAAGAGTTAAGGGCACAATTAGAGGAGTTGACGGATAAAGGCTTCATACGCCCTAGTTTTTCGCCGTGGGGTGCACCGGGTGCTTTTCATTAAAAGGAAAGACAGATCTTTACGTATGTGTGTTTACTACAGGGAATTGAACAAGTTGACGGTGAAGAATAAGTACCCGTTGCCAAGGATAGATGACCTATTTGATCAGCTTCAGGGGGCACAGGTGTTCTCTAAAATTGATTTGAGGTCCGGTTACTATCAGTTGAAGGTTAGGGAGGAAGATATCCCGAAGACAGCTTTACAGATGCGGTACAGGCACTATGCGTTTTTAGTGATGTCATTCGGACTGACTAATGCCCCAGCTGCTTTTATGGACCTGATGAACCGAGTATTCAAGGAGCAATTTGATAGATTCATGATAGTTTTAATTGATGACATCCTAATATACTCTCGGAGGGAAGATGTGCATAGAGAGCACTTGAGGATCGTGCTGACGACTCTGGGGCAACACCGACTATATGCTAAGTTCTCTAAGTGCGAATTTTGGCTGGATAGGATCAAATTTTTGGGGCACGTCATCTCTCATGACGGTATTTTCGTGGACCCAGCAAAGGTTCAGTCTGTGAGGGAATGGCCACGACCGACCAATGCTAGCGAGATATGCAATTTTCTAGGGCTGGCAGGATATTACCGGAGGTTTAATGAGGGATTTTCCAAGATCGCAGCCCCTTTGACTCGATTGACCAAGAAGAACATGATGTATAGTTGGTCCGATGAGTGCGAGGACAGCTTCCAGGCGTTGAAGCAGAGGTTGACTACAACCCCTTTGCTAGTGCTGCTGGTAGAGGGGGAAGAAATTCAGCATTTATTGCAACGCCTATAGGGTAGGCTTGGGTTACGTGCTGATGCAGAATGGAAGGGTGATTGCCTATGCTTCAAGGCAACTGAAGCTCTACGAGCAGAATTATCCCACGCATGACTTGGAGTTGGCGGTGGTGGTGGTCTTCGCACTTAAGATATGGAGGCATTATTTATATGGACAGTAATGCGAAGTTTTCTCGGACCACCAGAGTTTGAAATACATCTTCACGCAGAATGAGCTAAACTTAAGACAAAGGAGGTGGCTTGAGCTGGTTAAAGACTACGACCTGGAAATCAAGTATCATCTGGGAAAAGCAAACGTGGTAGCGGACGCCTTGAGCCGAGTGTCAACTTCGATGTCTACTATGATTTTAACAATGCCTATCGAGCTAAAGACTGAAGTGCAAGAGTTCGGCCTAGAAGTGGTTTCTGATTTGGCAGCAACACTGTCGGCGATTTCGTTGAGGCCGACCATTCTGGACAGAATTAAGCGGACCCAAGAGACTGACCCCGAGTGCAACGGACTGAAGGCAGGAATGGAGGCCAATGCTAGCACGGAGCTAAGCTATTTGGAAGATGGGATTCTGAAGTTTTGGGTTAAGTGGTATGTCCGAAGAATGAAGAGCCGAAAAGAGAAATATTGTCCGAGGCTTACTCGTCTCCCTTCTCTGTGCACCCTAGAAGCAATAAGATGTACAGAGATTTGAAACAACATTATTGGTGGCCCAATATGAAGTGGGAGATAGACAAGCACGTTGAGACTTGTGTGGTATGCCAGCAGGTAAAGGCGGAGCATCAAAGACTGTCGGTGACGCTTCAGCCATTACCTATACCTGAGTGGAAGTGGGAGCGAGTCACTATAGATTTTGTGGTCGTACTGCCAAAAACTGTTAAGAGCCACGATGCGATTTGGGTGATTGTAGACCGACTAACGAAGTCGTCTCACTTTTTACCGGTGAGAATGACTTACTCAATGGATCAGTTTGTTCAATTGTACATGCAGGAGATAGTCAGATTACAATGGGTCCCGGTATCGATAGGATCAGACCGAGACCCTAGGTTTACGTCTAAGTTTTGGAAGAGTCTGCATAAGGCCATCGGTACCAAGGTAGAATTTAGCACGGCCTTTCACCCTCAGACCGACGGGCAATCGAAACGAACCATACAGATACTGGAAGACATGCTCAGAGCCTGTGTGTTGGAGTTTCAGGCGGCTTGGAGTAGGTTCTTGCCATTGGTATAATTCTCATATAATAACAGTTACCAGTCTACTGTTGGCATGGCGCCGTACGAGGCTTTGTATGAAAGAAAGTGCAAGTCGCCATTGTACTGGGACGAGGTTGGAAAAGCACGACTTATAGGCCGAGAAATACTACAACAGACGGTCGACAAGATTGCTATTATAAAGAAGAGGGTCGAGACAGCTCAGAGTCGGCAAAGGAGCTATGCCAATCGGAGGAGGTGAGAACTGGAGTTTGGTGTGGGCGATGAGGTGTTCCTGAAGATCTCCCCATTCAAGGGAGTGGTTAGGTTTGGAAAGCGAGGAAAGCTCAACCCTCGTTTTGTTGGTTTGTTCCCTATTGTGGAAAGGATTGGGCTGCCCTCCTTGATGAATGCCATACATAATGTCTCCATGCTGAGGAAATGTATGTGTGATCCTTCTCAGGTGGTTGCACAGCAAGATATAGAGGTACAACTAGTCATGTTAAACGAGCCGGCCGAGCCGAGCCGAGCCTGTAAAGGCTCTGCTCACCGAGCCTGCCTAGCCTAACGAGCCGAGCCTAACGAGCCTGCTGAGCCTAACGAGCCAACCCAAAAAAATTTTCAACCCGAGCCGACTCGCGAGCCACGAGCTCAACGAGCCGATCCGAGCCGAGCTCAACGAGCCGAGCTGAGCTCAATTAGCAGAAATTATATAAATAAAATTATTTTATATAAATATATTATATATTTTGTTAATTTCTAACCAAAATAAATCATAAATTTATTCAAAATTTAAATAATAGACGCATTTAAGAATTTAGTCCTACCAAATACAACAAAATATAGCGAAAATAGGTGAAAAATAACATACCTCACGTCGCAGGCTGATCATTGGCATCACCCTCACGTGGATCACCCTCTCATGGATAAGTGTCTCGTTGAGGTTCACATGATCTCAATAGATGGTCTGGAAAGATTGATAATGCTGGATTCAAATTATCATAATGATTATTTACAGCTCTCACATATCGTGCAAAGAAGGCTGTCTGCTCAAGTGAATGATTTTGCATATTCCTCAACCAATGTTCGATGCGATTATGTTCACGTGATAACTGTGATTGTTGATTGGAAATATTTTCTAACCTTTGTCTTACATCGTCTTCGAAACTGGTTTGTTGAGCAGTCAGATTGGTAAACATTCGATTTTGTTCGATAGTGAGATTTTCTAGCATCCATCCTATATCGTTAGTTGAATAAGAGCGAGGTGGCACGACAAATGAAGAAGCGCCTTGATCAGCTGGCATGGTTGATTGACTTTCGTATCGCCGTTTTCGGCGAGCCTAGGCACGTTCTCTTTTTGTCTGCACTAGGCTACTTTGCGCACCTGTCATAGTACCATCTTTGCTGCGTTGGATACGAGGCAACAGCATTAGTTGAGCAGGAATCTCAACATTAGCATCATGCTCAATAAATCCCAATCCATTGTGTCTATCGATGCCATACGGCCACTTAGCAATTCTTGAAATATTTGTGGAGCTATAAATTTTGCTGTATCCAAGTCTTATCAGTTGATCTCATAGGTACATTCGGTGCAGCGCATAGATGTCTGATGAGTACAGGGTGAATATGCCCAGCAGAAGTGGAACCCTTGCTATATGCACTGATATTATTGTGAATAATTCGGCCGACGTTTATGGATCGACCAGTGAGAATGCAATATAAGAGCACTGCCCGCTCTTTGGTTAGCTCAGAATTTTGAGACGTAAGCATTAAGTTTCCTCTTATGAACTTACACCAAGCTTGAGCATAACAATTGAGACAATTTATAATCAAATGTAAAGGTTGAGTTGCATTGACTACTGAGTAAACCCATTGTGAACCTCGGTGTCCCATTTCTTGTATAATCATTTCATAATCGGGACCATCTTCCTTCATTGTATGATAATCGTCTTCATTTAAGTTTTCCAAACCAAACTTGGCATTAATGATCTCCGCTGAAAACTCTACCATCTTGTTGCGAACTTGAACGGTATCATCTGAATTTGATGCCCTCAAGTTTGCATAGAATTCCCGAACAATATTTACATTTGCATCACCACCTAATACAGCAACATTTTCCCATTTTCTTTGCTTGACAATATCTAAAATATCTCCATCTGACTCGGAAGGTTGAAATTGAATTTCACATATAATAGGTTTATTCTTTGCCATGAAATCCATAAAGTATTTCCTTGCTTCAGAGTTGACGAATGAGTGATCGATTTGTCTTCCTGAAGCTGAGCTTGAAGAAGCTTTTAAATGTTTTGGCAGTTTTGGCGGCATTTTCGGTCTGTAAGCCATATATTATAATGTACAACCAAAAGTTTAGAATTGAGCCATAAAAATCAAACAATGCTTTTTAGAATTCAGCCAATTCAATAATTCGACAACAATGCAATAATTCCACAAAATCATTCAATTAGGTGTAACACCTACAATTCAAACCAACCTCAACATACAAGTCAATTCAATCAAACCAATTCAGCAATAAAATTCAAATAATGCATTCAGCACAAAACAAATTCATTAACATGCGTAGAGCCGAACGATCGCACCCTCTAGGGTGCCAGTCGGCTAGGGCACTCGGTTGTCCGCTGTCATCGATCGGCCGATCGATCGTGCCTTGGCGTGCGATCGATCGGCTCCCCCCTCCCGCGTACACAGCAGGCCAGTATGCGTGTCGCCGCGCCCTACCGAGCGAGTGGTGCGCGACCTAATAGGAATTGGCGCGCGACCTAGCGGGAATTCACTAGCCCGAGTGCCCGACAACCGAACTAAAAAAATTTCAAATTGTGAAAGAAAATAGAAATATATAACCTGTGGCTCTGCTCTGTGGTCGAAAGGATCGTCTGAGGGTGTACTCGATACTCGGGAGCGATTCGGGAGCGATTTGAGGTTTTCAGATTTGGGGATCGGCTGAGGGCATTTATCTAAAATTTTAGATAGCCGATCACTCGCCCCTTAAGGCGATTGATCGGCTATCATTCTGTTAAATTATAGAACGAGAGTGAGTGAGAGTGGGCCGACTGATCGCGTAATGCGACGATGTATCGGCTCACTCTCCATGAAGGTCGAATGGTCGATTGTCACTACCGAGTGATAGCCAATCCATCGCCCCGTCAGGGCGAGTGATCGGCTGTTGTAATGAAAAAAATATTCTAAAAAATACAGACTGAGAGCCGATCACTCGCCCTAGGCGAGTGATGGGCTCTCAGTCTGTATTTTTTCAGAGTGACAGCCGATCCATCGCCCCGGTGGGGCGATGGAGCGGCTGTCACTCTGAAAATTTTTTACTAAATAACTTTATAAAAAATATAATATATCATTTATTATAAATTTTACATTTACAAATCTTCAATCATTTAAACAAAGATAAAAATAATAATTGAAAAAATATTTTAAAATTTAATTTACTATCCTACTCTTTCTCTTCCAACTCCAAATTTTTAAAATCTTCAAGTATTTCATCTTCGCATTGTTGGTTTCTCGTAACGGCATCATTCCAATCCTTCATGCAAATAAGTGCCTCCACAAGATCAGGTGCAAGTCGTCCTCGACGTTCATCATACACACGTCCACCTGCACTAAAAGCATATTCCGATGCTACTGTAGAGACCGGAGGAGTTAGTAGATCTCGTGCCATTATTGAAAGAATAGGATATGTGGTAGAAAATATTTTCCACCAATCTAAAATATCAAAATGTTCTTCACGAGAAAATTGATATCGAGTGTCAAAATAAATATCTAATTCATTTCGCATAGAATTAGAGTAAACATCTGTATCTAATTGACTCCAAATATCATGAATACCAACTTGTGAAGTTACTATATTTCTACTACTGCTGCTTGAACTATCACGCGAAGAAACATGTAAACGACTTGCATTAGAATATTTAGATTCATAAGAAGAATATAAACTAGCAATTCCGTTAGATATTTGTTCTGTAGAAAGTAAAGAAATAGTATTTAAATTACTAGAAATTTTATTAATCATCAAACATACTCCTCTTAATTTATACCGAGGATCCATTATACATGCATAACAAACAATAAGAGGAATATCTAGCCAATATTTTTTAAATTTTATTTCTATTTTGTTAAGTATATCTCTAAATTCATCTATTTGTCGATATTGTACAAAATTACTTGTTAAGTTTATAAAAATTGGGAGTACAATATGAGAAGTAGGATAATAAATTCCCGAACATTCATTGGTAGCATCGTAAAATGGTTTTAAAAAATCAAGAAATATATTAGCTACATCGCAACTAGATTTATCAAGATTAATACTTTGTGTTTTCTCATTAATAAAAGCACAAATAACTTGCCAATATGGCCTGGCATTTTCTAACATTAAATAAGTAGAATTCCACCTATTATCTACATCAGTTTTTAATTTTCGTGGTTTAAGTTGTGCAGCTCTACAAAACTCTCTATATTCTTGTTGCCTTGAATTAGATCCAATTATATAAGAAATTGCAGATCTAATTAATTCAATATGTAACACCCCGCGAAACCCCGCGTTCTCAGTGCGCTACAGTGCATCTACACACACACACTAACACTTAACATAATTCACTCAATTTAATACTCTCTTGTTTCCAATTTATTCTTCTCTTTTTTTTTTTGACTCGATTCGAAAAACAACTCGCGTCTCCCCTTCGACACCTCACGCACACTCTCACGGTGCCGCACATACCACTCAACGTTACTGTGTTTCGCGCACGTTCACAGCGCCGCGTGCCCCACGCACCCTGCCGCTGTACAGCACGTCCGCGCACACACCCTCACCCGGTGTCGCACGACCCGTGAGTACCCAACAGGGCCGCATGCCCCGCGCACCTGCGATCACGCCGCACATCCACACTCATCTAAACTCCTCTAGCGTTCATCATACACACACCTTGACCTATTTCGTATCCTCTCGAATCTCAACCCCTCTCCCGAAATTTCGGCAGAGTACCGCCTAAAAACTGGCTACCCCAAAATTTAACCCTGCACACAATTCAGCAGAATCCAACAATATTTACCTATCCATCATCCAGAGAAATCATCCCAACCCAAATCAGAGTAAGAAGACGACGAAAATCCATCAAATATAAATGAAGAAAGTCTCCAGTATAGAGAAATAACATACTCTAACATGGAAAATATCCGCGTACGTCACCAAAATTACACGCACTCCATATACATCTATACACTGACGCATATACAACAATCAATCCCATCCTCTGTACATAATCACCGCAAAAGAAAGAAAACTCACAAACCGACCAGGCCACAACCTACCATCTCCACGGGTCGGGTCGCCCTAACAAAAGTCCGCCATCCGGTGCCGCAGTCGCACGCCGCCAACCATCCTACGCCTCAGGACTAGGCACTCGAGGCTCACCAGCGGTATCGTCAGCACCTACACCACAGAACACACAACATAAGCCTAACGCTCAGTAAGTAATGCGATATGAAAGTAAAAGCCGACAATGCAATCCTATCACATGCAGTCTCTACACTCACACTCATGTTGTCACATCTGTGACGCGTAGTGCAGCCGCACCAGGGTAAGAAGGAACCTCACGCCACGCTACACCCTGACACGTTGCCACCGTCCCGGACTCCCCAACAACGAGGCCCACAAGCTACACCCACGCATCACCACACGGCAACCACATCAGGGTAAGGGTGTACCACGCGCCACTCTACACCCTGACACGTCGCCCCCGTCCCAGCCTCCCCAGCACGGGGCCACAGTTGCCACACACACACGTTTCGCGACAGCCCAGCCGGCCCACCCCTCGAGTAGGATCCGCGACTGGTGTTGCACCGGCCCACACACTAGTAGGATCCGCGGTACCACTGCCCATATCCTCACCGTCAACACATTCACGCCGCATGACGACCTAGCCGGCCCACCCCTCAAGTAGGATCCGCGACTGGTGAAGCACCGGCCCGCACACTAGCGGGATCCGCGGTACCACCGCCACACGTCTCATCTCATACATCAAAACATGCTAAAAATCCTTTTCGTTCCTGTTTTTTTTTTAAAATATGATGCATGTCAAACAATACGCACGCACACCACAATCAATCACATAAACCCTAAAGTTCTACAGTGTAGGCCCACTTGGGCAAAACACATGCATGCACTACTTACCTGGCGTCCCAAGCTCGCTCGACGCACAGATTTGCCAAAAGAAAGCCTCAACCTAAAACACAACCAATTTCTCATAAGTATTTATCTCAACATTCACCAATTAGCTAAAAATAACCTTCTGTAACTACACTCATGAAATTTCAACTAAAACGGTCCATTGGTTTGGTTTGGCCGAAAACCAGTCCAACGTTCGGATGCGCATAACTTTTGCGTCCGTCAACGGAATCGAGCGATTCAAGTGGCTAAACGTTCTCTTAAGAACCTAGTTTAACATCCCAAGACGGATTTTAAAGCGGTAGGCCGCAGATAGGCAAAAAATGCTAAAACCCGAATCTGCCACTTTCATTAAAATTTCACATTTTCACTTCCCTTCAACCAAACTCACTCCCAACTAGTTATATGCATCAAAATGGCTATGCTACTCTTACACATCGAATTTCCACGAAAAACGGTCACTAATTTGACTTAAACCAAAATCCCGCATAAACTTCCGACGCGCATAACGTTTGCGTCGGATATCGGAATCGAACGATTCCAGCGGCCATAGGCTCCCCTAACCACCTAATTTATTCCACAAAAACAGAATTTAAAATGATCAGCCAAACGTAGGCCGAAACGGCCAAAAACAGAACTGCCTCCAAACAAAAAAAAACGTCCGATTCTTGATCCAAATTCGAATTTCACAACTCCTATACAGAATTGGTCATATCCCACTTATACATTCCGGCCAACCTTGCCAGAATTGAAAGGAGGCCGAGCACCAAGCTCGGCCAACAACAGGGAAACCGACAGGGCTCGCCTTCGGTTTCCCCCCCCCCCCCCCCTCCAAATTCCCAGCACTTCCCCCTCAACACTTCAGCCAAAATTACCAAAAATGGAGGGGGAAGGGGGCCGAGCCTTACACTCGGCCAAACCGAACAGAACAGACAGAGGGAGGAAGAGAGGCTTACCGAGCAAATGGAGTTCTGCGCGCAACGGAAAAAAAACAATATTCCAGTAAGGCGCCCAAATCGTCGATGGCAGAGTTGGTCAGCAACCCGCCCTTCGCGGTCGTCGGCAGAACACGCTCGGGCTCGCTACCTTCAGAAATTCGAGCTACAGCAACCAAACGACTCCGAATCGCCAGAGAAGAACCACTCGGCCGCGGTTTCGCTCACACCCTCGAGTTCGACGTCCACCGATCGAAGATCGCACCTCCACTCCCGATCGCCCTCTCTCCCTCGCGCCACTCCCCTGCTTCCCTCGGTGGCAAGTGAAAACAGCCGAATGGCTTCTTCCCGAAGCCATTCAGTTGTTATGTGATGTTTTTTTTTTTTTTTATATATACCAAATTACAAAACTGCCCTCACGTATTTAAATCTTCCATAATTTCGTTAATTTCTCGATCTCCCGACTTGAAATTCTGAAAAACATCGCAAAAGTAGGCTCCGAGTCTTATAATTTAAATCTTTCCCGTTGAAATATTTCTTAAAACTCCGACCGGGATTAAACTAAAAATTCCAGAAATTAAAAATAAAAATTCAAAATTCCCGGGTTATTACACAATATGAGGCAAAATATATGTCATACCATATTTAACAACTAAATTTAAAATATGACAAACACATCTCATATGAAAAAGAGAATCATGAGTAGTATCTAATTGAAAATAATTTTTAAAATGAGAAATAGCAACATCGTTAGCACTAGCATTATCAAGTGTTATGCTAAATATTCTATCTCGAATAGAATATTCTTGTAATATTGTTACAATATATCTATAAATCGTAATACCAGTGTGAGGATATTCACAATTACGAAATCCTAAAATTCTTTTATTTAACTGCCAAGATTCATTAATAAAATGAGAAGTAACAACAACATACCCTACAGAATTACGTGCACTCCATAAATCAGAAGTAATACAAATAGACATAGAAGGGGCATTTAAAAAAAATGAAATTAGTTCATTTTTCATATTATTAAACATTTTAATAATATCATTTCTAGTAGTACTTCGAGGAACACGTTTAAAATTAGGAGTAGCATATTCTTTCATAAATGTTTCAAATTCATCACTATCGGTAAACGCTAAAGGCAACTCACATTGTGCTACAAGTTTTGCTATTCCTTCCCGCATTTTATTTTGTAAATATAAAAAAGTACCACTACCATTAACATTTAATAAAATTTGTGTAGGGTCTTTAATTTGCTCATTTAAGTGACATTTTTTATAATGCCTACCGAGTGTGCTAGTTGAGCTACCAGAAATATATGCATAATTTTTAATACAATAATTACATTGAGCTCTATATTCTAATTTACCCCCAATTTTAATTTCTTTCATTACAAAATGTTTCCATACTTCAGACGTTTTATTTTATTTTTTTTTAGGTGATGACGTGAATGCTTGTGCAGATGAAGAATATTGTCCTATTGAAAATACTGGATTTATTTCTCTAATTTATTCAACATCTTCATCGACAATATTATAATTACGTTCATCCATGCTATTAAAAATATATAAATTTCAAAAAAATTGATACCACGCAAATGATGTTGGAGACTGGAGTTCAACAAAATTTGTATCCGGTGAATTGACTACACGGAAAAAACCTACACAAAAAAATTCAGGTAAATATAAAAAATAAATTATATTTACAAATATAATTAAAAATATAAAAAATAAATTATATTTTACCTTATTGAACAAATTGAAGATAAAGAAGAATAGATTGAGTATCGAGGGAGAGAGAGCACGAAGAATAGATTGAGAGCAGATTGGTTAGAGAGATTTGGAGAAATTGGTGAAAAAAAACAATGAGGGTGGCAGAAAATTTGTAGGTTGGAGTTGCAACGGTCAGCAAGTGAGCAACGATCATAATACCGTTAGATTGCAAGTTAAGGGCATTTGCAAATTGCAACTGCAACGGTAATAGTGCAACGGTCATAATACCGTTACCCAAATCACAATGCAACTTTCATATGCAAGTGTCCGATGCAAAATATCGAGTGAGACCGGGGCGATCAATCGACCCTTGGGGCGATGCCTCATGCGTCGCCCCAGAGAGCGGGATGATCGATCGCACTCAAAGGTGGGGCGATGCGCCGATGCCTAGTGGGGCGATCGATCGCCCCCTGGGGTGATGCGTCGCCCAGAGGGCGGGCGATCTATCGCCCAGAAGGCAGGCGATCTATCGCCCTTGGGCCTTGGGGCGATGCGTTGCCCAAGGAGCGAGGCGATCGATCGCCCCCTGGGCGATGCGTTGCCCAGGGAGTGTGGCGATCAATCGCCCCACTCCACAGAAATAATAAACTTAATAATATATTATATTATTAAATTAAAAAGTAAAAAAAAAATATAACCAATCAGAACGAATTCCTGGTTCCGTTATGTATATTTGGGAAGCGAGAGCAGAGGCCAGAGGGAGACGGTCACGGCGAGAGGAGAGGCCAGAGGAAGACGGACACGGACAGACACAGACCGACAAAGTGGTGAGACAGTGAGATTAGGGGGTGAGCTGTGAGCCGGTGAGGTGAGTGAAACACTGAAACTTGAGAGATTTTCTCCCGGTTTTCAATAAAACCAGTTTCATCGAGTTTTTCTCAACATCTTCTATCTTTATTCTTTATCGTCAGCAAAATATCGAAGAAAATGTCGAAGGTCAGAGGTTAGTTGATTATTGATTATTTTCTCCCATTTTCAGTTGATTGTTCAGGGGTTTTTAGTATTTTTTACCGTCTGAATTTTTTAGGGTGGTTAACTGGGTCCGGCATCCTGAGGCTGAGGATGGACGGACAGACGAGCCATCAGCGAGCTGCTGCCGAGCCACCCTGCCGAGCCAGCACGTTGGCCGGCTCGATTAGCTCGGTCCTTGGTGGGCTCGCGAGCCCGATTCTTGAACCCGACTCGACTCGTCTCAGGAGAACGGGTTAGGCTCGGACTGCTACAGTAACGAGTCAAGCCAAGCTCGGCTCGCTACTGTAACGGGCCGAGCGCGCGAGCTGGCGAGCCAGCCCACCCATTAACCATCTCTAGGTACAACTAACACTATCTTACGAGAAGAAGCCAGTGGGCATACAGGGATCAGCTGTGAAAGTTTTGCGCAACAAGGAGATACCCTTGGTCAAAGTTTTGTGGCGCAATCACAACGTGGAGGAGACAACTTGGGAAAGGCGGCATGACATGGAGCAACAATACCCAGAGCTATTTGATACGTAAATTTCGAAGACAAAATTCTTTTAGGGATGGGAGGATGTAACACCCCATACGTTTTTCATCGCATCGATTTTCGAGTTGTCGGGGCTATAATCGGAGGGATTCGGGTCAGAATGGAGAGTGAAAAATTTATAAGGGTAGGTGGGGAATTATTTCGAAACTAATTGAGGGAAAAAAATTTTAAGATTACAACCGAAAATGGATTGATTGGCCGTTCGATTAAAAAATTAAAATGTGAGGGTGAAATAGTAATTTATTATTATTATTATTATTTTATTTATAAAATATTAAAAGAGAGGAGAGGGATTCGTAGAAACCCTCCCCCCCTCTGTTGTTTTCTCCCCCACCGCGTGACCTCCTTCTGCTTCTCCTTCCCTCGTGTGTGCCCTCCTTCGGCGATCATTCTTCCAGCCGATAATACTCTCTGTTCCTTCTACTCTTCAGCAATTCCAAGTAAGTTTTTGTAGTTGTGGGTTAATTTTAGTTTGGTGTTGGAGCTTGAGGAGAAATTGATGGATAGAGATTTAAGGTTTTAGAGTTGGAGCGTTTAGTGGATTGGTTATTGTTTGTTGTGACGTTGTTGACGATAAATGTGATGGATTTGTGAGAAATTTGTTGAGTTTTGCTGAAAGGCCGAGAAAGGGGGATTTTGACTCCAAGGCCTACTCTGTTTTTGAAATTCTACCTTAGTTGCGATTAATGGTTTTAAATTCTATTTTGGTATGTTAAACTAGATTACGATTGGAGCGTTTGGCTACTAGAATCGAGTGATTCCGATAACCGACGCAAAAGTTATGCGCATCAGAAGTTAGGTTGGTTTTTGAGCCGAGATAGGTTAGTGAGCGATTTTGGTGAGTTCGTGAAGTATTGAGCTAGTATGGTGATTTTAGTGTGTAAGTAAAGTAATGAGATGAGTTTTGATGGGAAGACGTTTTGTTGTAGGTTGAGCAGGCTTTTGGTGAAACAAGCACCACGGAAAGCTAGAACACCAGGTAAGTAGTGTGAGTAGTGTGCGTATGTGCATTGCTCTTATAGGCCTATACCATGAGACGGTAGGGAGGTATTGTATGTTTTGCCTGTTTGTGTTCGGTCATGCATCATGTTTTGAAAAGTGTAACGAAAATAAATTTGAGTATGGTTTTATATGCGAATGTGAAGTACGATGTGCGATGGTGAGGACAAAGCGTATGTGGGCAGCTTTGGCCCCGTTGTTGGAGAAACCGGGATAGTGGCGATGTGCCAGGGGGTGGTGTGGCGAGTGCATCTAGCCTCACCCTGGGATGGCTGCTGCGGTGTGCGTGTGGTGGTGGGCAACTATGGCCTCGTTGCTGGAGGAATCGAGACAATGGCGATGTGCCAGGGGGTGATGTGGCGAATGCATCCAGCCTCACCTTGGAATGGTTGCGGTGCGTAGAGTGACGTGTGGGTACGGTTTGAGGGCCTCGTTGCTGGAGAAACCGAGAGGATAGCGATGTGCCAGGGTGTGAGGTGGCGAGAGAGTCCAGCCTCACCATGGGGCGGCCGTACCACGCGGCACCAGTTGTAACAACATAAGCGAGAATGTAGAGACTGTATGTGATAGGATTGCATTGTCATTTTACATTGCATATTGCACTACTTACTAAGCGTTAGACTTATGTTGTGTGTTCCGTAGTGTAGGTGCTGAGATTTCAGCGGGTGAGTTGCCAGAGCCTAAACAAGATGAGTAGGCGGTTAACGGCGTGCTATCGTGTGCCAGCAGGTGGAGTTTGTCACGGCAGCCCGACCAGTGGAGCGATGCCGGGAGGTAGGTTACGGGAGTTGTGTTTTGAGAGGTCTATGTCGAGTGTATAGATTTTGAGACAGATATGAGGGTGAATGTTAATAGTCGAGATTGATGTATCGGTGCATTTTTAAACTATTTGAAAGAGTTTGATTGAATGATTCAGGTGTCGAATCGGTGGCTTTAATTGTGGAAGTTTTTGTGTCCGTTTTCTTTTGAACTGTTGTCATTTTTAGGTTGCTGGTGCAAAGGGTCGACCTAAGTCCATAGGTGTCGATCGGTCCGTGTAAAATGGGATGTGAGTGTCGACTGCGAGGTTCAACCTGTGCGGGCAGAGAGCAATGAGGTGTCGATCGGCGACCGTGGGTGTCGACCGGTTAGTGTAAAATCAATGAGGGTGTCGAGCGCGGGGTTCGACCTGCGCGGGCAGAGAGGATCAAAGTTTTGACCAGCGAAAGCGGGTGTCGACCACTCTCTGAGATGAGAGTAAAAGTGTCGACCGGTGTTCCTGGTGTCGACCGGCGAGAAGACACGAGAGAAACGTGGTCTCGTCCGGCGTTTGCTAGTGTCGACCGATGAAAAACCCGAGACATCCCGAGTGTCGACCGATGTTTGCAGGTGTCGATCAATGTCTCTATTTTATGTTTCTTAAAATGAAGTTTTATTCAAACTGATTTTAATTAATTTTTCTGCTGCGATGCCATATAAAATACTTTCAAAAATATCGTTTTAAACCGAGGAACAAAGGTTTTAAATTTTATTCAAATTCTTTTTATCATAGTGAGTGAGTAGTAGAAGTGAACGAACCGGAAATAAGTAGGTTTTCGGGGCGTTACAAATCTAACTTAACTACAAAAGCAGTTGCAATAAAAGAGCGCGTTGTACCAGAGTCAATAAATGTATATGCAGCTACGTTATTGATTAATATGGTACATGATACCACCGCTGGTTGGTCTTTATCCATTGATTCGATCATAGCAAATATTCTCAATGTTACCCTCACAAGACCCTTTTTCAATGCTGGACAATCTCTTATGACATGTCCTGGTTCATTACGTCTAAAACACCAATTTATTCTTCGCTTCAGGCTGTCCTTGAAAAGATGTCAAGTTTCGTTGCAATTAAAGCATTTGCCAGAATACAGTCTGCATTTACCCAGATGATACTTCATACACTTTTGACACTGAGGAAATTGTCCAGGTTGATGTCTGTTTTCCTCTTCCTTTATTACTCTAATTGTCTTCTAGTCTTTTGGTGCCTCTTTGTTGCAGCGTAATCTTTATGAAAAATATTCTTGGAGCTTTTCTTTGTCTAATGCATTTGATATCTGCTTCCTCGACCTCTAATTCCTTGGCAACTACTTTGATGTATGGCACATTCTGCGTCCCAGCTATCTTCACGCTCTTATATATTTCCAACTTCAGTCCTTGCACAAACTGTAGGACTTTGTTTTAATTCTTGCTTGTCAGATGGCTGGCAAAATGCGCAATGATTCAAATCTTTGAACGTACTCTAATACCAATTCGGTTTGCTTCAATTGTAGAAACTCCGTCATCTTTGTTGCTTGAACTGTGCTGTTGAAGTATTTTGTTATAGAATGCCTCCTTAAACTCTTTCCAGGTCATAACTTGCATATCGGTAGTGGCCTCCATAATATCCCACCAATAACGAACATCTTTCGTCAAATGAAAG
This sequence comes from Begonia peltatifolia, assembly GCA_022433055.1. Lineage (NCBI taxonomy): Eukaryota > Viridiplantae > Streptophyta > Magnoliopsida > Cucurbitales > Begoniaceae > Begonia > Begonia peltatifolia. The sequence continues at coordinate 21,073,557 of CM039519.1, read as the reverse complement.
ACTGCACAAGAGACCTTTTCTGTCTCCTCCACCCTGGCATATTTAAACATGTTCTCAATCGTACGAATCCACTCTTCAGCAAAAGTTGGATCTGACGATTGTCCTTCAAATGTCAAAGGTTGCAACCTCCAAAATCTCTCACCACTCTAATTGTTGGTAAAACTGAAACCTTAATTTCCATGCCCTTCTCTATTCAACAGCTCTCCCAACTGTTGGGACTGTCGGTTCACTAGATCTATTAGTTGTCTAATCGTGATCGAATCATCCCTTGCATATGTCGTTTTACTTTGTTCCCTCGGCCATCTTGGTTCTCTCGACATTTTGTTATTCCTAAACAAATCAGAGACACACATAAACATCTAATAACAGGGCTTAACATAAATACTTACAGTTGGTTAAACATTTCCATGTGGCGACTGGCATTATTAGATAATCTACTGAATGATATAACCCGTGGGCTTTGATACTAAAAATTGTCACGACCCAGAAAATTTCGTAAAAATTTAAATTTTTCTTTTACTTCAAAACTATTCCATTTTAAAACATTAAAATCTCACAGCAGAAGACTTACTTGTTTATGAATAACCTGTTTTTAAAACCAAACTTAAATTCACACTTCAAACTATAGAAAACTCATTCAAAGTACTTAAAATTTATCAACCTAAAATGTTTTTCTACTAATCGAATTCAGTATTAAGAAACACCTCTCTTTCCTTTAAATTGAGCCGCTTAACATTTAAATTCTTTGAACCTAAAACCAACAAATTATCCTAATTTTCTCTAAAACCAACCTAACAAACTACATTTCCAAACCAAAATTAACATCCCAATTCAATTCGTCCATCTATATCAAAATATTTCTATCCATAACTCAAAACAGTTTTTTTTTCCTCTAAAACGTTTAAACCTAAACGTTTATATACATATCACTTACTTCAAAACACTACTTCAAAACATACCTTTCTTCAAGGTAAAATTGCCCTAACAATTAGCTTGATCGTCGCCATCAACATACTCCGCCAACAGCGACCACTAATCTTGTACATGCTCGAGAATCTCACCAGCTAGCTCTTTTTCACCTACATCACAGAATTTAAACTATAAGTTTTATGCTTAGTAAATAGTGCAATAATGAAATGAAAATAGTTCATATATCTCCTAACATGTGCAAATTCTACATGCTCGTTACACTTTCGTTTTCGTATTCGTTTCCATTTTCGTACTCATTTTCGTATGATCCTCATACTAGAAGGGAAGCAGATCACTTTTCTCAAATCATACCTGTCAAATTCTCATACTCATTTGGAGGGTAAATTACTTCCTCCAAAGACACGTCTTGATCTTCATACTAGATGGAAAACGGATCACTTTTCCCAAATCATTAATTCTCATACTCATTTGATAAGCGAATTACTTCCCTCAAAGATTCATACTCATTTCATTTCGTTTCATATCGTACCATGCTATTTCATAAACCATATGCAAATTCATTTTCGTATCTTTTCAAAACACGATGCATGAAATAACAAAACATACAATAAACATATAACATAACCTTAACATTCTATGATGTAGGCCAAAAAGCGAAAACATGCATACACTACTTACTTGGATTTCTTAGCCAGTTTATCTCAATGGAACACTTAATCTTGTAAACTTTAAAATCTATAACATAAACCACTACCCATTATCTTAAATTCCATAATCTATAAAACCAAATTCATAATATATTCACAAAGAGTGCATACAAACATCTTCCCTAATTCCAAGCATTCTATTCAAATACTTATGCATCAACTAACCATAAACTCAACCAAATTCTGGGGATTACCATATAATCATCCAACTTCAAAAATTTACAACAAATCGTATACATGCCCGAATTCGATGATTCAAAAGTCTGTAGATAATCAATCAAAATATATCCATCCAATATAACCAAAATATTCATCCAATATAACCAACCATTGCATTTCTATCATCCATAACTCAAAGGATAATCAATTCTATTTAAGAACATCAAACTCTTACCTTAAAACCCTTAGGAGATTGAAGGAAGCTTAGAAAAAGGGAGAGGACCTTGTGGGTTTTCCTTTAACTCGCAAATCCTAGAGAAAAGAAGAAGATAAACTAGTGGGTTTATCTTTAAAAACCAAATTAGAGAGAGAGAGAGAGAGAGAGAGAGAGAGAGAGAGAGAGAGAGAGAGGGGTGAGGGTTTGAGGGAAGTGTCGTGGAAGGGAGAGATAGAGAAGTGAGGAGTGTGTTATTTTTTCCAAAAATCAACAAAGGGGATGAAGCTTCATGAGCAAGCCAATGTGAGATGTCAATCACCCCTGGCTCTTTTCCACCTACTACTAATCCTTTCCTAATTTGCCCTCTCAATTATTCCAACTAATACTTACTCTAATTTGGTTCGCTCCCTAATTCAATTACCCATTAAACCCTACACCTTGACTTTTAAAAATCTCCAATAATATTTTCTACTCTTAAATAAATTTTAAATCCTAAAATACTATGCACATGATTGATAATCACATTATGAATTTTCTAGGTGTTACATTATAAGTTGAGTTCCCCTCTCTACTTAGTACAACTCGTTTTGGGGATGACACCAAAAATAAACCCGTGAGCGCTCTATTATAAAGCAGACAATATTATATTGGGACCAGCAGGAGATGTTACAGTATCATAATCCAAAGTTTATACCATAACACATCCTCAAGCGATATCATCGTCAATATAATCATATAATTTAACAATACATTACAAACAAAATTATATAATCTAACAATATATCACCATTAAAAATCTATACTAAACACAACCCCGAGCGTCATCATTATCAATATAATCATAAAACATAATATCATCTTATTGTAACGATTAAGCAAATCCCAAGTGATTAATGTCATACTGTAATAACAAACAAGTCTTCAAAGTCTTATCATAATGAAACTACTTAATCTAGCACTTTAAACATGTAAAGTTATGTGTTTACTTGTTTGAAAATCGATGTCTATTAGGTTTAGACTTACCTTGAAGATTCTCTGAAAACGAGAAGGCAGCTTGCAACTTTCAGACAAAATAATGGTAAATAGACCAAAATATCCCTGAAAATATATAAAATCTTAATAAATTTGTAAATATGAAATTTGAAAACCCCAAAACATCAAAAACTTACTAAAACACATTTTTTGAAGGTCTTGGCGTGGGAGGGCCGCATTAGGCGCTAGGCCTGCGCGCCTCACTGCCATCGCGTGCGCGCGTTTGGGAGTTGTTGCCTACCTGGGCGCTGTCGGTTGCACATATGTTCACTGTCGTGCTCCGAGCAGCCTGTGTGTGCCCACAACACTTTGTGCGCGCCCTTCACACCTTTTTGCGCCTCTAGCACTCTCATCACCTCACTATGTGTCTTACAAGGTGCACTCCAAGCATCTTTTGACTTTTATTTGTATTATTTTCTCTAAATACTACATAGTCATAGTATTATAGAACATAAATTTGTATTTGAGTACAAAATTAAATCTTACTAGAAATTCATGGGTGTTACAATTACTCCACACTTTTAAATTGCGGCCAATTAGCTTTGCTGTTAGGATCATATATATTGAATGTGAAAGTCACCGACAAGTTGTACGAAAGAGAAGCGTTGAAGGAGCTAGCGACAAAGGGTCTAAGTAGATCATCGGTAAAGGAGTTGATCTGTATCGGGGCGAAGTGTTACAATTACCTTTTATGATTCTCGCCGCTGAGACAATCACTGGCACCGTTATTCCTCCGATCTTTGTGGTTAGAACTTGATAATTCTATAGTGGCGACATTTTCAAGAACTCCAGAGACAAAAGCAATCACCTTGAGAAAGAGGTGGATTTACTATCGACAAATGAAAAGAAGCAAGTTTAGTCAATTTTCTACCGTAAGATCTAGCCAATGAGAAAAACAAGTTAGTCGAATATGACAAAACGTCAAAAGTAATTGAACATGATTTCCTTTGTAAATTTGATTAGATTAAAAGGTAGAAATAATTACTTTATCTGAACTACACCTCAACTCCTCCAATGGCGTCTTCCAACTCGATTACATTTTAAAAAAATTTTTTCACAAAAGTAATTCCCATCCCATTTTTACAGTCTAATTTTACTTTTTTGTCGTTCATTAGTTGAAATAATGTTATATATAAATTATTTATAATTTATCTTAATTGAATAAATAATTCACAAAGAAATTACTAATCACACTCTTAAATATTATATTATTTTATTTAACAGATTGGTATGATTTGCTAACAGTGCATAATTTAAAGTTAAATTAAAAAACACTCATAGTTCAGTGTTTGAATTGTATACTTTTTAACGTAAATTTAACAAACTAGTTCAATTTGCCAATAGTGCATAGTTTGATATTAGAATTCATGAAAAAAATTGTTCAGTGTTTGAATTGAAAAACACCTCATAGTTTAGTTGTCACGATCGGAAGGTCGGCCTAAACAAAAACATCGAATTAAGTGACCCGATCCTCAGAGAGAACTCGATTGCCCAGCCCAAAGCTAGGTTTGACAATGGAATACTTTAAAAAATGTGAGCCTTGAATCCACATAGCGATCATGTAATACCCAAAAAAAATTCAGTTAATTCAATTTTTTAGAATTTCGCATCGGTCAACGGCGAGGTTCGAGTCAGAATCAAGGCCAGAAAGTTTGTAACGTTAGGTAAATGATTATTTCAGGAATAATAGTGAAGGCGAAATTTTAAGATTTTATCCGAACACTGACCGTATAGTAGATTTATCGAAAGAGTTATGGTTGAGGGCGAAATGGTAATTAGAATTAATTATAAAAAATAATATATATATATAATTTGCGGTGTTCTTCTTCCCCAGCAAACCCCCTCCTCTCTCGTTTCTCCTCTCCCGCGAGCGATCAGCGATCGATTCCTCCTCCGATCTTCCGAATCACGGTAAGTTCTAGTTAGTTTTGTGTAGGTAGTTGATGTGTTAGTGTTATTAGTGACAAAAAACGGGTTTGACAAGAGTATAAGGTGATTTGGTGAAAACCTAGGAGGGTAATGTGAGAAGTTGAGTATATAGTTGAATTTCATCCGCATATTAGTTCTTAGGATAGAGATAGGAGTGGATTATGAGAATTGGTGGGAAAGATTTTGGTGGTTGATTGGCCGAGTATGTGAATTTTTAGAACGGTGTCTGTTCGGCCACGTCAGGTCAAGTCGTGGACATACGAATGGGAAATGGACGACACCATAGGAAACTAGACGTCCTAAGAAACCCGTAGTACTTTATATCGTCCAATTTGGACGAATATTGGAGAAGTTGTGAATTTTCGAAGTTAGACGGAAATGGTGCGGGATTTCGGGTTTAGTGGAAAGTTTCAGTTTTGGTATGAGTTAGGACTTTCAAGATAGGGATTATGAATTTAATGAGTTAGAATTGACGAATGTATAATTTTATAGGTTTTCCAATTAGCGTACAAAATTTGGATTACGTATGCTAAGGACGCCAAGTAAGTAATGTAGTAGGAGTTTTGCCCTCGGACCTACATCACAGTACAGGAGGTTGCAATGCATGTTTATTTTATGCTATATTTTATTGACTGTGCATCATGGTTTTAATTTACGAGACGAAACAAAAATGAATTTTCATGTTTTTACGAAGTGAAACAGTAGGTTGAGATGAAACAAATGAAACGAGAAGATACGTAAGAAGATAATAAAGGTGGGGTTGAGTGGTCTTGTCCCGAGAGGTGGACCGCGAGCTGTATCATTCTTCCTCCGCTTTACGTGGTGACCTTGTCTAGTGAGGTACACCACGAGGTGTGTCACTTTACTAGATTGAGGTTGGCCTTGTCCCGAGAGGTGGACCGCGAGGTGTGTCACCTTGATCTAGCACGTAAAGAAGAACCTAGTAGTAAGAAGATAAAGAAGATGTAAAAAAGAGATGAAAACAAAAAGTAGAGACGAAACTGTAGAAACTGCATGTGTAGGAGATGTTTGTTTTTAGTATATATGTATGCATTACTTACTTAGCATTAGGCTAATAGTTGAGTTCTGTGATGTAGATGACGACGCAGCAGCTAGTGAGTATCCCGAGCATTCCTAGGACTAGGAGGCTGTTGGAGAAGAACGCTTGTGGGACGACTGGGTTAGCTGTTGAGGCGTTTTGACTATAGCGGGTGTAAGTATGGGTGGTGAGATATTTCGAGTCGCACTTGGCTATTTGATGTAAAAGAGAGATTTGAATTTGGGTTGAATATTTTGGTGTGTGTAGCAGGTTGTGAATTGAGTCGAGAAGTGGATTTATGGTTTTTAAACGTTTAGTCAAAACCGTGTTGTTTTGTTTTAAATTCTGTTAAGGTTTCTGGAAGGCAAAGTGTTGACCGAAGTCCATAAGTATCGACCGGTCAGTGTAAAATAGAGAGTGAGTGTCGACCTCGAAGTTCGACCTGCGTAGGGCAAAGCCGAAGTAGGTGTCGACCCCTGGTGTCAGGTGTCGACCGGTCCATGTAAAATTGGAATAGGTATCGACCGCGAGTGTAATAGCCCGAAAATTTTAGATTTTAAATCTAATTTTTGAAATTTTTAATTTAATCTCGGTTGTCGTTCCGAGAAATATTTTAACGGGTAGATTAAATTATAAAACTCGGAGTCTAGTTTGTGATGGTTTTCAAAAAATTTAAAGTCGGGAGGGCGAGAATTTAGCGAAGTTACGGACGATAGAAACACGTGAGGGCATTTTGGTAAATTTACTATTTAAATTATTTTATAAATTAAAAAAAAAATAAAATTTTATAAAAACAAATGAACGGCTTTCGCAAGCCGTTCAGTGTTTGGTTTTGCTTCGCCGGAGCCGAGAGCGAATGAGCGAGGGAGAGTGATTTGTGTGCCAAAGTTGGAGCTGTGATCAACGGTCGCTGAGCGTGAGTGTGAGGGGAGAGCTGCGAGCGAGTGCTGTTGTTCCGACAAACCGAAGCTGTTCGGTTTTTTCGGCTCGAGCTCTCGAAGGGAGAGGGCCCGAGCGCCTTCTGCCGTCGACTGAGGGAGTGAGTCTCCGTCCAATTCTGCCGCTGACGACCGGACGTTTTTGCTGAAGTCCTTCTCCCACCCGAGTGCCGAACGCCACCACCCTGTAAGTCCTTCTCTCCCTCTGCTGTCATGTCCGGTTTGGCCGAGACTAAGGTTCGGCTTCCTTCTGTTTTTCTGTGAATTTGGCTGCAAATGTTGAGTGGATTAGGAGGGTGAGTGTGTATGTTAGCGGGTGGACAACAGGACACCGGTGAGAGGGAGAGAAACCGAGGGAGAAGGTTAAGCCAAAATTTGAATTTTTGTACTTGAATTTCTGATTTCAGGTTAGATTGTGCTTAATAGGTTGAAATGTGATTGTTCGGTGAAGAAATTGGCGAGATTGTATCGAAGTTGAGATTTCGGCTATTTGTCGTATAAAAACAGAATCTGTTTTTGGCCGTTTTTGCCTGGCTTCGGTTGATCATTTCCAATTCTGTTTTTGTGTGTTAAACTAGGTTCCTAAGGGGATGTTTACCCACTTGAATCGTTCGATTCCGTTGACGGACGCAAAAGTTATGCACGTCCGAACTTTAGGCTAGTTTTTGGCCAAACAACATTGGTGACCCGTTTTAGTTGGAATATCATGGTTTAGTTAAGGAATGTTATTTTTAGCTTATTTGGTAAGTTTTGAAGCGAAGATTTATGAGTGATTGTTTGTGTTTTAGGTTGAGTCATTTTTGGCGAATCTGTGCGTCGAGTGAGCGTAGGACGCCAGGTAAGTAGTGCATGCATGTGTTTTACCCAAGTGGACCTATACCATAGAACTTTAGGATTTTATGTTGTTGATTGTAATGTGCGTGAGTATTGTTTGACATGCATCACTTTTTTTAAAACGGGAACGAAAATGGTTTTGAGCATATTTTTAGTAGGTGACGAGACGCGTGGCGGTGGTACCGCAGATCCTGCTAGTGTGCGGGCCGGTGCTTCACCAGTCCCGGATTCCGCTCGAGGAGTGGGCCGGCTGGGCCGTCACACGGCGTGAATGTGTTGACGGTGAGGGTGATGGGCAGTGGTACCGCGGATCCTACTAATGTGTGGGCCGGTGCAACACCAGTCACAGATTTCGCTCGAGGAGTGGGCCGGCTGGGCTGTCGCGAAACGTGTGTGTGTGGCAACTGTGGCCCCGTGCTGGGAAGGCTGGGACAGGGGCGACGTGTCAGGGTGTAGTGTGGCGCAAAGTATACCCTCACCCTGATGTGATTGCTATGTGTAGCTTGAGGGCCTCGTTACTGTGGAGTCCAGGACGGTAGCGACGTGTCAGGGTGTAGGGTGGCGGTAGGTTCCTCCTTACCCTGGTGCGGCTACACTACGCGTCACAGATGTGATAACATGAGTGTGAGTGTAGAAACTGCATGTGATAGGGTTGCATTGACGGCTTTTACTTTCATATTGTACTACTTACTGAGTGTTACGCTTATGATGTGTGTTCTATGGTGTAGGTGCTGACGACCTTGCTGGTGAGTCTCGAGAGCCTAGTCCTGAGGCATAGGATGGTTGGCGGCGTGCGACCGAGCACCGGATGACAGATTTTGTTAGGGCGACCCGACCCGTGGTGGTGGTAGGTGATGGTGAGATTCGTTGGCTTGTTATTTTGTGTCAGGTACTTATGCAGATAGAGGAGTTTGTATAGATGTCGGTTGTACAGGATTGTATAGAGTGGTTGCAGTGTTTTGGAGATGCATATGTATTTTTATATGTTAGAGTATGGTATTGCGCTATTTGATGGATTTTCATAGTCTTCATACTCTGATTTTGTTATGGTGATTTCTCTGGATGGTGGATAGATAAATACTGTTAGTTTTGGTGAACTGTGTGCAAGGTTTAAATTTTGGGATAGACAGTTTTTTAGGCGTTACTCTGCTAAAATTTCGGAAGAGAGGTTGAGAGTCGAGAGGATATGGAATAGATTGGGATGTGTACAGTAAGTACTTGAGAAGTGTGGATGAGCGTGAGAGTGCGGCGTAATCGCAGGTACGCGGGGCACGCAGCCCTGCGGGTGCTCACGGGTCATGCGGCGCCGGGTAAGGGCGTGCGTGCGGACATGAGGTACGGAGGCAGGGCGCGTGGGGCACGCGGCGCTGTGAGCGTGCGCGTGACGTGGTGATAATGAGTTGGTGCACGCAGTGCACCGCAAGGGTGCGCGCTGGGGGTCGAAGTGAGGACGTGAGTGTGCGGCACCAATTTTGGGTAGTTCGAGGGATATGTTGGACTCCTTCCTAGGATTTCGAGTCTTGTCTGTTTATTTTAAAACTATTTTAAATTATTTCCTTTTTCGCTGCATATTTTTATATTGAGGATTTCGTGTTCCCTTTTCGGGGAGCGAGTTGTTTTCGAATCGAGTCGAAAATTTTTTATACTCACAAATATTCTTTTGAAGATAATTTGAAAACGAAAGTACTATTAAACTGAGTGAGTTGTGTCAAGTTTGAGTGTGTCATACTATGTGGATGTACTGTAGCGCACAGGGAACGTGTGGGTTCTCGGGGTGTTAAAGCGAGGGTCGACCTGCGCGGGCAGAGAGGATCAAGGTGTCGACCTGCGACAGCAGGTGTCAACCCTTTTCTGAAACGAGTGTAGAAGTGTCGACCAGTGTCCCCGTTGTCGACCGATGAAAAGACTAGAGAGAAATGTAGTGTCGACCGGCGTTTGTCAGTATCGACCGATGAAAACCCGATGTAATAACCCGGGAATTTTGAATTTTATTTTTAATTTCTGGAATTTTTAGTTTAATCCCGGTCGGAGTTTTGAGAAATATTTCAACGGGAAAGATTTGAATTATAAGACTCGGAGCCTACTTTTGCGAAGTTTTTCGGAATTTAAAGTCGGGAGGTCGAGAAATTAACGAAATTCGAACGCTTGAAGCAAGTGAGGGCAATTTGGTAATTTTTATTTTTATTATTTAAAAAAAATAATAATAAAACAAACCACCCGAATGGCTTCAGGAAGAAGCCATTCGGCTGGTTTTCTGCGAGCAACCGAGAGCACCCAAGAGCAAGCGTGCAGGGGAGAGCGGTCGTGTGCGGAGCTGTGATAGACGGCCGGCGAGCGTGGGTGCAAGGTGCGGGTTGCGAACAGGTGCTGTTGTCCCGACGAACCGAAGCCATTCGGTTTCAGCAGCTCGAGTTCCTGAGAGAACCGAGAGTGAGACGCGGGAGAGGGGAGGAAAATCCTCGAGTTCCGATTCTTCGGCAGACGCGAGTGGGCGTTGGGGAGACTGCCGGGACTGGGTGTTCGGCTGTGCATTGCCCTCCATTCGACCGAGCGCACAGTAACGCAACGGTAAGCTCTTTCCTTGTTCTGCCGTCTCATTTTTTTTTGACTTGGCCGAGCTTAGTGCTCGGCCTGCTTTCGGCATTGATGGATTTCGGCCGCAAGTGGTAGGGTAGCGCGAAGGTGATGCTGCGAGCTTAAAGAAAACTGAAGGTGAGCCCTGTCGGTTTCCTGTTTCGGCCGAGCTTAGTGCTCGGCCTTCTTGCCTTTGCAGTGAGCTTGGCCGAGAGTTATGGACGAGCTGGGGCTAGTCGTGTGTGGAAGTTTGTAAATTGAAGTTTGAAATCAAAAATTTAACCATTTTTGTGCAGGGGCAGTTCGGTTTTTAGCTAATTTGGCCTAGTTTTGGTTAATTGTTTCAAGTTCTGTTCTTGTGGGATGGATTAGGCTGTTAGAGGGACGTATGGCCGCTGAAATCGTTCGATTCCGATATCCGACGCAAAAGTTATGCGCGTCGGAAGTTTATGCGAGATTTTGGTTCAAGTCAAATTAGTGACCGTTTTTCGTGGAAATTCGACGTGTGAGAGTAGCATAGCCATTTTGATGCATATAACTAGTTGAGAGTGAGTTTTGGTTGAACGGAAGTGAAAATGTGAAATTTTAATAAAAATGGCAGATTCGGTTATTGGCATTTTTTCGCCTATCTGCGGCCTACCGATTTAAAATCCGTCTTGGGATGTTAAACTAGGTTCCTAAGGGAACGTTTAGCCACTTGAATCGCTCGATTCCGTTGGCGGACGCAAAAGTTATGCACATCCGAACATTGGGCTGGTTTTCAGCCAAACCGAACCAATGAACCGTTTTAGTTGAAATTTCGTGAGTGAAGTTAGAGAAGGTTGTTTTTAGCTAGTTGGTAAATGTTGGGAGAAATACTGATGAGAAATTGGTTGTGTTTTAGGTTGAGGCTTTCAGTTGGCGAAGCTGTGTATCGAGCGAGCTTAGGACGCCAGGTAAGTAGTGCATGCATGTGTTTTGCCCAAGTGGGCCTACACTGTAGAACTTTAGGGTTTATGTGATTGATTGTGGTGTGTGTGCGTATTGTTTGACATGCATCATATTTAAAAAAAAAAATGGGAACGAAAATGATTTTTAGCATGTTTTGATGTATGAGGTGAGACATGTGGCGGTGGTACCGCGGATCCCGCTAGTGTGCGGGCCGGTGCTTCACCAGTCGCGGATCCTACTCGAGGGGTAGGCCGGTTGGGCCGTCATGCGGCGTGAATGTGTTGACGGTGAGGATATGGGCAGTGGTACCGCGAATCCCACTAGTGTGTGGGCCGGTGCAACACCAGTCGCGGATCCTACAAGAGGGGTGGGCCGGCTGGGCTGTCGCGAAACGTGTGTGTGTGGCAACTGTGGCCCCGTGCTGGGGAGGGTGGGACGGAGGCGACGTGTCAGGGTGTAGAGTGGCGCGAGGTACACCCTTACCCTGATGTGGTTGCCGTGTGGTGATGCGTGGGTGTAGCTTGTGGGCCTCGTTGCTGGGGAGTCCGGGACGATGGCAACGTGTCAGGGTGTAGGGTGGCGTGAGGTTCCTCCTTACCCTGGTGCGGCTGCACTACGCGTCACAGATGTGACAACATGAGTGTGAGTGTAGAGACTGCATGTGATAGGATTGCATTGTCGGCTTTTACTTTCATATCGCATTACTTACTGAGCGTTAGACTTATGTTGTGTGTTCTGTGGTGTAGGTGCTGACGATACCGCTGGTGAGCCTCGAGTGCCTAGTTCTAAGGCGTAGGATGGTTGACGGCGTGCGACTGCGGCACCAGATGGCGGACTTTTGTTAGGGCGACCCGACCCGTGGATATGGTAGGTTATGGCCTGGTCGGTTTGTGGGTTTTCTTTCTTTTGCGGTGATTATGTACGGAGGATGGGATTGATTGTTGTATATGCGTCAGTGTATAGGTGTATATGGAGTGCGTGTGATTTTGGTGATGTACACGGATATTTTCCATGTTAGAGTATGTTATTTCTCTATACTAGAGACTTTCTTCATTTGTATTTGATGGATTTTCGTCGTCTTCTTACTCTGATTTGGGTTGGGATGATTTCTCTCGATGATGGATAGGTAATTATTGTTGGATTCTGGTGAATTGTGTGCAGGGTTAAATTTTGGGGTAGCCAGTTTTTAGGCGGTACTCTGCCGAAATTTCGGGAGAGGGGTTGAGATTCGAGAGGATACGAAATAGGTCAAGGTGTGTGTATGATGAATGCTAGAGGAGTTTAGATGAGTGTGGAGGTGCGGCGTGATCGCAGGTGCGCGGGGCATGCGGCCCTGTTGGGTACCCACGGGTCGTGAGACACCGGGTGAGGGTGTGCGCGCGGACGTGCTGTACAGCGGCAGGGTGCGTGGGGCTCGCGGCGCTGTGAGCGTGTGCGTAACACAGTAACGTTGAGTGGTATGTGCGGCACCGTGAAAGTGTGCGTGGGGTGTCGAAGGGGAGATGCGTGTTGTTTTCGAATCGAGTCAAAAAAAAAAAGAATTGAAGACAAAAAGGTATTAAATTGAGTGAATTATGTTAAGTGTAGTGTGTGTATAGTGTGTAGATGCACTGTAGCGCACCGGGAACGTGTGGATTTTCGGGGTGTCACACCCGAGACATCTTAAGTGTCGACCGGCTCTCGCAGGTGTCGACCAGTCGCTTTAATTTTTATGTTTTAAGAGCGAAGTTACTTAAACCGATTTTAAATGAGTTTTCACTGCAGCATTTATATGTATTTCTTTTATAAGTCGTTTTGAGTAAAAAAAAAAAAGAGTCGTTTTCAGTCGAAAAACAAATCTTTCCAATTTCTAGGAAATATTTAGCAGAGGATATGAGAGATGGTGATGCGTAGTAGTTGGTAGCGAACCGGGAATCATAGAGGATTTTTGGAGGGTTACAGATCACGTGAAAATAAGACCGTGCCAAACTTAATTAATCCAAGAAAAATATTGTGCAGGAAACATAAAGCCCGACACACAATAATTTATACTGACCATGAATTTGAAAAACAATTAGCTACGAAAATCCTCACCATGATAGAATAAAACTCTTAAGGAAGAAGGGAATGAGGACAGTGGTCTACTCCTCAACGAGTAACCACAATATCAGCCTCCACGATCGTAACTTGGGAGATAGAATGGGGGTCTTTGGTTTGACTGACTAATTCATTAGGAAACTATACTAAGATGCATATGCAAAATTAGTTTAATCTTTTTTTTTTATAACTCATCATGCAAAATTAGTTTAATCTTTTTTTTTTCAAACCCATGATGAGTTATAAAAATGCAGTGTGTGAGTTTATATTAAAAAATATTTTCTTTCAAATTAAAACCAGCTCCATGAGAAAAGGATTTCAAATTGTAAATCCTTATTAGCATTTTAAAAACAGGTTCAACAAGCTATGAGTGAGGTTGTTTCAGAAACGGGGAATCAAATGATTATCGATGAGCAAGCTCCAACAAGACACCATTTGTAAAATGTCCTCTAGTGGCCGGCAAGCGAACTCCAGCACGACACCGCCTAGTGCAACAAGTACTATCGCCAGGCTTAGGGTCTACCAACTCCCCAAGGAGCGTGTCATCATCGTTTTATCACCATTTCTGCAAAATGTATAGATTAAATAACCTTCATGCAACAGAAGATGCTTAACAACGATTCCAGTTGCTTTGCTTGCTCAAGCACTGACACAACTCAAAACAACCGAAGATTAATGTCAAAAAAGGTTAAGCAGCCCTAAGCAAACATCATGTTGAACTTAAGTTATTTTTGTTGGTCGGGCATGGCAGCTTAGAATAGCTAGAGTCCAACTAGCCCAATAAAAAATAGCCCATCGGATGTGCATATACAGTGATATAAAGCTAACTACCATGCACATGAAATCTGAACGTGGTAAACATACGTACACATACATAAAAACTGATATGCTAGCGACCAAGTTTCGTCTGGGTTTTCATATGAGTCGATCCATCAAAATTAGTTTTAAAAATGATAAAATACAACGCGAGCTAAAACTGTACAGTATAGAAACCCCTTCGTCGATGGCGACAACCGCTTACTAATAAGACACACGCGCTACCAGATCAAGAACATCGTCAGAACCTATAACAAATATGACATTAGAAATTTCAATACAACACGGAACGACAAGAAGAGAGTCCTAAACATGGATTAGGAATCCAAACTAGCAACAACCAATGATTTACTAAACAATTTGTTGATTACCACATGCAACATTGACAAAATCTAAAGTTTTGATGTTGCACGCTCGACCCACGAAACTCCGTAAATTTTCTTTACGAACCTCAAATTTATCCAATAACGATACTAACAAACCTAATTTGTAAGGTTCTAACTTTTACACCTAATAACATAGTTTTAGGTTTCACCTCGATTTATGAGCAAAATAATTGGGAAAGAATTTTAACATATAGAAACCACCATAGCCTTCAGAACGATAAAACAATTAAGTGGGAATGGTCTGGGGAATTTTCTAAGATTGTTTGGCAGTCTAAAAATGGAGTCAAAGCTGCTGTCAAAGTCATCCAGGAAACGATAAAAATACCTTTATTAAACGTCAGGCAAAGAGGAAGAAGGTGATAGAAGTAAAAATGAAAAAAAAAAAAAATGAGACCTAGTCCGATCCGGCTTAATCCTTTCCGATCCAATCTAGCCCAGCTCAGTACGGTCAGCTCAATCTGGTCTAGTCAAATTCAATTCGGTACGATCCGATCGGGGGGCTAGCTCAACCTAGCTCGGCCCGACCAAGCTAAGTCGGCAAGGCCTACCTAGACTATTCACCCTCGTAGCGCCATTCATCGCTGCATCTCAACGCAGCAGAAAACCACCGCCCTAGCCGTTATTTCCTCTGATTCTTTCGGTTAAAACATTCCAAACAACATTCTCAATCCAAATATACCAAAATTCAAGGTTGAATAGGGTTTTTAAACGGAAAACAAAAATTATAAAGTTTGATCGAGAAAAATGAGTAGAAAATCGACTACCAGTTCAAAATTTCTCACAACGATCGAGGAACACCACGAGAGAAACTTTTTGAGACTTGAATCGTCGAGTTTAGAACTCGCTCGACCAATTTCTCTTCTCTCTCTCTCTCTCTCCTGGAGCGCAATTCTATTCTTTATTTTTTAAATTTATTTTATATATTTTTAATTATATTACATTATTTTAGTAAATAAAATAATACAATGATTAATTTGTTTATATATAAATATATATCTACAAAACTCAATCAGGACGACGTACCAATTCACATACATATGTTGAACAGATAATACAACAAAATAAGGAAATTAAAAAATTTCATTGGATGCTGACTGACTCGATTAAGGAGGATCAGGGCGAGCATCACCGAAGTGAACATGGAATTTGAAATATGAATACAAATTTTTAAAAAAAGACAGCACATCTGAATGAGACGAAATAAGTCGAATAGATCAAACTGAAAGAACAAATATTTTCGAAGCACGAAATTTTATAATTTCAACTCCGCTGCAGATTCAAAGTCATTAGTTTGATCGATTGACGTAAGAAATTATGTCTGCCCAAATGTCAGCAATTCCAACGTGTCTAACTTTGAAAAACATGAAAAGTTTATTCATAAATTTTGAAAATTTACAAACATTACTTGGGTGTCTCATTTGATCTTATCATGAATAATAAACTTTATTGAATATGGTATTAATACAAGGAACGGACAATTGTACGGTTACAAAACATCAAATAGATGAACACATGTTTAAAGAAGAGGAAGTAAGTCACTTTATTGTAAGACTCAAACTAGTGAAATTAATAACAAGAGATGACAACTAAATCAGACTTTTAGTTTCTACACAAAAATATAAAGAAATAATATGGGAAGAAAATTGATGCAGAAAGAAGGTTTAGGAGAAAGGAGAAGGCGGTGAAAGCTTTGCTCTTAAATCCTTTCTCAAAATCTTTCCTGCTGGAGACTTTGGAATTGCATGCACAAAGTATACTCTGTGAAGTTTCTTGTAAAATACCACCTGCATTAGAATTAACTAACTGTTAATAAAACTATCGTAAATTTTTTAAAACTGTTCTCAGAATTCCCAGTTAAAAATGTGTAATATTTAGAGACCTAAAAATGTAGATAAAATGGTACCTGTTTGGCAATGTATTCCTTGACGGCATCTTCACTGAGTTCAAACCCATTTGAACGAACAACAAACGCAACAGGAACTTCCCCAGCAACTACATCTTTTTGCCTGTTAATTAATATAAATTTATTTTTCAGCCTCCATCAAATAATATTATTTCCAAACTAAATAAATAAAAGCAAACTCACGGCACTACTGCTGCGTCTGCAATTGATGGGTGGCTCACAAGAAGAGACTCGAGCTCAGCTGGTGGCACCTGCATTTCCTCGGCCAGTGCATAAATAAATCAATTCTTATATATATTTTATAATTTCGAAAATTAATTTAGGATGAATATTAAATAGAATAATACTTGTAATGAAAGATAAAAGTTCACGTACCTGAAATCCTTTGAACTTAATGAGTTCTTTTACACGATCAACTATGAAAACTTCATCTTCATCGTCGACATAACCAATATCTCCAGTGTGAAGCCATCCCTCAACATCAATGGTGTTTGCCGTGGCTTCATCGTCGTTCAAATACCCTATTTTCAATGCAAATAATATAACACTTGAACTCGTTATACTAAGAAGGCACAAACATTCATTAGAATAATCCTAGAAAATAATATTATTAATACTTTAAAAAAGAATATATTTATCAGAAATCTAGAAGAAGATAAGAACCTTTCATAATTTGGGAGCCACGAATGCAGATTTCTCCCGGCTGGTTGTAACCAAGGGAGGTGCCGGTGAGAGGGTCGATGACCTTCAGCTCCGCATTTCTGACCACCGTCCCGCACGACCCAGATTTGGTCGGGAATGGCTGCCGGGCGAAACCCAAACACATTGACAGCACTGGCCCTGCCTCAGTCATCCCATATCCCTGCATTATTTCACAGTTTCTCGAAAATCTCTCAAAATAGTTCAATAGGATAGTTGCCAAGCAAGGACCCAACTGATTTATCGAAATAGACAAATCCAACATATTTTCTTTCGTTAGATAATTTTGTTGTCAATTATCAAGTTAAATTATATGAATTTCGTTAGATGTACATTTTGATTTTATAATCTCGGGCACTATTTCATTTAATCATTTTTATAAAAAACAATGTAACGTGACAGCTAACAAATTGCTAAAACATCGTTGAAGTACCTTTAGCTCTAAGTTACTTATTTGCCACAGTTTTACTTCAACGTTTTACTTCTAGTAAAAATGTAAAGTGGGTAGAAAGATTAATAATTATGCAGCTAAAAACGTTCAACTAGTTAATTAGTAACCATCAATCTAGAATCAACACGGGTCATAGACCTAAAATAACCTAGGATATAGAAGGATTGACCGAATGAGGTATCCAATTCATAATTTCAACGTAAAATTTATTAGTATCCAAATAGATACACTAATTTATAAGTTAATTCCCGATAAATCTCGCATAGAGATTTATTTTAAATTTAAATAAAAGTTCTGATATACATATATTATTAAACAATTTATAATGCATTTAAAATATTATATTCTACATTTG
Source organism: Begonia peltatifolia (assembly GCA_022433055.1). Lineage (NCBI taxonomy): Eukaryota > Viridiplantae > Streptophyta > Magnoliopsida > Cucurbitales > Begoniaceae > Begonia > Begonia peltatifolia. The sequence continues at coordinate 21,055,582 of CM039519.1, read as the reverse complement.
CCTACAAATATAGGACCTATTTCTCATGGGGTATATTTGCTCAACCATCATATTCATCCTCTACCAACAAATTGTGGGAAGATAATTACTGGTATTGCCTGCTAAAGTTGAAGCTTAAGAGGAAGGGGATTAAATGGTTACCTGCCCAAGCGTGGCTTGCGGCAGTCGGCTCTTGAGCGCCTCCTCGAGCTCCTTGCCCAGCGGCGCCGCCCCGGACAACACCACCCGGATGGAGCTGAGGTCGAACTCCGCCACCTTCGGATTCTTTGCCAACGCCAAAACCAGCGGCGGAACGACTGCGGCCACTGACACCTTGTGCCGGACAATTAATTCCAAAAATGCCCCTATCTCGAACTTTTGCATAAGCAAAACGGCTGCTCCTGCTCTCAAGGAACACAAAAGGACGCTGTTGAGAGAGTATATGTGGAAAAGAGGGAGAACGCACAAAACGACGTCGTCAGTAGTTAGATATAGATTTGGATTTTCTCCGTCTACTTGCTGAGCCACACTGGTTATTAAGCTTTTGTGGGTGAGAATTACTCCCTTCGGAAGGCCGGTGGTGCCGGAGGAGAACGGAAGCGCCACTGGGTCTTCTGGCTCGATAGAGACAGCTGGAAGATCGGCCTCGTTAGCCTCAGAAATTGCCGAGAAGTGTATGCATTTCTCCGGGGGGTTGTCAATGGTTATTACGGTGAAATCCTCGCCGAACTTGGGATCATCATCCGCCGTCTCTCGGAGTTTTTCCACATATTGGGACTGCGTGACAATCAGTTTGGCGCCGGAGGATTTTATCTGCTTGAAAACTTCGGCACCGGTGTAGAAAGGGTTGGCTGTAGTGGTGACGGCACCGATCATGGCCGCTCCAACGAATGTCAGAACGAATTCAGCGCAGTTTTGGAGGAGAATCATAATCACGTCGTTCTTTTTTATACCGAGTTTTGTCAATCCGGCTCCGATTCTCTGGGAAATGAAATGGGTTTCTGCGAACGTGTAAGTTTTCCCGGTGGATCCAACGATCAGACATGGACGGTCGGAGAACTCGGAGAGGCGTTCGAAGCAGTAAGTCGGAAGAGGGAGCTCGTTAGAGATGGGAATGTCGGGTAGCTTCGATTTAAAGACGTGCTTAGTTTCGGAATCCGCCTTACTAAGAATGTCCGGACCTGCGGTTTTAACCATCGTCGGAGAAATCTCCGGCTGCTGTGCTTCAATAGATGACGCAACAGTAATCATGGCTAAAACCTGAGGATAAACTTAGCTTTCAGAAACTCTGAACAGCAATCCCACACCCCTACGAGACAACCAAGTAGTGGGTTAGAGAGAGAAAGCCGAAGAGACGAGAGAGAGAGAGAGAGAGATGAGTTGCAGAGACAGACGAGGAACTTGAAGGTAATAAATACACGAAACTGAAAGTAAGGTGTGGACAACTTCTAAATTAATTAATTTTCCTTCGATCTGTAAATGATATTTAATTGACTAAATCATCAAAGAACAATCAAGCGTTATAGTCATGATTTTGTCAAGGAAAGACGTTAATTTTGAACAAATTACCAGTTAATCTTGGCCACTCAAATATTATTCAAGGGTGTTGAAGAACTTCAAACCCCAGTAAGATACAATTATACATGTTGTTAGTGTAAAAGGAGAGTAAAGAAAGTAGATTAGCAGCGGAAATAAGAGTTAGGTAAGGAGAACGGGTGGGCGATGTAGAGAGAGAAAGGTTGTAGAGAGAGAGAGAGAGAGGGGTAGATTTGGCAGATGGAGAAGCATGCTGTCCGCCTCACTTTCACAAACCAAACCAAGCTTTCCCCACAACCTCGTGAAATCTCTAGTCTTACCTACCAACCCTTCATTTATTTTTGTAATTCTTCGTCAATTTTAGTACAATTCATAATCAAAATGGACCTCAATAAACAATGTGAATTAAGTATTTTTATTAATTAATATAATAAATTTATTTAGTACAAGAAAATATAGGATTAAAGTGTAAAATCACATGTATCAATTGTTCAAAGGACAAAGAGAATTTTTGAAGAGTGTTGAGTCGGTTGAGTCGGTTGAGTTTGACCATTTATTCAACAATACAAATGTTATTACCAACCCCCTATGCTTTCTTTTTTATGCAACAAGTGACATCGTTTATAATAAAATAATAATATTTTTTTTAAAAAAAGTGTATTCTTTTTTAATTTTTGTTTTTCCAAAATGAAGAGGGTGGAGGTGTCTTAAGTTGAATCTGAAGTCTTAATCGGTTAGGGTGACAGGCAGTTGACAAAAGGGGTAGATGATGTAAAATTCCAACCATACTCCAATGGTAGCGACAGGTTTCATATTACTTCAGTTCCAATTGAGACTTTATAATATAGGGGTTTTTTTTAATTTAACCCTTAAATATTGATTTTTTTAAACCAAACTCTAAAGTATCATATCGAACAGTCAAAGCTTTAAACTATTTAAAATCTAACAAAACAAACTCTGCCGCACGACCGTTCTGCGTCCGTTCCCATAGAACGGTCGTCCGTTACAAATCAGATGGTTGTCCGTTCTAAACACGTAGAATCGATCACACGAATAGAGGGTGGAGATCGTCCGTTTACCATGCCCCGCATAGGATAGTGACACGGACAACCGTTCTTTACTACCGGTTGTCCATTCCGTGCAAAATAATTGAATCACGGGTTGTATGTCGGCAGTAACGGACGGCCGATTAAATTGAACGGCCGTCCGTTGCTCCGAATAATTGAGTCATGGGCAGACTCTGTGGGATAACGGAGGGTGGTTGCCAAATAACGGCCGTACGTTGTTCGAAATAATTTAGTCACGGGAGTCGACTGTAGTGTAGAACGGACGGCCTATTAAATTGAACGGCCGTCCGTTGCTCCAAATAATTAAGTCACAGGTAGACTTTGTGGGATAACGGACGGTGGTTGCCAAATAACGGCCGTCCACTGTTCGAAATAATTGAGTCACGAGAGTCGACTATAGTGGAGAACGGACAGCCGATTAAATTGAACGGTCATCCGTTGCTCTAAATAATTGAGTCACGGGTAGACTCTGTGGGATAACGGATGGTGGGTGCCAAATAACGGTCGTCCGTTGGTCAAAATAATTGAGTCACAAGAGTCGACTGTAGGGGAGAACGGACGGCCGTGTACAATCAACGACCGTCCGTTTAATTAAATAATTGAATCACGAGATTTCTTGACAGGAGAACGGACGGCCGTTACGTCATAACGGCCGTCCGTTCTCCCGAACTATATATAGTAATAGCCCTTTAACATTCAACTTATAAATCTCAAACACTCTAAAACCTCAAGCGATATCGTATTTTTAGCGACGTTTACTTATTTTCTTTATTAGCAAATGACTAATGGATTCTTATTCAAGTCAATGGGTTGATGCCGATGAAGCAACGAATTCAGAGGCCAATGTGGACTAGTATTCAGAGAACACGACTTAGTACGGGTATGTTCGATCATTCGATCACTCTGAAGGTGATGGAGAAATACAGGTGCATTCAACTTCCCAAACAATAGATGAGGGGCTTCGAATACCAGTTGGGTCGGAAGATGACAAGCCGAAAAACATATCGGTAAGGGAAGAAAATTCTATTGGTTTTGTTTTTTGGGAAAAAAATATAATTCTATAGCCGCGATTAGAGAAGAAATAAAAAAATATGCTTTGAACAATGAATATGGTATTAAGTTTGTTAAAAGTGAATCGCGGCGACTCGTGGCAGTGTGTGAAGACGGCTGTGAGTGGCGATTGCATGCTTTGGTCATGCAAAATGAGCTAACATTCCAAATAAAGAGTTGCACCGATTCTCATAGCTGTGCAAGAAAGATTGAGAATCGTCACGCTACTGCAAAATGGGTAACAAACCATTATTTGGATAGCTTCAAAAGTCATCAAACATGGGAAATTCTTTCTATTATCGAAATGGTGAGAAAGGATTTTAAGGTAAATATTACACCTAGTCTTGCTAGAAGAGTAAGAAGCGATACTCGAAAACTCAATGACGGAAGGGGTGACGAACAATTTAAGCAGCTACATTCGTGCGTAGCAGAAATATATAGATTAAATCCGGGTAGCACAGTGAAAATACATGGTTACCTGGTGGGCTCCGGCTAAGAGGAGTCATTTGTATTCGAAAGACTATACATGTGTATGGCTGCTTGCAAGGTAAGTTTACTATTGCGTGTCAAACCTATTATCTATTTGGATGGATGTCATTTGAAGGGCTCTTGCCCCGGCCAACTACTCACAGCCATCAGTATTGATGACGATGATGACATATATCCCGTTGCCGTTGCCAACGTAGAGTCGGAGTGCACAGACTCGTGGAAGTGGTTTTTGCAAATTTTGAAGGAAGACCTAAACACTCACGATGGAAGCAGATGGACAATTGTGTCGGATCGACAAAAGGTACAATTTTTTTCGGATCGCATCTGCTATTGTTTCGTACTATTTATTTAATAGTGTAATTGTACAGACTTTCCTAAGAATTATCTTGATCAGTACTCTCTATGTTTTAAAGCAATTATATTTTTATTATTGTTTCCACCATTTTTATTATTTTCCCAACACAAATGGTGAGGCGTTGTGATCGTTATATTTTTATTATGTTTACTCCAGTTTTCTTTTCACATTTTAGGGTTTGTCACGTGCTGTGGGTGAAGAATTACGTGCAGCCGAACACCGATGCTGCTTCCGGTATATGTACGCAAACTTCAAAAATCAATTTCGGGGCCGAGTGTACAGGATGCAATGTGGAGCGCGGCAAAGGCTACCAAAGAGCCTCATTTTAATAAAGAAAATGAGGAAACTGTATCAGATAAGCCCAGATGCCCACGACTGGCTTCGACAAACACCGCCTAGCTATTGGGCTAGTCATGCATTTTCCTCGACACCTAAGTGCGACATGGGGTTGAACAATTTATACGAGTTGTTCAATGCAATTATATTGTCGGCCAGAGACAAATAGATTTTGACTATGTTCGAGATGATTCGAAAGTGTTTGATGACTCGTATTGTCAAAAAATACCATAATATGTTGTCGTCCACAAAACTCCTGTGCCCGAAGATAAAGACAAAGCTTGAAAAGCTAATATTGGCGGGTCAAAATTGGCATGCTGTGTTAGCTAGGGATGCACGCTTTGAGGTCTCCAACAGCAATGAGCAATACATCTTTGACCTCAATACAGGCGCGTGCAACTGTTGCAAGTGAGAGCTTACTGGAATCTCATATGTCCATGTCATTCCATGCATCTATTTCATGAGAATGGCACCGGAATATTTCGTCCATCCATGCTATCATCGGTCCAGATATGTAGAGATGTACTCAAACTTCATTCATCCCATCAGTGACGTGGACATGTGGCCGACCGAACATGGAATGAGCCCAATCATTCCGCCGGAGAGAAGACGACAACCTAGTAGGCTGAAGAAGCATAGAGTACGCGATGTTGATGAACTGGCGAGGTCGACAATTTCAAAGAGAAACTTTACGATGTCGTGTCGTATTTGTCGGTGTCAGGGGCATAATAGTCGCACTTGTCATGACAGAGGATCCACTTCAAGCGTTACTGCCACATCTGTGTCACAAGCACTTGTCATGACAGAGGATCCACTTCAAGCGTTACTGCCACATCTGTGTCACAAGACATATTTATGGGTTTCTACACATTTGACGGGAAGCAGGTACATTTTAGCTCATTTTATCATAAACATCACTTTCATTATTTTCTAATATAAATTTTATTTTGAGCAGGAATCTGCTACAGACGACCATCGACGAGGAAACAAATGACTCTGTTCAGACTGTAATTTATAAAAATTTACTTCTATACTATGTAATGTACTTTCGGTTATTATTTACTTCAATAAAATCACAGTAAATCGCACAAGTGTCGAAGAATATCAAAAATTTATGCACTCTCTGCCCGTGGTGTGGTGCACGCCGGGTAAAATTTTGAGGCCAATCCAATGTGCCTTGCAATTTTTTTAACAATTACATTTTCCTACTATTCTTTTAATGTACATATGCTTTATTATTTGCTTCAATAAAATCACGGTAAATCGCACAAGTGTTTAAAAATATCAAAAATTTACGCACTCTCTGCCCCTGATGTGGTGCATGCCGGGTAAAAGTTTGAAGTCAATCCAATGTGCCCTGCAAATTTTGTAACAATTACATTTTCCTACTCTTCTTTTAATCTATGTATGGTTTATTATTTACTTCAATAAAATCATGGTAAACCAAACAAGTGTCGGAAAATACCAAAAATTTATGCACTCTTTGCCCGTGGTGTGGTGCATGCCGAATAAAAGTTTGAAGCCAATCCAATGTGCCCTGCAATTTTTTCAACAATTACATTTTCCTACTATTATTTTAATGTGCATGGTTTATGATTTATTTCAATAAAATCACGATAAATCGTACAAGTGTCGAAAAATACCAAAACTTTATACACTCTCTTTCCAGGTGTGGTGCACGCAGGTAAAATTATGAAGGCAATCCAATGTACCCTGCAATTTGTTTAATAATTATATTTTCTTACTGTTCTTTTAATGTACGAATAGTTTATTATTTACTTCAATAAAATTACTATAAATTGCACAATTTTTGAAAAATACTGAAAATTTATGCACTTTCTGCCCGTGGTGTGGTGCACATTGAGTAAAATTTTGAAGTCAATCCAATGTGCCCTGCAATTGTTTTAACAATTACATTTTTCTACTGTTCTTTTAATGTACGTATGATTTATTATTTATTTCAATAAAATCACAATAAATTGCACAAGTGTCAGAAAATACCAAAAATTTATGCTCTCTCTATACGTGGTGTGGTGCATGCCGGGTAAAAGTTTGAAGGCAATCCAATGTGCCTTGTAATTTTTTTAACAATTATATTTTCCTACTATTCTTTTAATGTACGTATGGTTTATTATTTACTTCAATAAAATCACGCTAAATTGCACAAGTGTCGAAAAATATCAAAAATTTATGCACTCTCTACCCGTGGTGTGGTGCACGCCTAGTAAAATTATGAAGTCAATCCAATGTGCCTTGCAATTGTTTTAACAATTACATTTTCCTAGTGTTTTTTTAATGTACGTATGATTTATTATTTATTTTAATAAAATCACGGTAAATTGCACAAGTATCAGAAAATACCAAACTTTTATGTACTCTCTGCCCGTGGTGAGGTGCATGATGGGTAAAAGTTTGAATCCAATCCAATGTGGCCTACAATTGTTTTAACAATTATATTTTCCTATTGTTCTTTTAATGTACATAAGGTTTATTATTTATTTTAATAAAATCACGGTAAATTGCACAAGTGTCAAAAAATACCAAAAATTTATGCACTCTGCTTGTGGTGTGGTGCATGCTGGGTAAAATTTTGAAGTCAATCTAATGTGCCCTGCAATTATTTTAACAATTATATTTTCCTACTATTCTTTTAATGTATGTATGATTTATTGTTTACTTCAATAAAATCACGGTAAATCGCACAAATGTCAGAAAATACCAAACATTTATACACTCTTTGCCCGTGGTGTGATGCACGCCGGGTAAAAGTTTGAAGCCAATCCAATGTGCCCTGCAATTGTTTCAACAATTACAATTTCCTACTGTTATTTTAATGTACGTATGGTTTATGATTTACTTTAATAAAATCACGATAAATTGCACAAATGTTGGAAAATACCAAAACTTTTTGCACTTTCTGGCTGTGGTGTAGTGCACGCTGGATAAAAGTTTAAAGCCAATCCAATGTGCTATGTAATTTTTTTACTAATTACATTTTGCTACTGCTCTTTTAATGTACGTATGGTTTATTATTTACTTCAATAAAATCACGGTAAATCGCACAAGTGTCGGAAAATACCAAAAATTTATGCACCCTCTGCTCGTAGTGTGGTGCATCCCAGATAAAAGTTTGAAGCCAATCCAATGTGGCCTGCAGTTTTTTCAACAATTACATTTTCCTACTATTTTTTTAAAGTACGTATGGTTTATGATTTACTTCAATAAAATCACGATAAATCGCACAAGTGTTAGAAAATACCAAAAATGTATGCACTCTCTACCCGTGGTGTGGTGCACGCCGTATAAAATTTTGAAGACAATCCAATGTGCCTTGTAATTTATTTAACAATTACATTTTCTTACTATTCTTTTAATATATGTATGATTTATTGTTTACTTCAATAAAATCACGATAAATTGCACAAGTGTAAAAAAATATAAAAAATTTATGCACTCTTTGCTCGTGGTGTCGTACATGCCGGGTAAAATTTTGAAGGTAATCCAATGTACCCTGCAATTTGTTTAACAATTACATTTTCCTACTGTTCTTTTAATGTATGTATGATTTATTATTTACTTCAATAAAATCACGGTAAATCACATAAGTGTCGAAAAATACCAAAAATTTATTCACTCTCTGCCGTGGTATGGTGCACACCGGGTAAAAGTTTGAAGCCAATCCAATGTGCCCTACAATTTTTTTAACAATTACATTTTCCTACTGTTATTTTAATGTACGTATGATTTATGATTTATGATTTATTTCAATAAAATCACAGTAAATCGCACAAATGTTGAAAAATACCAAAAATTTATGCACTCTCTTCCCGTGCTGTGATTCACATTGGGTAAAATTTTGAAGACAATCCAATGTGCCCTGCAATTTTTTCCACATTTATTTTTTTATTGTTCTTATGAAAAATTGAGAGAGTTTTCTTTATTTTATAATTCCCCCCATAACTAATATCAAATTATTCATGCATATTCAAATCACGACATAGTTCCAGTATTCAAGCATAAAGTAAATTTTTTGTCTAACTATATTACATTAGTACAGAATGTATCAAACTAAGTTACATAAAAGATAAATACATAAAATAAACTATACAGGTGCGTCATCGGGTGGGACACCGGGTGCGTCATTGGGTGGGAGATCCTTGTCATCGCTCACCGGATGTGGGCCTTCGTCGTCATCGGCCCCCATCCAATTCAGGACGATCTGCCTCGTATCTTTCTGAACTTCATCATTCTTCTAAGGTACTCCATCACCTCTGCATGTTTCGCTTCGCTCTGCTGCTGTCTGGCTGCGAGAGCATCAATATCCGTCCGCAAAGCCCGAATATGCGTCATGATAGACTCATCCTCTGGGGACCCCGGCCGGACCGTGGTCTCCTCCATATGCACATCCATAGAAGTGGAGGTCCTCTGATCACCCCCCAGTGTCCATATGCTATCGACTTCAACTAGGCCCATCCGCACCAAATGAACCTTGTCAAATACGTCTATGGCTCGCTGTGATCTCAGCTGCTCAACCGATGACAACTGAATCCCAAATTGCTCAACAATCTGTTGGATGAGCACACCGAAGGGTGGATTCTTGTTCCGTGTCCGCTCAATCTCACCCATATGATTGAGAATCAAAAAGCCGGGATTAAACCTCCTCCCGCTATACAGTTCCTCCATAACATAGAGACCTATGAGATCTCTATGTCCCTGTCACGGTAGAAGAGTGTGGGACAACATGTTGTGCAACACCCGAGCTTTAACATTTAGATCTCGGGTTCTGGGCTTCACGAACCTGAGAATGTCATCGTTCTGATGAATTTGCCGAATGAACTTCACTCCATCAGCCGAGCTGAAAAATGAACAGTCTCGGGATGCATGGTAGTATCTCTCTGCCCCTTTTGCGTCGAACTCCAACAACTCATTAACTCGTCACCATCCCTCATGTCCTCTACTAAATATTTCTTAGAAATTTGAAAGCTTTAGTTTTCGACTCAAAATAACTCACTTTTTTTTTTCTTTTCTCAAAACAATTTCCAAAAGAATATGCATAAATGTCGCAGTGGAAACTCGTTTAAAATCAGTTTAAAGAAACTTTACTTTCTAAAAACATAAAAATAAAAAGATCAGTCGACACCTGCAAGAGCCGATCGACACTTCAGTTGTCTCAGGTTTCCATCGGTCGACACTGACAAGCACCGGTCGACACTACATACCTCTCGGGTCCTTTCATCGGTCGACACCAGTCGACACTTCTACACCCATTTTAGAGAAAGGTCGACACTCGCTGTCGCAGGTCTACACTCGCTGTCGCAGGTCTACACCTTGATCCTCTCTGTCTGCGCAGGTCGACCCTCGTGGTCGACACCGCTGCCAATTTTACACGGACCGGTCGACACTTGTAGCCAGGGGTCGACACCTACTTCGTCTCTGCCCTGCACAGGTCGAGCCTCGCGGTCGACACTCACCCTCTATTTTACATTGACCGGTCGACACCTATGGATTTCGGTCGACACTTTGCACCCAAAAACTTTAACAAAATTCAACAAAACAACACGAATTTTGACTAAACGTTTAAAAACCATAAATCTCAACTCAATTTACAACCTATTACGCACGCCAAAATACTCAACCCAAATTCAAATCTCTCTTTTACATCAAAATGACTAAGTACGACTCAAAATACCTCACTACCCATACTTATACCCGCCATGGTCAAAACGTCTCAACAGCTGGCCCAGTCGTCCCACGAGCGTTCTTCTCCAACTGCCTCCTAGTCCTAGGCATGCTCGGGATACTCACTAGCTGCTGCGTCGTCACCTACATCATAGAACTCAACTATTAACGTAATGCTAAGTAAGTAATGTATATAAACTTAAACACTGAAAAACATTCACATCCTAACATATGCAGTTTCTACAGTTTCGTCTCTACTTTCGTTTTCGTCTCTTTCTTATATCTTCTTTATCTTCTTACTACGGGGTTTTTCTTTACGTGTTAGATCGAAATGACACACTTCACGGTCTACTTCACTAGACAAGGCCAAACTCAACCTAGTAAAGTGACACACCTCGCGGCCCACCTCATTGGACAAGGTAATCACGTAAAGCGAAGGAAGAGTGATACACCTCGCGGTCCACCTCACTGGACAAGATCACTCAACCTCACCTTTATTATCTTCTTACGTATCTTCTCATTTCATTCGTCTAATCACATTCTACTGTTTTACTTCATAAAAACATGAAAATTCATTTTCGGTTCGTTTCGTAATTTAAAACCATGATGCATATTACAAAGCATAACATAAAGTAAACGTGTCATACAATCTACTAAACTGTGATGTAGGCCCAAAGGCAAAACTCCTACTACACTACTTACCTGGCATCTTTAGCATTCGTAATCCAAATCTTGCACGCTAATTGGAAAACCTATAAAACCGCACATCTATTAGCTCTACTTTTCATTAACTCCATAAAACTTTAAAGAAATCAACCACTAAATCCCCACTAAGTCTAACCCGAAATTCTAACTAACGCTCTAACTATCCTTTAAAATTCATAACTCCACAATACTCGTCCAATTTGGATGATTCAAAATACTACGGGCTTCTCATGACATCTAGTTTCTAATGGTCTCATCAATTTCCTAATTGGACATTCACAACCTAGCCGGAAACGGCCGCACGGAAACCGTTCCACACTTTAAGCATTTCGGCTATCCCCACGTTCAATCCTCCCCATAAAATCCAAAAATCTACTCTACTCCTAACTTAACCACCAACATACTAGTAGAATCAAACTCCAACCTCAATTCTTCACAACTCCCTCTCCTAGGCTTTCACCCAAAACTCTCTCTAACCTCACTTTACCGTTCCAAACAACTAAAACACTAACTATATACTAAGAAGTAAGTAAAACTCACCAAAAATTTGAAGAACCAGAGGAAGAAACGATTGATCGTTAGCTGCTGAAGGGGAGAGTGCCGAGCCCCGTGCGGGAGAAGGAGAAGAAACAAGGGGGGATTGCTGGGGAAGAAGAACACCGAGTGTTCTTCTTCTCTATTTTTTTTATAAAAATAATTATATTATTAAATATAATTAATCCTAATTACTATTTTACCCTCAACACTTAACCATTTAATAAATCTGTTATACGGTTCGATTCCGAATGCATTCTCAAATTATTCTCTACTCTATTAGTCTCAAAATAATCTTTTACATAAGAGTAGAAATTTTTCGCCCTCAATTCCGACCATTACTCCGCCGATTACAATCACGTACTTCTGAAATTAACCTAATCCGAAAATTCTGGCTGTTACACTGTACCCAGGATGTACATCTTTATATTTCTGGCCCTTCCGATAAAGCTCAAGTTCGCATAAAATAAGCGAACTATCCGGTCACAGCTATCGCCCCGCACATTGTAGATGCCGTGCAGGCTGATTCTGTCAAACATCTATTGGATTTTCAGGGATTCTCAACCTCTGAAATCGATCGTCTTCGAATGCATTATTGATCGATGCACCAAATCTAGGTTGAACTGCTCTCGACAAAACTGGTTGCGAAACTCCAATGACAACGATCCAAGTCGAGGTCGCGGTACCTTCGACGTAGACGATGCCTGGCGATGCGTTGGTCCACTTTGGGAGGCAGACGGTCCCTGACGTGCCCCCGATGTAACCTTCCGCCTAATCACTAATCTTTCGGCCATTTAAGGAGATTTTGGGGTTTTAAAAAATTCAACAAAAATCACAAATTCGTGTGGTTTTCGTTTAAAAATCGCACGAAACAAGTTGGAAAGCTGAAATTAACTAGGTAAGGCATAAAATGGTCGATTTTTGAAAAAAATTCAAAAATCGGCTGAGAGGATTTTGTTTTTCGTGGTTGTTTCTCAGCAGAATGATATCTGTTCCATATATACTGTCGAGGAACGGACGCCCATTGTCGGGGTAACGATCGTCTGTTCTCGGGTAACGGACGTCTGTTTGTGGGGTTATGACCCTCCGTTCTCAGCCCTAATTTTACGAACGGGTGGCCTTTATCATACAACGGCTGTTCGTGTTTGTACATCAGACAGACGTAGTAAGAACACGGCCGTCCGTTCTATGAACATTTACAAAAATGACCGTCTGTGTTCTTCCAACGATCGTCCATTTCAATCCCTGCGCGAACGTTTGAAGAACACGGCCGTCTATTCTCGGTAAACAATCACGGAACAGACGTCCATTAGTAAAGAACGGTTGTCTGTGTCACTATCCCGTGTGGGGCACGGTGAACGGACGACCGTCTGATTTGTAACGGACGACCGTTCTATGCGAACAGACGCAGAACGGTCATCCGGTAGAGTTTGTTTTGTTAGATTTTAGATAGTTTAAGGTTTTGACTGTTCGGTCTGATATAGAGTTTGGTTTAAAAAAATCGATAATTTAAAGGTTAAATTAAAAAAAAACCCTATAATATAATACATCTTCTCCAGGTGATGTGCATCAAAATTTACTTATACCATATATTCTATATGCTTGCTTATATTTGCAAACTTTAAATATAAATAAAAGATTGAACATTATGTTTTTAGAAACCCTAAATATGTGCACAATGTGAAGCAACAAGCGCCAAGCAACTCCGTGTGTAACGAATTAAAGATTTATTCTTCATCTTCAGTAAAATTTTCAAGAATTAATCGCAACGAAGTCTCCAATATAAGTTCAATCAAAACCTTAATTAAGGATAAGAACTCGATGACAAATAATATCACAAACTTTTTTTTCAACAACGTCTTATTTGACTTTTTGTTTGTCACGAAATTGACTCTTATTATCAAAAATATTGTGACCAATAATATCACAAACTATTTTTTAACCACATGTAATGTCTCTTTCCCTCTTTCATAATGTAAGACTAATAGATAGATAATAATACATTGATCAATTTACTTGCAGTCACTTTGTTTAGAGTGTTCTCCACAATTATTCAATATGGATAGACCAAACAATAATGATATCTCGAGGTCTTTTCTCTATCCTTTGTACATTAAAAAAGATTTCATAGAGTAGTTTAAGATAATTCCAACACAATTTGTCATGCCCCAAAAGAGATCCACGATAGAACAGGAAACGTCTGATCTGAAATTGAAAACAAGCCGCCTGACCCTTAATTTTAATTATTAAATAAAAGTATAGGTCTTTTAGTGACACATAAGATAACCAGTGATATATG
>CM039519.1:21026210-21041543 GCA_022433055.1 Begonia peltatifolia | reverse complement strand
AAAAGTATAGGTCTTTTAGTGACACATAAGATAACCAGTGATATATGTCCAAAACAAATGTGTCAGATAAGAAAGTAAATAAATAAAAGTTAACAAGTTTTTTAAAGTCTAACATCTTGAATGAAAATAAATTTGTAAAGAATTTAATATAATAGAAAAGTTTGCACGCTAAGTCTACTCTTGAGTCGGCATCTGAAAATTTTCCTGATTAAATCTTTAAAAAGGAGAGTCGTTTGTAGTGAGTCTATTAAATTCAATAGGAGCAAATTTTATTTCGAATATATATATATAAAAGAAATTAACAGCATTTGAAAATCAAGTGTAAATAGAGTTCCTCTCGGACTTATGTCTTATGTATTTATAATAAAAACAACGATACTCGACGATCACAATAGCAACGAAAAATACCCTAGTCAGGTTTAGAATTTTGCCCAGGGACATGACAATATATGTTATCCCATTACTTTAGTTAAAACAAAAAATTTTCATGTTGAAATAAAAATATGCAATAAAGGGAGTTTTCATGAAAATTTGAACATATAAAAATCACCATGATTATGTTATTATTGATTTTAGAATAAATTTGTCACGTTGTTAATGGTTAACATGTTCTGGCTTATAGAACAAGTGTCAGCCACTAGGTTTGGCGGTCGACACGTGGTGAACCTGAGAGGATTAAGGGCTGACCATTGCTTGAAGGTGTCAATCTCTTTCTATAAGTGTGGACACCTGCCTACAAGTGTCGACAGAGCAGTCAACCCCTACCCTGAAATCACGACCATTTATAGTGTTTCAGATTGGGTTCCTAGTTTCATTATAAAACGCATTCATGACTTTCTTTAGTGTTGACTGAGATATTCATAACCCTGATTTTTTTTTAGGCTCCAACGATTTTGTTGACTACGAGTTGTTAATAGAGGTCGTCGCTCTTGTGCATAGGAAGAACGATTCTCGTCGAGGTAGAACTATTATACTTTGTGCACTACATTACTTAGTTTTATGAAAATCTTATTTTGGTGATTTGTCACCCATGGAAAACCTTACGGGGCTCGATCAGCAGCACACTAGGTTTTTACGTATATGTATGTTTTACACATTTACCATGAATGCATGATATTTTATTTTTGACATGACATATATGTCGGAAGATGAATCCTTTTGATGTTCTGGATAATTTTGTTGTTAAAGCATCACTATATTATTCTAGTACACCTTCAAACTATATGGAAATTGTCTTGCTTACACGTTACAAAAATGAGTAATAGGACAATAATGATGCGCTCTTTGAGTTTTGAATCCAAAACATGGTCAATGTATATTTATTGATATTGGTTTGTGTGTAGTGTCGTCGAGGACCTTGCTCGATGGCCACCTAGCTAACATTGATGGATCTTAGAATCGCCGTTACTTCCACCTTCTTCATGGCTGATGAGCTGTTGACGAATCTTCATATCGCCACCTATTTGTGATAATATTTCGAAAGGGTTCTTATGTGACCATTCTTTTTTACTAGGATGATTTGAAAGTGAAATTTACGATGGTGGTCTATTTTAGTATAGTTGTCTATATATACAACAATATTTTAAATAATGTTATATCTGTTGCTCGTAGATCATGTTTTGTTCAAATGACAAAAATGAGTTTTCGTGAAAAGATGTTTGAAAATAATTTGTTATTTAATAATCATGTTTTAAAATAAAAGGTATAAGAAGTTTTACATACATATGCAATTAATACTAATTTAGTCACTCCCACAAATGGTCCCTTTCATTTCAAGGCAATGATAAAAGTGATTAATAGTTGGAGCTTAGTGGAATTGTTCTATTAGGTCCGCTTTAGATCATGACAAAATAAATATTATAAAAATATGAAATAAAAATATGCTGAATTAAAATAAACGAGTAAGACAAAATATAAAATAAATCCATACATCAAGAAGGCCTACCATTAATCAAAAGTCCAATTCCAAGTAAGATATTGTCTGCTTTGGGGATTAGACCGTAACCCAATATTGTCCCTTCACGGATTTGTTTGAAGAATACTTCCCAGTCGGTCACCCAATATGGTACTGCTTATACCGGAGCACTTTTAACTTTAGAGTTCTTATGTGATCCGTTGCCAATTGTGCTCCAAAACACGTTTTACTATCTTGGGAGAGTTTTCCTTACATATATTTCATTTCCATATACCTACCCAAGCGATGTGTGGTTGTGACGACTCCCTTTTTCACAACCCGAGATTTGCCTATATTCGAGTCCAAGATTTGCCTACACTCGGCTTATGTCCCGAGGTTTGCCCCTAAACTAGAGCTTTGCCCCGCAGTCGTTGTAACACCTCGAGAATCCACATGTTCCCGGTGCGCTCACTACGTGTACACACTGTGATATACAGAGACTCGACGCGAACTCACTTACTTTAATACCACTTTCATTTTCAAATCATATTCAGAAGAACATTTGTGAGTATAAAAAATTTTCAACTCGATTCGAAAACAACTCGCGTGCCGAAGAGGGAACACGAAATCCTCAATATAAAAATACACAACGAAAAAGGCAACTTAAAGTAGTTTTAAAAATACGACGAAAAAACATAAAATTTTATGAAGGGGTCCAACACACGCCTCGAGCTACCCGACTTAGTGCCGCGTGCCCAGGGTCCTGCACTACGCACTGCGCGCACACACGACTTGGCCCCACGCGGCCCCACTAAGCCTACGAGCTGCGCGCCTCGCACGCCCACATCCCCACTTCGGCGCCCCGTGCGCACCCTCTCGGCGCCGCTCACGTCAACTCAACAATGGCCTTGTCGCGCGCACGCCCACAGCACCGCGTGCCGCCGCACCCTGTTGCCGTGCAGTACATCCGTACGCACGCCCTCACCCGACGCCGCACGACCCGTACGCACTTGCAGGGCCGCGTGCCCCGCGTGGCTGCGGTCACGCCGCGTTCCCGCGCACACTGCCACTCCCTTTGCGCCTCACCACGCACAACACGACCTATTCCATATCCTCTCGACTCCCCGACCTTTCTCCCAAAAATTTGGAAGAGTAACGCCTAAAAACTAGCTATTCCTAATTTAAACCCTGCACACAGTTCGCTAGAAAACTAGAAATATCCATCCATCAAACTATCCAGAGATCCCCACCAAATCAAAATTTAAAAAAAGAAACATACTACAACAGTCCATCAACTATCAAGTGAAGAAAATTCACAGTATAGAGCATTACAAAACTCTTACATGTAAAGAGTACGAGTGCGTCACCAAAAGTTACAAACACTCCATGAACTCCTATACAATTGACGCCTATACAACTCATCCGATCAACTATATATCTCGACACAACAGAAGAAAATGCCACAAAACAGCCTAGCCATCACCTACCATCTCCACAGGTTGGGTCGCCCTAACAAATCTGTCGTCCGGTGCCTCGGTCACGCGCCGATAACCATCTTACGCCTCAAGACTAGGCTCTCGGGGCTCACCAGTGACAATATTTGCACCTATACCATAAAACACACAACATAAGTGTAACGCTCAGTAAGTAATGCGATATGAAAGTAAAAATTGATTACATGCAGTCTCTACACTCACACTCATGTTGTCACATCTGTGACGCGTAGTACAGCCGCACTAGGGTGAGAATGAACCTAGCGCCGGGCCACATGTCCAGAGATTGTCCGAAGCCGCGACAGAATCGGTGCTTCAACTGCAATGAGGTGGAGCATTTTGCTAGGAGTTGCTGAATTTGAGCAAGGCCCCAGTGAGAGTGACACCAAGAGTTTTCGCTCTCATTTAGCCAGACGATGCTGCCAGCTCTCGGTGATTTCAGGTAGTATTCTTATTTTAGACATGGCGGCTTATACCCTTGTCGATACGGGTGCTACTCACTCGTTTGTGTCCACTGGCTTCGTGGTCAAGGCAGACTTGGTGTCCATCTACTCTGGGCAGTTCTATGATGTATTGTTGATGTCAGGGGAGCGCCTATACTCAGATTAAGTGGTACAAGGTGATGTCGTGACAGTGGGAGAAAAATGGTTGTACACTGATCTGATCATATTCGACATGAAGGGGTATGATGCTATTTTAGGGATGGATTGGCTGTCTAGACACTATGCCGCGATCGATTGCAGAACCAAAGAGATCCACTTTCGGGTCCCGAGTGGAGAGAGTTGCTCCTTCAGAGCGAGAAAGGGTTTGAGTAGGATTTCAGCAGTGTCGTCTATGAGAGCTCAATAGTTGTTACGAGGTGGATGCATGGGTTTCTTGGCTAGTGTCAAGTACGCGCAGTTTCAGGGCAAAGCTCAACTCCAGGACATCCCCATTGTGTAGGATTTTTTGAGATTATTTCTTGAGGATTTGCCAGATCTACCCCCTGAAAGGAAAATTGAGTTCGCTATCAACGTATACCCTGGAGCAGAGCTAGTGTGTAAGAACCCGTACAGGCTGGTGCCTACCGAGTTGAAAGACTTAAGGGCATAATTAGAAGAGTTGACGGATAAGCGCTTCATACGCCATAGTTTTTCGCCGTGGGGTGCACCGGTGTTTTTTGTTAAAAAGAAAGACGGATCTCTGGGCATATGTGTTGAATACAGGGAACTGAACAAGTTGACGGTGAAAAATAAGTACCCATTGCAAAGGATAGATGACCTATTTGATCAACTTCAGGGGTCACAAGTGTTCTCTAAAATTGATTTGAGCTCCGGTTATTATCAGTTGAAGGTTAGGGAGGAAGATGTCCCTAAGATAGCTTTCCGGACGCGGTACGGACACTATAAGTTTTTAGTGATGTCGTTCGGACTGACTAATGCCCCAGCTGCCTTTATGGACCTGATGAACCGAGTATTTATGGAGCAACTGGATAGATTCGTTATAGTATTCATTGATGACATCCTGATATACTCTCGGAGTGAAGATGAGCACAGAGAGCACTTGAGTATCGTGCTGACAACTATGAGGCAGCACCAACTGTATGCTAAGTTCTCCAAGTGCAAATTTTGGCTAGATAGGGTCAAATTTTGGGGCACGTCATCTCTCGTGATGGTATTTTCGTGGACCCGGCAAAGGTTCAGTTTGTGAAGGAATGGCCACGACCGACTAGTGCCAGTGAGATACGCAGTTTTATGGGGCTGGCAAGATATTACCGGAAGTTTATCGAGGGATTTTCCAAGATCGCAACCCTTTTGACTCGATTGACCAGGAAGAACATGATGTATATTTGGTCCGATGAGTGCGAGGACAGCTTTCAGGCGTTGAAGCAGAGGTTGACTACAGCTCTTTGCTAGTACTGCTGGTAGAGGGGGATAAGTTTAGCATCTATTGCGACACCTGCATGGTAGGCTTGGGTTGCATGCTGATGCAGAATGGAAGAGTGATTGCCTATGCTTCGAGGCAACTGAATCCCTACGACCAGAATTATCCCACGCATTACTTGGAGTTAGCAGTGGTGGTCTTCGCACTTAAGATCTGGAGGGATTATTTATATGGACAACAATGCAAAATCTTCTCGGACCACCAGATTTTGAAGTACATCTTCACACAGAAGGAGCTAAATTTGAGACAAATGAGGTGGCTTGAGCTGGTTAAAGACTACGACCTGGAAATCAAGTATCATCCAAGAAAAGCAAACGTGGTAGCAGACGGCTTGAGTCGAGTGTCGACTTCGATGTCTGCTATGATTTTAGCAATGCCTACTGAGCTAAAGACTGAGGTACAAGAGTTTGGCCTAGAAGTGATTCCTGATTTGGCAGCCACACTGTCGGTGATGTCGTTGAGGCGGACCATCCTGGACAGAATCAAGCGGGCCCAAGAGACTGGCCCCGAGTGCAGCGGACCGAGGGCAAGTATAGAAGCCAATGCTAGCACTGAGCTTAGCTATTTGGAGGATGAGATTCTAAAGTTTCGGAATAGGTGGTATGTCCCGAAGAATGGAGAGCTAAAAAAAGAAATATTGTCCGAGGCTCACTTGTCTCCCTTCTCTGTGCATCCTGTAAGCACTAAGATGTATGGAGATTTGAAAAAATACTATTGGTAGCCCAATATGAAGCGGGAGATAATCAAGCACGTTGAGACTTATGTGGTATGCCAACAGGTAAAAGCGGAGCATCAAAAACCGTCGGGGACGCTTCACCCATTACCTATACTTAAGTGGAAGTGGGAGTTGGTCACTATGGATTTTGTGATCGGACTGCCAAAGACTGCTAAAGGCCATGATACAATTTGGGTGATTGTAGATAGACTAACCAAATTGTCTCACTTTTTACCGGTGAAAATGACTTACTCGATAGATCAGTTCGCTCAATTGTACATGCAGGAGATAGTCAGACTTCATGGGATCCTAGTGTCGATAGTGTCAAACCGAGACCCCAGGTTTACGTCTAAGTTTTAGAGGAGTCTACATAAGGCCATGGGTACCAAGTTGAAATTCAGCACGGCCTTCCACCCTCAGACTAACGGACAATCGGAGCAAACTATACAGATACTGGAAGACATGCTCAGAGCCTATGTGTTGGAGTTCCAGGCGGCTTAGAGCAGGTTCTTGCCGTTGGTAGAATTCTCATGTAATAACAGTTACCAGTCTACTATTGGCATGGCACCGTACGAGGCTTTGTATGGGAGAAAGTGCAGGTCGCCATTGTACTGGGATGAGGTTGGAAAAGCAATACTTATAGGGCCAGAAATGCTGCAACAGACGGTCGACAAGATTGCTATTATAAAGTGCTATGTCGATCGGAGGAGGCAAGAACTGGAGTTTGGCATGGTTGATGAGGTATTCTTGAAGATCTCACCGTTCAAAGGAGTGGTCAGGTTCGGGAAGCGAGGGAAGCTCAACCCTTATTTTATTGGACCGTTCCCTGTTGGAGAAAGGATTGGGAAGACCGCCTACAAGCTTCGACTGCCTTTCTCGATGGATGTCTTGCATAATGTCTTCCATGTCTCCATGCTGAGGAAGTGCATGCATGATCCTTCTTGGGTGATTGCACAACAGGATATAGAGGCACAACCTACGCTATCTTACGAGAAGAAGCTAGTGGCCATACTAGGATCAGCGGTGAAAATGTTGCGGAACAAGGAGATTCCCTTTGTCAAAGCTTTATGGCACAATCACAATGTCGAGAAGACCACTTGGGAAAGGCGGCAGGACATGGAGAAACAGTACCCAGAGCTATTCGATACGTAAAATTTTGGGGACAAAATTCTTTTAAATAGGGGAGGATGTAACACCCTGTATTTTCGTGACATCGATTTTTGGGTTGCCAGGACAATAAACGGATGGATTCGGGTCGGAATGTAGAGCAAAAAATTTGTAAGGTTAGGTGGAGAATTATTTCGAGGCTAATGGTGGGGAGAAAATTTTGAGAATCTGACTGCAAGCGGTTTGGATAGCCGTTGGATTAAAAGATTAAAGTGTGAGAGTGAAATATTAATTAGATTATTATTATTTTATTTTATTTTTAAAATGTTAATAGAGAGGAGAGGGATTCGCAGGAAACCCTCTCCGCTTCTCTGTTATCCCTCTCCCCCACCGCGTGACCCCTTCGGCTTCTCCTTCCTGTGTGTGTCCTCTCCTTCGGCGATCGTTCTTCCAGCCGATAGTACTCTCCGTTCCTTCTCCTCTTGAGCAGTTCTAAGTATGTTTATGTAGTTAGGGTTTAATTTTGATTTGGTGTTGGAGCTTGAGGAGAAATTAGGGTTTTAGGAAAAGTGTTTATTTGGTTTACTATTGGTTGTAGTGCGTCATTGAGGATAAATGTAATAGATGGGTGAGAAAGTGAGCGAATTTGAGCAAGAAACCGAGAATGTAGAAATTTTAAGCCATAGAACGGAACTATTTTTGAATTTTTGGCCTAGCTATGGACATTTGTTTTAGAAACCCTTTTGGTTTGGTAAATTAGGTTATGATTGGAGCGTTTGGCCGCTTAAATTGGGTGATTCCGATAAGCGACGCGAAAGTTATGCGCGTCGAAAGTTAGGTTGAATTTTGAGCCGAGATAGATTCGTGAGCGATTTTTTGCGAGTTCGTGAAGTGTTGTGCTAGTATGGTGATTTTATTGCACAAGTAGAGTAGTGGGATGAATTTGATGGGAAAATAGTTTTGTTGTAGGTTGAGCCCGAGGAGGTGATAGAAACGAGCACCGCGGAAAGATAAGATGCTAGATAAGTAGTGTATGCATGTGTTTTGCCTAGGTGGGCCTACACCGAGGAACATTAGGTGTTGTTGGTTGATTGTGATGTGCGTGTGTATTTTTTGGCATG
Source organism: Begonia peltatifolia (assembly GCA_022433055.1). Lineage (NCBI taxonomy): Eukaryota > Viridiplantae > Streptophyta > Magnoliopsida > Cucurbitales > Begoniaceae > Begonia > Begonia peltatifolia. Next base: position 21,033,290 of record CM039519.1, on the reverse strand, counting down.
CATCATGTTTTTGAAACGGGAACGAAAATGAATTTGAGCATGGTTTTTTACGTGCAAATGTGAAGTGCGATGTGTGGTGGTGAGGACGACACGTTTGTAGGCAGCTTTAGCCCCGTTGCTGGAGAAACCGGGACAGTGGCAATGTGCCAGGGGGGGTGTGGCGAGTGCATCCAGCCTCACCCTAGGATGACTGTTGTGGTGTGCGTGTAATGGTGTGCAACTATGGCCTCGCTGCTGGAGGAACCGAAACGGTGGCGACGTGCCAGGGAGTGGTGTGGTGAGTGCGTCCAGCCTCACCCTGGAATGGTTGCGGTGCATAGAGTGACGCGTGGATACGATTTGAGGGATTTGTTGCTGGAGAAATCGGGATGATGGCAACGTGTCAGGGTGTGAAGTGACGAGAGAGTCCAGCCTCACCATGGTGTGGCCGTACCACGCGGCACCGGTTGTGACAACATGAGCGAGAACATAGAGACTGCATGTGATAAGATTGCATTGGCGTTTTACGTTTTATATTGCACTGCTTACTGAGCGTTAGACTTATGTTATGTGTTCCGTGGTGTAGGTGCAGAGTTTCTAGCGGGTGAGTTGTCAAAGCCTAGACAGGATGAGTAGGCGGTTGGTGGCGTACTACAATGTGTTGGCAGGTGGAGTTGCTCGGGGCGGCCCGACCCGTGCAGTGAAGCTGAGAGGTAGATTTCTAGGAGTTGCGTTTTTGAGAGATCTATGTAGAGTGTCTAGGTTTTGAGGCATAGATGGGTGTAGATGTTATTAGTCGGGATTGATGTATATGTGCATTCAATTAAACTATTTGAAAGAGTTTAATTGAATGATTCAGGTTTTGAATCGGTAGTTTTGATCGTGGAAATTTTTATGTCCATTTTCTTTTGGAACTAGTGTTATTTTTAGCCTGCTTTTGCAAAGTGTCGACCGAGGTTCATAGGTGTCGACCGCTCAGTGTAAATTGGAAGGTGAGCGTCGACCGCGAGGTTCAACCTATGCGGGCAGAGAGCAATGAGGTGTCGACCGGCGACCGTGGGTGTCGACTGGTTAGTGTAAAATCAGTGAAGGTGTCAACCGTGGGGTTCGAGCTGCCCAGTTAGAGAGGATCAAAGTGTCAACCTGTGAAAGCAGGTGTCGACCGCTCTCTGAGATGAGTATACGAGTGTCGATCGGTGCTCTCAGTGTCGACCGATGAAAAGACCTGAGTGAAATGTAGTGTCGACCGGCGTTTACCAAGGTCGACCGATAGAAAAACCTGAGAGGACCCAAGTGTCGACCGGCGCTTGCAGGTGTAGACCGGTCTCTTTATTTTATGTTTAGAAAAGTGCAGTTTATTTAAACTAGTTTTAAATTTAATTTTCCACTGTGGCGTTCTCAAATAGTTTTCAAAGGATACTGATTTAAGTCGAGCAACACAAGTTTTAAATTTTATGTGAATTTTGTCGAGGTGAGAAGCGAGTGTACGGTTAATGACCCAGGTACGGGGACGACTCAGAGGTGTTATAGATGTGGAGTCAGAGCAGTGAACGAACCGGAAATGGGTATGTTTTTGGGGCGTTACACATGTATCCACCTTATAACAACTATTGGGCTCTCATAAACGACACTGCCAAAATCCTATTCAAACCCTTTCCCGCCCTGAAGAAGAAACTCTCTGCACTCGGGAGCTGAAAGTGGATCTCTCTGGTCCTGCAATCTATCGTAGCATAATGTCTAGATAGCTAATCCATCCCTAAAATAGCCTCATACCCCTTTATGTCGAGTATGATTAGATCAGCATATAACCGTTTTTCTCCCACTGTCAAAATATCACCTTGTACCACTTGATCTGAGTATAGACGCTCCCCCGACGGCAACAATATATCATAGAACTTCCAAGAATAGCTGCGCACTTGATTTGCCTTGACCACAAAGGCAGTAGACACAAACGAATGAGTAGCACCCATATCGACAAGAGTATAAGCCGCCATGCCCGAAATAAGAATACTAACTGAAATCACTGATGGCTTGGCGGCATCGTCCAGCTCAATGAGGGGAAAAACTCTTGGTGACACTCTCGCTGGGACCTTGCTCAAATTCGGGCAACTTCTAGCAAAATGAACCACTTCATTGCAATTGATGCACCGATTCTGTCGCGGCTTCTGACAATTTCTGGACATTTGGCCCTTCCCGCACAGTTGTAGCATCTCCCTGCATCTACCCTGCACTTGCCAAGATGACTCCTCTGACACTTTGGGCACACCAGAAACTGCCCCGGTCCTTGGTGTCGCTTGTTGCTCCCCTGGCTGCTAGAGCTGTCGCTAGCCCTCTTCAGGCTCTTCCGCTAAGACGGCTCTTCTCCGCTCGATTGTGGCAACAATTCTTTGAAATATCTACTGGGCTGTTCCTTAGGCAGCTCTCTGTAACTGGGAAGCTTCGTTCTAGCCTCCTCAATGTCTAGCACCTTCGCCACCACATCCTTGTAAGGCACCCCTCGCGTTCCAGCCATCTGTATGTCCATGTATACGTCTGGCTTCAGGCCCTGTACAAATTGGTGTACTTTGTTCTCGTTTAAGCTCACCAAGTGACTAGCAAACCGAGATAGCGCCTCAAACTGTCACACGTATTCGACCACGTACCTGTCTGCCCTCAACTTGGAAAATTCCACCATCTTCTGGGCCTTGACTGAGTGGCTGAAATACTTGCTGAAGAACGTCGTCTTAAATTCCTCCCAAGTCATGGCATGCACATCGGTGGTCGCCTTAACCGAATCTCACCAAAATCAGGCATCCTTGGTAAGGTGGAATGCTGCATTGGATACCCTGTCTTGATCGTTGTCTTTGGCGTAATCCATCATGTCTTCCATATTTTGAATCCACTCCTCATTGGTGAGTGGGTCTGAAGATGATTCGTCAAACACTGAGGGTTTAAGCCTGTGCAACCTATCACCACCATGATCCGTCGAATTCAAGGCATTAGACTGGCACTAGTCCTCCCTACTCATAAACCGCTCCAGCTGCTGGGACTGGCAGTTGACCAAGCCCGTAAGCTGTTTAATGGCGTCATCCATATCGCCTACAGCTCTACGCGTCTCTCTAACCATAATGTTAAACCTGTACACCACAACATCTAGCGAGTCTAAACAAAACTACGAGGGCTCTAAGAAATACTTACAGTTGGTGGAGCACTCTCATACAGTGGCTTGTGGTATTACGAGATCTATCGAACGACGTTGACCCCATGACTCTGACACTCGTACCATACCCTCTTTCCTCCTATTAACCGTCCCATCTACCTTTCCCCCACACAGTGTGGAAATTGTGACAGACCCTCTTGCCTTCACAATCTCACACCTCCTCTGAGGGGCCCAACATCTTCGTCAGCCACACTTCCAGTTGAGTAAAAGCTCTGATACCTTAACTGTAACGCCTCGAAAACCCACGCGGTCTCCCGCTAACACTTCTCTATCACCACCCCTGCGGCGCCCCCGAGTTGTCCCCAGACTCGGGGCGCCAATCGTACACTTACTCCTCACTTCGACCGAATTCGTATAAAATTTAAAACTTTTATTTCTTGACTTAATTCAGCGTTCTTTCAAAACGTATAAACTTATCGCAGCAGAAGACTCAATTAGAAATTGGGTTAAATGACACTTCACTTTTCAAATCATTATAAAGAGAGGTACCGATCGACACCTTTAAACACCTGTCGACACCCTAATATTCTCTGCCCGCCTCGGTCGAACTTCGAAATCGACACTTCTACGCACATAACCTAAAGCGGTTGACACCTGCCTTCGGCGGTCGACACTTCATTTCTCTCTGTCCCGCACGGGTTGAACTCCGTGTTCGACACTCTCACTGATTTTACATTAATCGGTTGACAACTGACACCAGACGACACTTCATTTCTCTCTGCTCGCATAGGTCGTGTAACACCCCGAGAAACCCTGCGTTCCCGGTGCGCTATAGTGCATCTACACACTACACACACTAACACTTGACATAACTCACTCAATTTAATACCCCTTTCGTTCAAATCATTTTCAAAAGAACATTTGTGAGTATCAAAAATTTTCGACTCAATTCGAAAACAACTCGCATCCCGAAGAGGGAATACGAAATCCTCAACATAAAAACTACGCAGCGGAAAAGAAAACCATTTAAAATAGTTTAAGATAAAACGGTAAGACTCGAAATCCTAGGAAAGAATCCAACGCACCCCTCGAACTACACAATCCGATGCCGCGCACTCACGTCCCCACTTCGACACCCCGGGCGCACCCTCGCGGTGCCGCACGTGCCCACTCAACGTCACTGTGTCTCGCGCACGCTCACAGCGCCGCGTGCCCCACGCACCCTGCCGCTGTACAGCACGTCCACGCGCACGCCCTTATCCGGCGGGACCAGTGAGTACCTGCTAGGCTGCGTGCCCCGCGCACCTACGATCACGCCACACTCCCACGCTCATCTACACTTCTCTAGCATTCACTGTACACACCTCAACTTATTCCATATCCTTTCGACTCCCAACCCCTCTCCCGAAATTTTGGCAGAGTAACGCCTAAAAACTGGCTATCTCAAAAATTTAAAACCCTGCACACAGTTCACCAAAAACTAACAGTATTTATCTATCCATCATCCAGATAAATCACCATAACAAAATCAGAGTATGAAGACAACGAAAATCCATCAAATGCAAATAAAGAAGATTCACAATATAGAGTAATACTATACTCTAACATATAAAATACATACACGTCCCCAAAACACTACAACCACTCTAGACAATCCTGTACAGCTGACGTCTATACAAACTCCTCTATCTGCATAAATACCCGACAAAAATAACAACCCAATGCATCTCACCGTCACCTACCACCACCACGGGTTGGGTCGCCCTAACAAAATCTGCCATCTGGTGCCTCGGTCGCACGCCGCCAACCATCTTATGCCTCAGGAATAGGCTCTCGAGGCTCACCAACAATATCGTCAGCATCTACACCACAAAACACACAACATAAGCCTAACGCTCAGTAAATAATGCGATATGAAAGTGAAAGCCGACAATGCAATCCTATCACATGCAGTCTCTACACTCACACTTATGTTGTCATATCTGTAACGCGTAGTATAGCCGCACCAGGGTAAGGAGGAACCTAACGTCACCCTACACCCTGACACGTCGCCACCGTCCCGGACTCCCCAGCAATGAAGCCTACAAGCTACACACACGCATCACCACACGACAATCACATCAAGGTAAGGGTGTACCTCGCGCCACACTACACCCTGACACATCGCCTCCATCCCAGCCTCCCCAGCATAGGGCCACAGTTGCTACACACACACGTTTCGCGACAGCCCAGCCTGGTGTTGCACCGGCCCACACAATAGTAGGATCCGCCGTACCACTGCCCATCACCCTCATCGTCAACACATTCACACTGCATGACAGCCCAGCCGGCCCACTCCTTGAGCGAAATCCGCGACTGGTGAAGCACCGGCCCGCACACTAGCGGGATCTGCAGTACCACCGCCACACGTCTCACCACATACTCAAAACATGCTCAAAACTATTTTCGTCCACGTTTTTAAAATATGATGCATGACAAACAATATGCACGCACACCACAATCAATCACATAAACCCTAAAGTTCTACAGTGTAGGCCCGTTTGGGCAAAACGCATGCATGCACTACTTACCTGACGTCCTAAGCTCGCTTGAGGCACAGCATCGCCAAAAAGTCTCAACCTAAAACACAACCGATCTCTCATCAGTATTTATCTCAAAATTCACCAAATAGCTAAAAATAACCTTCCTTAACTACACTCATGAAATTCAAACTAAAACGGGTCATTGGTTTGGTTCGGTCGAAAACCAGCCTAAAGTTTGGACACGCATAACTTTTGCGTCCGTTAACGGAATCGAGTGATTCAAGTGCCTAAACGTCCCCTCACGAACCTAATTTAACCTACTAAGACAGATTTTAAAACGGTAAGCCGCAGACAGGTGAAAAATGCTAAAAACCGAATCTTCCATTTTTATCCAATTTCACATTTTCACTTCTCTTCAACCAAAACTCACTCGCAACTAGTTTTACGCATCAAAAACGGCTATGCTACTATCACACGTCGAAATTCTATGAAAAACGCTCGCTAATTTGACTCGGACCAAAATCCGCCATAAACTTCCGACGCGCATAACTTTTGCGTCGGATTTCGAAATCGAACGATTCCAGCGGCCATACGTTCTTCTAACCACCTATTTTAACCCAGGATTTAAAACGATCAACTGAACGTAGACCGAAACGGCCAAAAACAGAAGCTGCTCCAAAATAAAAAAAAGTCTGATTCTTGATTTCAATTCGAATTTCACAATTCCTATAGACAACTAGTCACATTCCACTTATACATTTTGGCCAAGCTTGTTGGAATTGAAAGGAGGCCGAGAACCAAGCTCGGCCAAAACAGGGAAACCGACAGGGCTGACCTTCGGTTTCCCCCCTTCAATTCACGGCACCTCCCCCCTTAACATTGCGGCCAATTTTACAGAAAAGGAGGGAAGCCAAACCTTACTCTCGGCCAAACCGGACAGGACAGCAGATGGAAGGAGAGAGAGACTTACCAAGCAATGTTCGTTCTGCACACAACGGGAGAAGAAGGACTCCAGTAAGGCACCCAAATCGTCAGTGGCAGAATTGGTGGGAAACCCGCCCTTCGCGGTCGTCGATAGAAACACTCGGCTCTCACTTCTGGAACTCGAGCTGCAGAAACCGAACGGCTTCGGTTCGTCGGAATAGCAGCACTTGCTCGCAACTCACCTCTCACACTCGCGCTCGTTGGCCGTTGATCGCAGCTCCGACTTCAGAACACGATCGCCTTCGCTCCCCGGTCGTCTTCTCTCAGCACTCGGGTGCACTACCTGTAACAGCCGAATGGCTTCTTCTCAAAGCCATTTGGGTGTTATATATATATATTATTTAAACAAATAACAATTTACCTAAATGCCCTTACGTGTTTTTATTATCCGTAATTTCGTTGAATTCTTGACCTCCCGACTTTAAATTCCGAAAATCATCACAAAAGTAGGCTCCG
>CM039519.1:20951092-21006210 GCA_022433055.1 Begonia peltatifolia | reverse complement strand
GTCACACAGAGCGGTCGACACCTAAGAACACTGGTCGACACCTAGTTTGGCTCTGTTCCCATAGGTTGACTTCCGCAGTCGACATTTGCCTAATTTGGTCGATATCTACGCATACCGGTCGACACTTTGCACCAGTAGCATAAAGAAAAAAATATCAGTTCAAACGAAATGAATGACAAAAACTCCTGCAATTTAAAACCACCGAATAGAAACATGGATTCTTTAATCACAATCTCCCAAGTAGTTTCAATGACATCTATTGGCATTTGATTATTAGTTTATACAACAAAATCTATATACCATATAAATTCCCAAAGTACATCAACCAAAACTATATAGAAATTATCGAAGGAAAAACAGAGCGGAAGGAAATAAATCTGACAACTATCAATGAAGAAAATCCATAGTATAGAACAACACAATGCTCATACATATAATATATACACGCATCCTCAAAACAACCCGAACAACTAGGAAAACATCTATACACTAAAACATCAGGAAAAACCGAATCGTCCCCAAAATACCACAAGCAAAAAAAAACCCCGAACACCTCACCAAAACTCACCACCTCTACGGGTCGGGTCATCCTAATAGTCCGCCGTCCAGTGCAACAGTCGCGCGCTGCCAACTGCTCTAATGCTCAAGACTGGGCTCTCGAATCTTATCAGTAGGAATCTCTACACCTACACCACAGAACACACAACATAAACCTAACGCTCAGTAAGTAGTGCAGTATGAAAGTAAAACTGACAATGCAATCCTATTACATGCACTCTCTACACTCGCGCTCATGTTGTTACATTTCTTACAACGCGTAGTGCAGCCGTGCCAGGGTGAGGGTGAATCTCGCGCCACGCTACACCCTGACGAGTCGCCATCATCTCAAACTCCATAGCAACGAGGCCCACAAGCCACATACATACGTTTCATGACAGCCCAGCCAACCCACCCTGTGGGATCCGCGACTGGTGATGTACCGGCCCTGTAATAACCCGAAAAACTTCAAATTTTTAAATCTAATTTCTGAAATTTTTAATTTAATCTTGGTTGGAATTTTGAAAAATATTTTAATAGGTAAATTAAGTTATAAAACTCGGATTCTAAATTTAGTGACGGTTCCAAAAATTTTAAACTCATGAGGACGCGAATTTAACGAAATTACGGGCGGTTAAAACACGTGAAGGTGTTTTGATAAATTTTAATTAATTAAATTAATTTTAAAAAAATTAATAATAAAATAAAAACCAGAATGGCTTCACGGGGAAGCCATTCTGTTTTCCTCTTAGGCTATTCGCCCGTGACGAAGAACCGGTGACCGAGCGACTAGCCGATGGACGACGAGCATGTGAAGGGAGCGTCGACGAGCTGAGGGGAGGTGCTGGCTCAATTTTTCCATGCCGAAAGACCGAAGGTAAGCCCCTCGCTTGTTTTGGTTTTGGTCAACTGAGTGTGGGGAGTTCGGTGGTCTCCGAATTTCCCGATGGTTGAGCTCGGGTTTTGGGGTGCTTTGAGAGCTAGAGTTGTGTGTGTGCTGGGGGTACCTGGTGGCCTGACATTTCCGCACCCAGAAGCTGTCAGAGAGCAGGGAGTGTTCCCCTGTCTCTCTTCGTTTTGAAGGTCGAGCGTGATGGTTGTTTTCCTTTCAGTTTTGTGAGATTTGAGTTGAATGTTTGGGGTGATTTAAGCGCTAGTGTAAAATGGTTGTGCAATGGTTAGAAAACGTCCGAGAGAAGGAGAGGACCGAGAGAGTTTTGGTAACGCCATTCGAATTTTCTGAGAGGGAAGCTGTAACTTGTTGTTAGATTATGCTTAATTGAAGGGAATGAGCTGTTTGGTGAAGAAATTTGTGGGAATTGAGTTGATGTCGAAATTCAAATTTTTTTGTGTAAAAACAAATTCAGTTTTTGGCCGTTTCGGCCTAGCTTCGATTATTCATTTTAAACTCTGTTTAAGTGGGTGAAATTAGGTTGTTAGAGGAACGTTTGGCCACTGAAATCGTTCGATTTCGATGTCCGACGCAAAAATTATAAGCGTCTGAATTTTAAGCTTGTTTTTGGCCAAACAAAATTAGTGACTATGGGTTTAGTTAAGCAATGTGATTTTTAGCGTATTTAGTGAATTTTGATGCAAAGATTGATGAGTGATTGTTTATGTTTTAGGTTGAGGCGTTTTGGCAAATCTGTGCGTCGAGTGAGCTTAGGACGCCATTTTGAAACTTTTATTCCTCGACTTAAAAAGACATTTTTGAAAACATTTTAATCAACGTTGCAGCGAAAAACTCGTTTTAATTCGGTTTAAATAAACTTCACCATTTTAAAACACAAAAATACAGAGACCGGTCGACACTTGTAAACGCCGGTTGACACTTGAGTGGTCTCAGGTTTTTCATCGGTCGACACCACGAACACCGGTCGACACTACATTACTTTAGGATCTTTTCCTTGGTCGACACTAGAAATCACCGGTCGGCACTTCTATAGTCAGCTAGGAGAGCGGTTGACACTTGCTTTTGCAGGTCGACACTTTGACCCTCTCTGCTCGCGTCGGTCGAACTCCGCGGTCGACACTCACCCTCCCATTTATACTGACCGGTCGACACCTATGGACTTCAGTCGACACTACACACCAATATCAGTAAAAATCAACACCAGTTCATTTAAAAACGCACATCAAACATTCCTCAATCAAATTGACGAAGTAAAACCTATAATTTGAAAACATAACTTCTTCAAATAAATTTCAAAACAACATAATTCTTCCTTAAATGATGACCATACCCGTACCACACTACCCATAACCTGAAAATCTAGACATCGGTATTCAACTTAAAACACTTACAAAAATCCCACAATCTAACTCGCCATGGTCGTGTCGCCTCAACAACTGCCTACACGGGCATGCATCGTGCGTCTCCAACCCCATCCTAGGCACGTTCATCACCTTGGGACTCACCAGATAGCTCGTCGTAACCTACACCACGGAACACAAAACGTAAGCCTAATGCTTAGCAAGTATGGAATATGAATTAAAACCAATGCACAACTCAACCCCTAACACATGCAGTTTCTACACTTTGTTACGTTTTCGTTTCGTTGCTTTCATCTTTCACTTTCATGTGTGAGTCAAATAGGCGCACCTCCTGCTCCACTCAGGACAGCCACACCATGACTCACGGAGCGAGATTGAAGGCACACATCGTGATCTCACATGGAACGGCCAACCCAAATCTCCTTCCAACATCGATCGTTGAACTCTTTAGTGCTCTCTCACTAGCACGTTAACGACGAGGCATTCGCAAACCATGTCATCTTACGTACATTCATCCATATGAACCACCTAGTGCTTTCTCACTAGCCCGTTAACGACGAGGCGTTCACCCATACGTTGCAAATCTTTTCTCATCTGGGTACGTTTCACATACACATTTCAAAATGTGCTCAAAACTCGTGTTTCGTAGTTCAAAATCATGATGCATGACAATACAATATGCACAACCCACTAACCAAACAACCAAACAAGAATCAAATCAAACAAACAATCAAGCAAACAAACAATCCTACCATTCCATGGTGTAGGTCCGAAGACAATTGACAAACAATCCATCACTCGCCTGGCGTTCTCGAAATCATCTCGTGCTTTGTAACTTCGTGCTCTAACTGGAATACCTATAAAATTATAAATCCATCAATTTCCAACTCGTCAAATTCATAATTTCCTAACTTGAAAGTCCTAACTCATACCACAACCGAAACTCTCCACTAACCCTAAATCTCGTACAATTTCTGACCAACTTTGGAAATTCATAACTTCTCCAATATTTGTCCGAATTGGACGATACCAAGTATTATGGGTTCCTCAGGACGTCTAGTTTCCTGTTGTCTCATCCATTTCCCATTCGGATGTCTATGACTTGACCGAATGTGGCCGAATGAACACCATTCCAAAATTCACACACTCGGCCAACCGACCACCCAATCTTTCCCACCAATTCTCGTAATCCACTCCTATTTCTATTTTAAGCACCAATATGTGGATGAAATTCAACTCTACACTCAACATCTCGCATTATTCTCATAGGTCTTCATCGAATCACCCTATACTCTTGTCAAACCCGATTTTTGTCACTAATAACACTAACACATCAATTAGCTACCCAAAATTAACTAGAACTTACCGTGATTCGAAAAAACAGAGGAAGAATCGTGAATCGGTCGCCGTCTGCTCGCAGGAGAGAAGAGACGGGGAAGGGAAAGAGGTCTCTGGGAAGAAGAACACCGATTCTCAATATATATATATATTATTTCTTAATTACCAAACTGCCCTTCAACTTTAACCGTTTCATAATTCTGTGATTCTGTCCGATTCCAGTCGAATTTTCAAATTTTTCTCTCCACCATTAGCCTCAAAATAATCTTTTACTCAAAGGTAGAAATTTTTTCGTTATTAATTTGGATTAAAACACCACTGATTATAATTACAAAAATCAGAAATGAAATCTAATAGAAAATTTCTGGGTGTTACATTCCACGCTCTTTACAAAAATTTTGTCCCCAAAATTTGCTATCTAAACAACTCAGAATAACATTCCATCATATCTTGTTGGCTTTCCCACGTCTCCTCCTCCACATTGTGATTATGCCACAACACCTTTACCAGCAGAATATCCTTGTTGTGTAATGTCTTCACTGCGTAATCCAAAATCTCCACTGGCTTTTTCTCGTATGCTAAGGTTGGCTGTACCTCAATCTCTTGCTGGACTACAACGTGCGACTGATCTCTGAGACACTTTCTTAGCATCGACACGTGGAAGACATTATGAACTCCTTCCATAGAAGTTGGCAGTCCTAGTTAGTACGCAGCCCTTCCAATTCTCTTTGCGATCCGGAATGGTCAAATGTATCTTGGGCTCAATTTACTCTTCCTCCCGAACCTCATTACGCCTTTGAACGGTGAAACTTTCAGGAAAGCTTCATCTCCTACTTCGAATTCCAATCCCCGTCTCATTTCGTCGGCATAGCTCTTTTGTCTACTTGGGGCTGTCAATATCTGCTACCGAATAAACTTGATCTTCTTCATTGTTTGCTGCAAAATTTTTGGACCAATCAAACCAACTTCACCGAATTCATCCCAAAAAAGGGGCGATCTGCACTTCCTTCCGTATAAAGCTTTGTAAGGGGCCATACCTATCGGGGCCTGATAACTATTGTTGTACAAAAATTCCACCAAGGGCAAATACTTTTTCCATGAACCCTGAAACTCTAGTACACAGGCTCGAAGCATATCTTCTAAAATCTGAATAGTCCGTTTAGATTGTCCGTCGATCCGAGGATGAAAGGCTGTAGTGAAATTTAGTCGTGTCCCCATTGCTTTGTGCAGACTCTTCCAAAACTTTGTGTGAATCTTGGGTCTCTGTCTGACACAATCGACATCGGTACTCCATGTAATCTTACTATCTCCTGAATGTACAGGCTAGCGAATTGGTCCATATTGAATGTCATCTTCACCGGTAGGAAATGGACGGATTTGGTCAAACGATCCACAATCACCCACACAGCATCAAATCCTTTCGCCGTCTGGGGTAATCCAACGACAAAGTCTATGGATATTTGATCCCACTTCCATTCGGGAATCGGCAATGGTTGCAACCTCCCAGCCAGTCTCTGATGCTCAGTCTTGATTTGCTGGCAGATCAAGCATGTCTCTACGTACCTTGCCACAACTTTCTTCATACCAGGCCACCAATAATGTTGCCTAAGGTCTCTTTACATCTTGGTACTTCTGGGATGAACATAAAACTTCGAGGAGTGCGCTTCAGATAAAACTTCTTCATGAAGTTGACCATTGTTCGGAACATACCATCTATTCTGGAACTTTAGTATCCCGTCATTCGAACAGCTAAACTCGGTTCTGTAATCAGATATTATGTTCGACCTAAACTCGCTACACCTTGGATCATCTTGTTAGGTTTCTCTAATTTTCTCAAGAATTGACGGCTTCAGAGATATGACTAATAATTCTACCACCGCATTTGAGACTAGCTCCAAATCAAATCTCTGAAATTCTGCACTCAACGCTTTAGGCATCTCGGCACGCATTGCTGAAGTTGAGGTTGAAATCCGTCTTAATGCATCGGCCACTGCATTGGCCTTGCCAGGGTGGTATTTGATCTCTAGGTCCTAGTCTTTCACGAGCTCCAACCACCGCCTTTGCCTCATATTCAGCTCCTTCTAAGTGAAGATATACTTCACACTCTTGTGATCTGAGTATACCTCACATTGCTGTCTATAGAGATAGTGCCTCTAGATCTTTAGCGCAAACACAACTGTCGTTAACTCCAAATCATGGGTCGAATAATTTTGCTCATAAGGCTTTAATTGCCTTGAAGCATAAGCGATCACCTTTTCGTTCTGCATCAAGACTGTAATAACCCAGAAATTTCGAATTTTTAATTTTTATTTCTGAAATTTTTACTTTAATCTTGGTCGGAGTTTTGAGAAATATTTCAACGGAAAATTAACGAAATTATGGACGATTGAAACACGTGAGGGCATTTTGGTAATTTGTAATTAAATTAAAATAAAAATAATGATAATAATAATAATAATAACAAGGTGGAATGACTTCGGGTGGAAGCCATTCCACCTTGTGCTGTGCGCGGCCGAGAGAGCGAGAGAGAGACTGGGGAAGAGAAATCGCCGATGACCGACCGCCGAGAAAGAGACGCCGGTGCTCAGAGTACTCCGGTGAGCTGAAGAGAGGAGCTACCTTGCCTTCCCGCGCTGAGAAACCGAAAGTGAGTCCTCCCCTGTTTTCTTTGGTTCTATCGATCGAGCGTGGAAGCTCGGTTGTTCTTGGATTCCCGACAGTAGGACTCAGTCGTCGGAGCATTTTAGAGTGTAATGTGTGCGTGTGTTGGAGCCAGTGTGTGGCTTGGCTCTCCCGCGACGAAACCGACCAGAAACAGAGAGTTTCCCTTCAGTTTTTGTCCTACTCTGATGGCCGAGCGTGGGATCGTGTTGCCCTCTACATTTCAGGGGCGTATGGGACAAAATTAGAAAGAATGAGGGAGTGGTGCATGGTTCAATGGACCGATTGGAAATTCTCAGTTTTTGGGGAGAAAACCGTGAAGGTTGTTGGTGCTGCCATGCTGTTTTCTAAGTAGGAACTCTTCAAATTGTTGATATGTGCATTGGTAGATCGAAATGTGATTGTTTGGTGAAAGAATTTGCGAGATTGGATCGAAGATGAATTTTTGGCTAGTTTTCGTATAAAAATAGATTCTGTTTTTGGCTGTTTTGGCTAGGCTTAGGTTAATCATTTTAAATTCTGTTTTGTGGGTTAAAAATAGGTTGTTAGAGGAACATGTGGCCGCTGGAATCGTTCGATTTTGATATCCGACACAAAGGTTATGTGCGTCGAAAGTTTATGTCAGATTTTGATCCAAGTCAAATTAGTGACCGTTTTTCGTGGAATTTTGACGTGTGATAGTGGCATGTCTGTTTTTGGTGCGTAAAGCTGAATTGAGTGAGTTTTGGTTAAAGAAAAAACAAAGGTTGGAATTTTATAAAAAAATGGCAGATTCGGTTTTTGGCATTTTTGCCTATCTGCAGCTTACCATTTTAAAATCTGTCTTAGTATGTTAAACTAGGTTCCTAAGGGGACGTTTAGTCGCTTGAATCATTCGATTCCGTTGACGGACGCAAAAGTTATGTGCGTCCGAACTTTGGGCTGGTTTTCGGCCAAACCAAACCCATGGACCATTTTAGTTGGAATTTCATGAGTGTAGTTAAGAAATGTTATTTTTAGCTATTTGGTGGATTTTGAGATAAATATTGATGAATGGTTGTTTGTGTTTTAGGTTGAGACATTTTTTGGCGAAGCTGTGCATTAAGCGAGCGTAGGATGCCAAGTAAGTAGTGCATGCATGTGTTTTGCCCAAGTGGGCCTACACTGTAGAACTTTAGGGTTTATGTTGTTGATTGTGGTATGCGTGCGTATTGTTTGACATGCATCATATTTTAAAAACGTGAACGAAAATGGTTTTGAGCATGTTTTGAGTATGTGGTGAGACGTGTGGCGGTGGTACCGCGGATCCCGCTAGTGTTCGGGCCGGTGCTTCACTAGTCGCAGATTCCACTCGAGGGGTGGGCCGTCATGCGGCGTGAATGTGTTGACGGTGAGGATATGAGCAGTGGTACTGCGGATCCTACTAGTGTGTGGGCTGGTGCAACACCAGTCGCGGATCCTACTCGAGGGGTGGGCTGGCTGTGTTGTCGCGAAACGCGTGTGTGTGGCAACTGTGGCCCCGTGCTGGGGAGACTAGGACGGGGGCGACGTGTCAGGATGTAGAGTGGCGCGAGGTACACCCTTACCCTGATGTGGTTGTCGTGTGGTGATGCGTGTGTGTAGCTTATGAGCCTCGTTGCTGGGGAGTCCGGGACGGTGGCGACGTGTCAGGGTGTAGGGTGACATGAGGTTCCTCCTTACCCTGGTGCGGCTGCACTACCCGTCACAGATGTGACAACACGAGTGTGAGTGTAGAGACTGCATGTGATAGGATTGCATTGTCGGCTTTTACTTTCATATCACATTACTAACTGAGCGTCAGGCTTATGTTGTGTGTTCTGTGGTGTAGGTGCTGACGATACTGCTGGTGAGCCTCGAGTGCCTAGTCCAGAGGCGTAGGATGGTTGGCGGCGTGCGACCGCAGCACCGGATGGCAGATTTTTGTTAGGGCGACCCGACCCGTGTAGATGGTAAGTCGTGACCTGGTTGGTTTGGGGGTTTTTCTTTCTTTTGTGGTGATTATGTACAGTCGATGAGATGAGTTGTATATGCGTTAGTGTATAGGTGTATATGGAGTGCGTGTGATATTGGCGACGTACGCATATATTTTACATGTTAGAGTATAGTATTGTTCTAAATTGTGAATTTTCTTCAGTTGTATTTGATGGATTTCTGTTGTTTTCATACTCTGATTTGGTTATGGTGATTTCTCTAGATGATGGATAGATAGATACTGCTAGTTTTGGTGAACTGTGTGCAGAGTTTTAAAATTTTGGAATAGTCAGTTTTTAGCCGTTACGCTGCCGAAATTTCGAGAGAGAGGTTGGGAGTCGAGAGGATATGAAATAGGTTGAGGTGTGTACAGTGAATGCTAGAGAAGTATAGATGAGCGTAGAAGTGTGGCGTGATCGCAGGTGCGCGGGGCACGCGGCCCTGCGGGTACTCATGGGTCGTGCGACGCCGGGTGAGGGCGTGCGCGCGAACGTGCTGTACAGCGGCAGGGTGCGTGGGGCACGCGGCGCTATGAGCGTGCGCGAGACACAGTGACGTAAAGATGGTACGTGGGGTACCGCGAGGGTGCTCGCGGGGTGTCGAAGTGGGGACGTGAGTGCGCGGTACCGGGTTGTGTAGTTCGAAGGGTGCGTTGGATTCTTTCCTAGGATTTCAAGTCTTACCGTTTTATCTTAAACTGGTTTAAATGGTTTTCTTTTCTACTGCGTAGTTTTTTTTATGTTAAGGACTTCGTGTTCCCTCTTCGGGAAGCGAGTTGTTTTCGAATCGAGTCGAAAATTTTTCATACTCACAAATGTTCTTTTGAAAATGATTTGAAAACAAAAGGAGTATTAAATTGAGTGAGTTATGTCAAGTGTTAGTGTGTGTAGTGTGTAGATGTACTGTAGCGCACCGGGAACGCGGGGTTTCTCGGGGTGTTACAAAGACACAACCCAATCCGATTCTGGAAGCATTACAATAAATACTGAACTTCTCATCCATCAACGGAAGTGTCAATACTAGAGCTGTAGTCAATTTCTGCTTCAGTATCTGGAAACTGTGCTCACAGTCCTCCGACCATACATACTTGACTTCCTTTCTTGTCAGATGCGTTAGGGGTGCTGCAATCCTTAAAAACCCCTCAATAAACTTCCTGTAGTAGCCAGCTAACCCCAGAAAGTTTCGAATCTCGCTGACACTCTTTGGCTGATGTTATTCATTGATCAACTGTAACTTAGCTGGATCCACCGATATTCCTCCACCAAAAATCACATGTCCGAGGAAATGGACCTTATCCAGCAAGAATTCGCACTTGGAGAACTTCGCATACAGCTGATGCTGCTTCAAAGTTTCCATAACCATTTTCAAATGCTCCTTATTCTCTTCTTCGTTATGGGAGTAAAGCAAGATATTGTCGATAAATACGATGACGAACATATCTAGATACTCTTGGAATACCCGATTCATTAAGTCCATAAAAACAGCTGGGGCATTTGTCAGCCCGAACGACATTACCAAAAATTCATAGTGTCCGTATCTAGTCCGAAAAGCTGTCTTCGGGATATCCTGCGATCTAACCTTTAGCTGATAATACCCCGATCTCAAGTCTATCTTCGAGAAAATTAGAGCTCCTTGAAGTTGATTAAATAAGTCATCTATCCTCGGCAATGGATACTTATTCTTTATGGTTAGCTTATTTAGCTCCCTGTAGTCAATACACATTCGGAGCGATTCATCTTTCTTATTTACAAACAGGACCGGTGCGCCCCACAGTGAAAAGCTCGGGCATATGAATCATTTCTCCAGTAGTTCTCCCAACTGCTTTTTCAACTCCTTCAATTCAGGAGGAGCCAACCTATAAGGGTCTTTCGATATTGGCTCCGCACTAGGGTACGTGTTAATCACAAATTCAACTTCCCGGTCTGGGAGTAAACCGGGCAAATCATCCAAGAACACGTCAAGAAACTCAAGAACTATCACAATATCCTGTGGTTTTGCCTCCACGCGGAATTGAGTATGTAGAATTGTTACGAGAAAACAAAAATGCTCACCCAGTAATAATTTTCGGGCCTCGATGGGTGCCATTATGGATAGTTTCTCCACATTCTTCATAGCTTGCAATACATGTTTCGCACTGCCTGGGGGTTGAAAATTAACAATTCCGGCTCTACAATCGATCGTTGCGTAGTGCCGAAACAACCAATCCATGCCCAATATAACGTCATAGCCAGTTATCCCCATCACAATCAGTTCAGCAGGCATAGTCCTAGTCCCCACCGATATGACGATGTCACGCACCACTTGATCGGAGTGCATGTGTTCACCAGATGACAATCTCACTTCATATGTACAATCTCACTTCATTTGCGGGTTTAGCCCACAAATTTACTTTCACCACAAAAGCTGCAGCAACAAAGGAGTGTGACACTCCTGAATCTATCAATGTAAATGCGAGCACTGTATCGACTAGTATCGTACCTGTAATAACGGCTGGTCGATCCTCACTCTCGGGCTCTATCATAGCAAAAATCCTAGGCGTCATCTTGACCGAACCCTTTTTTGCTGTGAGGCAATCCCTTGATATGTGGCCAGTCTCATTACAGGTGAAACACCGACTGACCCTCGGCTTTGTGCAATTCCAGAAAATATGACCAGATTCATTGATTGTAGCACTTGCATGCAAACTGTCCGCACTCTCCTGGGTGGCTCTTCAAGCACTTCAGACACTGTGGGTACCTACTCTGCATTTGTGGCTTCTTTCCTCCCCTTGAATCATATACCATGCCGCCTGGTCTCTTAGTTCTAGAAGAAGATCCTCCTCCGCTCGTCTGCGGTGTGATCTCCTTAAAGAACCTCCTGGTGGCCTCCCCTTGCCTCACGACTTGTGCATACGGTACTCCCTCAGTTCTAGAAATTGTTACACCTCTATATATCTCCGGTTTCAGTCCTTGCACAAACTACAGCACATTTTCTTCTTCATTACTCACCAATTGGCTTGTGAATCTAGACAATGACTCAAACTGTCTAACATATTTGGCTACTGGCCCAGTCTGCTTTAACTGTAAGAACTCCAATCTCTTTGCAGCTTCGACCATCCGGTTATAGTATTTGTCATAAAACATTTCCTTAAATCTTTTCCAGGTCAAGTCCCTGGAAGCTATGGTGGTCTCTGCTGTCTCCCACCAACTTTGTACGTCATTTGAGAGGTGAAATGTCGCACAAGTAACCATATTTCCTTCCTCTACGTTGGCATACTTGAACATGTTCTCAATGGTGCGGATCCATCTTTCCGCAGCCGTCGGATCTGTCATTTGGCCCTCAAACGTCGGAGGCTTCAATCTCCTGAACCTCTCTCCACTAAAGCCCGCTCCATGGCTCCCTCAATAGCATTCCCAATTGTTGGGACTACCTGTCGACTAACTCGGTCAGTCATCTGATCGTAGCTGAGTTATCATCATTCTCTGACCCTGCTACCTCTCTTGAAACCCTAGGTCGTCCCGGTCGTCTATCCATTTCAGCAAATCCCTGTACTAGGTTAGCATAATCCAGCCTTAGTCACAATCTAACTAAAATACACAACTACCTACAGTTGATGGAACATGTTGCATGGCGGCTGGCAATGTTGGGTAATTCTTTGAACGACATGACTATAATGGCTCTGATACCACCTCTGTAACGCCCCAGAAACCTACCCATTTCCGGTTCGCTACTGCTCTGATACCACCTCTGTAACGCCTCGGCAACCTACCCGTTTCCGGTTTTCTACTACTCTGATACCACCTCTGCAACGCCCTGGAAACCTACCTGTTTTCGGTTCGCTACTGCTCTGATACGAACTCTGCAACTCGTATGCAAAATTTAGTAAAATTTTGAAACTTTTATTCCTCGACCTAAAACGACATTTTTGAAAACATTGTAATCGGCGTTGCAGCGGAAAACTCGTTTAAATTTGGTTTAAATAAACTTCACATTTTAAAACACAGAAATACAGAGACCGGTCGATACTTGTAAATGCCGGTCGACACTTGAGTGGTCTCGGGTTTTTCATCGGTCGACACCGGGAACACCGGTCGACACTACATTCTTCGAGTTTTTTCATCGGTCGACACTAGAAATCACCGGTCGGCACTTCTATAGTCAGCTAGGAGAGCGGTCGACACTTGCTTTTGCAGGTCGACACTTTGACCCTTTTTACCTGCGTCGGTCAAACCCCGCGGTCGACACTCACCCTCCCATTTATACTGACCGGTCAACACCTATGGATTTCGATCGACACTTCACACCAATATCAGTAAAAATCAACACCAGTTCATTTAAAAACGCACGGCAAACATTCCTCGATCAAATTCATGAAGTAAAACCTATAATTTGAAAACATAACTTCTCCAAATAAATTTCAAAACAACATAATTCTTCCATAATTGACGATTATACCCGTACCACACTACCTATAACCTCAAAATCTATACATAGTTATTCAACTCAAAACAATTACAAAAATCCCACAATCTAACTCGCCATGGTCGTGTCGCCCTAACAACTGCTTGCACCGGCATGCATCGTGCGCCTCCAACCCCATCCTAGGCACGTTCATCACCTGGCGAGTCACCAGATAGCTCGTCGTCACCTACACCACGGAACATAAAACGTAAGCTTAATGCTTAGCAAGTATGTAATATGAATTAAAATCAATGTACAACTCAACCCCTAACACATGCAGTTTCTACACTTTGTTTCGTTTTCGTTTTGTTGCTTTCATATTTTACTTTCACGTGTAAGTCAAGTAGGAGCACATCCTGCTCCACTCAGGACAGCCACACCATGACCCATGGAGCGTGATTGAAGGCACACATCGTGATCTTACACGGAACGGCCTACCCAAATCTCCTCCCAACATCGATCGTTGAACCTTCTAGTGCTCTCTCACTAGCACGTTAACGACAAGGTGTTCGCAAACCATGTCGTCTTACGTACATTCATCCATGGGAACCCCCTTGTTCTTTCTCACTAGCACGTTAACGATGAGGCGTTCACCCATGCATAGTAAATCTTTTCTTATCTGATTACATTTCATATGCACAGTTCAAATCATGCTCAAAACTCGTATTTCATAGTTCAAAATCATGATGCATGACAATACAATATGCACGACCCACTAACTAAACAACCAAACAAGAATCAAATCAAACAAACAATCAAGTAAACAAACAATCCTACAATTCCATGGTATAGGCCTGAAGGCAATTCACAAACGATCTATCACTCACCTGGCGTTCTCGAAATCTTCTCGTGCTTTGTAACTTCGTGCTCTAACTGAAATACTTATAAAATTATACATCTATCAATTTCCAACTCGTCAAATTCATAATTTCCTAACTTGAAAGTCTTAACTCATACTAAAACCGGAACTCTCCACTAACCCTAAATCCCGCACAATTTCCGACCAACTTCGGAAATTCATAACTTCTTCAATACTTGTCCGAATTGGACGATACCAAGTACTACGGGTTCCTGAGGACGTCTAGTTTTCTATGGTCTCATCCATTTCCTATTTGGATGTCCATGACTTGACCGAATGTGACCGAATGAACACCATTCCAAAATTTACACACTCGGCCAACCGACCACCTAATCTTTCCCACCAATTCTCGTAATCCACTCCTATTTCTATACTAAGCACCAATATGCAAATGAAATTCAACTCTACACTCAACTTCTTGCATTACCCTCCTAGGTCTTCACCAAATCACCCTATACTCTTGTCAAAACCGATTTTTGTCACTAATAACACTAACACATTAACTAGCTACCTAAAACTAAATAGAACTTACCATGATTCAAAAGAACGGAGGAAGAATCGTGAATCGGTCGCCGTCTGCTCGCAGGAGAGAAGAAACGAGGAAGAGGAAAAGGTCTCTGGGAAGAAGAACACCGATATATATATATATATATTCCTAATTACCAAATTGCCCTCCACCCTTAACCGTTTCATAATTCTGTGATTCTATCTGATTCCAGTTGGATTTTCAAATTTCCCTCTCCACCATTAGCCTCAACATAATCTTTTACTCAAAGATAGAAATTTTTCGTTATTAATTCGGATCAAAACACCATCGATTATAATTACAAAAATCTGAAATGAAATCTAATAGAACATTTCTGGGTGTTACAAGAACACTGAACGGCTTCCTCGCGAAGCCGTTCAATTGTTTTATTATTATTTTTTTCTTTTATTTTAATTATATCAAATTACTAAATCGCCTGTAATTTCGTTAAATTCGAGTTTTCCCGATTTTAAAAATTTCAGAAACCATCACTCAATTTAGATTCTGAGTTTTATAAATTAATTTACCTGTTAAAATATTTTCTTGAATATTAAAAATTTTAAAAATTAGATTTAAAAATTCAAAATTTTCCAGGTTATTACAGTCGTCCTCATACGTACACATTCAGGTCATCATAATCACCCCCGCCCCCCTCAGGGCCCAACGTGCTCGTTGGCCAAATTTTTAGTTGGGTATAGACTATAATACCATTTGCAACGACCTATTTTCTCAGTAAGATATTGTCCGCTCTGGGGATTGAGCCGTAGCCCAATATCGTCCCCTCATAGAGTTGTTTGGCGAGGACTTCCCAATCAGTCACCCAACATGGTACTGCTCTCGCCGGAGCACTATTAACTTTAGAGTTCTTATGGGATCCGTTACCAATTGTGTTATAAAACACGTCTTACTATCTTGGGAGAGTTTTCCTTACATATGTTTCATTTCCATATACCTCCCTAAGCGATGTGCGATTGTGACGACCTCCTTTTTCACAACACGGAATTTGCTTATACTCGAGTCCAGGATTTGCCTACACTCAGCTTACGTCCCGATGTTTGCCCCGCAGTCGTTGTCATACGTACACATTCAGGTCATCACATTTGTACCTTAAATTCTAAACTTTTTCTTTCCTGGCATAGTCCATATGTAATTAGGTAGAAATATTTAAATTTCAGGTCACAACCCAACTAGTGCCTGGACCACAGAGTTTGGATCGTGACCTAGATGGTCGCTGCGCCAACTAAGTTGGACAACGTCATCTTCACGGTGTTGTCTGCAATAATTCGCCTAGCCAAACCTCAGCGACTCAAGAGTTCAAAACAAAGAGAAACCATAAAGCAAAATTTTGAAGTTGTTTTAGAACTAAAATTCCAATCTTCAGTTCGATTTGTCATGGACATTACAGAGAGATAAAATTTGAGTTTATACCTTTGGTCAGATGCTACCTACAAATTAAAAATTTGATTTCTTACCTTAATTACATGATAGTTACAACATTCTCCCCCACTTAGAAAATTTCATCCTCAAAATTTAGAACAACTTCTAAAGTTTCACCAAACAAATGAGGGTATTTCGCCACCATCTCTCACTCAAGTTTCCAATTGGCTTCCCTTTTATAATGGTTCTTTCACTTAACCTGAATCAAGGGTATGTTGCAATAACGCAAAGCTCAAGACTCATAACTTAAAATTCATTCAGCCTTTTCCTCATAAGAAACATCTTCTTGGATGACACTTTGATTTTGGAAATAACATGTGATGGATCAAAAATATACTTCCTGAATGTAAACACATGAAAAGCGTTGTGAACAATACTTTAACTATGGTAGTAAATTCAACTGATATGACACTTAACCAACCCATTCAAATAACGAGAGTATTTAGTATACATTGGGGCTAACATATCCTTGCCACAAAAACGGTTGACCACTCTTTTCCGGCTTACTTCAAAATTTCAAAATTTTTTCTCTCTCTACTCAAAAGAATTTCATAGTTTTTCTATCAACTCTGAACTGGACTCCGACGCACGAACTCAGCTCAACATAGGACAACTTAGTCGCTAATCCATAAAGAGTCTCACAAAGTGAAACACTAATACCGATCCAATGATTATTAATATAAACATATTCAGCTTCAAGCATGTGTTCTATCAAACAATCACCATGGTTTAAATACAAGATCTCCATTTGCACTTAAGAATATGAAGCCTATGTCCCGGCTAAAAGGGGTTATCCAAAATTAAAACATAAACTCTAGCCACCAATTTATGACCATATAGATAAAAAACCCAAGCAACAACCAATTCCTTTTACACAAAGTTTACTCAACCATAAAAAAAAAAAAGAGTGACTCATTCTCAACAAGAGGACAACAACAAGGCACAACTCTTGGAAAATCGATTACGAAGTCTAACCTTGGGATAAATAAAGAAAGCTATAATTCAACAACTCTCAATTGTTTAGCTCATAAAAGCTCATTATATAAAAATATCTTATCAATTACTACCGCAAATATAGCTCTAAGTTAGTTCACCCACATTGAAACTCATAACATGACACCTTTTAGCACAACTCGTATAAGCATGAAATCTCAACCTATGATTCTCAACTAAAATTTCTTACTTTAATTTCGAATCTTAAAGTATCAATTATGTTACAGAATGACAAAATTTCTTCAGCGCCGGCATCTTAAATGTTTTTTTCTCATCTTCGTAGACTAATCAACAAGTCCTTGCACTTATTCAAACTATTCTTTAAGCTCACCATGCAACTCTTATTTTTCCTTATATGCTGCAAAAGATTATTGATTATGTTTCCACACTATATGCACAACTATCATATCCTTCACCTTATATGACACACTGTAATCGCCAATAGACAAAAATTCCTCATGATTCTCTTAAACCAAGAAAGAAATAAAATTTTGAGAATGCCAGCTTAAAACATTTGTCATAACATTAGCCAACTAGAGCACTATTCTAAAAAAAGAATCATGATTGATAAACCTAATTGTTCTCTATTTCATCAATTTGAGATTCATATTGCATCACACAAATGAATATTCAAACTCCAATGACACGCAAACTAACCTAAATTTCACATTTGACAAATTATTTGATAATAACCTCTACAAAAGATTATTACAACCAACAACAATCTCATGTGATGTTCACTTCTACAACTAAAATTTTCAAAATAGTTAATTGTTAACTCTATCAAACTACATTGGGACACTTCTAAGAGCAGAGCAATTGTATCAATATAAATCGTTTATATTAGTCACTATCTATCAATGTTAATATAGGTTCCATACAAAATGTGTACGCTAACATCTCGAAGCTGACAGATACCTTTTATCACGAACAAACATAAAATTCTTTCATGTTAACAAAAATAACAGTTGGAGCATAAAAGGAAAATTTTTGTTGTCATAACGACAACAACTAACCAACCTCTAGAAACTTCAATAATAATTCTTTATTGTCTCCGATTCAACACAACCATAAATAGAGATAGATCCCATGAGTTATCATTCTTAAAATCAATATGCCCAATCAATTTGATTTATCCATTAAAAGTTATATTTTATTCCTTGTAACATACAACTGATAATCCTTCGAAGTCTACAACAAAAATTCTCACGGTTCACATGCTCATCATGAATTTTAGACTAAAGAAATATATTATCAACGAAACCTTGTCAAACCGATTAAATAAGGCTAGAAAAGTTGACTCATCATCTTCATAATAGTAATACGGGAATTTGTCACAACAAACGACAAACCACAGTCCAAAATACTAATAACACCTTTGAAAGTTATCTTACAAATACTCCCTTCACGTGCTTTTAACTAACAATCATCTCATCTTAAATTATTAGTGATAAAATAAATCAATCTACTCAAATGATCGAACATTTCGTATATCCTCACTAACGAATAATCGATATTGATCTCCACTTAATCTATTCTCTAGTAATTAAACTCACAAGCGAAACATGTTTCATAGCAATTATCACTACACCTCGCATTGCAATATCCTTAGATCGCTATGTAGTAACCCATTCGATTAGATTTTAAGCTCATTCAACTCTGTATAAACCTTCACATACAAACGAACAAAATTTGCAGCAAAGCTAGGAACAAACCAAATAAATTCTAAAAGAAATCATGGGGTTGGGTGGTAACTCTGGCAGACCTTCAAGAAAATATCAAAATACACAATCTCTCTTGACAAAGCAAATCTGTCTAACTGACACATTATCAATACTAACAATAAAAATAGTTTCAAAATTGCTCCAATTCCAGTGCCTACTCAACAAGCCTACAAGTAGAGTTAACAAGAATCATTAAGAAATCACATTGGCACATGCAACAACTTGTTGCTTACTAATTAAAGAGTCAGACTCTTTGTAAACTACCATATGACTTTATACTCACTCAATCAGTCCATAATCGAGCTCACTTCAAATCTTTAACAACTTCAGTTAATATTATGTGATTATAAATTTTTGTCCACACATGACGACTACCCGAAATGTTTCACCATTGATACTTAATGATGATATTTATTCCAAAGAATGTTGAAACTGGTACGATAATAAAAGAATTTTGACATAAAGTCCAACAACAATTAACCCCTGGAAATAAAATGTAACACCCAGAATTTTCCTGCTAAATCTAGATTTTGGATTTACGTAATTGTAATCGGGAGAATTTTAATTGGAATCGAGAGTGGGAAATTTCTACCATTAAGTAAAAGATTATTTTGAAACTAATAAAGAAGAGAAAATTTTAACAATCCAACCAGAATCAAACCGAATAACAGATTTATGAAGTGGTTAAAGGTTGAGGGCGGTTTAATAATTAGATTATTATTATTAAAAAAATATAGAAAAGAGAAGGAGGCAGAACCCCCCTTCTCTGCGTTTCCTCCTCCCTCACGCAGAGACTTCTTTTTCTCTTCTCCCTTGGCAATACTCCTCTCCAGCGGCGACGATCAGTCATTTCCTTTATAAATCTTCAATCCACGGTAAGTTTTAGCTAGTCCTTAGTAGATAATTAGTGTTTTAGTTGTTTTAAATGTTAAAAAGGAAGTTAGTGAGAGTATTGGGTAGTTTTAGTAAAAACCTCGGAGGGAGCTGTGGGAAATTAAAGTTAGAGTAGATCATGAGATTTTGTGGGAAAGATTGAGTGATTGGATAGCCGAATGCTCGAATCGTGGAACAATTTCTGTTCGGCCACAGTCGGCAAAGCTATGGATATTGGATTAGGAACTTGTTTAAACCGTTAGAAATTAGACATCCTGAGAAGTCCGTAGCATTTTGAATTGTCTAAATCAAACGAGTATTGGATAAGTTATGCAATTCCGAATTTGGTCAGAAATTGGGTAGAATTTAGGTTTAATTAGATTAGTTGTTAGAGTGTTGTTTTCGCTTAGAGTTTTATGAGGTGGACGGAGAAGAATTAATGGGTGTATGGTTTTATAGGTTCTCTAGTTAGCGAGCTGTATACGGAGTACGAAGTTGCTAGGACGCCAGGTAAGTAGTGTAGTAGAGCAGTAGGTGTTTTGCCTTCGGGCCTATATCATAGTTTGATAGGATGCATGCACGTTTACTTTATGTTATGTTTGCGTTGATTATGCATTCATGGTTTTAAAGTACGAGAACAAAACAAAAATAAATTTTCATGTTTTTAGGAAGTGAAATAGTAGGATGTGATGAGATGAGATGAATGAAATGTGAAGATATGTAAGAAGATAATAAAGGTGGGGTCGAGTGGTCTTGTCCCCAGAGGTGGACCGCGAGGTGTATCACTGTTCCTACGCTTTACGTGGTGGCCTTGTCCCGAGAGGCGTATCACAAGGTGTGTCACCTCGATCTAACACGTAAAGAAGAACCCAGTAGTAAGAAGATAAAGAAGATGAAAATAAAAGTAGAGACGAAACTGTAGAAACTGCATATGTTAGGATGTATTTGTTATAGTGTTATGTTTTTATACATTACTTACTTGGGATGGACCGAAGGTGGTTTTTTTTATGTTTAGAAAATTCCTATAAAATAGAAGAAATAATACTCAGAATAGAAACGGTTAGTTCACTTGATGAGAAGTAAAATTCTTGTATAAAAGTAAAAGTATTTTTTCTTTTGCTAACATCACAATTTTCACCTC
Source organism: Begonia peltatifolia (assembly GCA_022433055.1). Taxonomy (NCBI): domain Eukaryota; kingdom Viridiplantae; phylum Streptophyta; class Magnoliopsida; order Cucurbitales; family Begoniaceae; genus Begonia; species Begonia peltatifolia. The sequence goes on along the minus strand of CM039519.1, from coordinate 20,985,436 downwards.
ACTTTCTCTTATCATTCCAATTAATTTTCTTCTCTCTTTTTTTCTCTCACTCTCGGTTTCTCTTTCTTTTTCCACTTTTTTCTTCTCTTTTCTTTCTTATTGTTTCACTCTCCTTTTCACTTATGTCTTGTTCGCTCATTGGTTTTTCTCTCTTTTTTAAATTCTTTTGCAATCCTCTCTTGATCCTCTCAATGTGTTAATGGTGTTTACCATATTTTGAACAAATGAATATTTATTTTTAAATTCATTGTGTTTGACTTTTCTATCAAATTGACAATGTCTTCCCAATAGAATATGATTGGCTTGCATATGTATTGCATCACAAAGAATTTTGTCTTTATGGCTTTTAATTGACAATGCAACTTTTACTTGTTTGGTGACCTTCGCTTCACCACAATCACTTAACCATTGGAGTCTATATGGTTTTAGCTGCTTTTCAGTTTCAAACTCAATTTTTCTACCAATAGAGTACTAGTCACATTAATATAACTTTCACTATTAATGATCAAGCTACATACCTTATTGTTCACATGGCATCTCGTATGAAAGATGTGGTCTCTTTGCACTTCGACTTCATCTTCCTTAGGTAGAATGTTGAATGCTCTCCTTGAGCCAATAATTCACCTCTCACGGTTTCTTCCACATTCACATCGCTATAATCTTCTAATTCTGGCATAACATCATCACTTTCAACATCACTATTATCCATTATTGTCATAGCTATTTTATTTAGACAATTAGAACCAATATGTCTAAATCATTGACATCTAAAACACTTGATTTCATGAGTCCTAGTAGGGGTGGAGAATTTGACCTTACTTTTTGTGTTTAATGTCGTGTCCTTTCCTTTGAAATCCTTTTTTGGCTTTGAAATAGGTTTTTCATTTCTCCAATTTGATTTCCAAAGATAATTCAAGGTAGTTCTCATCTTCGAGTTTAACTTGTTTTTTAGTTGTCTTTTATTCTCGATAGATTTACGTAATAGTTTCTCCATATCCATATAATGTTGTAAGTTCACAATATTCTGAATATTTCTATTTAATCCTCCAACAAATCATGTCACCGTGGCTTCTATATACTCGTCTACTTTAGCATTTAGCTTTTATCACGGCTACTTTTAATTCTTTATAATATTCCGCCACACTCTTAACTTATTAGTTAAATCTTGTAACTTTCAGCACAAATCTCGATAATGGTGACTATGAATAAAATGATTTCTCATAGTTACATTTATTTCCTCCCATATATGAATGGGTTGCTCACCGTATTTTCTCTGATTCCTTACTAATGGATCCCATGTAGCATCCCGAAAACCATCATGGTTCCCGATACGCTAACTACTACTACTCACTGCTCTGATACCACAACTGCACCGCCCCAAAAATCGACTCGCTGATTTCTAGTTCGCTCTCCCTCTATTACTCTCACATACATACACTCAGGAAAAATTCGAGTAAAAATTTTAAACTTTGTTCCTCGACTTAAAACGACACCTTTTTTAAAACATTTAAAAAACGTCGCAACGAAAGATTTCGATTTAAAATCAATTTAAATAAAATTCAAGTTTTCTAAAAAAAAACATTTTCGGTCGACACTTGTGAACACCGATCGACACTTTGTTTGTCTCTGTTTTCATCGATCGACACTATCAATCGACACCTCTTTACTTCTCACGCTAAACGGTCGACACTTGCATGCACCAGTCGACACTACGTTTCTCTCTGTCTGCGTCGGTCAATCCCTGAGGTCGACACTCATGTCCATTTTACACTACCGGTCGACACTTGCTTGCACCGGTCGACACTACGTTTCTTTCTACCTGCGTCGGTCGATCTTTGAGGTCGACACTCCCATCCATTCTACACTATCGGTCGACACTTGCGTACACCGGTCGACACTATGTTTCTCTCTACTAGCGTCAGTCGATCTTTGAGGTCAACACTCCCGTCCCATTTTATACTACCGGTCGACACTCACATGCACCGGTCGACACTTTGTTTGGCTATGCTTTCGCAGGTCGACCCTCGCAGTCGACACTCGCCAAATTCGGTCGACACCTCAAGTATACTGGTCAACACTTACTAGGTTTGGTCGACTACTCAACCTATAGATTGACACCTCCTTCACAGAATTCTGCCTAAAAACCTTAAAACTACCCAAAAACAATCGAACTTCAACTCAACGCTAAAAAACCATACAACGTACACTTTTTCCTCAACTCAAAAATTATTTACCCAAACAAGACAACTACCAACTTAAAACGACTCAAAACCATTTCGACTACACTCCAAAACCTGTACTTACGCCCACCATGGTCAAAACGCCCTAACAGCCAGCCGGGTCGTACACGAGCGCATTCCTTCAACCGCCTCCTACTCTTAGGCTTGCTCTGAGTACTCACCAGCTATAGCGTCGTCACCTACATCACATAACTCATTTATTATCTTAATGTTAAGTAAGTAATGAATAAAAACATAACACTGTAATAAACACATCCTAACATATGCAGTTTCTATAGTTTCGTCTCTACTTTCGTTTTCGTCTCTTTCTTACATCTTCTTTATCTTCTTACCACTGGGTTCTTCTTTACGTGCTAGATCAAGGTGACATACCTCGCGATCTACCTCTCAGGACAAGGCCAACCCCAATATATTAAAGTGACATACCTCACAGTCCACCTCTCGGGACAAGGCTACCACATAAAGCGGGAGAAGAGTGATACATCTCGCGGTCCACCTCTGGGGACAAGACCACTCAACCCCACATTTATTATCTTCTTAGGTATCTTCTCATTTTATTCGTCTCATCTCATTCTATTGTTTCATTCCGTAAATACATGAAAATTCATTTTCGTTTCATTCTCGCATTTTAAAACCATGATGCATAATCACTAAAACATAACATAAAGTAAACGTGCATGCATCCTACTGAACTGTAATATAGGCCCGAAGGCAAAACAACTACTGTTCTACTACACTACTTACCTGGCGTCCTAGTAATTCGTACTCTGTATACGGCTCGCTAATTGGAGAACCTATAAAACACACACCCATTAATTCTTCTCAATCCAACTCATAAAACTCTAAAGGTAAACAACACTCTAACAATTACTCTAACTAATCCTAAAATCCTATATAATTTCTAACCAAATTCGGAATTGCATAACTTATCTAATACTTGTCTGATTTGGACGATTCGAAATGCTGTGGACTTCTGAGGACGTCTAATTTCTGACGATCTAATCAAATTCATAATTCAACACTTATAGTTTGGCAGAATGTGGCCGAACGAAAATCATTCCACAATTCAAGTATTCGGTTATCCAAACGCTCAATCTTCCCCATAAGATCTCGTAATCTACTTCTACTTCCAACTTAAACAACAAATATGGATAGAAATCAACTCTAACTTCAATTTTCTGTATCTCCGTCCTAGGTTTTCACCAAAACCACCCAATACCCCCTCTAACTCCACTTTTAAAAAACAACTAACACACCAACTATCTATTAAGAACTAACTAAAACTTACCGTGGATTGAAGATTGATGAAGGAAGATCGTCCTCGCCGGAAGGAAGGAGATTGTGCTTAAGAAAATGGAAAAACTTCGGTGGGGGAAGAGGAAACACTCAATAGTGTTTATGCTTTGCTATATTTTTTTTATAATAATAATAACCTAATTACTAAACTGCCATCAATCTCTAATCGTTTAATAAATCTGTTATTTGGTCTGTGTTCGATCGAAATTTTAAAATTTTCTCTTCTCTATTAGTTTCAAAATAATCTTTTACTTAATGATAGAAATTCTCCGCTCTCAATTCCGACCGAAACTCCGCCAATAAGGATTACGTAAATCCAAAAATCAGTTTTTTAGCAGAAAATTCAGAGTGTTACATCCCACCATATGCTTGTGTAATATGTGAACTCCATCGTGAGTAGTTTAATTTTTTTCTCATCGATGAAGTTATGGCGATCAAACATATAATCAACTTTCTTTTCCCATTCCAGTATCACTTTTACCTTGAAAAAAATGTATTATCAATTTGATATTGCGTAGGTTTTCATCCTCCTGATTCCTTTCATATCTTCTTCCTCTTATATAATTATCATTCACTAATAATTCCTCTTATTCATGTACCATTGGTGCTTTACCTTTTCGTGCAAGTCTTGTTGTTGAACACTTCATTCTATCCAACCACACATTTAATGTCTCAAATTTATATTGTATAGTCCTCATAAACATCTTTAGATCAAAATTATAGTGTTCTCTTTCACTACTAATGGTTTGGTACACAATTTTGAATAATCAACAAATAAAGAGAAGAAATAAACAAAAAATTTGTAAGTTTAATCGGACCTCTCTCACCCTCTCACGTATCTACACTCGAATAATTGTTTCTCCTCTCATGTTTTGCTCAAAATCTGGTTTTTATTTATAAAATAATTTCATCTCTCTTTCCTTTTACTCCTCAATTTTCTCTTTTATTTCTTTATGTAAAAATTTGATCAATAGAAAATATTCAACAAGTTAAAACAAGCAAAATCAAACTTTTAAGCTGAAAATTCCAACCTTCAAAATTAGTAAAATCATGCAATTTGAAAATAAGTAAAAGACAATGAATGAAGGAAACTTTGCTAATTTCCAATAATAGAATTAATAAAGCAGAATCGAAGAGATAGTTTATAATCAAGATATTTCAAGTTCAACAAGGATATTCAATTGATAAGAATCCAAAAGAATAAGAACAACAATCGAATGTTTAGAGCAAGAATCAAATATTCCAAGAATCATAATAACAATAATTTAAGAACAGAAATATAAGATTTTAAGCACAAGATTTGAATTCTCAAACTTTGAAACTTCAGTTGAGTATGATGAATATTTCAAAAATAAGAATTCGAGAATAATGATTGAATATGTCGAATATCTCAAGAATAAGAATTCGAGAATGATTGAATATGTCGAATATTTCAAGAATAAGAATCGTAGAACGATTGAATATGTCGAAATATCTCAATAATAAGATTTCAAGAATGATTGAATTGAGTATGTCGAATATCTCAAAATAGAGAATTCAAAAATAATAGAAGAAAGTTGAGATTTTGAGACTTTTGCGATTTTTGAACTTTTCCCCTTTTTTTTACTATGAAGAATTTGCCAAAGCTGAAGAGAATAATTCAAGAGAAGAAGAAAATTTGCAAGATAATAAAGTTATGAACTTGAAATGAAGAACCTTTGCTTTGATACCAAATGATGATAACTAGGGATATTGAAAATTAGAGGCCTTTCAACATTATGAAATAAAACTAAAGAACACCTTATAATCAAGTACAAAGAACTTGACTCTGATCGAACCTTGTCGATGGAACCAAAGTTATTAAGTAAGAGGAGTTTGATTCAAACTAAACTTGTTTGTAAGAATCAAAACTATTAAGTGATCTCCCAATATTTAACTTTAAGAAGACGTAGTTCTTCACAAAGAACCAAAAAGCAAAAATCGTGTGTCCCTTGGAGTACATTCGTTGTGTTTAAATCAACTCAAGGACACTAAGAATCAATAAACTTAATCTAATTATGAAATAGAAGAATTAAAAAATTCAAATTTTAGAAGAAAACACAAATTTGAAGGTCTAGCTGCAGAAGGGTGCGCAGAGCAAATAGGCTGCACTGATGGGACGAGCGAGAGGGGCACGCAGGTGGGGCGTGCCACTGAGTTGAGCATGTAGGGCATGCACAAGTGAGGTGCACAACCAGGCAGGCACGTGTGGTGAACTGGTGGTCATGTTGATGGGGTGTGGGCATAGGTGGGCATGCAATAATCTCATGGGTGTGCTAGCCGTGCCTAGTGCCTGTGTTGGTTGTTGCTGAGCGTGCTTGGATTGCTTCTTTTCTTCTTAGCCACAGCTTTTTTATTGTCATGCTTTCTTGATCTTTTACATTTATTTCCCCCATTGGCTCATCATCAATACTTATCACAATCATTGGTCTTTGCTCATGTTGTGATGACTCTTTCTCTTGGATCTCTATGATCAAATTATGATGTGCCACGGAAGGCCATCACACAATCATAATTAGTGTCCAAGCTTTATCCAATTTATTTGCTAACAAAGCTTAAATCTTTGGTAGGAAATGTTATCTTTGAACGCTTGGATTGTGGATCAAATGTACAAACCAAAGTTCAACCATTGCATGTGCTTGCTTGGAAAACAATGAGACGAAACTCATCAAGCTCAAGAAGAGGGAATTTGTCTTCCCTAAAAGCAACATGTAACCAAGTATTGTCGCTTTATGTTTTTGGCAAACTTTGGCATTTATTTATATCTTGTTGGCAAACATTAGCCTTATTGTAATTTTAATTAATTGCATGCATGATTCGGCATTAAGATTAAATAAATGCTAGGTTAGATGGTGGGTTGGAATCGGTTTAACACTTAGTTGAAGAATAAGCACGCAATGCATGCATGCATGAAGCAGTGCGTGCCAAAGGAAAACTCGACCGAATGAGTGCCAAATTGAAAGGGGACCACTTTTCTTTTTTGGCTAAACCTCTTGCTGCTATTTGGAGGTACTTGTTGGAGTTTCCCTTGCTGAAGACACATAGATGTATGACATGGAGAAAACTAGCATTTGAATCAAAATATTCAGCTAACATCTCGGCCATCCAACTAAGTGTGCTGCCATTTCGTTTTGACCGAGCACTCCTAGCCTTCAACAACTCTTTTGAAGACCAAAACCAAGACAAACCCCTCAGTCACCTTTAGGTCTATATAAATAGGGTTATTGGTGTTTGTAAATGGTTGTTGATGAATGAGAATGATGTTTTTTTGCTTAGGAAAACAGAGAGAGTTTTTGTTACCATGAAGGTAAGTCTTAGTTGTTAACAGCCAAGAAGAGTTGCGTCTTCTATTACTTACAAGACCAAGGTTACTTATTGAGTCATAGTTCTATCATTCTCTCCTTTCTTTCAAACGTAAAAAAATAGAAGAAGGTGGCCAAAATAGTTTCCCCAAGGCTGTCTTTTCTTTCCTTGGAAAGAATAGTTTGCCGAGAGCTCTAATCTTTGCTCATCGGACAGCTTAGGGTTATTCTAGCATATCTTTTTCATCTCCATATATTGTGCTCTAAAATTTTTAGATTCCATTTTTAATCAATCAAGAAAGGTTTCTTTTAAATTTCAAGTCATTTTGATATGTTTTGTGAGAGTTATGCATTCTAGAAGTTGAGCCTAGTTTGGTCAACTAGCAGATTCTAGCACAACAGTTTACCTAATTGGATTTGTTTGCCTATCTTTTGTTTCTTCACTTATTTTTCTTTAATATTTCATAGGCTTTTACTTCCCTCATAATATAAGTTTCATATGAAATTTTACTTAATTTGGAACTCATTTGCCCATTCAACTTGTGGCTTATTCTGAGGTGTTTCTCAGCCTAACCGAATGCCAAGAGAGCTGATTTATTTGTGAGTTGGAACACGGTCTCTTTTAGAGGCATGGTCGTGTCAAATTATGTAAGACTCGTGTGTTTTTCTTGCTTCATAACCTTGTCATTGGTCCTTCTTTGTCTTGTAATGGATCATGTTCCTTTATTTGGGGTTTGACTGCACCTTGATTCACTTCAATTTGTATAAACCTAATTTGTAGATTATATCCACTTACTTCTAACTGTTATTTTCTACATAATTGTGTAGCAAGGTGTATGTGTATCTTTACGTAGTTTATTAGCGTTTGAAAGTGAAACTATTTGCTCTAGCGGGGACAAAGTCCCACCTGCATTCTATCAAAGCATGGTTTATAGTTCACCCAATTACAAAACCACTTCATCAATGTTCCCATTACATCATAAAATCAATTCATATACACAGTTCTCATAGAAGGTTTGAAAATAGTTCTAGAAATATCACAAAATCAATATTCACAGCACATCACAAAATCAATCCTCGTTCACCTCTCGACAAAAATATTCCTGCAAAGACAACAATATAATTAGATATCGAGTTGATTAGCAAAACTTCAAATGGAAATAATAAAATTGAAGAATTATAAATTATTGACTTGCTGACATACTAACATATCCACATAGTCCACGTAGTCTAACGTCATAGCTTGACACCTTCCATAAATGATTCCTACAAATACAACAATAGAAGTAAATAGTTATCAAACGAGTAAATGAAATTGATGAAAAGAATTTTAAAGTACAGACTTACTTTTGTTTTAACATCACAATTAAATTAAATCTTAAAAAAGTATCACATGAGCTACCACTTGTGTTGCCTCTTCCTCATCCATTTCCTCCTCTACTTCTTCCTCTTCCACATATGTGGCACTCTGACTTTGTGTGGCTCTTTCTCTAGAAACTATAAAAGTATTAATTTCTTTAAATGTATGAGAATTATGTCCAGAGTTTTCACATTTGCTACATATTATCAATTTTATTTTTATTGTTGACTACATTTTGACTTTGTGTCACATTAGAATCTGTTACCTATTTTTTCTTTAGCCTACTAGGTCGACACATCATTGCTAGTAACATAATTGAATCTATATTCATATTAGGCTGCATCTAGAGGCCATTAATTGTAAAAACTAAGTGTGAGTACATTCTTAGGGAAGTTTGGTGATGGTAATATAGTGGTACAAATTTTTCAACATTCTTCTTTATAAACAATAAACACAAAATAATATGCACACACCGTATGCATTTAAGTTCTCACCTGTAATAAGTGCAGGCACTTTTGCTCAAATCAACAATGTATTACTTATTACCATCACTTACCTCAAAACGATCCTCTTCTACGGATATGAGTGACCAATTTCGTGCACAATTCATGAATTTACCAAAAATTTTCTTTATTTAGAGAGATGGCAATCTTCCACAATCATATTATTTTCTTTTGTTTCTTTATTATGTGTGTCATTAAACTCTTTTGATATGCCATGGAGGTCGATCACTCGATCTCAAAAAAGGTAAGTTCACCATTCAATATTATTACTGATAAATTTGCTAATTTTACAGGTATAAGAATTAAAAAGGACATGTGTCAAACACATGTTCACACGAGAATTAAAAGTCACATACACAGGCACCTGCAAGTGCATGCAAATCTCGTAGAAAAAATCTTATCCGGTCGAATATACTCAAATAAACTCAAATCATGTTCAACGGAATTTAAACATGAGATGATATTCGATCATGCAAAAGATCTATATCCCACGATTTTATTAGTTATTTTATCTTTATTTTTATTTCTCTTTTTAGTATTTAATTTATCTTTAACATGTAGCCTATTTAACGGTAATACACTTTCGATTTAATAAAACAAGTTTGAATTAAAAATTGAGTTTTTTTAGAGTATTTCTCTTTGGTTCTTTGCGAAGAACAATGATCTTCTTCAAGTCACACTTAAAGAATCTCGTTTGATAGTTTTAGTTCTTAGCAATGAGTTTGCTCTGGGTCAAACTCCTGTTTTGATAACTACGGTTCCATCGAATTCATCGATTGAGGTTTTAGCTCATTCTTTATTTTTGTGTCAAAAAGTAATTCATTTGAATTATTCTACTTATTGAAGAGTCTTAGATCTGCTAATATTCGAGGTTCGCGTTATGTAGTGGCACGACTCATCCCAAATATTGTCATTTAGACCTGAATTATGGATTCTTGAAGTGTGAAGACTTACCTCTTCACTCACGATTAGTCTTTGTGAAATACAATCAACTCACATTAAACTTGATGTCTTGACATAAGATTTCAAACTAATATGAATTGAATAATGTATATTTATATAGAATTTGGTATAAATTGGTTGCTTTAATTTAATTACTATGTGAACAAGAATGACACCGTAGGCAATCACATATGAACATTAATCAGTGTCTAAAAATAAACCCCCATATATAAAATAATATACAATGTCTCCACTATAATACATGAAAATATACAGACTCCATGTGAGACTGTGTACACAATCATTACTCTAGATTTGTACGTAACAAAACACACCGTGGAACTCCCGATGAAAGTAAGAAGATCCTGGTAGGAACAAATAGCCTACCCGGCCAGATATACCTATGTGATCAACCCTTTATCTAGCCTTTGACTTTCCCTTCAGCCTTTGGTCGTTATAATTTGTATCTACAAAAAAGAGGATTTGCACCATGTGAGCTCCTATGAAACCTTGTAAAAGAACCTAAACTCTTCAAATTTAAATAAATGTATCTGAATTTCAATGTGCCTCACATAATCTAAAATAGTGATACGTGCCTAACATATTTGTAACCCCTACAATAAACAAATGATCGTGGACAAGTTCTATGGATATCTAGTTGACAAGTGCTATGAATATGATCATATCACTCTAATGCAACACATCACATTAACTGTTGCTTATTATCTATATCGACATTCCTATGTCTATGTCTATATCAATATGTCTAATGTGATATATATGTGATCGATCACCCAACACTAGGCTTCTCGATGTTCACATTTTTACTCATATTTAGTTAGTCAAATCTATTTCAAAGCATATTATGCACATTAACCAATAAATGTAATGGCCTCACAATCTCATATATCTCAATTTACGTTTTATTATCAAATCTTATAACATATTATTATTATAATGTTAGCTCTATTATTTTTATTCCATGCAAATACATCTAGAGTATTTATGACAACCCACTATATGAAGGCAATGAGTGTCTAGTGTGAGCCTCAGTGCATAAGTGTGAACCTCAGTGCATATTGGTGGGGGTACACAATCTCATATCGCTTGGATAGTGAAAAATGAATTGTTTATAATTAGAGTTTCTCTCCTTACAAAGTGCAACGCGTTGTGCAAAAACAAACATCACGTAAGTGCATATGTCATAATCAAATAGTAAATAACATATCAATCCCACGAGAATAAATATATCAAAATATAAATTAATGTGGAATAAATTTAATTGGGTATAAAACAAAAATTTTGATAATAAATACTACGTAAATGGATTTGAGAATTAAATGAGAGAAGTGTGGCTTTGAATCGATTTCTCTCACTAAATAATTCTTTTAATATAAATTTGAAAGAAATGTTGTAACATCAAGTTTAAATGACTTAAAAAATCTTGTTTGAATCAAAGGTTGACATAGTTACTTGATTAATTCATTTCATATATTCTTTAAGACTTCTGAAAAATAAATATTAATAGAAATTTCAATGAAGTACTATTTTATATAGTCACAAAAATTTAAGCAACCAATAAGAAAATGCTTAGAATTAACGCATGTCGTTTGAGTTAATCATTCATCAAATTCAATACACGTCCATATCATTATTTGAGGGCATATAAAATTGAATTCTAATATTTATTCATGTGGCATTCATGAAATAAAATAATCAATAAGCACGTATTGAATTATTTAACTAAATATTGCAACATTCCATAAAAAACTATTTGGTTTGGTACTCTCATTTTAGCCACTTGAGAAATTAGCTCATAAAAGAAAAAGAAGAAGAAATTATCATATAAAAATATAAGAAAATCTTCTCTGCAATACGATGTTGCATTGATGCTATAGCAACAAGGTCTGGTATCAGCATCAGCCTTCCTAGATTGAATCTGTTCTAGTTCTACCGTGCATGCCTTTTTCTCTTTCTTGTTGTCTAGCTTTGAAAGCCTTCTAAATTTTTCCTCCTCACGTCAGATCCAATCAATTTCAATACCTTCTTATCCTCTTTTTACCAATATTCTCCCCTCCAGCATTGCGGCAGTATTTCAAAATTCAAATATCCAGAAACTGATGTTCTCTTTCTTTCCTTGAATATTTCAACTCCAAATTTCTTCCATATTTTAAACAACTTCTTTTGTCTTTCCTCTTCTTGATCTTTATTTGAATAAGTGTATCATTTTTTGTATTCTTGGTAATCAGCATCCTCCACATCAGTATCATTATCAATTATTATCAATTAATGACGAATCTTCTCCAAAATAGAATGAATAAAAACTCTTAATAAAAAATGATATTGTGTGTGATGTTATAGCATTCCTTGATAATTACATATTTTTATTTGACTCATCACCAATTTTTAGCAATATATACATAAAAAATGTTTGTGTAATAAGTTTTCTTCAAGACTTATCACTAATTTAAAAAATAAATTTGCGCGGCCTCAGACCTAAAGTGGACAATATTGTACTGAGAGCACTAAGTGACGTTACAAATGATATCAGAGCCACTGCTTAACCGGAAGTATGACCAACGAGAACATCGTGCCTTGAAAGGAAGAGATTGTGATAGTCTCCTATATGGAAGCAAGAAAGGCGCAACCCATACTAGTGAGGGTACACCTTATATTATTTGGTAGAGTTTCACTCCTTACCAAGAATACCACATTTTATACTAATACAAAAAATAAATATGTGCGGACTCTTATCCAAATTGGACAATATTGCACTGGAAGCATCAGAAGACATTACAGTAACGCCCCGAAAATCCTCCGTGATTCCCGGTTCACTACCAATTACTACTCGTCACCATCCCTCATATCCTCTACTAAATATTTCCTAAAAATTTGAAAGGTTTATTTTTCGACACAAAATGACTTTTTTTTTTCTCAAAACAACTTTCAAAAGAATATGCATAAATGTCGCAGCGGAAACTCGTTTAAAATCAGTTTAAAGAAACTTTATTTTCTAAAAACATAAAAATAAAAAGACCGGTCGACACCTGCAAGAGCCGGTCGACACTTTAGTTGTCTCGGGTCTCCATCGGTTGACACTGACAAGCACCGGTCGACATTCTACACTCATTTTAGAGAGGGGTCGACATCTTGATCCTCTCTGTCTGCGTAGGTCGCCCCTCGCGGTCGACATCTTGATCATCTCTGTCCGCGCAGGTCGCCCCTCGAGATCGACACCGCTACCAATTTTGCACGGACCGGTCGACACTTGTAGCCAGTGGTCGACACATACTTCGTCTCTGCCCTACACAGGTTGAGTCTCGCGGTCGACACTCACCCTCTATTTTACACTGACCGGTCGACTCTTATGGACTTCAATCGATATTTTGCACCCAGAAACTTTAACAAAATTCAACAAAACAACACGAATTTTGACTAAAAGTTTAAAAACCATAGATCTACTTCTTGACTCAATTTACAACCTATTACGCACGCCAAAATACTCAACTCAAATTCAAATCTCTCTTTTGCATCAAAATGACTAAGTACGACTCAAAATACCCCACTACCAGTACTTACACCCGCCATGGTCAAAACGCCTCAACAGCTGGCCTAGTCGTCCCACGAGCGGTCTCCTCCAACGCCCTCCTAGTCCTAGGCATGCTCGGGATACTCAATAGCTGCTGCGTCGTCACCTACATCACAGAACTCAACTATTAGCTTAATGCTAAGTAAGCAATGCATATAAACTTAAACACTGAAAAACATCCACATCCTAACATATGTAGTTTCTACAGTTTCGTTTCTACTTTCGTTTCGTATCTTTCTTGCATCTTCTTTATCTTCTTACTACTGGGTTCTTCTTTACGTGCTAGATCGAGATGGCACACCTCACGGTCCACCTCACTGGACAAGGCCAAACTCGATCTAGTGAAGTGACACACCTCGCGGTCCACCTCACTGGACAAGGTCACCACGTAAAGCGGAGGAAGAGTGATACACCTCGCGGTCCACCTCACTGCACAAGACCACTCAACCTCACCTTTATTATCTTCTTACGTAGCTTCCTATTTCGTTCGTCTCATCACATCCTACTGTTTCACTTCGTAAAAACATGGAAATTCATTTTCGTTTCGTTTCGTTTCGTAAAATAAAACTATGATGCACCATCAATAAAGTATAACAAGAAATAAACATGCAATGCAACCTACTGTACTGTGATGTAGACCCAAGGGCAAAACTCTTACTACACTACTTACCTGGCGTCCTTAGCACTCGTAATCCAAATCTCGCACGCTAACTGGAAAACTTATAAAATCGCACATCTATTAGCTTTACTTTTCATTATCTCCGTAAAATTTTAAAGGAATCAACCACTAAATCCCCACTCAGCCTAAACCAAAATTCAAACCAACGCTCCCACTAACCTTCAAAATTTCGTAACTCCGCCACTACTTGTCCGATTTGGACGATTCGAAATGCTATGGGTTCCTCGTAACATCTAGTTTCTAACAGTTTCATCTATTTCTCAATTGAACCTCTATAACTTGGCCGAATGTGGCCGAACGAAAATCGTTCCACATTTCGAGTATTTCGGCTATCCCCACCTTCAACCTTCCTCCTAAAATCCTAAAATCTACTCTACTGCTAACTTAACCACCAACGTACCGGTAGAATCAAACTCTAAACTCAATCCCTCACAACTCCCTCCTAGGTTTTCACCCAAAACTCTCTCTAACCCCACTTTACCGTTCGAAATAACTAAAACACTAACTATCTACCAAAAACTAAGTAAAACTTACTGAAAATTTGAAGAATCGGAGGAGGAAACGATCGATCGCTGGCTGCTGAAAAGGGAAAGCCGAGCCCTCGCGTGGGAGAAGAAGAAGAACAGGGGGGGAAAAGATCCGTTCCTGCCCGGTTTTATCTTCTCTTTTTTTTTTATTATTTAATATAAATAATTCTAATTACCATTTTGCCCTCCACCATAACCCCTTTCGATAAATCTACTATACGGTCAGTGTTCGGATAAAATCTTAAAATTTTACTTTTGTCATTATTCTTGAAATAATCATTTATCTAACGTTACAAACTTTCCGGTCTTGATTTTGACTCAAATCTCGCCGTTGACCAATACAAAATTCTAAAAAAATCGAATTAACTAAAATTTTCTGATTATTACAATTACAATATGACATATAGATCATAAGAATGTATGAACATGACTGACTGATTATTTTAGTTATGGTAATTAAAGTTGTGAGGACTAATTAGGTAGAATGTTTATACTCGAATAGTGAAATACCTGGGGTGATAAGCAGTTGTTGGAATGCATGATTAGATGTAAGTAGACATAATAACTAGTCAATAATTGTTAAGTGTGTGCTAGACAATGATTAGAATGTCTAGATGAGTGTGATTACACGTAGAGGTAAATTAATAAACCATATATTTTCAAGGAAGAAAGAGATATAAGATAAATGATAACTCTTGTAATAATAAGATGAAGAGCAAAAAAGGTTAAGAAATATGATAACTTGAACAAAACCTAAATATATATCTTTGTAAATCCTTATGTAAGGATTGACTTACTAAGTTTTATAAGAACTAATTTTGTAATCCTCTATTTTTCAGGTTCAAGTAGAATTAACCTAGGAGACAAAGCTAAAGACAAAATGGTTTGATGAGCTTAGCAAAGAATAGGTTTATAGTATTTTATTTTACTCTTTTGTATATTTTGTCTTGGTATGAACTAGTTTCCTTTAAATATTTTGATGTTTAAAGTCATGTAAATGATGACTTGTAGTGATATATGTGGGTGTGTGATTTTATATGATCTTGTAATGTAAATGTTAGATGGTAGTTTGATTTATTGCATGTTCAAAACCTAAACCTTGTCTTTGATGATGGTGTCATGACCTAGAAGACAACTACGATGGAAACAAAGAACAATCTTACCCTTCAAAGGATCGAAGCATTAGACCATTGGTAGTATAAATGACTTGCAACGAAAGCTATTATGAACCAAGTAATTTTATCATAGAAGTCAAGACCCAAAAACATGTATCACATCAGTCCAACAACAATATCAAAGTTAATATAATAGTAAAGTTCGAATAAAATAATTTGTGCAATAAAAGTAAAAGCAACATAACTAACCTACACTCAGATAAACCAAAATCGATACACACAACTAAAAGCATAAAAAAAATAATAAAATGAATACACAAAGTAAACATGCAAAATGAACATAAAATAATAAAAATTGATACGCTATAAAGACAATATATGTTTTCAATATCTAAAATATAACTCATAATAAAGGTTTAAATCACACGCACCGCCAAATATAACAAACAAAACACCTACCTCAATTGATATCTAAGGCACGACTCTAGAAAAATCTGTCTTCAAATAATTTGAATTCAACTCGCTAAACCTTAGTAATTATAATTGTATCAACATCAGTACATTTGTAATACTCTTATATTAGTTGTTGGACTTAATAACTAAGATAGAATTCAACTCAAGGATCAATGGAAAAATCTTTCAAAATGTTCCCAACGGAACCTTGCGTTCAACTAGTATAACAGATATGGTCGACCAATCAAGGTGTTCGCTCGACTGAGAGCAAAAGTTGTGTTGGCAGTCAACTAGATTACATATTTGTTTGACATGTCTAACTTTCGTCGACTATATTAGTAATGTCATGTCAACTTTTTTATGATGTGTCTGTCCAAGAAAAGATGAATAGTCGATCAGTATATATCCAAAAACTGTCGTTTGAGTCACAAGTTGACTAGTCTAATGATTTCCCATAAAAATTTGATTTCTTTTTCTGACTTCTCATTGCTAGAAAGTGTTGAACCAAAGCCCTATATTTATAATTAAATTTCTAGCAAGAATGACTAACTTTTATCCATAAATTTTGAGTTTTAAAAAAAATAATAACTTCTCCTATAAAGATCTAGATCCTTACCACAATGCAACGATTAGTTTAAAAATCCACTTGTCACCTTGTCAAAATGAGAAACTCTAGGTTATGTGTCTAATATGTTTTTTTTGAAGGAAATCTTAGCCCATTTCCAAGAAAAGTCCATCAGTTCATGACCATTAATATTATAACATATGCTATTTAAATACTGACCTAATGTTTCTTGCACTACAATTAAATTTTTGTTACGTACCCACAATTGTTGAAATCCAAATTCAACGTGGAGCGCATATGGATGTTGAAAGTTCGCTAAAATGTTTTTTGAGACTGAAGAACGCTGGAGTCTCCAAATTGTTTCTGCATTTTCAATTAATATCCAAAACTCTGCCAATTTAAATATGCAAGTTGGAGATCACATGCCAAAACCTACCTGATTCTAAAACATTGGAAATTTAAATACTAACGTGTTTATGAAACTGATAAATAATGAATGCCATATTTATTTTCCTATTTTAGTCTCTAAATATACTCGTTGATATGTCAATTATTACATTAATTATATTTTAATTACATAAATTATTATTTGATATATCAATAAATATATTTAAATATTAGAATAAAAAAATAAACGTAGTATTATTCATATATAATTGACACGTCAAAATCGTATCAAGATGAACCGTTGTCAAATTATTACCATTTTTGGCCATGAGATTTTATTTCCTTTTTCTTAGAAAAAAGACCATAAAGACTTGAAAGTGGAAACATAATTCTTATAAGGAATAACGATGATGCAAATATTCAAAATTAAAAATAAAAATTTAAATTGACATCTGGAGAAATAGAATTGATTTTCCAATTAATGAAAATATTACTACAAAAATTATAAATAATTTGTTGAAAAAAATGAACTCCTTATCTAGTATCTCAATCTATTTTATCCATCAAACATGAAAAGGTAAATTCTTTAAATTATACTTTCAAATAATTAGAAGATGTTCTGCAGATAAGATAAACTAATTCTTTGAAAAGCATTTAATTGGTTTTTGTTCGTTACGAACCTCATGTATCATAAGCACCATAGCTCATACAGTAATTGAAAAAATATTTCTCAAATTTTATATCATAAATAAAATATAACTTGTATAGGAGAGAAGAAAGTTGATCATTATTTGTATTGAGTCTTGAGAACTGTATAAAAACAATAACATATTTTTCTTGTTAAAAGTAAAAAAAATGATGTGTTAATTGTTTCTGCTTCTAATGGGGTTTCATAGTCAACTTTTAGTAGTAGTCCTTGTATACTTGAATCATCGTCCCAAAAACTATTGAAAAGTATTGTTTGCCCTCAAATTGGATTTGTTGGTCAAGCAATAAGTTTACTCTCAAACGTGAATATCATTTTATGATCAAATCATGTTTGAAACTACATACTAACGTCATAAATTATTGTTATTCTCTTATTCAGACTCTTAACAATAATTACGTATGGATTTGATACTAGTGGTTAGAGTATATAAGATAATATGAATTGAACTTATTGGTCCAATGTGTAGATGTGTACTTAAATGTCATTTATTAATTTTGTGATGAACAAAATAGTAATTTCATAGATAAAGTTATTACATAGTTATAGTCTTCTATTAGTTGATTCAACTTCATTTTCCTGCAACATCTATTAACTTGAGATAATTTCAATGAAAAGTAGACATTTACAAAAAGAAGAATCACGAAACCCATATATTATGGATTAAGGTTAGTATTATTTTCATCTTCATAGTTTAACATGGAGATTAAGAACTTGAGAAATAAATAAGAATAAAGTTAGAAGAATTTATTTAGGATTGATTTTTTTTTTAAGTTCTTAAAAATCCAACTTTTAAATATTCTTTCATAATTATAAGCAACAACCAGCAATTTTTAAAGTTGTCAGCACAACTGAAAAGGAAAATATGAGACGTGACAAATCTTATTAACTGATGCAGAGTTTATAATTGATCAAAGCTTTTTTCTGAGTTGAAACTTAATTCATCATTTATGTATAAAAGTTTTTGTAATTTTTTTGATGCAACAAATTAAATATGTTAAAACTTTGAAATCGCCTAAGTTCTAATAAACACTTCAAGTAAAAATCTCTCTAGATGATGGAAACTAAATTGAGAATGAATAGATAATCATGAATTTCAAACCATATCTTTTATTTAGTGTGTATTTACTATTCTTCTATCATAAAATAAATAATAATATTCTTGTATCTATACATATATTTGGGTTCTCCCTATATTATTCTATATACTCTAAAATCTAGTTTGCCACCACCTCTAATCAAAATCGGTTTGTTCATTTTTTTGTTTTTTTGAAAGCGAACTGAACAGTTCTAATCTTGGAACCAAATTGAATTTTTTTTTTTTCTTTTTTGTTTTGTGATTTAGTTTGGACTCGTTTTAGTCTATTTAAGCTTGGCCCGGGCACCTTTTGAATTGAGTTTTTAATAATTTTTAAAATTTAAATAAAAAAAATATAAATTTTGTTGGTTTGGTTCCCACTAATTTTTTAAAAATTGAATCGAGAACTTCTGTTTTACTCGAGGGGTTCCAAATTTGATTTTTAAAACTGTACCGAACTAAATTGGACCTAATTCATGGATTCGCTTATATTCCTTGGTTCAACTGGAATTTCAACCCTAAAGTGAAGGTTAAAATTATGGCTAAATTGAATTTTAATAGTTTTATACTTTAATTAAGAAAAGTAACACTCGGATTATTGGAAATATGAAAATAGAATAATGGCTAAGTATTACTCAAAAATATTTTCTAACACGCACGTAAAGTTAGCTCTGTGCTTTCCTAATTAAACAAAATGATACTGCTCCCCGAATAACAAACTAATTTGGCATCCTTTAATATTTGTGTTGAGGTATTGTTTCTGATGATTGCCATCTATTTATTTTAATCTAGCAATGAGGAGAGACCATAGGATCAAGAGTAATCTCTCGTGTTACATTATAAGAGAAATACCTTTGTAACTTAAAAAATAACAAACACCATTTTTTTGGATAAATAAAACCAGGAGTTGACTAGAGAAATTCACTGCAGTGGAATAAAATTACAAAAGATCTCAAGTCAATTACCCTTATCCGTTTGTTATCACTGTGGAAACGCCCACATCACTTAAAACTACGACTCCAGTTCTGTCCACCCTTAATAAACACATATATTGGGCTCTTTCCAAGTATATATGATACTCATCTATTGGCCTCCTAAATTTTATAAACAAACAACGTTTCTTATGTATTGAATTAAGAAATCAACATTTTTAATTATTTTTACTGTTTATTCTCATTTACTTTACCCGTGTTTATAAAATTTAAAAACAGTTAGGATAAAATATACTATTTTTTTTGCAGTTTAAAATTTATTTCAATTTGGTCAATTTTAATTGATAGAATTAAAACACGCCATGTATTCTGGTCTTCATTCGCATCAACGTCTTAGGGCCCATAAAACGAACCCAATTTTTTCTCAATGAATATTTTAATATGTCAACTTGATCTTCATTTACGTCGATCAGACCTTTGTCAACAGTCCATCAAACAAAAATAATTAATCGAGTAACATTTTTGTTATTTGAGTGCCCGTAACTAAATTTTTTAGAGAGACTTTGTAGGGGTGGAATCGACCCACTTCGGTTCGACTTGGTTCCACCTAGAGATGTTAAACGGGCGGGCTGGTTCGCCAGCTCGACTCGTTACTGTAGCGAGTTGAGTTGGCTCGACTCGCTACAGTAACGAGCGAGTTTGGCTCGAGCCAAATAGACGAATCGAGCCGACCTCGGCCATCTGGGCTCGCGAGCTTGTCGATGATCGGGTCAACGGGCCTGCTCGCGAGCAGCTCACGAGCTGGAGCTCGGGGCTGTGTCTGTTGCCGGGTGCCGGACTCAGATCAGTCAGATGCAACTGATCGCTCAAAAAAAAAGGAAGATTTCGATCCATCTACCATGTCTCGGCCAGTATGCTATCAACAAAATTGAGGGCGATCGATCGGTGATGGAGTCGGGATTTGGAGACTCGGAGTGGAGACTGGCTGGAGGCCTCCTGTGATAGGGGCGCGATTAATCGCACCACGAGCGATCAATCACCCCTATCATACCCTCATAAGGGCGATCCATCGCCCCCTGGCCTACTCCGATACATAGGGACGATGGATCGCCCCTAACTCTGTAGGGGGGGGGGCGATCCATTGCCCCCATTTATAGGAAGAAATCCATAACCACAAAAATCGTGAATCAAAAAGCGTGACGAGCATTTTTTCTTTTTCATGTTAGAAGGTGCAAAATCAATGGGTGCCAGAGCTGCTACAATTGCTTCAGCGGGAGCTTCTGTCGGTATTGGAAACGTCTTAAGTTCTTTGATCCATTCCGTGGCCCGAAATCCATCATCGGCTAAACAATCATTTGGTTATGCCATTTTGGGAGCTACTGAGAAACAATTGGGGCGATCCATCGCCCAGATTGAATGCATCGCAGTCTGCATCGCTGTTTGAGTATGAGAATGAGATCGTCATCCTTCAAGATTTCTAAACCTAAACGGTAACAATACCGTTGCTAATCCTAAACGGTAACAATACCGTTGGCGTTGGCCAGGCGCAACAATAATGTTTTCGTTGAGAAAGTAGCCGTTGAAGAATACTATCTCTTCTAAATTTTTTCTATAAATTCTCCGTCCTTCTTCATTTTCTTTCACCTCAATCTCTACCAATTTCTCTTTATTTTCACAATCAATATTTGTTGTCATCCTTACTCAATTTGTAAATCCATTTGTTGCCGTCAATTTTTGGTTGGTTCAAGTCAATTCTTGGTTGGTTCAAAGAAGGTAAAATTTAGTTTTTTTTTTTTACATATATTTACCTTTTAATTATATTTATAGTTACTAATTTCGTTAATTTTTTTTTTAGGTTTCGTAAAAGTGGGTTCATCAATTCACATTCCTACGAGCTTTTCTTGGAGCTTTTCTTGGAAATTGGTTTGTAGTATCATTTTGTTATTTAAAATTTATTTTTAGTTATAGATGCACGAAATTATAATATTGATAATGATATTGAAGAAATTAGGGATTTAAATCCTTGTTTTTCAGTAGGACAATCATCTGCACAAGCATCCACGTCCACTTCATCACCTCAAAAAAAACGAAATAAAACTTCTGAAGTATGGAAACATTTTATAACGAAAGATATTAAAATTGATGGAAAAGTAGAATCTAGAACTCAATGTAAATATTGTATTAAAAATTATGCATATGTTTTTGGTAATTCAACTACTTCACTAAATAGACATTATCAAAAGTGTCATTTAAATGAGCAAGTTAGAGACCCTACACAAAGATTATTAAATGCTAGTGGTAGTGGTACTTTTTTGTATTTACAAAATAAAATGAGAGAAAGAATAACAAAACTTGTAGCACAATGTGAATTGCCTTTAACGTTCACTGATAGTGATGAATTTGAAAAATTTATGAAAGAATATGCTACTCCTAATTTTAAACGTATTCCTAGAAGTACAACTAGAATGAATATTATTAAAATGTTTAATAATATGAAGAATGAATTAATTTCATTTTTTTCAAATGTCACTTCAATGTCTATTTGTATTACGTCTGATTTATGGAGTGCACGTAATTCTATAGGTTATTTAGTGGGAACTTCTCATTTTATTGATGAATCTTGGCAACTAAATAAAAGAATTTTAGGATTTCGTAACTGTGAATATCCTCATACTGGTATTACAATTTATAGATATATTGTTACAATATTGCAAGAATATTCTATTCGAGATAGAATATTTAGTATAACACTTGATAATGCTAACGCTAACGATGCTGCTATTTCTCATTTTAAAAATTATTTTCAATTAGATAATACTCACTATTCTCTTTTTCACATGAGATGTGTTTGTCATATTTTAAAATTAGTTGTTAAAGATGGTATGACATATATTTCGCCTCATATTGAATCAATTAGATCCGCAATTTCTTATATAATTGGATCTAATTCGAGACAACAAGAATATAGAGATTTTTGTAAAACTGCCCAACTTAAACCACGAAAATTAAAAATCGACGTAGATAATAGGTGGAATTCTACTTATTTAATGTGAGAAAATGCTAGGCCATATTGGCAAGTTATTTGTACTTTTATAAGTGAAAAAACACAAAGTATTAATCTTGATAAATCTAATTTGCGAAATAGCTAATATTTTTCTTGATTTTTTAAAACCATTTTATGATGCAACAAATGAATGTTCGGGAATTTATTATTCAACTTCTCATCTTGTTCTTCTAATTTTTATAAACTTAACGGGGAATTTTGCACAATATCGACATATAGATAAATTTAGAGATATTGTTAATAAAATTGAAACAAAATTTAAAAAATATTGGCTTGATATTCCTCTTATTTTTTGTTATGCATGTATAATGGATCCTAGATATAAGTTAAGAGGAGTATATCTTATTGTTAATAAAATTTCTAATAATTTACAAACTCCTTGTTTATTTTCTATTGATCAAATAACACATGAAATTACTAGTTTATCTTCTTCTTATGAATCTAAATATTCTACCGTTAGTCATTCACACGTTTCTTCACATGTTAGTTCAAGTAGTGGTAGTGAAAATATAAGAGGTTCACAATTTGGTATTCATGATATTTGGAATCAATTAGATACAGATGCTTACTCTAGTTCCATACGAAATGAATTAGAAATTTATTTTGACACTCGATATCAATTTTCTCGCGAAGAAAATTTTGATATTTTAAATTGGTGAAAAATATTTTCCACCACATATCCTATTCTATCTATAATGGCACGTGATATACTAACACCTCCGGTATCTACCGTAGCATCGGAGTCTGCTTTTAGTGCAGGTGGACGTGTGTACGAGGAACGCCGAGGAAGACTTGCACCCGATCTCGTGGAGGCACTTATTTGTATGAAGGATTGGAACGACGACATTACGAGAAGCCAACAACAAGAGGATGAAATACTTGAAGAATTTAAAAATTTAGACGTTGAAGATTAACATTAAAGAATTTTTTATTTCATATATTTTTTTTAACATTTTGTACGTGATTGAACAATTTGTATCGATAAAAATGTTAAATTTATAATAAAGATTATATATTTTTATATATTTATGTTTTTTATATGAATTGTAAATAGTTAAATACAATGAAAAAAAATGACCGAGCTAGAGCCGATCCATCGCCAATAAGTGGGGCGATTGATCGGCTCTAACAAACCGAGCCGATCCATCGCCAAGCGCTCGATCTGTTTGAAACAGATCGAGGGCCGATCAATCGCCCCTAAGGGGCGATTGATCGGCCTTAATGTTGCACGTCGATCTGTTTTAAACAGATCGAGAGCCGATCAATCGCCCTAGGGGCGATTGATCGGCCTTATGTTGTTGCATGTCGATCAAAAGTAAACCGCGGTGCTCACTCAAACCCTCACGGTCACTCTTCATCCCTCAAACTATCACTTCAATCCAAATTCTCGATCAATTGGAAAACTACCAAAACCGTCACAGCTCCTTTGAAAACTACCAAAACTGTCACAGCTGTAAATCTTCCCAGCCCCTTTCGTCAAATCTCCGAATCTCTCCATTTAAAGGTAAACTTCCACAATCTTCCATCCTACTATTTCTTCCGCAATTTCATAATTTAATTCAATATTATTTTAGATGTCTGTATTTATTTGATTTTGATTTTCATTTTGATTGTTGAGGTTGGTTTGACATACAAAAATCGTGAGTTAAGTTTTATAACTGTGCACACCACTTGTTCGATAAAATGTCTGTGAGAATTGATGTTTTAAGTTAAACTTCTGCAATCTTCCATCGTTCTATTTCAATATTGAGCTGTCTGTTGTAGTTTGATTTTGATTTTAATTTTGATTGGTGAGGTTGGTTTGGGATACAAAAATAATTGTGAGTTAAGTTTTATAAATGTGTACACCACTTGTTCGATAAAATTTCTGTGAGAGTTGATGATTAACTAACCAATTGTGTAACCTATAGGTTAAAAAAAATGCCTCCAAAACGTTTGAAAGCTTCTACCTCAAGGTCGGCTCTACTCGGCCAAATTGATCACTCTTTCATCAACTCTGAGGCAAGAACATATTTGATGAATTTCATGACAAAAAACAAAGCTATTATATGTGAAATTCAATTTCAACCCGATGCTTTTGACAGAGATATTTTAGCCATGATTAGACATCGAGGATGGCATAATCTTGTTGTATTAGGCGGTAATACGAACGTAAACGTAGTTCGAGAATTCTATGCAAATCTAAAAGCGTCAAATTCAGATAGCATTGTTAAAGTTCGCAACAAGAACATTCATTTCTCAGCAGAGGTGATTAATGCCAAACTTGGTTTGAACAACTTAGATCAAGATGATTACGAGACAATGATGGAAGAGGACCCAGATTATGAGATGATAATACAAGAGATGGGCCATCGAGTTCACAGTGGGTTTATTCAATTGTCAACTCAGCTCAACCAATACATTTGATATTAAGTTGTCTCAACTGTTACGCTCAATCTTGGTGCAAGTTTATCAGGGGAAACTTGATGCCAACGTCTCAGAATTCTGAGCTCACTAAAGAGCGAGCGGTACTCTTATATTGCATTCTCACTGGTCGTTCTATAAACGTCGGACGAATTATCTACAATAATATACTCGCATATCGTAAGGGTTCAACTACCGCTGGTCATATTCACCCTGTCCTCATTACACAATTATGCGCGGTTGAGAATGTCCCTATGAGCTCAACAGATGAGCCTTGGATCCAGCAAAAGCTTTATACCTCCTCAAATATTTCAAAAAAACCTAATTGGCCGTACGGGGAAGCAAAAAACAATGGATTAGGATTCATTGAGCAGGATGCTAATGCTGAGATTCCTCCTCAAGTAATGCCTCCGCCTCGTATCCGGCGCATGAGCGATGGTACTATGACGGGTGCACAAAGAAAGGTAGCAGAGGCAAAAAAAGATCGTTTTGAGGCTCGCCGAAAACAGCGATATGAAAATCAATCAACTATGTCATTTCCACCTGATCAAGGAGCCTCTTCATCGTCTGCGATGCCACCTCACTGTTACTCAACTAACGATGTGGGACAGATGTTGGAAAATCTCACAATCACACAAAGTCAAATGTTTGTTAATCTCGCTGCTCAACAAACCAGCTTTGAACACGATATAAAACACAAGCTGGAAATATTTCTAATCAGCAATCACAGTTATTACGAGAACAGAGGCACATCGAACAGTGGATGAGGAATATGCAAAACCATTCACTAGAGCAGACAGCTTTCTTGACACGATACATGAAAACAGTAAATGCTCATTATGACAATTTGAGTCCTGCATTACCCATCTTCCCAGAGCATCTATCGAGGCCATATGAACCTCTTGCCCCTCCCCGAGACGGTGAAGACAATGATCAGCCTAATACTTAATGAATATGTTATTTTTCACTTACTTTTTAAATTTAGTTTATGATAATATGACTTATTTTGGATTATCACGTTACTTCGCTGTGTTTTTTATTATATTTTGATTATGTAAAAACATTTTAGTTTATATTAGTGGAACCTAATGAAATATATAAGTTCGTTAAGCTCGGCTCATTAGGCTCGTTGAGCAGCTCGGCTCGGCTCGTGGCTCGTGAGCCGGTTCGAGTTAGAAATTTTTTAGGCTCGGCTCGTTAGGCTCGACAGGCTCGTTAGACTCGGCTCGTTAGGCTCGGCAGGCTCGGTGAGTCGAGTCTTTCTCGACTCGGCTCGACTCGACTCGCTCGTTTAACATCTCTAGTTCCACCCCCTATTGAAATTGAAACCGAACTGATCGGCTTTTGAAACTGAACTCGAATAAGAAAGATATTTTCAGTTTTGCTCAGTTCGGTTTCATTTTTTATTTTTTATTTATTTAAATTTCATTGTAAGTTGATTTTTTTTTTGTTTAAACTCTGTTTGGCCCGATTTAATTATATAATTTGTAGTTTTCAGTAGGAAAATTTTGAAAATGGTATAAATATCATAAATTCAGTTTGGTTCAATTCTGATCGGTTTTGGAAAATGTTCGGTTCCAAAATCATTTTTTCCAAATTAAAATTGAACTGAACAAGTATTTTCGATTTTTCTTAACCAAATCAATTTCCACCGGCTACTTATTTGTGAAATATAGTTTTAATTGTCCAAGATTGTTGAGTAGGTGAGAAGATTTTATTCAAAATTAAAAATATAATTTTGTAATATTAATTTTTGGTAAACATGAAATATTGAAACAGCCCAATTAATTTATTTTAAAAAATTAAAATTGTAAAAATTTATTTGCAGAAATGAAAACTATAAAGTATAAGGGTAAAATACAATTTTATCTTCAAAGCTTGGTTTTTAAAACAAACTCTCAAAGTATTAAATATAACATATCAAACTTTAAACTATCTAAAACTTAATAAATCAATCTCTAACAACTACCTGTTCACCCCTCATTCAGTATTTTATACTAAAATAGGGGGCCGATCTAAAAAGAAATAGGAACCAATCTAGCGAGGCACTCCACGTTTAGAAATGAGGGCCGATCTAAAAATATTGTCCCCCAAATCCATGTGGCTCGTTGTTATTGGTGGAGACCTTTGTTCCATGTGCAACACGGTGGGCCGTTTGGAGGGTGAAGGCCCCCCGTGACATAAATGAGGGGGGTCCAGTGGAAGGTGAAAATCACCTGCACTAAAAAGTCGAGGGGCCGTTTGGAGGGTGAATACCTCTCGTTCTCCTTAGAACGAGGGTGGTCACCCTCCAATGGGCCCACCCCCGCCCCCCAAAACCAAAAATAAGGTAAAAGCACCTATGAATGCTTGTGCTAACACATTTATTCATCTTGCAAGTTAAATGGAACGTTAAACAGGGAATCATTCTTGTTATAATCAAGTTTTGTACCAAACATTTTCCTTTAATTTTGTAGTTATATTTGGGCATTTTCCTTGCTTCTTCTCTATCCTCCACATCAATAAATCAATGCTCATTTTCAAAAAATATTTCAACCATCTTACTTAAACCCCAGATCAATCTAGAATCAAATCCAACGAGTCTCATAATTTTCTACAAAATATGCCAACAACAAAAAAACAAGTTACACTTTCAATCCTCCAACAATTGTGCAAATTTCACATCCAAAACGCCCTAGCTACCAAAATCACTTTAGTAAAACGTTTGATTTCATGAAACGTGTACAACTTAACACCAAAACCTTACACATTATACCCACGGGTCAAACTCCGCCAAACAACCCCGGTCAATGCCATGGATGCCCCTCCTCAACTGCTTCCGTCTTCCTCTTTGACAGGTCTGTGAAACTCACTGTTTAGCTCGTCACCTACATCATGAAATTCAAACTATGAGTCTAATACTCAATAAGCATGCTTAAATGAATTTAAAACATATCTATGCATTCCTATCATGTTTGTTTCTAACGTATTCATTCCTTTGTTGCATTATCGCACATGATTGGTAAATTTCTCCAAAGCTACAACCTCTGTGACAATAGAGGGATGACCAATTCCTCCAAATCATACATGATAATCTTTGTGACAACAGAGGGCGGATTAATTTCTCTAAAGCATGACAATGAGGTCACTTGAACCTAGCCAATGTTGTGATCTAAGTGCCGATGAAGGGGAGATCAATACCTACAAAGCATTAATTCTCATAATCGACGAAAGGCGAATTACTTCTTTCAAAACATACATGATTATTTATTTCGTTTCGTTCGTACATACATGTTACTTCGTGAAAACCATATGCATAAATCATTTTTGTGCATTTATTAAAACTGGTGCATGACATGACATTCAAGCATAAAACATACATATAACACCCTAGCATTTCGTGATGTAGGCCTTAACGGCAACGCACATGCAAAACATACTTACCTCAGTCCTTAGCAATTAAATTCAACTCGCTCACTTAAATCCTGGTACTTGAAACCTATAACATATAAATTCTAAAAATCAATATCTTTACCTTACCTCAAATCATAAATCCTACACAATCCAACATATCCAATTCAATAATCCAATCCACATGCATAATACACAACCAATTCCTAACCATTAATCCAACAATCAAAATTAACAGCTAAGCCAACACAGCCTCATAATATCCAATAACCCGTACAATTCCATCCAATAAAATAGAATCCCAAATCGAATCCATAAAATGTTCATATAATTTCTAACTCCAGCAATCATCAGCACTCAATATTCTATTATCAACCCAACATGCAATCCAAATTGAAATCTCACTTCATATACTTAACCCAAGAACATGTCACAATTTGCATGACTCAAAACAAACACTCTGAGCAACCCACATTTCAACCAATTTTAATCAAACAACTTAATATCAAGCAAAAAAACCTAGATTTGGCCTACGATTTTGGGCAAACTTCAAAAATCCATAACTTTCTCTACAAATATCGAAATGACTTGATTCAAAAGGCTATGGCGATGTATCATTACTTCTCGCCCAACGAGTAACCTTGTACTCAAGGTTGAAATTTGGAAAATATTATT
The DNA here is from genome assembly GCA_022433055.1 of Begonia peltatifolia. NCBI lineage: Eukaryota > Viridiplantae > Streptophyta > Magnoliopsida > Cucurbitales > Begoniaceae > Begonia > Begonia peltatifolia. The sequence continues at coordinate 20,956,212 of CM039519.1, read as the reverse complement.
GAAGCATGTCATATGATTCCCACGTTGCCTTATAATCTGGTAACCCTTTTCAAGTCACAAGCACTTCTCGATCTCTGAACATTATCAAAATAAGGAGGTATCCATCTAGCACAGATTGCACTACTTCTTTTTTTTTTTGTCATGAAAAGACTTGCCTTATCTTTCTCTTCCTTCCTAACCATATCGTCCTTGGCTACTTGTTCTGGAGTCATGGGGGCTAGGGTAATTGTCTTTTCTCCACACTTCAAAGAATAATAGTTTGAGAATCCATCATGAATCACTTTTTTATCATATTGTCAGGGTCGCCTCAAAAGTAAGTGGCTACCATTTATTGGTACTACGTCATAAAGAATAGAGTCCTTGTACTTTTCCATAGTGAACTCGATAGCTAGTTGCTCGGTTATCATGACATCATCCATGTTGACATGCCAAGGAGGCCCATTACAATATCTCAAGCTAAGGCCCTTAATTTACTTAACTTTTTTTCTGATGAGCTTGCTTTTCTTGCAGGAGTTGATCTAATTGAAGATACTACATGGGAGCACAGCTTGGAGTACATGGATAAACTTTTGCACACTCTAAAGCGGGATGCACAGATGGACTCATCACATTGCCCAATGGAAATTTGTCTTCTCGGCCCATAAACCGTGTAACCTTTATTTTATCGTTGGCAAACTCTAGTCTCTTTTTTTTTCTTATGTATGAATTATATAAAGTACATTATGCATTAGATTGTGTGGTTAGGATTAGATGTATGATGGTGGATTGATTATGGTTAGAAGATTCGGCCCAAAATAAATGAAGCCAAGGAACAGACCCATCAAGCCCACTTTAAGGTAAGTTTTGCAAGTACGATTGGTAGTGTTCACAAGGATGGATGACTCATCAAATATCCACCATTGATCAACAAAATTTGGGCAAAATGTGAACCATCGGATTGCATGCCCAACTCTTCATTTTGACAGCCGATTAGCATCTTATCCAACGGTCCAAATCATCTCCGAGAAGACCTAACCTAATCATCCACTTTAGGATTTCTATAAATGCATCATTTTTGGTGTTTGTAAGAACCTTTGGCCAAATTAATAGAAGAATCATCTTTCCCTCTCTTGAGAGTGAGTAAACCCGAGTGGTTTGTCCACGGTTCTTTCAACCGTGTGAAGTAGTTCTCCATTGTTCCCCAAGCTCTAAGCTTGCTTGGTGAACTCTTAGCCTTCCCCCTCTTCTCACGTTGAGAGTCTAAAAGGATCGAGGACGTCAAAACCTAGCCCCAACAGTGATTATTTTTTTTCGGAAAAACATTCACTCGTGAGCTTAACGTTAGATATCTCTCTGGTTCGCCAAGTGTTTTGCAACATCACCTTCACCCGAGCACTTGTTGTGGGTAACACGGATCGCTTTCTAGGGACCACCGTGTCATATGTCGTCCAACCATTTTATCTTGTAGGGGTGAGGGTGCGTACTAGTCTCTAGACCTAACTTAGTAACCATCACTTGAGCGGCCACGTTGGTACAAGTCCCTCCATCTATTATTAACGAGCACACTTTGTCTTTGACTAAGCATCAACTGTGAAATATGTTCTCCCATTGACAGTCATCCTTAGTGTTCTTTGATACGAGGGCTCTTTGTATGACCATCAGTAGAGGTCCTTCTTGAGCATGGACAACGTATCCCTTTGACTACTGCCCTCTTCAATCACTTCCTCTTTCTCTTGTTCTTGCTCATCTTTGCAGCACCCCGAGAACCCACACGTTCTCGGTGCTCTCACTACGTCTACACACTATGACATACAGGTACTTGATGCGAACTCACTTAATTTAATACCACTTTTATTTTCAAATCATATTCAAAAGAATATTTGTAAATATAAAAATTTTTGACTCGATTCGAAAACAACTCGTGCCCCGAAGAGGGAACATGAAATCCTCAATATAAAATATGCAGCGGAAAAGACACTTTAAGTAGTTTTAAAAATAAAACGACAAGACTCGAAATCCTAGAAAAGAAACCAACACATGCCTTGCGCTACCCAACACAGTGCCGCGCGCCCGAGTAGCAACGCCGCGCGTCCTAGCCTGGCACCGCGTGTCCCCGTCCCCACTTCGGCGCCCCGCGCACTTCCTCTTGGCGCCGCGCGTGCCCACTCTACACCGCCGCGTCACACGCACACCCACAACACTGCGTGCCCCACGCTCCTTGCCTTCGTGCAGCACGTCCGCACGCACGCCCTCACCCAACGCCGCACGACCCATGCGGTCACGCCGCGCTCCCGCGCCCATCCTCACTCCTCTATTATCTCACCATGCACACCTCGACCTATTCCATACCCTCCCGACTCCCGATCTTTCTCCCAAAAATTCGACAGAGTAACGTCTAAAAATCGACTATCCCAAAAATCTGAACTTGCACACAGTTCACCAAAACTTCACAGAATACCTATCCAGAGATCCCCACCAAATCAGAATTATAAAAAAAAAAAACAAACTACAACAATCCATCAAATGAAAAAAATCCACATTATGGAGTATTACCAAACTCATACATGAAAAGAGTACGCATGCATCACCAAAAGTCGCAAACACTCCATGAACTCCTATACAATTGACGCCTATACAAACTCGTCCGATCAACTATATATCCCGACACTACAGAAGAAAATACCCCAAAACAGTATAGTCATCACCTACCATCTCCACGGGTCGGTCGCCCTAAGAAATCCATCGTCCAGTGCCTCGGTCGCACGCTGCAAACGGTCCTACACCTCAAGACTAGGCTCTCGGGGGTCACCAATGACAATATCTGCACCTACACCATAGAACACACAACATAAACCTAACGCTCAATAAGTAATGCAATATGAAAGTAAAAACCGATAATGTAATCCTATCATATGCAGTCTCTATACTCAGACTCATGTTGTCACATCTGTGACGCGTAGTGCAGCCGCACCAGGGTGAGAATAAACCTAGCGCCACCCTACACCCTGACACATCGCCACCATCTCGGACTCCCCAGCAACGAGACCCACAAGCTACACACACGCATCACCACAAAGCAACCACATCAGGGTGACGGTGTACCTCGCACAACACTACACCCTGACACGTCGCCCCCGTCCCAGCCTCCCCAGCAATGGGGCCACAGTTGCCACACACACATTTCGCGACAGCGCAGCCAGCCCAATACTCGAGTGGAATACGCGACTGGTGTTGCACCGGCCCACACACTAGTAAGATCCGCAGTACCACTGTCCATCATCCTCACCGTCGACACATACATGCCGCGTGACAGCCCAGCCGGCCAACTACTAGAACGATATCCGCAGTTGGTTACGCACCGGCTTGCACATTAGCAGGATTTGCGGTACTAACGCCATGCGTCTCACCACTTACTTAAAATATGTTCAAAACCATTTTTGTTTCCTTTTAAAAAAAAACAATGATGCATGTCAAACAATATGCACGCACACCACAATCAATAACATAAATCTTAAAGTTCTACGGTGTAGGCCCACCTTGGCAAAATACATGCATGCACTACTTATCTGTCGTACTAAGCTTATTCGACGCATAGCTTTGCCAAAATGCTTCAACCTAAAATATAACAATCGCCCATTAATCTTCGCATCAAAATTCACTAAATACGCTAAAAATCACATTCCTTAACTAAACCCATGAAATCCCAACTAAAACGAGTCACTAATTCGGTTCGGCCGAAAACCAGCCTAAACTTTGGACGCGAATAACTTTTGGTCCGTTATCGAAATCGAGCGATTCAAGAGACTAAACGTTCCCTTAGGAACCTAGTTTAACATACTAAAACGGATTTTAAAACGGTAAGTCGCAGATAGGTGAAAAATACCAAAAACCGAATATGCTCTTCACCCAAATTTCACATCTCCGTTTTCCCCTCAACCAAAACTCACTCAAAACTCGCCTTCCGCACTAAAATCAGCAACACTAACATCACGGGTCACAATTATACTAAAAACGCTCAATAATTTGACTTGGTCCAAAATTTGACATAAACTTCCGACGTGCATAACTTTTGCGTCAGACATTGGAATCGAACGATTCCAGCGGCCAAACGTTCCACTAACAACCTAATTTCACCCACTAAAACAGAATTTAAAATGAATAACCGAATCTAAGCCGAAACGGTTAAAAACAGAACCTATTTTTACAAAAAATTCAAATTTTAACTTCAACCCGATTTGCACAAATTTCTTCACCAAACAGCCACATTCCAAACAATTATGCATAAACTAAAAACAATTTAAAGCTTCTCATTCAGAAAGTTTGAATGGCAGCACAATCCTTCACGGTTTTCTTCTCAAAACCAAAACACCACAACCACTGATGATCACCCCTTTCCCCCGTTGTTAATCCCTCCACATTTAAGCACAACTAACGGAGGCTAGAACACAGGCAATACAACACCCTCGGCCACCAAAACAGAGAAGGAGCAGTGGACATCCCCACCCGTTCTTGGTCGGGTTTAGCACAGAAATGTCGAGCCCCCAGCATACCCACTCTAGTCTCTAAACATACCAAGAATCGGGGTCAACAAAGCGGGAGTTTGGAAACAACCCAACTCCCCAATTGGCTGGCAGAAACCGAAATAAGGGAGGGCGGTTTACCTTCATTCTTCAGCACGGGAAACATCGAGCTGCACTTTGCCTTAGCTCACTGGAGAAACCCAAACACTGCGTCTCTCTCTTTCGTCGCTCGTCGGCCGATCACCCTCTCCTGATTTCTCTTGCTTCACACGGTCGCTCTCTCTCGGGCGCTCGTGGACAGATGAGAAAACCGAGTGGCTTCTTCGTGAAGCCATTCGGTTTTTTTTTCATAAATTTTTTTATAAAATTTACCAAAATGCACTCACGTATTTTAATGGTCTGCATTTTCGTTATTCGCGTTCTCCCAACTTTAAAAATTTCATAATGATTCTACGAATTAAATTCCAAGCTTTGAAAAATAAATTTCCCGCCAAAAGCTTCCTAAAAATTCCAACCGTGACTTAATTCAAATTTTAGAAATTAAATATAAGATTCGAAATTTCTCGAGTTAGTACATCTTCACTCTCAAGTTCTCCAGTGACATCTCTTAATACCATCACG
>CM039519.1:20914362-20951082 GCA_022433055.1 Begonia peltatifolia | reverse complement strand
GTTCCATTGAACGATGTGATAGATAGTTTAACGTTTCTAAGGTCATCGTTATCTCTTCGTCTTAGACGAAAGTTCTCTTGTTCATCCAATGTCCATTCATCCTCTTCATTATGATACCTAGGGTTTCTAGGTCTCTTATGGTGTTCAGTCCGTTCTTCATCTTTATTATGGTACCTAGGGTATCTAGGTCTTCTACAAAGGGATTCATGATAGGAGTCTTCGTTTGTTTCGTCTAATCTCGTTCATAATGTCTTCCAACTTTAGGTTCATATCATTGAATTACATACCTAGGTTAGTAACCGAGTCATTCATCAATTGATTTGACCTTGCATACTAGACTCTCCCTCTTGTTGGAAATTAGCCTTAGTTTGGGGTAGTTCATTGCCTCGATTTCGGTCAAGAATAATATCACTTCTTGTTTTCATTTCACTAATCCTAAATTTTAGGAAAGTAAAATTCAATGTTTGATTTTAACCTAAGATTTTAGAAGGGGATTCTCCCATTTTACTCTTTGAGTCTTAAGATAAAACTTGTAATCTTTTTTTTTTTAATTTAAGGGGAACTTACTTAAAGTTTAGAACTTATTAAAAAGGAAAACTAACTACAAAAACACAAAAAAAAAGAGCAAAATTTTACTAAAAGGTAAAACACAAAAAAAAAGAAAAAAAAAGAAAAAAAAGTCAAACAAAATTTTTATGCAATATATGTTTAGTTCATTCGATTTTTCACTTAGCAACACATGTAAGCGGAGCAAACACCGCTTTCATGGCTAAAAAGCAGAATAAAAACATGTTTTAAAAGACTAAAAAATAGCACATAAAGTGTGGTCCTCAAACATCAACATTTAACTAGCTATTTTTAGCAACAAAACACGTTGTTTTCTCCTAACAGAATATTGTTCTATTTTTTTTTAGCAAACTCAGTAACAAACAACAGATTGTGTATGATGTTAACAAGTTTTCTTCAACCTAGAGGATGTTCAAACATGCTGAAAAAGATTAACTCACAAGGTCATTCAAAATAGACCTTTATCTAACAAAAAACAACAACTTAAGTCATATTTTAAACATTAAACTTTTCATGCTCAGGTTTACACATATTAGGAGGATGATGTGTAAAAGATCAATCAACAAAAACATCAAATAAAATAGCAAGAACACATGTAGCAAGCAATAAACTGTTTTTAAGCAATAAGCAGAACTTGATATGTAACATCAAATGCTTCAAATAAAACTTGCTTAAATGAACAAATCAACACGAGCCCTAGCACCATGGGAAAGCCACCATGGATCTGATACCAAATGACACGATTTGCACCTACAAAAACTCATATTAAAACTCACAAACCCGAAGGTCTGCTCGGTGAGGGCCTCACTTGAGAACACCAACAAAACACTTGCACAAAGTAAGTCAAATAAAGTCCATTTTAAACGAAACTTGACACGAATCTTACCTTATAAGTGAAGTGAAAGACTAAGAAAAATCAAGAGGAGATAAGCTAAAAAACAAAAGTTATGCAGAACAAACCTTAGCTTACCGAAGTAGACACCATGGTGCTCTCGGTTTAAACTTCTTTCCAAGAAAGATGTTTAAGTTTAAGGGATGGTTTTTGAACACTTTCTTCTTATTTCACACTCTAGAAAGAGTGGAGAGAAAGATAGGATGAGAGCTCACCAAGTAACCTTGGACTTGGGGAGCAAATGAGGCTCTATCTCCCTCGGTTATGTGCAACCGAGACATCTACCTTGGAAGCTTCAACTTCTTGAGGTTCTCCTCAAAGGAAACAACTGATTTTCATTCAATAACTAGACATTTTATAGTCACAAATGCTATGCTTAAATAGACCTAAGAGGTGGCTAGGGTTTGGAGTACTATTGGTTGCTTAAAAGAGTCATTGGAGAGGAGTGTGCTCGGCTTGTGCTTTCACTTTGAATGGTCGAGATGAATGCTTGCTTTTTGGATCAAATGGTTGAAGGGAATGTCAAGTTATCCATCCTTGAAGCTTCAGCCAAGTGTTCTTCCATTTGACAAGTCATTTGCAGCTCCAAAAATGTGGTCCCCCCTTCCATCATGTGTGCCCCTCCTCGACTTACTTGGCATGGCCGAGTGGTCCCCTCCTTTTGTGTGGGCTTTCTCCTTTTGTTTAGTCCAACCTCCAGTCACCACTAATCCTAACCATTTAATCTAATGCATGCATGTAATTATAAAGCTAATGTTTCACAATTATAGAAAAAGATTACACTTTGCTAACAAAATTACATAAAAGTGATTACACGATTTTGACCAAGGGAAGACAAATTCCCTCTTGATTGGCTATAGTCTGTGGCTCCCAAGTGATGATATGTAAGAGTTAATCTTTGTTTTGATCATTAGGCTCTCAATCCAATCCTTTAGATATGTTTTTTCCTATAAAAGAAATAAATTTATCAGAAATTAGATTATGTAAAACTTGGGCTTTTGTTTGGGATCGTGTAACGAGACTCTGAGGTACATCAACAACAGCACCTGAAGTGGATTCCCTGTGAGAACAAATTTAATTATTACGTCCTGGCTGTCGACATATACGATACGACACCGTTGAGTTCCTCCTACTAACTGTAGAACTTGACGGTTCGTCGACATCTCGCACTCTTATCTTCTTTGGCCTATGAGGTTAGCATTTTCTTCTAGACGAGTGGATTTCTTTCTGCCCAGGTACGGGTGGCCAAATTTGTTGCCCACTAAGAGGTTGAAGAAAATGTAAGTACATCTGTAGATAAGTTTCCAGGTAATAGTATGGATACACGTCTTTTTCCAGTGTTACTCTTAAGAAATACATGCAGGGAATGAAATGGACACACGGGATTCTAGTAAGCTTCCACTTGTTACAGTTGAACACACAGATATTCATGTTGACAACGTATTGTTCGTTGTCGTTGCTGATCTCAACTCACTGTCCTCCCGCAAAGATGAGGCTCCAATTTCGAGATGCACGTTAAAGATTATCAAGCTTCTTTCTTATCTGCGGACACAAGACGTCCGTTGACGAGGACAGCGTCTTATATTTTTTCATTATACGAGTCATTAAGCACTTTCTGATTATTTCAAATATTGTCAGGATTGGTTTGTCTCTGACAGGTAATATAATTGTATTGGATTACTCGCACAAATTATTCAACCTCATTTTGCACTTGGAAATCGAAAAAAACGTATGACTAACCCAATATCTAGGCTTTGTGTCTTGAAGATATGGGTGGGCAGGCGGGTTAATCTGATACAACTTCCTCAATTAAATCTCGAAATGAAAACTTGTAGTTGCCCTAGTCGCATTCCACATTGCATTTCTTTATAATTTGCCACGAAAGTCAGTTTTGAAGTTTGTGTGCATATGCCAAAGGCAGCAACAATGTTCAGTATGTTCTAGTTCTCTTTTCACAACAGGCAACAACCCCTGATATGTGAAAGAAAAACAGAATTAAGATAAAGTAATATAATTACCACAACACACCAATATTTGAAATGATAATAGGAAATGCATTATACTTTTTGTCAATCTGAAACAATTGTCTATCTGTATCACGATTCAGTGTTTAGATCTCACTTCAATATTTTCAAAAACCACATCCATGAGTCCATACACTCATATTCAATGTTAGCAATAGCAACGTGTTATATTCTACCATTGCCATCGATACTGATGGTTGTGAGTAATTGGCCGGGACAAGAGCTCTTCAGATGACAACCATCTAAACAGATAATGGGTCTATCTGACTGCAGCAAATCTATCTTGCAAGCAACCATGCACATATACATTCTTTAGTGTGCTACCCAGATTCAATCTATGTATTTCTGCTGCATAAGACCACATTAGCTTGTACTGTTCGTCGTTCTTCCCTCCATTAAGTGTTCGAGTTATGTTTCTTGCTCTTCTAGCATGACTTGGTATAGTGTTGACAGTCAAATCTTTTTTCACTGTCTCGATAACAGATATGATTTCTCACGTAGGGTGACTTTTGAACCTATCCAATTAATTATTAGCCACTCATTTTACTGAAGCGTGTCGATTCTCCATTTTCCTTGCACAGCTGTGAGTATCGGTCAAACTCTTTATTTGAAATATAAGCTTGTTTTGCATCTTCAAACTATGTAGTCGCCACTCATATCCGTCTTCACACTTAGCCGTAAGTCGCTGAAGGTCACTTTTGCTAAATTTGATCCCATAACAATTTTTCATATCATATTTGACTGTCTTCTATAATTTGCATTAAAGAACTATATTTCTTACCCAAATAAAATTCTATTGAGATTTCTTCGCTAACCGGTATGTTTTCCACCTCATCATCCTCCGATCCGATTGGTGTTCGAAACTCATTATCTAGAGTTTTGGAATTCCAATGCACATCTATTTCTTCATTACCTTCTAAATCACCGTACAAATGCGTGGATTGCAAATATTAGTCCATATTTGCATCACATGTTGTCATCTCGTCTAAATCAATTGATCTACTTGAATCGGAATGTAACGCCCCGAGAACCCACACATTCCGGTGCGCTCACTACGTCTACACACTATAACATACAGAGATTTGACGCGAACTCACTTAATTTTATACCACTTTCATTTTTAAATCATATTCAAAATAACGTTTGTAAGTATAAAAATTTTCGACTCGATTTGAAAACAACTCGCGCCCCGAAGAGTGAACACGATATCCTCAATATAAAATACGCAGCGGAAAAGACAATTTAAAGCAGTTCTAAAAATAAAACGACAAGACTCGAGATTTTAGGATAGGGTCCAACACACACCCAGAGCTACCCGCGCGCGCCCCGCACGCCCACGTCCCCACTTCGCCGCCCCGCGCACACCCTCTCGATGTCGTGTGCTAACTCAACACTACCGCATCATGCGCACGCCCACAGCGCCGCGTGCTCCACGCACCCTGCCTCTGTACAGCACGTCCACACGCACGCCCCCGCTCTACGCCGCACGATCCGTGCGCACTTGCAGGGCCACGTGCCCCGTGCGCTTGCGGCCACGCCGCACTCCCGCATACACCGCCACTCCACTAGTATATTACTGTGCACACTCCGACCTTTTCCATACCTTCTCAACACCCAATCTTTCTCATGAAAATTCGGCATAGTAACATCTAAAAATCGGCTATCCCAAAAATCTAAATTTGCACACAGTTCACCAAAATTTCCAGAATATCTATCCAGAGATTTCCACTAAATCAGAGTTTTTAAAAAAATAAAACTACAACAATCCATTAACCATCAAATGAAGAAAATTCACGGTATAGAGCATTACCAAGCTCTTACATGTACAGAGTACGCGTGCGTCACCAAAATCACAAACACTCCATAAACCCTTATACAACTAACTAACGCCTATACAAACTCGTCGCATCAACTATATATCCCGACACAACAAAAGAAAATACCCCGACAATCTAGCCATCACCTACCATCTCCACGGGTCCGGTCGCCCTAACAATACACAGTCCAGTGCCTCGGTCGCGCGCCGTCAATCGTCCTACGCCTCAAGAATAGGCTCTCGGGGCTCACCAGCAATAACGTCTGCACCTACACCATAGAACACACAACATAAGTATAACGCTCAGTAAGTAATACGATATGAAAGTAAAAGCCAACAATGCAATCCTATTACATGCAGTTTTTACACTCACACTCATGTTATCACATCTGTGACGTGTGGTGCAGCCGCACCAGGCTGAGGAGGAACTCATCGCCACCTTACACCTTGACACGTCGCCACCATCCTGGACTCCCCAGCAATGAGCCCCACAAGCTACACACACGCATCACCACGCAACAACCACATCAGGGTGAGGGTGTGCCTCGCGGCACCCTACACCCTGACATGTCGCCCCCGTTCCAGCCTTCCTAGCAATGGGGCCACAGTTACCCCATACACACACTTCGTGACAGCCTTGTCGGCCCACTACTCGAACAAAATTCGCGACTGGTGAGACACCGACCCACACACTAGCAGGATCCGCAATACCACTGTCGATCATCCTCACTGCCAACACATACACGCCGCGTGAAGGCCCAACCGACCCACTCCTTGAGCAGAATCCGCGGTTGATTTGGCACCGGCCTGCACACTAGCAGGATACGCGGTACCACCACCACGCGACTCACCACTTACTCAAAATATGTTCAAAACCATTTTCGTTCTCTTTTTTTTTTCAAAACATGATGCATGTCAAACAATACGCACGCACATCACAGTCAAACAACATAAATCTTAAAGTTCCACGGTGTAGGCCCACCTGGGCAAAAACACATGTATACACTACTTACCTATCGTGCTAAGCTCATTCGACGCACAGATTCGCCAAAAAGCTTCAACCTAAAACACAAACAATCACTCATAAATCTTCGCATCAAAATTCACTAAATATTCTAAAAATCACATTCTTTAACTAAACCCCTGAAATCTCAACTAAAACAAGTCACTAATTTGGTTCGGCAAAAAACCAGCCTAATTTCGGACGCCCATAACTTTTGCGTCCGTTGTCAGAATCGAGTGATTCAAGGGGCTAAACGTTCCCCTAGGAACCTAGTTTGACATATTGAGACAGATTTTAAAACGGTAAGCTGCAGCTAGGTGAAAAAAACACCAAAACCAAATCTGTCCTTCACCCAAATTTCACATTTCTGTTTCCTTCAACCAAAACTCACTCAAAACTCGCCTTTCGCACTAAAATCAGCAACGCCAACATCACACGTCACAATTCTACTAAGAATGCTCAATAATTTGACTCGGTCTAAAATTCGACATAAACTTCCGACACGCATAACTTTTTCGTCAGATATCGGAATCAAACGATTCCAGCGACTAAACGTTCCTCTAATAACCTAATTTAACCCACAAAAATAGAATTTAAAACGAATAAACGAATCTAGGCCGAAACCCCTAAAAACAGAATCTGCTTCTACACAAAAAAAAATCTGAATTTTGACTTCAATTCAATTCCACAAATTCCTATACACAATCATCTACATTCCACTCATTCAAGAATACTCAAATCAAAAATCAGAAATTCGAGCACCAGCCCGAATTTTGCTCAACCTTCCCCCTTTCGGTTTTTCTCCCTCCCACCGGGCATTTACTGCCCATAACACTCTCACATACGCAGACCCTCACTGCCAACATAACCTTCAGCAAGTTCATCAACATCGGAGAGAAAAAAACAAGCTTCAAGCTCGGCCGAATTGCTCTTGAACAGAGAGCTTACCTTCGACTTTCAGCTCAGGAAAGGCTGCACCCACATACACAGCCTAAAACCCACCCAACATTCAGCCTAACACTCAAAACGATGGAGGGCAGACGACCATCGCTCGGTCAAACACGACCAGAGCAGGGAGGAAGCATACCTTCAATCCTCAGCACAGGCAACACCGAGCTGTGCTTCGCCTTAGCTCACCGGAGAACCCGAATCGCGCGCCTCTCTCTTCCGTCGCTCGTTGGCCGATCACCTTCTCCCGATTTCTCTTGCCTCGCACGATCGGTCTCTCTCTCTCGCGTCTCTCTTCTCTCGGGTGTCGATGTGCAACAGCCGAATGGCTTCCTCCCGAAGCCATTCGGTTGTTATGTCATTTTATTTTATTTTTTTTTAAATTAATTTACGTAATAAAAATTTACCAAAACGCCCTCACGTATTTTAACCGCCTGTAATTTAGTTAAATTCTCGTCCTGCCGACTTTAAAATTTTGAAAACCGTCACTAAAACTAGATTCCAAATTTTATAACTTAATTTTCTCATTAAAATATATCTCGAAACTCCAATCAAGATTAAATTAAAAATTTCAGAAATTAGATTTAAAAATCTAAAATTTTTCGGGTTATTACACGGAATCCATGAATGTTGCTAATACAGAGAAAATTTATGGGGGAAAAAAAAATAAAAATTTTAGAGTTTTCAAGAATCGATAGTGAAGAATTGACGGTATCTCCTTTTATAATTTCGTAGATCGACCCCCGTTCTCAATAAATAATTGAGAGAACGGGGGACTGTTCTCCTGCAGCGGCCCCCCGTTCTTATAGCCTGTGACTGAAGTCAGAGGCTTCCCTTCTGTGGCTGAAGTCATGGGCAATATTAGAGAACGGGGGGCCGATATCTAAATATTGGCCCCTTGTTCCTCTTCAACCAATAACAACGTGCCATGTGAAACGAGATGATGATATTTTTAGATCAGCCCCTCTTTCTACATGTGTGGTGCACGTGGAGTGCCTCTCGCCAAATCGGTCTTTTATTCTTTTTAGATCATCTCTCGTTCTCGCGTAAAATACAGAACGGGCCCGCTAAGAATTAATTTATTAAGTTTTAAATAATTTTGATTTAGTTATATTTAATACTTTGAATGTTTGGTTTAAAAAATACCTTCAATTGTGTTTTACCGAAAGTATAAACTCTAAATTGTCAGAGCAGCAGTGTAATTTTACTAATTTTTTTGAAAAAAAAAAAAGAAACAAATAATAAAAAAAACAATTATATAAAATTAAATAAAAAATAAAGTAGAAACCCTGCGAAAGCCCTGAACCCTCTTTTGCTTCGTTCTATGAAAAGAAGCATAGCTGAGAGCACGCCATTTTCTTGCTCTTCAAGCTTAAAGCTTTCCTCAATAACTCTCTCCTAAACCCTATCATTTTTTACATAAAATCACCAACAAAGATCTTGGGTTTTTTGGGGAGGGCTTTCTCCATAACTATGACGAAGACTTATGCCATAGGTTTAATCTCGGCAATGGCGGCATCAGTCTCGTTGTCGCAGAACCATTATGCGTTTGCAGACGGTCCTTTCAATATCCCTTCTATTAATTCTTCTCCTAATGTTGCTCAAACGTCTTCCGCTGCGCAACCGGCAACGCTGGATTCGGTGCCAGCGTCCTCTTCGCCGAGGGTTCGGAATGATAGTCCGAGGACTTCTTCAGCAGGGTTTGATCCGGAGGCGTTGGAGCGAGGTGCCAAGGCTTTGCGAGAGATCACTAGCTCTTCTCACGCAAAGAAGGTTTGGGAAAACTTTTTTTTATATGATCATTTTACATTATTGGTGGTTTCAGTTCTCGGTTTCGGTGGGTCTTACGTGGTTATTGGGATGTAGCATTGTTATAAAGTTTGTTTTGCTTTGAAATCTTTTGTCACCTATTGTGTAACGAAGCTGAGCTAATTGGCAATATGAACAGAAAACAGACTGATTTTTTGGTTTGTCTTTGTGCCGGACGAAAGCAGCTCGGTAATTTTATAATTTGTAAAATGGTAATTTGCTATACATATCCTTATGTTATGGAAACGTAGGTTTTAATAAAACAGATTTTTTCATTTCCCTTTTACTGTGTGGTGGTTTATTTTCAACTTCGAAAACTTATTTCTTCCACGTTAATGTTCTTGGAAATTGTAGTTGCAAATCACATTAGCACGATCAAATGGAGAACATGTTTTCTTACTCTGGGTATCGTCTTAAAAAAAAAGGATATATCTGATTATTTTTGGAGTTGAATTTTCATGCGGGTTTCTTGTGTGCAGGTTTTTGAAGTTATGAAGAAGCAAGAAGAGACTAGACAAATGGAGTTGCAAGCAAAGGCTTCAGAATTTAAGGCAGTGCAAGCTCAAGCTGAAACTGTATGTAATTTGATTTGGTTGGCTTTCTCTATCTCAGGTTTACTTACCTGAGAATATTTGATGATTTATAACCTAAAGCATGGCGCACAAGCACACAATGGCTTTCAATTGTCATACTTGTATGTCAATTGCATTCATGTCTGTTCTTATCTTATATTCTTATGTTTGACGTTGTATTTTTCTTGAATGTATATTTCGTTAATGTCATTTTGTTAGAACAATTAAGTGAAGAACTTCTTCTATCAGTTTATATAAATAGATGAAATACATTGTAGATCGGCTATGTGCTGCATGGTGTCTAAGAACATTATCATTTAAGATATACTGTAAGCGATTTCTAATTACACTATCAATCTGCAGTTTATGTTTACTGTAGATGAAGTAGTAGACCAGTGTGCTAGGTGATTCATCTATTTGTAGTTCTTCATTTTGCTTCCAAAAACCACTTGCGTGATTTATTAAATGTTTTATGATGTACAAGATTTGCATGAAAAGAAGATAAATAAGAGTATCTGCTGCCTGTTTCAAAGCTTTTGGGGCTCTGATTATGATATAGTAAAGTGTTGCTCCTGCTTCATGTTAATTTCACCCTAAAACAGTTGCAACCATTTTTTGTGTTGCTTTTTTGAGGTTTATTTATTATTTATGGAGTTTGCTTGCTTTGCAGGATAGACAGAGGGTTATTTATGATGAGCAAAAGAAGTTAGCTCAGCATCAAGCACAAACGAAATCACAAATGGCTCGATATGAGGATGAATTGGCAAGGAAGAGGATGCAGGCATGTGATTCACTACCATTTTTTGTGTTTTTAGGTAATTATAAGTTTTGTATAGTAGTAAGCTTTTTGCTTTATACTTATTCAGGCAGAAAATGAGTATCAAAGAGCAAGGAATCAAGAGCTTGTAAAATTGCAAGAGGAATCAGCAATTAGGCAAGAGCAAGCACGCCGAGCCACAGAGGAACAGATTCAAGCACAACGTCGACAAACGGAGAGGGAGAAGGCAGAGATAGAACGTGAGACGATTCGAGTGAGGGCTATTGCAGAAGCAGAAGGGAGAGCCCATGAAGCAAAGCTTGCTGAAGATGTAAACAGAAGAATGCTGGTAGATCGTGCAAATGCTGAGAGAGAAAAATGGATTGCTGCCATAAATACTACTTTTGATCATATTGGAGGTAGGAGTGTCGTTAAGTTCACTAAGCCATTGCACATGATTTTCTGACTTAACATTTGAATTTTCTGACTTAACTATTACTCATTAATCTACTCGTGACAATTCATGACAGATAAAAATCCTTTTTCTTTCATTCAAATTTCTGAACAAGAGATGTACACTCTAGCTCAATGTATTATAAGTCAAACCATTCTTCGACGCTTTTCTAAACAATTTACTAATGGATTACTGCATGTTAGGATTTTAGTTTATTTTTATTTTTAACGAAGTTCTGGTACCTCAAGTGGAAAAGTATTTGTTAACGTGTACATTTGTATTGTTTTAATAAAATGTCTGATTTGAATTGTAATTTTCCTCTGTAGGGGGCATAAAAGCCATTTTAACCGATCAAAATAAGCTGATTGTGGCTGTTGGGGGAATAACAGCTCTTGCAGCTGGGGTTTACACAACCAGGTATACATATGTTGAAATAACAGGAAGATGTCAACAAATAGTTTGTTTACACTTGCTTGTGTTTTATTTCCTATGAAAGTTGGTTAATAATTTTTGTTTTTGCATATTTTCACCTATAATTTAATTCTGTTCCTGCCACGATTTTCAAGTTAAATTTATATCACTCGGTTGGTGAAGTGACATTTTTTCTAGATGGTGTTTCCTTGAAATTTTAATCCTCAACATCTATTATGTAAGAGAAATCTTTGATCATCCATATTTTTTTACTCGGGTTACCGTCTGTCTGCATTGAAAATTTAATTTTTGGACATTTAATTTTTTCGTTTGTGTTTTATATTCTCAGTGATTAGAGATGAATAATAGGAATCAACTTTCAATGACGTTGAGGATGATTTCTTCACAAAAAATGCATTTTATATTTATTCTCTCTTTCTTTTACTTTTACCTTTTATTTATTTATTATTTATTGTTGTAACTTATGTTTTGGAGTGATATAAAGCTTCAAGAAGCTTGGTTTGACTTTGAACTTCAATAGGTGACAAGAATGTGGATATGGTATTACTTTGAGAGTGTTACTCATCAAAGATAGTTTCCCTTCATTTTAACATGTTTCTTGCAGCTCATTCTGTTTTATTTGGGAAAATAATTTGTTCAAAATACCCAAGATGCTATACAAGGTGGATCTCTGGCTTATTCATAGTTATTTTTATTACTTGTAGAGAAGGTGCCAAGGTGATATGGGGCTATGTGGACAGAATATTAGGACAGCCATCCTTGATTCGAGAGTCTTCACGAGGGAAATATCCATGGTCGGGATTGTTTTCGCGTCTCATCAGGTCCAAGCAGTCTGCTACCTCAAAGTCTGGTTGTGGGTTTGGAGACGTGATTTTACATCCTTCCCTTAATAAGAGGATCGAACAGCTTTCCAAAGCAACTGCCAATACGAAATCTCATCAAGCACCATTCCGAAATATGCTCTTCTATGGCCCTCCAGGAACAGGGAAGACAATGGCTGCCAGAGAGTTAGCTCAGAAATCTGTAAGGGGTTTTTTATTGAGTTGTTTTCTTAAAGTTTGTGTACTGATTTTTGATGAACTAATCGAGAAGCATCATGTACATTCTCAATACAATTTGGTTGACATATGAAGCTACATGTTCAACATAAAATAGGTCAAATTCTTGGAAGTGTTTAATTATGAAATTCACAATATGTTTGTGGCATTTGCTGATTATACGCTTTGGGTGGGTCAGTTCTGAAAATACTGTAGTTTAATCACAGTATTTCTGAATCATCTTGTTGATTATATTTTTTTTCTTCCAATACTTACAGGGATTAGATTATGCATTGATGACGGGAGGAGATGTTGCCCCGCTGGGATCACAGGCTGTAACCAAGATCCACCAGTTATTCGATTGGGCGAAGAAGTCGCAAAAGGGTTTATTGCTGTTTATTGATGAAGCCGATGCATTTTTGTGCGAGTAAGCCATTAGTACTTCATTTTCCAATACTTTGTCTGCAATTGTTGCAAAGATGAATGGTTCAGTGAAGATTAACATAGGTTTCTTCCACAGATTATGTATTCTAGACTTATAATTAGTATAAAATTTCCACAGATTCTATTTGGCCAGTTTAGGACCAAAAAAATGTCTAAAATTTCGTCATTTCTTATTTTATTCATTTTCAGTCACATAGTAAACTTATATCAACTCATAGATGCAAGAGGACAATATATAATCTTTTCCGAGAGAGCATTGGAAAACTTACTCAGCTTTGTTTCTTAAAAGCCCAGAGCTGTTTTATTCATTATTATTGAGTTTTGGGCATTGGTGAAATGTTTCAGGAGAAACAAAACCTATATGAGTGAAGCTCAAAGAAGTGCACTCAATGCTCTTCTTTTCCGCACTGGCGACCAATCGAAAGACATAGTTCTTGCCCTTGCCACTAACCGGCCCGGCGATCTCGATTCAGCTGTGGCAGATCGTATCGATGAAGTTCTCGAATTCCCATTGCCCGGCGAAGATGAACGGTTCAAAATGCTGAAGCTCTACTTGGACAAATACATAGCTCAGGCAGGATTGCAGAAATCTGGTATTTTTCAAAAACTTTTCAAAGGCCAGCAGCAAAAAATAGAAATCAAAGGCTTGGGCGATGACATAATCCACGAGGCTGCAGTAAAAACAGACGGATTTTCGGGGAGGGAGATAGCAAAAATGATGGCAAGTGTGCAAGCTGCAGTGTATGGGAGTGAGAATTGTGTGCTTGACCCTGTTCTGTTCAGAGAGGTGGTAGATTACAAAGTGGCTGAGCATCAACAAAGAAGGAAATTGGCAATGGCTGAAAAGGGAAGTGTATGATATCTGATTAAGAGCTAAACAATTAAAATAATAATGTTTTGATTTGGGTAGAATAGGCCGATGGGCATTCCTATTTTCTTCATTTTGCAATGCCCTTTATTTTTGGTTTTGGGCAATCTCCATAACAAAAATGGTCTATTGGGGAATTTTGTTTTCTCAGTTTTTCAATTAATGATTTATCAACAAAAGTTGTTAAATTTCCCTTTTCTACATTTTAGAACCAACCATTTCAGGATTATGCATCATCGAAGACACCAGTAATTAGCTTTTTGTAAGTAGTCTGTAAAAGTAGAGAGTAAAACATGAATCTTGGCAAACTTATTTGACTCACTTTGAGCACAGGAGTTTTGTCATTGGTAGCACTCGAAAATACTTAGTGGTCATGATGATTTTGGACGTAGCGTAATCCACAGTACTTGCAGATGGCGGGTTCAGCCTTATCAAGGCATATGAACTCAATTGGGTGGCCAAGTGCTGGATCGTTGTCTGTCGTCACAAACCAAATCCACAATAAGAAACTAAATAAAGTCTTTGAGTAGATATTTCATGCACATTAGCCAAATATATCATCAAATTGATGTATTATTTGATTGGTGTAAATCTTTTTTTTTTACTGATTATAATAAATGTATGAATACCTACTACTGCAAATGATATCAAAACAAAAAATAAAAGAGGCAAACCTCCTTCACAGGCAACGATTCTGCCTTCAACTTTGATGGGCGGGACCTCATTAATCAACTCCATTGGAGACTTCTTACTTGTGTCCTAAAATTAGGGGTAGAAGTTGAAGTTCCAATGCAAAAATTCCTTTATAACAACACTTAGCAGTATACCCAAGTCAAATTACAAAAAATTTCTTCACATAGATAGCGGAAACACAAAAAACAAAAAAATCAAAATACCAAAACAGAAAATCTGATGAGGCAAAGCAAACTTAATTCAATTTCGAAGATCTAAACCTACAGCTCCGAGGAATATGAAAAATTGTAATCACTACGTATATGTATGTGTACTGTAAAATGAATGTTCAAGAATGAAAATTGCAGTATACTTGAGAGTTGAGGCAGCGAAATATTAGTGAAAGTCAATGAGAACTTCAAAAACATTCATAGATTTTGCAAACTTCGTCAAAACGTTTCAGAGAACTTGGAACTTTTCACAGCGAGATTGCCTAATGATAATGGTAAATCACATCACCATTTTTTGATCAGACATTACACGATATCAAGCTCAAATTTAAACTGAAATTCATAAAAATTGTAGGATATGCTGACTTCTCTGGATAGAAGCCCCATACAACGAGTGCATCAATTGACAAGAGGAATAATTCCTCATTATCAAAAAATAAGTAAAAGAAAATCTCAATAAGGCATAAGTGAAAGCTTGGAATGGAAACACAACATTCTATTCTGTTCTGGTTGCTTCTTATAATTTATTTCACCTTGTTCAACACTAACCAGCCATTTTACACAGTTGGGTCGGTAAGCATGGAAGGCATAAGGTGAAACTGAAGAAGACAGTAACAATGAACCAATATCTTAAACTTCCATTCATAATCGTTACATCTCCACTGACATAAAAAAAGCAGGTGAAAAGAATAGCGCCACCCCCCAAGTTTATCTACAGCACTACGGTCGTATAGCTGGTCAGAGCTATAATAAAATCTACAAAATTTTTACGTCTAAGAGATTTCTTTGAATTTGCAAAGCCTATCATTCGAATTCCCATTTCTTTCTAGGTGCAGCATCATCTCACTGAATATAATACAACAGAAAACCAACCAAAATCCTTGAGTTTCAAAACAATCTCATACTAGAAGAGTTGTGAGATCCAACAGTCAAAATATATTTTAAATCAAATTCAGATGGGGAAAAAACAGAAAAGTGGAAGTCATTCTAATGCGTGCCTGCATCCATTTGGAGGTATGGTGGCTGATCTCGCTGCTAACGAGACACATATTTCTCGCCAATAATGGAACTTCAGAGGACGATCGAAGAAGGGTTTTGATCAGACTCGACGCCATTACTTCTGCCCAGCAACCACAGAGATAGAGAGAGAGAGAGAGAGAGGGAGAGAGAGAGCAGTGCGTTGGACGAACAATGAACTTGTGCTATATCTTGTTCTACAAATTAATGACATTTCAGCACTTCTCTTAGCACGGGCCACTGTTCGGGTCGGTTTTGGAGCCCACCTGAACCGCGCAATCGGTTTTTTGCTTCTGTGTCAGGAACCGAAAACCAACCCACAGTAGTGCCTCTACTGATCCGAATCGAACCAAGAATCTCGGTTCGGTTCGTTTCGATTGAGGTACAGTTTTAGGCAAAATTTTTTATTTTTATTTTTATAAAACAAATTAAATATATTAATTTACCCAAAAAAAAATACACCCTTAAATTTATTATTACCCAACAAAAAATACACTATTTAATATCAAACTAAAGTCTAAATAAAAATTATACAACAATTCTAATATTTCATATCAAATCCAATTTAAGTCCATTTAAAAATAGAATTAAAGTCAACATAACAAGTATACAACAATTTTATATAAAATTCAATTAATATCTATTAAACCGATCAAAGATAAAACTAAACTCCATATAATGATATAAATTAAATCCAACTAAAGTTCAGATAAACTATATCCAAATAAAATTCATATAAACTATATGCAACTTAAGTTCAAGAATTGTACATTTAAATAAATAAAATCATTATAAAATCCAACTACATCCATTAATCACAAAAGTAAACTCAATGAGTGAGTTTCCAAATTTCATCGACAAGTCAACCACCATACCATACTTCACACTAAATTTGAAAAAAAAAATCATTTAACTTCCAATTCAATCTTTATAAAAGGGAATAGTTTTTTCTAGAAAGGACAAAAAAAGAGGAGTACATTTACAATTTAATAAATATATCATTTTGTTCTATATTTCATTTTTCTAGTTATTTAGAATAGATTTATATTATTTTTAATATGAATATTCGTTTTTCCAACTCAAAAGTTGACCAATTCAATGAATTTGTTGATTGAAAATCATAGGATAATTGGTAAGTCTTCATTCATTCTTCATTAGTACGATTGTTAGCGATAGTTTCTAGACAAAACGAAATATAATAGTAAAGAGTTAAGATTTAAGAAAACAGAAAATAAATTAGTACGTAATCGTCAATAGTTTTAGTTATCTATTAACTCGAACATATTTAGAGTTTTAAAACAGATTTAACTTTGAGTGCAAATAATAGTTTCAACTGTCTCAGTAATAGAGATGTACGAGATGAGTCAACAATACAACTACCATAACTAAACGCTGACTTCAAAGAGAAAGTAGAAATACGAATGATCAACACATCTCTTGATTTTTTTACTCAAAATTAGAGACTTATGCGAGTTCACTTTACACCATGTTAAAATATCTAAATTGTCTGAGTACTTTTCGATTTTATCACTGAAATACTCATCAAATTTAAACATATTACTTGAAGTATCATAATCAAGCGAATTATCAAAATACGTAGAGAAGACAAGAGTCGTAGCCTTCCACGGATTTGCAACAATGCTTGAACTCTGAAACTCATTACAATTATGCTCTAAGTATAATCTTTCTATTAAAGTCTCTATTTTCTTCATTAAATCTCCAACTCATTCATTATTTTTTTTATACAGTTACTACAGAGTTTAAGAATTTTAATTTGTATCTTGATTCAAATAGAACAACTACAAAGACAAGAGATTTGATCTTGTTAAAATTTTCTCAATGCTTGTCAAATTTGTTTAGTATTTCAAGAGTCATTCTTCTCAATAACACATGACATATTTTTGGATGATTATCTTCACCTCACATACTTCACTAACATACAAAATTGAGGTAATATGCAATAACGCAGAAACTTTGATGATTGTGTCATAAAAGATTTTTAAAAACTTGCAGAATTCTCGAATGTTCGTTTGTAGGAGGTCCTTTCTCTCCCATATTCAATACGAAATTCCTATCACATTCTCTTAATTTTTCAAACGCTTTTTGCATACTTTTCAGCATTCTCTAATATCAAGTACATGAAGTTTCATCGAGTAAGCACATCAAAACTACATTACATTACCCTTAAATGTAATTTTCAAACTGTCAATAGAACTCTTAAATTGTTGTAACCGTCCTGGTGAAGATTTAACAATCAAGTAATTGAATCTTGATATTCTTTCTGCTAATTATTAACAATCAAGTTCCGAATATGAGCGAAAACAACTTACATGAATGCATTCTCTAAAACAAAGTCTTTACAATGTCGCAAACTCTTAACCAAATATTGACAATATCATTCGAAGAGGCGTCATTAACAGTAATAGTAAATACATTCTCAATCCCCTAATCAAATAAATACTTTTCGAGAATGTTTCCAATGATTTTGACCTTATGGTTTTTAATTTGACACAAAATCAAAATCTTCTTATGCAACTTATAATCACCATAAACAAGTGTCCCATTAATACCATGTAATTACATTTTGATTAGAAGTCCAAGTATTAGTAGTTAAGCACTATTTGACTACTTTTGTTGATGTACTCTTTCAATTGACTTTTTTTTAATAGTATCTCAATATCTTTTCCAATCGTTCTACGCGATGGCATAACAAACAAACTTTGAAAATATTCAAGCGATTCCATGAAATCTTCCCATTCAATCATTATCATAGGCAATTCCTCTTTAATAAGTATTCTAGCAATAATATAGTTACGTCCACCTGACTGTGTAAGCATTTACACTTTAGAGCATTCTCCCGGGTTCTTAAGGTAACATCTTTTGTTTGGTGTCTAGTCTTGCCAAATAATTTTTACATACACGTAAATATCTTGTCATATTCGATGTACCATTCTTTCGAGTATAACATGCATAAAGTTTCCCACAATAGTTGCATTTAGTTTTAAGATCTTTAGTATTATTATCTTCAACTCATGTAAGTGCTCTCAAACACTAGACCTAAACGTCTTTTCCTTATATTAATATTACTATCACTCATTTGACTTTTCATCCTAAAGAAAAAGTGATATAACCAAAGTGCCATCAAGCTCAAACTCAAGAGCAAAGACTCAAGACTATGCTCAACATGGATGAAAAAACAATGAAGGAAATCATGCGAAATACCAAGTAAAAAAGAAGTGTAAAAGAAAGCTCCAAAAGAAAAAGGAGTGGCTTCCCACTGCTACGCGCGCCAGTACATGCTGTAGTACACTGTGTATGCCCACAGCTTGCCAATGTGTGCCCCGCATGCCCACATCACATCACAACACAATGCGCGTACACAGGCAGCCTGTGCGCGCATCATTCTCACAATTTGCATCAACGTGGCTACCCGCACATCTCATGCTAAATTACAGCACGTGCAGCCCACTCGAATGACACAACGTCCAGTGCGTGTGCGCTACTGCATATTGCACTTCCCGTGCAATGACACACGTACTCCGCTCGATAGCGCGTCCCGTGCGCAACGACACCCATCGTCTGTGCACAACGGCAGTGCATTGCACACCTGATGTGCCTACCCGCTCGCGTCAACAAGCAAGCCAAGGCCGCGCACGCATTATCCCTATATGCAACCAACTTTTATTTTTGTCTTTTTTGTTTATTTTATTTTTATAATTTTATTTATTTTCTTGATTTAATCTATGAGTTAGACTTTGTTTTGAGAGATTTTGAAATTAATAAAATTTGAATTTTTTTAGAGATTCTTCTCTTGAGTTTTTTGTGAATAATTTAATATCCATCAAGTATTGACTTGATAGATTATCTTTGATAACTTTGGTTCAACCAATCAGTATGGCTTAGGTCAAACTCTTCTTTTGATAACAACAGTTTCATCGACAGAAATCGATGGTGGTCATTTCTTATTTTTCTTGAATCATACGATGATTCTATTTTTAATTTTGCATTGTTGATGGGTCCTAGATTTCTTAATATTCGAGGTCCGTATAAAAAACCACAACCCACATATTCATAATACAATCACCAAAGAATAAACCTAACAACATTCATAATTCAAACATCAATCCAACCAATACGATAATCATAATTAAAAAATCAAACGTGCTAATATTCATACTCCAAAAGCCAAACAACAACAATACTAATAATATTAATTATTGAAACACCTATTGTCAACTGTCAATTGCACACTGCACTAGTACACTGTGAAAGAGTGCACACCTCTAGCAAGTAAAAGGGAAATATACACTCACTCCCAGTGCAACACTGCAAGTGAGTGTGTGCAAGTGCACACTCCCAGTGTTATGCACATTGTGAGTAGTGAGTACTCTCGAGTACTCACGGTCACTCAATTTGAGAGAGAGTGTGCATACACTCACTAACATTAAGTGCTTGCATGAGTGTGTGCACACTTACACTATGAGGAGTGAGTGTGCACACACTGACTCTCAGAGTCATAGCGAGTGATTCACTCCCAGTCACAGTAACAGCCGAAGTACCACTCACATTGAGTATGCAAAAACTTACCTTGGTGAATGGCAAAGTGCGAAAGGCAAGGGCAAATTGCAAAAGCGTGCAAGTTACGACCGGCGAAGGGCGTACTACGAAGGGTGACTGTGACAGGCAAAGGGCGACAATGATTCTGTGAAGGGGAAGGGCTAGGTTATTGCATGATTTCGAAGGGGGATTGAACGCCGAACGGTCCGAACCTAATGCAATGCTCAATTTTTTGGTTTAGTGTTCGGGTTGCCCTCGTAACTCAACACTAAACCAAAATCTGATTACAAATTTTAAACCCAACCCGATTTTCAATTTTTAAACAAAAACTGAATAGAACCGCAGACGTCAAGTCGATTAGGGACCTATAGTTTGGTTTGGTTCCCTCTAGTCCTACTTTCTCTTGGGAAAGTTCTTTGGAATAATAGAAAGATGGCGAGGGTATTTTAATATTTTCAAAATAAATATTTGTTTTAGAAAATAATTCAAAGTATTATTTTAACAAATTTAATCGATGATAATATTCTTAGTATATTACAATATATATTTTTTGTGCTCATAATGTAACATTTTAAAAGGTCAAATGTTATAAATTCATAAATACCCGTATCTTGGGATTAGAAGTGTGATGATCCGAATGTGTACGTATGAGGACGACTGCAGGACAAAACTTGGGACGTAAGCCGAGTGTAGATAAATCCCGGACTCGATTATAGGCAAATCTCGGGTCGTGAAAAAAATGGTCGTCACAATCCCATATTGCTTAGGGAGGTATATGGAAATGAAACATATGTAAGGAAACCCTTCCAAGATAGTAAGACGCGTTTTGGAGCACAATTATCAACAAATCTTATAAGAACTTCAAAGTTAAGAGTGCTCCAGCGAGAACAGTACCATGTTGAGTGATCGACTAGGATATCATCGCCAAACAAATTTGCAAAGAGAGGATATTGGGCTACGGCGCAATCCCCAGAGCGGACAATATATTACTGGAAAAATGGGTTGTTATAAATAGTATCACAGCCTGTACCCAATCAAAAATGTGGCCAACGAGGTCGTTAGGCTCCCGAAGGGTGATTGTGATGACCCGAATGTGTACGTATAAGGACGACTGCAAGGCAAATCTCGGATTGCAGGTCAAACCTCAAGAAGTAAGCCGAGTGTAAGCAAATCCTAAGTCGTGGAAAAATGAATCGTCACAATCTCACATTGCTTGAGAAGGTATATGAAAATAAAACATATGTAAAGAAACCTTCCCAAAATAATAAGACGCTTTAAAGCACAATCGACATTGGATCTAATTAGAACTTCAAAGTTAAAAGTGCTCTGGCAAGAAAATTACCATGTTGGGTGACCGACTCAGAAGTCCTTATCAAACAAATCTGTGAGGGGAGAATATTGAGCTACGGCCTAATCCCCAAAGCGGACAATATCTTACTGAGAAAATGAATCGTTAGGCCCTCGAGAGGGGGTGATTGTGATGACTCAAATGTGTATGTATGAGAATGACTGCGGGGCAAATCTCAGATTACAGGGCAAATCTCGGGATGTAAGCCGAGTGTAGGCAAATTCTGCACTCGAGTATAGACAAATCTCGGGTGTGGAAAATGAGATCGTCACAATCCCACATCGCTTGATAAGATATATGGAAATGAAACATACGTAAGAAAATCCTCTCAAGATAGTAAGACGTGTTTTGGAACACAATTAACAACGGATCTCATAAGAACTCCAAAATTAAAAGTGCTATGGGGAAAACAGTATAATGTTAAGTGACCGACTATAAAGTACTTGCCAAACAAATCCATGAATAAACAATATTAGACTACGACTCAATCTCCAGAGCAGACAATATCTTACTGAAAAAATAAATCGTTACCAGAAGATATTTAGTATTTCTTAGAGATTAGAAGATAAAAAACTTTAGATATTAGATTGAAATAAAATGAATGAAAGGAAACATTAAAAGAACAATATTCAAGATGAAATCAAGTATTTTTACAGTTCAAATTATTAACAAATGTTTACAGTTTGACACTTGAAATTGAATTAATTCAACGCTAAGCAGCATTGGTTTCATTGCTGAGAACCTTCTCCTCTTCAAACAAATGACATATTTCTATGCACAAAACATGACATCTTTCCTAGTACGATACAACATCATTAGCTGCGTCAAAAAGATACCATCTTACATTGTAAGTTAAAATCAATTTGTATCATAGAATTGCTAAAATCAATCATATCATACTTTTATCGGAAAACCATTGAGTTTTCAGTGCTAATCATAACATCACTTGAAAATGATTCTTTCTGAATCAATGGTAAGATCGATATACCTTTATGCCATCTACAATTAGACTCGATAGACCATGTTCATTATCCTCAGGAATTTTATACCAATCCTTCAATCACTATAACTGCAAATCTCAAAAAATGTCTGAAATTATAGACATCTTTCTTGCTTTTCCCTTTGCTTTCAGTTTCTTTTTTTATTTCCTAGGTCGGAAGCTCTATGCCCGGTTGCTAGTTTTGAGCCGACTCGAAGGTTGACCAATAACTTGATCCTCATAGAATTCATAGAATTTAAAACATCCAAAGCTTCAATGTCGTTACCCACAGACCTGTAAAGATGAACACCTGCACTCAAAATAAACATGTCTCCCTTTGAAAATTTATCTAGTCGTTTAAATAATTTGATGCCTTCTTCAACGTATCCATAGTCCATGTATCCTCTCAGCATCGTCCGAGTGCAAATAAGATCTGGGTTGATACCAGAAGAGATCATTAGGTCTTCGTAAACTCTTTCAGCTTCTTTAATCATACCTCCCTTCACTAATGCAGAAAGTAAGAGGTTAAAATGAGCGCAAGTCAATGGGATGTTGTTTATCTTCATGGAATTGATGATTTCCTCCGCTTCTTTGAATTTCGAACTTTCAGTATAAGCTCGAATGAGCGACAGGTAGATGAAAGAGTCTGCCTTCGTCTCCATGGATGTAAAAAGTTTATGAGCTTCTTGATGAAGCCCATCAGCTGCATAGATATTCATCATAATATCGTAGCAGACCTGCATTTTATGGTGGGGAAGTATGCAGCGTTTTCTATTTCGAGCTCAAAAGCTTCACAAATAAAAAACGAAGGTGTGTTCGGAGATATTTCTATAAATAGCTTCCCAAACACATTTCACAAATTACTTTCTAAAAACAGTTCTTGAAAACCTGACAGTGGCACTGATTTTAAGTTGGGTTTTGTTCTTTTAAAAGGAAAACTGTTTCTAGGAAATATCCTCCACTTGACCAGTATTCTATAAAACATTTCCTCGGTGCCAAAAGAAGAGAACATATTTTCTTTGAAAGCACATATTTATTTAATTTCGAATTATTTATTAAATGAGAAAAAAATACGGAAAAATTCAAGCAAAGAATAGCCATCTACAGAGTAAAATTCAGGGGAAACTTTACGTACCATTCCCGGTTTGACTCCACTTTCAAGCATTTCAGTGAACAGCTGACTTGCTTCAAGAGTCTTACCTACAAAAGAAATTAATATAGTGGATTCAAGGAGTATGCAAGCGTTTAAGAGATCAGCTTTATAATCTCTTAATTTATTCAAATAATTCCATATTTTATTAAACTTCAACGTTCTTACGATATAAGTTTAACTTCTTACAAACTCAAAAAGAAGTAATATCATATCTTCATGTCAAAGAAAAATTTAACTGTAAAAATCAATGCCGTCAAGAACGAAATTAGTTCCAAAGACGATGCTGAAAAGGATTCATATTGATTTAATAATATAAAAAATTTCTCAAAATACTCCCTTAGGCATGTGTTAGTCCGTTAGCATGAACATTTTAGGAGGCAAGGGAAGGTAAGGTATTGTAATGAAATGATCCTTCATATGTAAGGTAATGTAACATAGACTAAAACACTTGGATATTTCAGTTCATATTATGTATTTAAACTCTCACTCGTGAAACAACTGTATAATATACACTTAAACATTTTGTTTTAACGATTTTAGTTGATCATTTGTTAACATACATATTATGCATCTCTAAACCAATTTAGAGTAACCTTGAAAGCTTTCCCATAGTAATGCACATAATACATATAAACATACACATTGGTAATATGTATCTATATATATTCATATATGCACATACACATTAGAATACAATTGTGTGTGTATACACGTTTGTATATAAGTACTTGTGCATTATAATGTGTATATGCAGTCCATTAGTAAAAGGAATAGAAAAGTTACCAGCTTTTCCATAAAAGCTTATCATGTTTGTGTATGCCTTCTCATCAAGGGAAACACTAGATCTGCGAGCTGTATTAAACATCTCTACTGCCCTGTCCAACTTTTGACCTCGACCATACACACTGCATCCAGTAAAAACAAATTGATTTACGACATTTGCCAGTCAACGCCTGCAACTGTCAATTTTCTGATGCGTATAGTAATCCATACACAGAATAAACGACAATTACAATAAACAAAACCTTAAAACTAACAACAAATCTTAACAACAATACTAGATTCGAAAACCCTAATAATCTACCAAGAATATTTCTTCATCAATATTCATCATAACAACATACACCTCGCACTACCATTTCCCATCTACAATAACCCTTTCAACTCACTCTAAGTTTTCCTAAAACTTTTCACTAACTAATAAAATAACTTACCTATTTAACTACTTTCTATAATAAATATTATATAATAATTGTATCATTTTCTTTATTCAACTACCAGTTATCTTTTCAACCTCGTCAAAGTTGTATACACCTGTTTATCAGCATTTCAAATAGTAATACTTTTTAACAATGAAATGTGGTTTGAGAAACTATATGTTGTTTTCTCCGAAGAAAACAACTTTAATGAAATCATGCATTCGATTTTCTACCTGATCATAGTGTTGTATGTTTGAATAGACAGAGCAACTCCTGTTTCAATCATTTGGTCATAGATGCTAGATGCAAAATGCAGTTTTCCTGAAAACCGAAGAGATTAAACAATATTGTTCACAACCATTCTTTCTAATTGCTGTGCTTATATTTATTAATGATTAGCTTAATCTTTTCTGTACCAACCTGCCTCAAGCATTGCCTTGATAAAGGTATTAAATGCAACCGTATCAAGCGCCAAACCAGCTTCAACATTCTTACGAATAATAGTCTCTGACTCGTGATGTTTTCCTGGCCAAAGTTAACATCAATAATTTAGGATAGAGTAATCAATTCTATCATTCTTGCACTTCAAATCTAATTGATGAAAATCGAACTAAGCTCTTTTGAAAAGCATCTGATTAGCATTTTATGAAATAATATAGAGATTGGCACATGGTCCACAGCCACATACATCAAGAGTGTGTGTGACAGAATTATCGGGTGTTTAAAAAATAGCACTGGGAAAACCTTATTACTTGACTACAATTTGTTTTTCTATTATTGATTTTACTATAAATACTAATTTTGTTTGTTTGAACATCCAGGTATGTATAAGCCAGAGATGTAAAAGATTACACCCTATAAGTTTTGTATGGAAACCAAAAATTTGTATAGACAAAAAAAAAGTTCACAAAAATGGAGGACATATTTTTCTAAAGGAAGAGTGTGATAAAATCAAGCACTTGTCAGTTAGTTCCAATTAAAAAGAGCCCAGAAAAATGGGTAACTCCTAAAGTAATAGAAGCATTAAAGCATTAGCTAAAGACCATATTCCTATCCAGAGCTAAGGGGATACACCAGATAAACTTGAATCTAAAGTTCAGTCTGAGATATTCCAATTAAATTTGAATCTACTAAAACTAAGAGTCTTGCTCTCTGACCATTTATCAAAGTAGACATCCAAACATTTGCAGCTATCATAAACTGATGGCCAAAGATAATTCAAAGAGGAAAGATTTTGTAGTAAATCTAGAATGATACTATTATTCAACACTTTTAGTGACTGTTAGGGGAGATAGACCTCCAATTTATCTCACATACTCTAGGCATAAACAGTGTGGCAGCAGTTTTCATGTTTTCTTTTTGGAGTGTAGTATGTTTCAGTTCATTTAGAGTATTTTCATAATTTGATGACTATTAAACATTGGGTAAGATAGGTTAGAATAACCCAAGGCAAAAAAGAAAGAGATGCACAAAATTTTATAGTGAGTTTGAGCTTCGTTCTCTGGGAAGAACGCGGCTTTCACTAACTGTATTGTGTTACCCTTGACCTTTTATCAACAAACTTTGCCAATTGGTGTTCTCATACCACCTATTGATAGAAGTTCTGTTGTTCTATTTACTCCTCACATCAGTGACCCAGTAATGTTGCAGTTACTGATTTGTCCAATCTCACCAACTAATTTTGCAAATGTGTTATTTGACCAATCAACAAAGGATCCATCGCCATGTTGCGTCAGAATAAATAAATAAGATTGGCATCATAGTATTACCCTATAAGTAATGCTAAAGTTTTTCTAATTAGTTACCCACAAAAACTTAGGCACCAGGTAGAGTATAATCACATTACAAAAGCATTCGATCAATCGAATTTCTAACAAAAATAAAAGTGGTAATTGTTTAACGTGTCTGATAAACATACCACCATTAGTCAATGCATTCACTAATATGCTGGCAGAAACAGCTCCAAGATCAAACCCTTTCTCAATTGCATGGTTGTAAAGCATGTATGCCTTGTCCAGCTCACCACATTTGGCGTATGCATCAATCATTGCATTGTAAAGTTTTTCAGACAGAGAAGAATCAGCAGCTGCCTCAAAGAGTTTTTTGGCCCGTTTTAATTTCTGTTGCTTCCCATACAAACTAATCAAAGAAGCCATAGTTCCATCATCAGGACAACTGCCAAGCTTAGTGAGTTCATTAATAAGAATTTCTGCCTTTAACGCATCGCCTGTGAGAAAATTAAAAATGTAAGTTTGTTGAAAAATTAGAAGTCTTCGAAAATTCAAACCATAGTAAAAGGTCATTGCACTTGCCTTGTCTGATCAAGGTTCTGATCAATTGAGTTGCAGAGATAAGCCCACCTTCTCTTCCAAGCAACAGTTTTAGAATTTTTTCCCCCTTCGAAACTTCCCC
Source organism: Begonia peltatifolia (assembly GCA_022433055.1). NCBI lineage: Eukaryota > Viridiplantae > Streptophyta > Magnoliopsida > Cucurbitales > Begoniaceae > Begonia > Begonia peltatifolia. The sequence goes on along the minus strand of CM039519.1, from coordinate 20,923,892 downwards.
TGCTGCTACATACAACTGTAGCATCATGGTAAGTGCTCTGGTATCTGTCTGGTCAAAGACTGCAAGTTTGCCTTCAATTTTCTTGTTTTCTTCTCCTTCACTTGTTAGTAAAAATGTTTGAAAGAATTTATTAGCTTTGAACAATTCATTCGGTTTCATCTCGTCGATTAACTTCTTAGCATCACTTAACATTGCCCCCTTGCAATAAACAGTCATAACAGACTTAAAAAGCACCTCATCAAAAATTACCTGATCTTTTCTGATTCGAGCAATAAATTCTTTAGACTTTTCAGTCAAGTCTAATCGTATGTATAAACTGAGCATGTCAGTACAAGAACCAGCATCTGGAAGACCAGTTTTTGATAAAGCCTCAAATGTTTCTTCAGCAGAATTTAGATCCTCTTTCAGAACATAACACTGCAGCATGACAATGTAAGCAAACCTTGAAAACCAAATATTCCTAGACTTCATCTGTTCAAGCGTTTTAAGAGCATTTTCAACATTTCCTGAATTGAGATGGACTTGTGCCATTGCCAAATATGTTTTTCCATCTGTCAGTAAGCCCAAATGCTCAATCTCTAGAAATGTTTTCCGGGCATCTTCATAAAGACCAAGTTTTCCATATATTCTAATAAGCAAACCATAAATAACTTCGTCAGCTGCAATTTTTTTCTGCTCCATTTCTGCGAAGAGAGAAAGAGCCTTAGAATAATCCTCATTCTTGTAAAACAATGCCAAAAGAGAAGCACAAGTATAGTTGCTCGGAGTTATTCCCTTATCTCGCATATCTTCATAGAGCCTTAGAGGCTCAACTTGTTTGCCCATTTTGATACTCAAATTGATAAGTAGACTATAAGTTACCTCTTCAGGAACAAAGCCAATATTCTTCATTTCTTTAAAAGTCCCAAAAGCCTCTTCCAAAAGGTTCTCTTTAGCAAGTGAGGAGATAACTACAGTATAACTAAAGGCATTGAGGGCCACTCCTCTATCCAACATCTGTCTCCATAAATATATGACCTTCCCATGGAGAGCTTTCTTCTGCAAAGACGACAACATAAAATTGAAAACTGAAATAGGTAGTATGATTCCTCTTTCTTTTACTGCAGAATAAAATGACAACATAGCTTTATGACGGCCCCATCTTGCATACGTACATAGCATTGTACCACAAGCAACTTCATCTGGTTCACACCCAACTTCAAGCATCTCCAAGAAGGTTTCTTCTGCCATTTTGACTTTTCCAACTTGCCCATAATTACGCAAGAGAATTGTGTAGATGATAACACTAGGACGATAGGTTAACTGTCCAAGCACAAGTACATCACAGCATAATCAGATTTAGTCATTAGCATCCCAAAATGAAGATCACTATTCGAATAACCATTGGGGTTTGCTTATTTCCACAAGAAATGAAGAGTAATCTTTCATCTAACTGAATTAAGTGTTACCAGAAAAATTTAGTAAATCAACAAAAGTTGTTCATTCAATGACTCTGTATTACAGAAACATCAAAAAATTGCAATGAAGGGCAAACTTGCATAATGCCTGTCTTGTTCGCCCCAACAACCCAATCCAACATTACACCATTCCCCAATTAGATCATCTTCCTTCGAGCACATAATGCATCTATTTTGGAATGCCTAACTGAACTAAATGTCACAGACTTCACTAAGATGCAAATAAAACTTTATTCCGTTCAGTCAACAAAACAGGGAACCAAACAAAGAAGCTACAAAACACAAAATTAATCAACTTAGAAGGGCAAATCAAAGCCAAATAACAAAGATATTTTCAACAGCATATGTCAAACAGGAGTAAATGCAAATACATTAGCCAGACAAAGGAAACCAACCTGCAATTTCATCCAAGAAAAGAAGTCTCTGACCTGTCTCCAACTTTTCTGCTCCTTCAGCACCACACACATCTCTCTAAAACTCAACTTTCCCACAAACGAAGCCATCTCCATTCTCATATCATACTCTCCAATACGCTTCTGAGACAAACTTCTCACTCGCATTATCGCTGCCACCACAAGCTTGCCGTACAAATGCCCGTTCCTATCGTCCTCAAGATACTGTACCATCTGCTCCGGCGAGCGCTTAATCCACTTGGGCGTCTGCGCTTTCGGGCCTTGATTTCTCCGCAGCGCACTGAGATACTGAGCTTTGGATTTGATGATTCTCCGGGCGTTGTCGTCGGAGAGAGGCTTCTTGGGGTTCTTCCATTTGGGTTTCGGCTTGGCAAGATCTCTGTTGCCGTCGCTGAGAGACCATGGGTCCGGCCTGACGGAGGAGAGGATGGCAAATTTGGGTTTTCGACGAAATCGTGGTGAGCAGTAGTTGTTGTAGTTGGATAATAATGGGTAGAATGGAGTAGTCATGTAGAGTGAGAACTTGAGGGAGTCGACTAAGGCAGACATAGTCGTCTACACTGGCCGTCTACTTGGTTGCCGGATGACAGACTTTATTTCCAAGAAAATCACCGATTACGCTTTATAACATATAGATATTATCCGAATGGCCAAGAGCCTGTCTTGAACGCCTGTTGGGTTTTCCTCCACCGAACCAGCAGACGGGGTACGACAGTTCTCTCTCGATGAATAGCCTCAGATGACAAATAAGCCAGTGGAGGGTAGTCGAACTAAAATTAGTCTACTCGTGATCTAAGTGTTAAACAAACAAAACCGAACTAGATCAATGAACCTAACAAGACTTAGCGACTCCAGCTTTTCAATTTTTATTAATATAATATATTTTTTAAAAAATTTTATTTAATATTATAATAATTATTAAAAATTATATGTAAATAATTTTACTAACGTAATTTAAAAATTAATTATATTAAAGTATATAAAATTAAATGTATTAATAAAAAAATTATTTAAAACTATCTAATAAAAAATATAATAAGTAGAGAAAGTTGTTCATCTCGGTGAGAGGAATATTTTGATGGAGAAATCAAAAGATTTGATGGAGCATCGTGGAAAAATTAAAAAAACCTACATACGATAAATATCTCTACCGATTATAATAATTATATTAGACTTTATTACCTTGATAGGTGAAAATAAATTTCATTTTTATCTTGGATATCGATAAGATAGAAAAGAATAACGAAAAAAAAAAGAGATGTCCTGAACCACTAGACGATGAGGGCATACTTGCCCAACTGCCATCATACTATGATCATAATATAAATAATTTTTTGAAATTGTCAATATAAATAAAATGGAATAATGTGAATCAATTCAAAGGATTTTTATGTCTTTGATAATTCCATAGAATTTTATAATTTGTCTTTTATATTCATTTTATGAATGGTTCATTCTAATTACCATTTTTTAATTCTATAAAAAATTTGATTTTTAACAAAATTATTTTATCTTTTATTTCAAATTTAACTCTGATAAAATGATGTAAATAATAGAAATTGATAAATACATACTGTATAAAGTGTGTAGATATTGAATATAGTGTATGATAAATGTCTGGTTGATGTTGTTTAATGAACTGTTTATGAGATATTTCATTTTAAGATGCCAGGTACAATCTAAACGTGTTTAGTTAGAAATACAAATGTATCCATGCAGTTTAAAAACTCAGAGTTTATTTAAGTTAATTACTCCATTGGGAATCTAAATCGTCGGGGCTCGTCAGGTCAAGTCCTGACAGTTTGGTATCAGAGCTATAAATCATAGTTTAACTACTTGGGAGGGTTAATAACTATGTTTAGAATGCCTCTTGAATTGTCTTGGTGGTAAACGTTTATCTGATTAGTATGTAATTTATTATAGATGGACGAAGAAAGATCTACAAGTGGGAATAATAATCGTGATGATGAGATTGCAGAGAGCTATAATAGCTCTAACGGATATCATGACTAGGAATATTGCTCAGTAGAGCTGTAATAACTCGAAAAATTTTGAATCTTAGATTTAATTCCTAAAATTTTAATTTAAATTTTGGTTGAAATTTCGAGGAATATTTTAATGGGTAAATTAATTTATGAAACTCGGAATCTAAATTTAGTGACGGTTTCTGAAATTTTAAAGTCGGAAGTACGCAAATTTAACGGGATTACGAACGATTGGATACAAGAGGGCATTTTGGTAATTTGAAATAAAAAAAATAAAAGGAAAACCAGAACGACTTCACGAGGAAGCCATTCTAATTTTTCCTCTTCAGCTGTTCGCCCACGACGAAGAACCGATGACCCAAGCGATCAATCAATGGTCGACGACTGTGCGAAGGGAACTGACGGTGCGGGATGGAGAGTTCCGGCAAGCTGAGCACGGGTGGACTGGTTTTTCTGCTCAGAAGGCCTTAAATTTTTACGCAAATTTTCCAAGCATGTTCGTGGGAGTAGTAGCAGTTAGCGTACCGGAAACCGTGTGGGTTTTCGGGTCGCTACATTATGACTATACATCATCACGACCACTAGCGTTTAAAACCCATCTATACACCAAAAATCTATACACGAGTCCTATTCACATGAGATAGATTCCTCAAAATGAATCTTCCAAAAGCTCACCATACCCAGAACACTCTCCACGGGTCAGGTTGCCATAACACGGTCCACCAAACCAATGCTATGGTCATGCGCATCCAACTGCCTACTCCCCCTGACTAGGCTCTTGGAACTCATCTGTTGTATCCTCATCACCTACATCACGGAACACAACTAGTAAGCCTAATGCGCAATAAGTAAAGCAATATGAAATGTAAAACGGTCAATGCAATCTCTACTTTCACACTCATGTTGTTGTTTTTTGTCATCGTTTGTACGATCCTTCTACAGAGTTGGGAAATAGATAAGTCTTCCCAAGTTGATTCTCTTATTGCGTCGAACGACGAATCACTTCCTTTGAGGCCACATCGTACAGCCGCCCTAGGTAGTTAGCCCTTACACCACTACCCCTGACATGTCACCACTGTCCCAACTCAACCAGCGATGGGGCCCAAGAGCTGCACACGAATCTCACATCAACGATCCTTCTACAGGGTTGGGAAGCGGATCAGCTTTCCTAACTCGATCTCTGTCTGCGTCGAAGGATGAATCACTTCCTTCGATGCTGTGTAATCGTTATCCTCACCGTTCATATATCACGCTTCACATTCGTACTTAAAATCATGCTCAAATTCATTTTTGTTACACTTTTCAAAATATCATACATGACTGAAACAAAACATGCGAAACATACATGACCATAAACACACAATCATCCCTGACGTTCTGTAGTGTAGGCCCATAAGGGCAACACACATGCAAACACTACTTAGCTGGCGTACTCAACTTCTGTAGTGCTTGTTCCTTTCAATTTTGGGCTTGACCAAAAACATAAACATTCACTCGTCAACATTCACCTCAAAATTAACTATTCGTGCTAAAAATCATGGTTTCTAGCTAAACCCATAAAAACCAAACTGAAACGGGTCACTAATTTGGCTCGACCAAAAACCGACCTAAATTTTGGACGCGCAGAACTTTTGCGCTGATTATCAGAATCGCACGATTCCAATGGCTAAATGCTCCTCTAATAATCTAATTTAACATACTAAAAGGGATTTTAAAACAATAAATCGTAGCTAGGTGAAAAACACCAAAAACAGAACCAGTTTTTATGCTAAAATGTACCAAAATTTCAACTTCAATCCAATTTCACCAATTTTTTCAGCAATCGGCCACATTTCATTCATTCAACATTAACTAATCAAAATTGAACAACCCTTTTTGGAAACGTTTGAAATCGTCACAGCTGAAGACTTGACTAAAATTAGTTTAAATAAAATTTGAGCTTTCAAATACTAAAGGCATTTTCGGTCGACTCCGGTAAACACCGATCGACACTTCCATCTATTTTTCACTATCGGTCGACACTTGCGTGGACTGGTAGACACTACGTTTCTCTCTGTCCGCGTCGGCTGATCCCTGAGGTCGACACTCCTATCTATTTTACATTACCAGTCGACACTTGCGTGCACCAGTCGACATATGTTTCTCTCTGTCCGCGTCGGTCGATTCTTGAGGTTAACACTCTTGCCCCTTTTACACTATCATTCATCACTTGCATGTACCGGTCGACACTACGTTTCTTTCTGTCTGCATCAGGCAATCCTTGCGATCGACACCTACAGAGTTTGGTCGACCCTCTTACGTGCAGGTCGACACTCAGTACGCATTTTTCCACTAAGTGGTCGACACTTGCTAGGCTTGGTCGACCACTTAATCTATAGGTCGACACTTCATTCACTAAAATCTTGTCTAAAAACCTTAATCCTTCAAAGAAACCATGGAAATTGGACTCAACGATAAAACAACAAAAAATACACTTTTCCATCAACTTAAAATCATTATTTACATAGAAAAACGTCTACTAAATTTTGAAATCTATACATCTATATGACTCTAATCGACTCATAACAACTCAAAACGGTTTCGACAAAACTCAAATAAACAAACTCTCTCACGTACCCCTGCCCTAGTTAAAACACCTTAAAAGTCGGCCGGACCGTCAATAAGCGAACTCCTCCAACCGACTCCTAGTCCTGGGCATGCTCTGAGTACTCACTAGCTACAGCGTCGTCACTTACATCACAGAACTCATCTATTAGGCTAATGCTAAGTAAGTAATGCATAAAAACATAACACTGTAAACAAACACATCATAAAATATGCAATTTCTATAGTTTCGTCTCAACTTTCGTTTTCGTCTCTTTCGTACATCTTCTTTATCTTCTTACTACTGGGTTCTTCTTTACGTGCTAGATCAAGGTGACACAGCTTGTGGTTCACCTCTCGGGACAAGGCCAACCTCAATCTAGTAAAATTAGACACCTCGCGGTCCACCTCTAGGGACAAGGCCACCACATAAAGCGGGGGAAGAAGTGATACACTTTGCGGTGCACCTCTAGGGACAAGACCACTAAACCCCAACTTTATTATCTTCTCACGTATCTTCTCATTTTGTTCATCACATCTCATCCTACTATTTCATTCCGTAAAAACATGAAAATTTATTTTCGTTTCGTTCTCGTATTTTAAAACCATGATGTATATTTACTAAAACATAGCATAAAGTAAACGTGCATGCATCCTACCGAACTGTGGTGTAGGCCTGAAGGCAAAACACCTACTGCACTACTTACACTACTTATCTGGCGTCCTAGCAATTCGTACTCCGTATACGGCTCGCTAATTAGAGAACCTATTAAACCACAAATCCATTAATTCTTCTTCGTCCAACTCATAAAACTTTAAGGGAAAACAACACTATAACAACTAACCTAACTAAAGCCAAAATCCTACATAATTTTTGACCAAGTTTGGAATTGCATATTTACCCAATACTCGTCCGATTTAGACAATTTGAAATGCTACGGACTTTTGAGTATGTCTAATTTCTAATGGTCTAATCAAATTCCTAATCCAACACCTACAGCTTGGCCAAATATGGCCAAATAGAAACCATTCCACAATTCAAGTATTTGGCTATCTAAACGCTCAATCTTTCCCATAAAATTCTGTAATCTACTCCTACTTCCATCTTAAACACCAACATACGGATAAAAATAAACTCTAACTTCAAATTCCCATATCTTCCTCCTAGGTTTTCACCAAAACTATCCAATACTCTCACTAACTTCATTTTTAACACTGAAAACAATTTAAACACTAACTATCTACTAACAACTAACTAAAACTTACCGTGGATTGAAGATAGACGAAGGAAACGGGGTTGTCGCTTGAGAAGAGTATCGCCACAGGAGGGTTTTTACGCGTGAATGGGGGAGGAAAAGACAAAAAAAGAATTTACGTTTCCTCTCTTCTGTGTTTCTTCTTATTACTATTTTTTTTATAAATAATAATAATAATAACCTAATTACTAAACCACCCTCTACCTTTAAACATTTAATCAAACGGCTATTCGATCTATGTTCGGTTGGAATCTTAAAATTTTCTCTTCTCAATTAGTCTCAAAATAATCTTTTACTTAATAGTAGAAATTCTGTGGTCTCAATTCCGACAAACTCCGCCAATTACAATTACGTAAGTCCAAAAATTAGTTTTAGCAAAAAAATTATGGGTGTTACATTCCACCCTCTTTAAAAAAATTTTGTCCTCAAAATTTGTTACCTGAACAACTCTGGATATCAGCTTATTATGTCCTGCTGCCGCTCCTAGGTTACTTCTTCCACGTTACGGTTGCACTATAATACCTTCACCAGTGGGATCTCTTTGTTACGTAAAATCTTCACTGCATAATCCAGAATCTCAACTGGCTTCTCTTCATACATCAAGGTGGGTTGAATCTCTATATTTTGCTGCTCCACGACATGAGAGGGATCTCGCATACACTTTTTCAACATGGACACGTGGAACACATTGTGGATCACATCCATTGAGGCTGGTAGTTGTAGGTGGTAAGCTGTCTTCCCTATTCTCTTCGTAATAAGAAATGGCCCAATGTACCTAGGGTTTAACGTGCCTCTTTTCTCGAATCTTACAACTCCTTTGAATGGAGAGATACTCAAGAAGACTTCGTCGTTCACTTCAAATTCTAGCTCCCTGCTCTGACGATCTACATAACTCTTCTGTCAGCTTTGAGTTGTTTAGATCTGTTGTCTAATAAATACAATCTTTTCTGCAGTTTGTTGTAGAATATCTGGACCAATCAATTGTGCTTCGCCGACTTCGTCCTAATATAACGGAGACCTGCATTTTCTCCCATACAGTGCATTGTATGAAGCCATACCTATCGTAGCCTGAAATCTGTTATTATAAGAAAACTACATCAATGGTAGGTATTTGCTCCATGAATCTTGGAACTCCAGTACACAAGCTCGAAGCATATCCTCTAGCATCTGAATGGTGCTTTCAGATTGACCGTCTGTTTGAGGATGAAATGTCGTATTAAAATTGAGTTGCGTACCCATGACTTTGTGTAGATTCTTTCAAAACTTTGATGTAAATCTAGGGTCTCTGTCTAATACAATCAACGTTGGAACTCCGTGCTACCGTACAATCTCTTATATATATGGTTCGATGAATTGATGCATAGAGTATTGTAACACCCAGAATTTTTCGTTTAAACTAATTTCGGATTTATATAATTATAATCGGTGGAATTTTAGTCAGAATTGAGAGCGGAGAATTTTTATGCTTGAGTAAAAGATTATTTTAAGGCTAATGTAGAAGAGAAAAATTTAACAATCCAACCGAAATCAGATCGTATAACAGATTTATTAGACAGTTAAAGGTTAATTGTGAAATAGTAATTAGGATTATTACTATTATTAATATTATTAAAAAAAATTTATCAAAACACCTTACGATGTTTTTCTCCCCAGCGTCGAAACCCACCCCCTCTCTTTTCTTTCCCTTTTCTACGTGAGAAGCCATTTTCCCTCAGCAAGTTTTTCCTCTCCAGCGACGACGTTCAACCATTTCCTCCTTCAATCTTCAATCTACGGTATGAAATTTTAGGAAATTTTAGGATTTAGTCAAATGTTAGTCGTGTATTGGTGTTTAAG
>CM039519.1:20878777-20914352 GCA_022433055.1 Begonia peltatifolia | reverse complement strand
TTAGTCAAAAATTGAGTTAGGATTTCGGTTTAGGCCGAGTGGGGGGTTTAGTTGTTGTTTCCTTTAGAGTTTTATGAATTTACTGGAAAGTAGAGCTAATAGCTGTGTGGTTTTATAGGTTTTTCCAGTTAGCGTACGAAGTTACAAAGTGCGAGGAATTTCTAGGACGCCAGGTAAGTAATGGATTGTTTGTCATTTGCCCTCGAGCTTACACCATGGAATGGTAGGGTTGCTTGTTTGTTTTGACTGTTTGTACTGTTGATTGGTCAGTTGATTGCGCATAAGTGTTGACATGCATCATGGTTTTGAATTACGAAAGAACGAGTTTTGAGCATGTTTTGAATTGTGTGTATGAAATGTAATCAAATAAGAAAATCTGCATGTATGAGAATGCCTCGTCGTTAATGTGATAGTAAGGAAACACTAGTGGATTTACATTGATGAAAGTACGTAAGATGACATGATTTGTGAACGCCTCGTCGTTAACGTGCTAGTCAGAAAGCACTAGAGGGTTTTATAATCGATGTTAGGAGGAGATTTTGTATGGTCGTCTCGTGTGTGAAAATGATGTGTGTCTCTAATCTCGCTCCGTGGGTCATGGTTTAGCCGTACTGAGTGTAATAGGATGGGTGCCTACTTAATTCACACGTGAAAGTGGAAGATGATAATAATGAAAATGATACGAAAATGAAACAGAGTGTAAAAACTGCATGTGTTAGGGGTTGAGTTGTGTATTGATTGTCAGTTCATATTCCATACTTGCTAAGCATTAGGCTTATGTTTTGTGTTCCATGGTGTAGCTGACAGCGAGCTCTCCGGTGAGTGGTTTGAGCACGACCATGACTAGGATGGCAGTTGGTGACGTATGCTGTATGCCGATGCAGGCATCTTGTTAGGGCAACACGACCATGGTGTGATAGCTTGTGAGATTTTGTAAGCATTTTTGTGTTGAACACCTGTGTGTAATTGTGGATTAGTATTTTGATGTATAGAAAGTATTTTTAAATCGTACAAGCCATTTTGACGAATGTTTAAGATTTTTTTAAATAGAGTTTTTGGGAGAAAGTGTCGACCTATAGGCTTAGTGGTCGACCAGACCCTGCAAGTGTCGACTGCGAGGGTCGATCTGCGCGGACGAAGTTGAAGTGAGTGTCGACCAATGGTTGTTGGTGTTGACCGGTAGTGTAAACATGGCAACGGTGTCGACTACGAGGGTCGACCTACGCGGGCAGAGAGGACCAAGGTGTCGACTGCTCTCGGAGATGAGCGTAGAACCGTCGACCGGTGTTCTCAGTGTCGACCGACAAAAAAACCCGAGACAATCCAAGTGTCAATCGATGCTTACAGGTGTCGACCGGTGTCTATGTTTTGTGTTTCATAAAATGAAGTTTTATTCAAACTTATTTTAATCGAGTTTTTCGCTGCAATACTATTTAAAATATTTTCAAAAATATTGTTTTAAGTTGATGAACAAAAGTTTTAAATTTTATGTGAATTCTTACTATACGAGTGAAATAGTGAGTAAGCAAGAAACAGGGTCCAAGGTGGACCGGGGCGCTACAAGTTGGTATCAGAGCAAAATGGTCAAGTCGTTTAAAGAATTACCCAACACTGCCAGCCGTCATATAACATTCTCCACCAACTAGAAGTATTTGTTTATTTTTAGTTAAATTGTGACTAAGATTAGATTACGCTAACCTCATATAGGAATTAGCCAAGATGTATAGACGATCGGGATGACCTAGAGTTCCGAGAGAGGCAGCAGAGTCAGAGAATGATGACAAATATCCTACGATCAGACGACTTCCTGAGTTGGTTGACAGGCAGTCCCAACAATTGTGATGCTATTGAATCAAGGACAAGGGAGCCATGAAGTAGGTTCTAGTGGAGAAAGGTTTAGGAGATTGAAGCCTCCGACATTTGAGGGCCAGATGACAGATCCGAGCACCATTGAAAACATGTTCAAGTATGCCAATTTGGAGGAGGGGAATATGGTTACATATGCGACATTCCACCTATCGAACGACGCTCAGAGTTGGTGGGAGACAGTAGACGCCACCATAGATGCCCGGGACTTGACCTGGAAGAGATTTAAAGAAATGTTTTATGACAAGTATTACAACCGGACGATCCAAGCTCCGAAGAGGTTAGAATTCTTACAGGTAAAGTAGACTGGGCCAGTAGCTGAGTATGTCAGACAATTTGAATCATTGTCCCAGTTTGCAAGCCAATTAGTGAGTAATAAAGAAGAAAAGGTACTACAGTTTGTGCAAGGGTTGAAGCCGGAGATATATAGAGGCATGACAATCTCTGGAACTGAGGGAGTACCGTATACAAGAGTCGTGGCCAAAGCATTGGAAGTGGAGGGGACGGAAGCCAAATGTGTGAAGCAAGGAGAAGCCACCAAAAGATTCTTTAAGCAGATCACACCACAGACGAGCAAGGGAGGATCTTATTCTGGAACCAAGAGGCCAGGTGGCATTGTGAATGATTCGAGGGGAGGAAAGAAACCACAAATGCAGAAGAGATACCCACAATGTCCAAAGTGCTTGAAGAGCCATCCAGGAGAATGCAGATAGTTTGCAGGTAAATGCTACAATTGCAATGAAGCTAGTCATATTTCACAAAACTGCACAAAGTCGAGAGTCAGCCGGTGCTTCACCTGTAACGAGACCGGTCATATATCTAGGGATTGCCTTGCAGCAAAGAAGAGTTTGACCAAGATGACGCCCAGGATCTTTCCTATGGTAGAGCCCGAGGGTGAAGATCGACTTGCTGTTATTTCAGGTACAATATTAGTTGATACAGTGCCCGCATTTATGTTGATAGATTTAGGAGCATCACACTAATTTGTTGCTACGGCTTTTGTGGTGAAAGTAAATTTATGGGCTAAACCAGCCGGGTGTACATATGAAGTGAGGCTACCATCTGGTGAGCGCATGCACTCCGATGAAGTGGTGCGTGACAGTGTCATATCAGTGGGGACTAAGAGCATGCCTGCTGATTTGATTGTGATGGGTATAACTAGCTGTGACGTGATATTGGGCATGGATTTTTTTTTCGGCACTGCGCAACGATTGATTGTAGAGCTGGAACTGTTAATTTCCAACCCCTAGGTGGTGCGAAACATTCGTTGCAACCTTTGAAAAATGTGAAGAAGCTATCTGTAATGGCACCCATCGAGGCTCGGAGATTATTAATGGGTGAGCATTTTTGCTTTCTTGCAATAATTTTAGATACTCAATTTCACGTGGAGACAAAGCCACAGGATATTGTGGTAGTTCGTGAGTTTTTTGATGTATTCTTGGACGATTTCCCAGTTTACTCCCAGATCAGGAAGTCGAATTTGTGATTGACACATATCCTGGTGCAGAGCCAATATCGAACAACCCTTACAGGTTGGCTCCTTTGGAATTAAAGGAGTTGAAAAAGCAGTTGGAAAAGGGGTTCATACGCCCGAGCTTTTCACCATGGGGCGCACCAGTCCTATTTGTAAAGAAGAAAGACGGATCACTCCGAATGTGTATTGACTACAGGGAGTTGAATAAACTAACCATAAAAAATAAGTATCCACTGTTGAGGATATACGACTAATTTGATCAACTCCAAGGAACTTGGCTTTTCTTGAAGATATGCTTGTGATTAGGGTATTACCAGCTAGAAGTTAGATCATAGGATATCCCAAAAACAACCTTTCGGACAAGATACGGACACTATGAATTTTTAGTGATGTCGTTCAAGCTGACAAACGCTCCAGTTGTTTTCATGACGTGATGAATCGGGTATTCCAAGAGTATTTAGATAATTCGTCATTGTATTTATTAATGATATCTTGATTTACTCCCGTAATGAAGACGAGCGTAAAGAGCATTTGAAGATAATTCTAGAGACTTTGAAGCAGAATCGACTATATGGAAAATTCTTCAAGTGCAAGTTCTGGCTGAATAAGGTCCATTTCCTTGGAGATGTGATTTCCGATGGAAGGATATCGGTGGATCCAGCTAAGATACAGTCGATCAATGAATGACCTCAACCAAAGAATGTCAGCAAGATTCTAAGCTTTATGGGGTTAGCTGGTTACTACAGGAAGTTTATTGAGGGATTTTCGAAGATTATAGCACCCCTGACTCGTGTGACAAGAAAGGAAGTCAAGTATGTATGGTCAGAAGACTGTGAGCACAGTTCAAGATACTGAAGCAGAAATCGACTGCAGCTCGAGTGTTGACACTTCTGGTGATGGATGAGAAGTTCAGTATTTACTGTGATGCTTCCAGAATCGGATTGGGTTGTGTCTTGATGCAAAACGGAAAGGTGATCTCTTATGCTTCAAGGCAATTAAAGCCTTATGAGCAAAAGATCTGGAGGCACTATCTTTATGCACAGCAGTTTGAGATATATTCAGATCACAAAAGTCTTAAGTATATATTTACTCAGAAGGAGCTGAATATGAGGTAGAGGCGGTGGTTGGAGTTCGTGTAGGACTACGACCTTGAGATCAATTACCACCCTGACAAAGCCAATGTAGTGGCCGACGCATTAAGCCGGATTTCAACTCAGTTTCAGCAATGAATGCTGACATGTCTAAAGAGTTGAGTACATAATTTCAGAGATTTAATTTGGAGTTAGTTTCAAATGTGGCAGTAAATTATCAGCCTTATCTCTGAAGCCGTCAATTTTTGAAGAAATTAGAGAAGCTTAACAAGATGACCCAATGTGCAACGAATTTAGGTCGATCATACCATCTAATGTTAGAACCGAGTTTAGTTGTTTAGATGATGGAATCCTGAAGTTCCAGAATAGATGGTATGTTCCGAACAATGATCAACTTTAGAATGAGATTTTGTCTGAAGCGCACTCCTCAAGGTTTTCTGTTCATCCCAGAAGCACCAAGATGTACAGAAACCTTAGACAATATTATTGGTGGCCTGGCATGAAGAAGTCTGTAGCAAGGTATGTACAGACATTCTTGATCTGCCAACAAATCAAGGCTGAGCATCAGAGGCCGGCTGGAAAGTTGCAACCATTGTCGGTTCCAAAATGGAAGTGAGACCAAATATCCATGGATTTTCTTGTCGGGTTACCCCGGACGACAAGGGGATTTGATGCGGTGTGGGTGATTATGGATCGTTTAACCAAATCTACACATTTTCTACCGGTGAAGATGACATTCAATATGGACCAGTTCGCGGACCTATACATTCAAGAGATAGTGAGGTTGTACGGAGTACCAATTTCGATTGTGTCGGACAGGGACTCAAGATTCACATCAAAATTTTGGAAGAGTCTGCACAAAGCAATGGGGACACAACTAAATTTCAGTACAGCGTTTCATCCTCAGACCGATGGACAATCTGAACGGATTATTCAAATTTTAGAGGATAGGCTTCGAGCCTGTGTACTAGAGTTCCAGGGTTCGTGGAGTAAGTATTTACCCTTGGTGGAATTCTCGTACAACAACAGCTATCAGGCTACGATAAGTATGACCCCCTACGAAGCTCTATACGAGAGCAAGTGCAGATCGCCCTTCTCTTGGGATGAAGTCGGTGAAGCCGACTTGATTGGTCCCGAAATCATGCAGCAAACGACTGAGAAGATCATGATTATTCGACAGCGGATACTGACAGCTCAAAGTCGATAAAAGAGCTACGTCGATGGAAGAAGAAAAGCATTGGAGTTCAAAGTACGAGATGAAGTTTTCCTAAAAATTTCACCGTCAAAGGCTGTAATGAGGTTCGGGAGGAGGGCTAAGTTTAGCCCAAGATATGTTGGACCATTTCCGATCATAAAGAGAATTGAAAGAACTGCGTACCAACTAGAACTGCCAGCTTCCATGGAAGGAGTTCACAATGTTTTTCACATGTCGATGCTAAGAAAGTGTCTCAAAGATTCGTCGCACGTTGTGGTTCAACAGGAGATTGAAGTAGAACCAACCTTAGCGTACAAAGAAAAGCCAGTGGAGATTTTAGATTATGCAGTGAAGACACTACGCAACAAGGATATTCTGCTGGTGAAAATATTATGGTGCAACCACAATGTGGAAGAGGCAACGTGGGAAATACAACAAGATATCATGGATCATGATCCTCAACTTTTCAGGTACATAAATTTTGAGGACAAAATTCTTTTAAGTAGGGTAAAGTGTAACACCCAGAATTCCGTTTAAACTAATTTCAGATTTACGTAATTATAATCAGTGGAGTTTTGGTAAGAATTGAAAGCGGAGAATTTTTACCCTTAAGTAAAAGATTATTTTGAGGCTAATAAAGAAGAGAAAATTTAATAATGCAACCGGAATTGGACCATATAACAGATTTATTAGACGGTTAAGGGTTAAGGGGAAAATAGTAATTATGATTATTATTATAAAAAAAAATATCAATACACGTTATGATGTTTTTCTCCCAAGCGCCGAAACCCCCACCCATCCACCCACCCCCTCCCTCTCTTTTCTTTCCCTTTTCTACTCGAGAAGCCATTTTCTTTCAGCAAGTTTTTCCTCTCCAGCGACGATAGTCAACCGTTTCCTCCTTCAATCTTCAATCTACGGAAAGCTTAGTTAGTTTTGAGTTGATAATTAGTCATTTTGTGCTGTAAAACTAAAGTTAGAGAGAGTATTTGTTAGTTTTAGTAAAACCCTAGGTGGGAGGTAAGAAATTTCAGGATTTAATCGAATGTTAGTCGTGTATTGGTGTTTAAGCAGTAAGAATGAGTACACTATAGGTTTTTATGGAGAAAATTAAGCATTTAGAGAGCCGGATAACTCGGGTTGCAAAATGGTCTCTGTTCGACTACATCCGGCCAAGTTGTGGATGTTCAATTAGGAAATGGATGAAACCATTAGAAGCTAGACTTCCTGTGGAGCCTGTAGCACTTTGGATCGTCCAATTCGAACGAGTATTGGAGAAGCTGTGAATTTTCGAAGGTTAGTCGAAAATTGAGTTAGAATTTCAGTTTAGGCCGAGTGGAGATTTATTTGTTGTTTCCTTTAGAGTTTTATGAATTTAATGAAATGAAGAGCTAATAGATGTATTGTTTTATTGGTTTTCCCAATTAGCGTACGAAGTTATGAAGTGCGGGGAATTTCTAAGATGCTAGGTAAATAATGGATTGTTTGTGATTTGCCCTAGGGCCTATGCCATGGAACGGTAGGGCTGCTTGTTTGTTTTGACTGTTTATTTTGTTGATAGGTCAGTTGATTGCGCATACTTGCTAAGCATTAGGCTTATGTTTTGTGTTCCATGGTGTAGGTGACAACGAGCTCTGCGGTGAGTGGTTTGAGCATAGACATGACTAGGATGACAATTGGTGACGTATGCCGTATGCCGGTGCAGACAGCTTGTTGGGGCGACACGACCATGGTGTGATAGCTTGTGGGATTTTGTAAGCATTTTTGTGTTGAACATCTGTATATAATTGTGGATTGGTATTTTGATGTATAGAAAGTATTTTTAAATCGTACAAGCCATTTTGACGAATGATTAAGATTTTTTTAAACAGAGTTCTTAGGAGGAACTGTCAACCGGGAGGGTCGACCTGCGCGGGCAGAGCCGAAGTGAGTGTCGACCCATGGTTGTTGGTGTCGACCGGTAGTGTAAAAATTGCAGCGGTGTCGACTGTGAGGGTCGACCTGTGCGAGCAAAGAGGATCAAAGTGTTGACCTCTAAAAGCATTTGTCGACCGCTCTCAGAGATGAGCGTAGAAACGTCGATCGGTGTTCTCAGTGTCGACTGACGAAAAAACCCGAGACAACCCAAGTGTCGACCGATGCTTACAGGTGTGGACCAGTGTCTCTTTTTTGTGTTTCATAAAATGAAGTTTTATTCAAACTGATTTTAATCGGATTTTCCGCTACAATACTATTTAAAATGTTTTAAAAAATGTCGTTTTAAGTCGAGCAATAAAAGTTTTAAATTTTATGCGAATTCTTACTATACGAGTGAAATAGTTAGTAAGTAGCAAACCGGGTCAAGGTGGATCGAGGTGCTATAGTATGTCATCTTCACTGGCAGAAATGGGCTGATTTGGTTAATCGATCCACGATCACCCATATGCCATCATAGTCCTTTGTTGTCCGAGGCAATCCGACGACAAAGTCCATCGATATTTGCTCCCATTTCCACTCAAGAACAGGTAATGGCTGTAATTTCCCTGCCGGCCTTTGATGGTCAACTTTAATCTGCTTGCAAATCGAGCACGTCTCAACGTACTTTGCTACAATCCTCTTCATATTAGGCAACCAGTAATGTTGTTTAAGGTCTCTGTACATCTTGGTACTCCTTGGATGCACAAAAAACCTCGAATAGTGGGATTCAGCCAGTATTTCTCTTTGTAGTTCTCCATTACTTGGAACGAATCACCTATTCTGAAACTTGAGAATCCCTATCGTTCGAATAACTGAACTCCGACCTTTTATTGGATGCCATGATGGATTTACTTTCTTTGCACTCAACATCGTTCTTCTGGGTCTGCTTAATCTTCTCCAAAATAGTGGGCTATACAGACATAGCCGACAACATGGCCGATACGTTCGACACCACCTCTAAATTGAATTTATGAAATTCTGCATCCAAAGCTAATGACATGGATGAAGTTACAGCTAAAGTGGATGATGTCACTCTGCTCAATGCATCGGCCACGACGTTCGCCTTGCCAGGGTGGTATTTAATCTCGAAGCCATAGTCCTTGAGGAACTCTAACCATCGCCGCTGCTTCATATTCAACTCTTTCTGAGTGAAAATATAATTTACACTTTTGTGGTCTGAATATATCTCGCACGACTATCCATACAGATAATGCCACCAAATTTTCAGCGCGAAAACTACCGTAGCTAACTCTAGGTCGTGCGTTAGGTAGTTCTGTTCGTAAGTTTTCAATTGCCTAGAGGTATATTGTAACGCCCCAATTTTTTTAAAATCCCCAATTTACAAACCCTAATTTGAAATTTTAGAAATTTTTCCAAAAATTTGATCTAAAATTGAGCGTTAAATTTTCAGCTTAAAACATTTTTTTAAATTCTTGAATAAAAATCATTAAATGCGCAGAATCTGTAATCAAAACAACAATTAAACTTATTTGAAATAAATACAGAATCATAAATAATGAATAAAAACTCTAATAATAAAATTCAACATAATTTATTCGGACTTAAAATAAAAATTAAAATATTTTTAAAAACTGAAAAATAATATTTTAAATTCCTTTTTCAAGAAAATCATTGTCTTCTTCTGTATGCTCGTTTGTAACTGGGAGATTCTCGATCGGAGTTAGTTCCTCCCCAAATAAAGACTCATCTACATCACAAAATTATTCAAAATATTATAATTAACTCAGTAAGCAAAAATACCTGAAGGGTAAAAAAATAACATTTACTTTTATCGAATCCTGATTACAGAACAAGTTGGTACTCATTTTCCAACTTTACACTCAGCCATCTCATTGTCGTTCTGGCTTTTGCTATCATGTCAGCACCGTTAATATTCAAGCTCACCATTTCATTGTCGTTCAGAGTTTTGCTATCACATATTTTTCGTCAATTACATTGTTTTCATGCACATACAATATGTCCTACCAATTTATCTTTATACTATTATAAGTCAATGCTGAAATATGCGTGCTCAAATATCAACTCGTGTAATAAAACAGTTATAAGAAAATAATATAATATCTTGTGATGTAGGGCCATAGCCAAAACATGAGAAAACTGTATTTTTACTTATTTAGATTCCTAGCGGTATGGTTATCGGGATTCGTTTACTATTACAAATAATATCATGCTCAAATAGAATATTTGGTATTAAATTTCTACTTAATAAATTCAATTTCTAAGAAATTTAAGTAGAAATTCCTTACGTTGTTCTCTTGGGTCGGATCAGGTTGTTTGGATAGGTTCGGATGATTTTTGGGATCTTTCCTACTTAATTCGAATGTCGATATTAAAATCCAACTTAATTAATTCCAACTTAAAAGAATTTGGACAGAAAATCCTTATCGCTTTAATGTTGGATTGTTTCGGTCAGATTCAGGTTGAAATTTAGTTTGGGTTCGGTTTGGGTGAAAAGTGTCGGTTTGGGTCAACTGGGCTGATCTAGGTCAACTGGGCCGATTCGGATCAACTGGGCCTGTCTGGGTCAACTGGGTCGGTTCGGGTCAACTGGACCTATCCTAGTCAACTTGGTCGGTCTGGGTCAACTGAGCTGATCCGGGTTAACTAGGCCGATCAGGGTCAACTGGGTCGATCCGGGTCAACTGGGCCGATCCAGTTTGGTTCAGCTGGACCTTCTAAAAAATCAGTTCTGGTTTTTGAATAAAACCAACTCTTTTCCTTTTCCTATTCCACCGAGAGAGAGAGAGAGAGAGAGAGAGAGAGAGAGAGAGAGTGAGTGAGTAAGGGATAGCAAAACCGAGCGAGAGATCGAGAGTAAGGGAGAGGGAAACTGAGAGGGACAGAGCGAGGGAGAGCTTACGCTGTTGAGAGAAATCGTTTGATCGCAGGGTGCTCTCTGCTGTCGCGAAGTGAAGCTCAACCGAGAGAAATTTTGCCGTGTCGGAGAGGCTTGTCGCGTCGGAGGCCGGGGTAAGTACTCCTTCTCTTCTTTAAAGACTCAGGAGGGAGCGCTGATGTGTTTTCTTCCTTCATGAGTACCTTTATTTATGAGAGAGGTTTGCACTTTGCACCTCCAAGATTTTCGGGTTCCACTCGGATTTTCCAGCTGTCATCTGATTGACGCTGGATTTTTGGTGAAGTGATTGTTTAGTTAGAATCTGAACACTTCCCTCAGAACGTCTAGGTTCATCCTTGATTTATTGCTGAAAATCAACAATCCGATCTCTAAATCGGATTTCCAAAGATATTATCAGAATGAAAATCCAATCTTCTTCTGTACCGGGATGATTTTTAGGCTAGGTTCATCGGATTTGTTTTCTAAAATTTTGGTTGTGATTTAGGAAATTTGAATTTGAATTTCCAGATTAGGTTTGATTTGGAAATCTTGATTTTGAAACCTAAATATTAAATTGATTTGGGAATTTCTGAATTTTGAATTTATAATTTTTTTTTGAATTGATAACTGTTACACATATGCTACCACCTTCCCTTCCTACATT
Source organism: Begonia peltatifolia (assembly GCA_022433055.1). Lineage (NCBI taxonomy): Eukaryota > Viridiplantae > Streptophyta > Magnoliopsida > Cucurbitales > Begoniaceae > Begonia > Begonia peltatifolia. The sequence goes on along the minus strand of CM039519.1, from coordinate 20,903,249 downwards.
AGCACACATCCAAGACCTACCTTGGAAAAATCTCAATAAATACTAAATCTTCCGTCCTCAGCAGGAAGCGTCGAAATTGGAGCAGTAGTTAATTTCTTCTTCAATGTCTGGAAGCTGTGTTCACAATCCTCAGACCACAGATACATCACGTTCTTCCTTGACAGACGGGTCAGAGGCGTTGCAATCTTCAAAAATCCTTTAATGAATCTACTGTAATAACTTGATAACCCGAGGAAACTCCATATCTCCAAGACATTTTTCACCTATGGCCACTCTCAAACAGCCTGGATCTTTGCTGGATCAACATATATGCTATCGCTCGAGATGACATGACCCGGAAACTGAATTCTATCCTGACAAAACTCGCACTTAGAAAAGTTTGCATAAAGTTGGTGTCGCTTCAAGGTCTCCAACACTAACCTCAAGTGCTCTTTATGATCCTTCTTACTACAAGAGTACACCAATATATCATCGATAAACACTATAATGAATTTATCGAGATAATCATGGAATACTCTGTTTATCATATCCATGAAGGCGGCTGGGGCATTCGTCTGTCCGAAAGACATTACCAAGAATTCATAATTCCCATATTGTGTCCGAAAAGCCGTCTTCAGTATATCTTCTGACCTGACCTTCAACTGATAATAACCCGACATCAGATCAATCTTTGAAAACACTTGTTCACCTTGGAGTTGATCAAATAGATCGTCTATCCTTGGCAGAGGGTACTTGTTTTTAATCGTCAGCTTATTCAACTCCCTGTAGTCGATGCACATTCGCAACGATCCATCCTTCTTCTTGACGAAAATGATCGGCGCACCCCACGACGAAAAGGTGGGGCGTATAAATTCTTTCTCCACCAACTCTTTCAATTGCTTCTTTAACGCCTTAAGCTCTATTGTTGCCAATCTATAAGGATGCTTCGACACAGGCTTAGCTCTTGGATACACATTTATAGCAAACTCTATTTCTTGATCTGGAGGCAAACTAGGTAAATCATCTAGAAAAGCTTCAGGGAAGCCTTGAACAATCAAAACATCTTGTGGCCTCAAATCCCTGGGAATTTACATATCTATAATATTGACGAGAAAACCAAAGACTCAATTAAAACTTGACGAGCCTTAACAGGCGCTATGACAGATATCTTTCGGGCATTGCTCGCAGCCTGAAATGTATGCTTCTCACCATCTAGGGGTTGAAAACTCATTTTTCCCGTTCTGCAGTAAATTGTAGCATAGTGCTTGAACAACCACTCCATTTCCAATATCGCATTATATCGAGTTATGCTCATAATAATGAGATCGACTAATAAATTTTTGCTTCCCACCGACACTACACCATCTCGTATAACTTGATTAGAATGCATAGGCCCACCAAAAGGCAACATCAATTCGTAACTACAGTCCATTCATACAGACCATACGTCTAATCTGACCATGAACGCGGTTGCAATAAAAGAGTGCGTTGCACTAGGATCAATCAAAATATACGAAAGTACAAAATTTATCAATATGGTACCTGACACTATAGCTGGCTGGTCATCATTGCCTGACTTGATCATGGCGAATGCCCTCGGTGTTGTACGCGTCGGACCCTTCTTCAGAGCTGGGCAATCTTTGCTGACATAGTTCACCTCGTTGCAACTGAAACACCGAGTCACAATGAGCTTCGGACAATCTCTAGCTAAATGTCCAGCTTCGTTGCAGTTGTAGCACTTTCCCGAGTTCAGTCTGCATTCGCTCGGGTGATATCTCAAGCACTTAGGGCACTGGGGGTATTGCACCAACCCCCGAAGCCTTTTGCTACTGCCCTGGCTACTTGAACCTTCGCTGAACCTCTTAGTGCCTTTCTGTTGTTGCTGCTGGGAGCTACTTCTACTCTGCTGTGGGGCAACTTCCTTGAAAAATCTCCTTGAAGCTTCTCACTACTTAACACATTTCATTTCAACTTCCTCCACCTCTAATGCCTTTGCCACCACTTTAGAATACGGTACTTCTTGAGTTCCTGCTATCGTTACTCCCTTGTATATATTCGGCTTTAATCCATGTACAAACTGAAACACCTTATCCTCATTCCGGCTCACCAAATATTCAGCAAACCGGGACAAGAATTCAAATTGATAGTGGTACTCGGTCACCTATTTGATTTGCTTCAACTATAAGAACTCCATCCTCTTAGCTGCCGGCACCGTACTGTTGAAATACTTGTGATTAAAAGCATCTTTAAACTTCTCCCATGTCAAGTGTTGTGCATCGATGGTGATCTCCACAGACTCCCACAAAAATCTAGCATCCTTCGCTAGATGAAACGTGGCTAGCGAGACCTTATCCTCCTCCTCTATCTTCGTATGCCTGAACATACTTGCCATGGTACGAACCTACTGCTTTGCAACTGTTGGGTCTGCTAACTGCCCCTCAAACGTCGGTGGTCATAAACTCTGAAATTTGTCACCTGACTGATCATGGCTAGAGTTGGAACCAGCATTTCCTTGAACCTCTCGATTCATCAAAAAAATTCTTAATTGCTGAGATTGTCTGTTCACCAACTCTGACAACTGTCTGATCGTCATCGAGTCATCCTCGCTCCTCAAGTTAGTTATCTCTCTCGGTATCCTCGGACGTCCTAGTCGTCCAGACATATTCACTAATTTCTTGGACAAGGGTTAATTACTCTCATAACATCTACTAAATGACACTAAACTTAAACACTTACAGTTGTCGAAGCACGTCGTGCAGCAATCGGCGTTGTTAGGTGATCATTTGAACAGTTAGACCACTTGGCTCAGATACCAAGACTGTAGCGACCCAAAAACCCACACTATTCTCGGTACGCTAACTACTACTACTCCCATAAACATGCACGGAAAATTCGTGTAAAAATTTAAAAACTTCATTTATCGAATTAAAATGACCTTTTGGAAAACATTTGAAATCGTCGCAGGGGAAGACTTGATTAAAATTAGTTTAAATAAAATTTGAGTTTTCAAACACTAAAGGCATTTTCGGTTGATCCCGGTAAACACCGGTCGACAATTCCATCTATTTTTCACTACTGGTTGACATTTGCGTGCACTGGTCGACACTACGTGTCTCTCTGTACGCGTTGGTCGATCTCTGAGGTAAATACTTCGGCCCATTTTACACTACCGGTAGACACTTGTGTGCACCGGTCGATACTACGTTTGTCTCTGTCCGCGTCAATCGATCCTTGAGGTCGACACTCCCACCCATTTTACACTACCAGTCGACACATGCATTCACCGATTGATACTATGGTTCTCTCTGTTCGCGTTGGTCGATCCTTGTGGTCGGCACCTCCAGAGTTTGGTCGACCCTCTTACGTGCAAGTCGACACTCTATACGCATTTTTTCACTAAGTAGTCGATACCTTCTAAATACTTATCGACACTTGCTAGGCTTGGTCGATCACTTAGCCTATAGATCGACTCTTCCTTCACTAAAATCTTGCCTAAAAACCTTAATCCTTCAAAGAAACCACTGAAATTTGACTCAATGATAAAACAACCAAAAGTACATTTTTCCATCAACTCAAAATCATTACATAGAAAAATGACTACTGAAGTTTGAAATCCATCTATACATCAACATGACTCCAATTTACTCATAACAACTCAAAACGGTTTCGACAAAACGCAAATAAACAAACTCTCTCACGTACCCCTGCCGTGGTCAAATCGCCCCAACAGCTGGCCGCACCGTCCACGAGCGCACTCCTCCAACTTCCTACTAGTCCTGGGCACGCTTTGAGTACTCACCAACTATAACGTCATCACCTACAACACATAACTCATCTATTAGCCTAATGCTAAGTAAATAATGCATAAAAACATAGCACTGCAAACAAACACATCCTAACATATGAAATTTCTACAGTTTCATCTCTACAGTTTCATCTCTTTCTCACATCTTCTTTATCTTCTTACTACTAAGTTCTTCATTATGTGCTAGATCAAGGTGACACACCTCACGGTTCACCTCTCGGGATAAGGCTAACCTCAATCTAGTAAAGTGACACACTTTGCGGTCCACCTCTCGTGACAAGGTCACCACGTAAAGCGGAAGAAAAAGTGATACACCATGCGGTCCACCTCTAGGGACAAGACCACTCAAACTGCATCTTTATTATCTTCTTACGTATCGTCTCATTTCGTTCTTCACATCTCATCCTATTGTTTCATTTCGTAAAAACATGGAAATTTATTTTCGTTTCGTTCTCGTATTTTAAAACCATGATGCATAATCACTAAAGCATAGCATAAAGTAACGTGCATGCATTCTATCGAACTGTGAAGTAGGCCCGAAGGCAAAACACGTACTACACTACTTACACTATTTACCTAGCGTCTTAGCAATTCGTACTTCGTATACGGTTCGCTAACTAGAGAACCTATAAAACAAAAAATCCATTAATTTTTCTTCGTCCAACTCATAAAACTTTAAGGGGAAACAACACTCTACCAACTAATCTAACTAAACCCAAAATGCTACACAATTTCTGACCAAGTTCGGAATTTCATAACTTACCCAATACTAGTCCGATTTGGATGGTTCGAAATGCTACGGACTTTTGAGAACGTCTAATTTCTAATGGTCTAATCAAATTCCTAATCCAATATCTTGCGGCCTAGCCCTTCCACAGTCACTAGAACACTCAAAAGATCAGTTAAGCCCTTGGATCTCGGCCAAGCCGAGAAACCCTAAAGAAAATTGGTAAAATAAAAAGCCAAATGTACTTGGAATGAAACGCAATTTGGGGAGGGATTAGTGGAGTTAGTGAGGTGTGTGATGGTGGTGGTCGTGGTCTAAGTTGATTAGAAATGAAAAGCTTATGCATAAAACCCACAAGTTGGCTGATAAGTGAAGATGATGCTTTCGGCAATAACAACCTTCCCATGTAAAGATTCTTAACTTGGAGAACCAGTTTTGGCCACTCTCTCCTTGTTTCCTTCCTTTGAAAGGGAGGAGAGAAGAGTGGAACACAAGCTTGGGCAACAACCTTGAGTTGTAAAGATAGGAGGCTTCTCGTAATTGATTTTAAGAAACTGAGCACATACTTTGATGGTGGTGGAAAACTCCTTCGGTTTTCTCTAGAAAAACATGTCGATGCTCATTCAATTTGCAAACCAAAATACAAACACCAATGCTATGTTTATATAGAATTAGGATGGAGTGGTTTAGGGCTGAGCTTTTGGTCTTCAAAACTTGGAGAGATGTGGCTTGTAACCGGCCCAAAGATTAAGCAATGTGCGGCCGAGATGGTGGTAGCCAAGATGTGATCAATGGCTAGCTGAATGCCAAGTCATGGATCCATGTTTCTTCCACAAAAGGTAAAGGGGACAAGTATCTCCAAAAGCAGCCCAAATGTGTGGCCAAATCGGGTAATAATGGCCACCATCATGCGGCTCTCCTCCTTGGCGCGCGTGGCCGAGAATTGCATGCCATGCAAGCTCGGTTGGTGCTTCCAAATAAGCCAACCCCATAACCTTTCCATCATTTATCCTACCTATTCAATCTAGTCCTAAATGCCTAATGCATGTATACAATAATAAGTTTAACAAGAAGGCCAATGTTTGCCCAATAAGTTCAAAATAAAACATTACATAGAATTTTGCTCGAGAAGACAAATTCCCTCAAGAGCATCATGGTCTTTGATGGTGGCTTCCCAAGCAAGGACATGCCTTGGTTGCTCTATGTCGCGAGTCTCCACTTCCCACTTTAAGCTTTCAATTTCAGGCTCCATTCCTTCTCATGAGTCATTACTTGCACAAGAGACAAGTGTGAGAGAATGTAAGTTAGTTTGTGTGCTTAGACTTGAGATCATGTGACGGCCCTATGGGGCACATCATCCTCCCCAGGTGACTATTGATTTGCCCTCAAATCCAATAAGTTTGGGTCCTGGACATGATCTTCATCGCCTTTGTAGGGTGACAAGTCTTGGACGTTGAAAGTCGTTGATACTCCATATTCACCCGATAATTCTATTTTGTAGGCGTTATCATTGATCCTTTTAAGTACTTTGAATGGTCCTTCCACACGGGTTAGAAGCTTAGACTTTCTTTTATCAGAAAATCTTTCCTTCCATAGGTGTAACCATACCAAGTCTCCTTCTCAGAAAATGACTTCTTTGCGACCTTTGTGTACGTGCTTAGCCACACTCTCATTTCTCTTTTCAGTAGCCTTTCGCACTATTTCATGCAATTTCTTAATTTGTGTGGCCTTATTTGCACCTAATGGGTTGGCTAAGTTCTTAGTGGGTCGATTGGGTAGTGCAGCCCCGGGTTGTAGATCAATTTGGTGTTCTATGCCACGTAGGGGTGACAAACCTTTAGGTAAATCTTCGGGAAACACGTCTTGGAACTGATGGATTAGGTTCTTAATGGGGGTGGGTATGTCCCCTCGTTCCATCACTCTATCCAGAAAGAGTATCATAATCATGGGATCCCCTCTAAGCACGGATGCTTCTAGTTCAGCCTTAGTAATGAATAGACTCGCTTTATTCTTTTCTTCTCTCTTACTAGCTTCGTCCTTAGCTATTTGCTCAGGGGTCATGGGTGCCAACTTAAAAGCCTTGCCTTCAAATTTGAGGGAATAGTAGTTGGAATATCCGTCATGGTTCACTTTTTGATCAAATTGCCAAGGTCAGCCTAAAAGCACATGACTGGCACTCATAGGCACAACATCGCAAAGAAACGAATCCTTATACTTGCCTAAAGCAAACTCGACCCTTACTTGTTTAGTAACCTTAACATCATCTCTATCATCTAACTATTTAGGCTTATATGGGTGGGGGTGAGCACTAGTCTCTAATCCTAACTTAGTCACTAAGTCTTTGGAGGCTACGTTCGCACAACTTTCTCCATCAATAATGATAGAACACAACTTATCCTTGATGAGACACTTACTGTGGAAGATGTTCTCACGCTGGCAATCCTCTCCTGAACTTTTGGTTATGAGAACTTGTCTTCTCACCATAAACAAAGGTCCGTCAGGGGCATGAATAATTTCTTCTACTGAGTCACTTTCATCCTCATCCTCTTCTACTTCTTTCACTTCCTCTTAAAACTCGTCTTCACTTACGAACTCGCCGATGTCTTCCTTAATGATTATGACACGATGGTTTGGGCATTGGGCCATGAAATGACCTATGTCGCGACACTTGTAGCACTTGATGTCGCGTGCTCTCTGTCCAATGGGGTAGTATTTTGTAGTCTTGACCTCTGATCCTTTAGGGTTTATTGGTGTACTACTTAATTCTTTGGGAGGCCAATGTCTCTGAAAAGGCTTTTTCCATTCAGCCTTGGTCACTGTTTTGTTAGCTTCAGGCTGCTTAGGGGTGTATTTGGGGAGTTGGTTAATCTTAAATGATTGGGTGGCTTTACTCTTCCGCTTGAGTTGGTGTTTGACTTTTAGGGCCAACTAGACTACCATGTCCATGGATTCTAATGGGTGCAATTCTACGGTGTCAGCAATATTATAATTCAAGCCATGGATGAACCTAGCTATGGTTTGCTCTTCGGCTTCTTCTAGTTCTCCTCGAATTTTGAGAGTCTCGAACTCCTTGAGGTACTCCTCAACAGTTAGACTTCCTTGTTTGAGGCTATGTATTTGCATAATCAGCTCTTATTTGTAATGACTAGGGACAAAACTCTTCGTGATGATAGATTTCCTCTTTCTCCAAGTATCAGTAAAGTTAAATCTAGTCCGCACTCTTTGCGTCCTCACATTATACCACCAGAGTAATGCATAGCCTGTAAACTCTACAAAAACCAACTGGATCTTGACTTTGTCAGAGTAGTTATAACAATTGAAAATTCTTTTAACCTTCTCTAACCGTTCTAAAACTGTTGCCCTGTCACATGTTCCGTTAAAGGGTGAATTTGTATCTTGACGTTTCGAAGGTCATCATGGTCTCTATGTTAGTCTCGTCTAAGCTCATCATGATTCCTATGGCTTAGTGGACGGAAGTTTTCTTCTTCATCCAAGGTCCACTTATCATCCTCATCGTAATCATAGTTAGGGTGCCTCTCCCTAGAATACTCAATCTCAGCTTCATCGTCTAAGGGCTCTTGGTCTCTAACTCGTCTTCTAAGGTTGTCAACTCGTCTCCTAGGCAAAGTGTCTTGGGAGGAATCTCTACGGTGGTTATGATGACGTCCACCCATAACTTGTTCAAATTTTAGGTTCATGTCATGAAGTTGCTTACTTAGTGTCCCAACCATGCCATTTAAACCATTTAGTTGACCTTGCATACTGGACTCTCCCTATTGATGGGTGTGAGTCTCATTTGGGGGAATGTCCTTGCCCCTGTTCGGTGGATTGGATTCTTGGACCACATTTGCGTTTTGGCCAATTTGGTTTCCACTTCTTGTTTTCATGTTTAAGTCTTAGGAAAAGGGACTTTAATTAGGTTTAAACCTTAAGTCTTAGAGCATTATGAATGGTGACCTAACTAAGGTAATTGACTTAATCTACCTTAAGTTTTCGTTTCTTTCTTTTTTCTTTTTTTTTTGAACAATACTAGTAAAGCAAAACAACTACTAATGAGCAAAAAGGAAGGGAATTTATTCCTTTTAGATTCTTGGGAACATGCAATTAGATTAAACTATCAAGGATAAAACAATGCTCACTAGCTCTTGGGTTTGTGGAAAGTGCATTAAAATTTGGCAATAGTGGTAACCCCAGTTTGCTCCAAGTAATTGAGCAATAAATGAGCAACATAATTCATCAAATTATGATTAATATTTAGCAAAAATTTCGTGCCTTGGAACAACTTTCAACCATGCATAAAGTGGTCCCCAACTATCAACATCAATCTTGCCATTTTTGTGCACACAAAACTATTTTCTTTTCAAAAGTATGTTTTCCTTAACGAAAACAGCAACTATTTGAATTTTAAATCAAATCAATCCAAAAAAGAACACATGCTTTAGCTACTTAATATGTTAGCTTAAGAAGTCTAATGAGTTATAGGCTTGGACTTATGTAGAAAATCAGGTCACAACAACTCAAAATATTAAGCTATTCTCGGCAATGTCAAAAACAGAAATTTTGATGTTTTGTGTCTTGGGTTTTAGGGCAACTATAAACCAAATTACATGTAACATTTGACAACCCTAGAACTCATTCTTAGCAGTGAATATAAGCAGCAATATACAAAAAAATATTCAATTAAATCGAGCTGCAAGTTTCGGATTTATGTACATACAAACCGGTCATCAAAAGAAGCAACAAACTTTGGGTTATGCGGTTTTCAATCAAAGGGAACTAAACATATTAAACCGATGAAACCATCAAGCTAACCATACAATTTTAAAACTAAACATTCGTGCTTAGGTACGTAACAAACCATGTGAGGTGCTGGAAGTGTTAATAAAAAGCAAGAAAAGGTGTTGTTACCCGAAATAGCAAGAATACAATAAGTACAAAAGTAGCTAGCAATTGTTTAACCAAAAGAGAAAGGAATTTGCAGCCACGAAAATGGAGTCTATGGGCTGATATTTCTTCATGCTCAGATGATTAACAACTCAAGAAACATGCTGGAGATTATTTTAGCTCAAAAGAAATCAGAAATAAAACAAAGAAACCGCAAGCTAACAACAAACCGAATAGGTGAGCAATGAAAACCTGGTTTTGAACTTTAAGGTGCAGCCATCCAAATGAGTTTGGAAAACCAAACTAACTCGGTTTCTAGCACTCCAAGGGGCCTTCCTATGCTCTGATACCAAATGTTGCAGCCTAGCCCTTCCACTGTCACTAGAACACTCAAAAGATCGGTTAGGCCTTTGGATCTCGACCAAGCCGAGAAATCCTCAAGAAAATTTGAAAAATGAACAGTCAATTGTGCTTGGAATGAAACAAAATTTGGTGAGGATTAGTGGAGTGAGTGAGGTGTGTAATGGTGGTGGTCGTGGTCAAAGTTGATTAGAAATGCAAAACATATGCACAAAACCCGCAAGTTGGCCGATAAGTCAAGATGATGCTTTCGGGAATAACAATCTTTCCATGGAAAGATTCTAAACTTGGTGAACTGGTTTTGGCCACTCTATCATTATTTCCTTCCCTTGAAAGGGAGGAGAGAAGAGTGGAACACAAGCTTGAGCAACAACCTTGAGTTGTCAAGTTAGGAGGCTTCTCCTAATCGATTTTAAGAACCGAGCATATACCTTGATGGTGGTGGAAAACTCCTTCGGTTTTCTCTAGAGAAACATGCCGATGCTCATTCAACTTGCCAACCAAAATACAAACACCAATGCTATGTTTATATAGACCTAGGATGGAGTGGTTTAGGGCTGAGCTTTTGGTCTTCAAAACTTGGAGAGATGTGGCTTGTAACCGGCCCAAAGATGAAGCAATGTGCGGCCGAGATGGTAACAGCCAAAATGTGATAAATGGCTAGCTGAATGCCAAGTCATGGATCCATGTTTCTTCCACAAAAGGTAAAGGGGACAAGTATCTCAAAAAGCAGCCCAAAGGGGTGGCCAAATCGGGTAATAATGGCCACCATCATGTGGCTCTCCTCCTTGGCGCGCGTGGCCGAGAATTGCATGCCATGCAAGCTTGGTTGGTGCTTCCAAATAAGCCAACCCCATAACCTTTCCATCATCTATCCTACCCATTCAATCTAGTCCTAAATGCCTAATGCATGTATACAATAATAAGTTTAACAAGAAGGCCAATGTTTGCCCAATAAGTTCAAAATAAAACATTACATAGAATTTTGCTCGAGAAGACAAATTCCCTTAAGAGCAACATGGTCTTCGATGGTGGCTTCCCAAGCAAGGACATGCCTTGGTTGCTTTATGTCTCGAGTCTCCATTTCCCACTTTAAGCTTTCAATTTCAGGCTCTATTCCTTTTCGTGAATCATTACCTGCATAAGAGACAAGTGTGTGAGAATGTAAGTTAGTTAACGAGTGTGCTTGGATTTGAGATCGTGTGACAGCCTTATGGGGCACATCAGAATATCTACAGCTTGGTTGAATGTAGTTGAACAAGAATCGTTCCACAATTCGAGTATTCGACTATCCAAACGCTTAATCTTTCCTATAAAATTTCGTATTCTACTCCTACTCCCAGCTTAAACACAAACATACGGATAAAAATCAACTCTAATTTCAAATTCCCACATCTCCCTCGTACGTTTTTACTAAAACTATCCAATACTCTCACTAACTTCATTTTTAACAGTCAAAACAACTAAAACACTAACTATCTGCTAAAAACTAACTAAAACTTAACGTGGATTGAAGATTGATGAAGGAAATGGTTGTCGCTTGAGAAGAGTGTCGCCGCAGGAGGGTTTTACGTGTGAATGGGGGAGGAAAACACAGAAGAAGGATTTACGTTTTCTCTCTTATGTGTTTCTTCTTATTACTATTTTTTTTATAAATAATAATAATAATAACCTAATTACTAAACCGCCATCAATATTTAACCGTTTAATCAAATGGCTATCCGATCCGTATTCGGTCGAAATTTTAAAATTTTCTGTTCTCCATTAGTCTCAAAATAATCTTTTACTTAATGTTAGAAATTTTACGCTTTCAATTCTGACCCAAACTCTGCCGATTACAATCATAAATTTGAAAATGTATTTTACTAGAAAAATTTTGGGTGTTACACATATTTTGAAGTTATTTGGGAGATTATGATATGAAAATCAAGGTTTTCTTGCATTTTAAATTATTGAAACATGTCGTTGTTCGTTTTCTCTTCTTGAGTTCAGAATTTTATTTAAGGCTACAGGTGTAAAGTGTTGACCTGTATGTGTAAGTGTCGACCTATCTAGGTGAATGTCGACCGTGAATGTCGACCTACAGGAACAGAACCAAACGAGGTGTCATCCTATGTGTGTAAGTGTCGACCGGTTAGTGTAAAAATGGTAAAAGTGTCGACCGCAAGGTTCGACTGGTGCAAACTGAGAAGATTAGGGTGTCGACCTGTTAGTGAGATGAATATCGAGATGTCGACTGCAGGGTTTGCCGGGGTAGACAGAGAGTATTAGGGTGGTGACCGATGCAAATAAGCGTCGACCTATATAAACAGAGGCAATTGAGGTGCTGACCTATGAATATAGGTGTCGACCCTTTTGTGGAAAATGAGTTAGGTGTCGACCGAAGCTTACAGAGGTCGACTGGGATCTGTTTATTTATTTTTAAAATTTGAAATTTGTTTGGTTTTCGTTTATATAATGAGTTCTCCACGCAAGTGTTGTTTTTCGCTGCAAAAAGGGTGAAATGTTTTAAATGATGTCGTCTTAGGGCAATGAATAAATTTTAAACATTTCTCGAAAAATATTTTTAGTGCAAGTACGTAGTTGAGTGTTGGTTCCAGGTTAGGTAACTCAGGGCGACACAGGTTATATCGTCCGTTTTTTTCTAAATGTTGTTATTTAGTTTTCGCTGCGTAAGTCTTTTATAAAACGTTTTCAAATCACTTAGTTTTAGTTATAATTTGGGTAACAGGGAGTTGGATTGTTTCAGTATGGTGTCAGAGCGAACCGGAAACCAGTGAGTTTTTGGGCACTACATTATATCTTTTAACCTTCAAACTATATTTCAAAACATAATTTCTTTTCACATTCTAAACCCTAAATCATCATAGTTCATACCAAAACATTTTTAACCATTGTAGTTATCACAAAACTTAAACAAGAACCTACACATTATAGTCCACGGTCGAAATTTCCCTAACAAATTTGCCGGGTTACTGCCATGGTCGTACTTCTCCAACTGCTTCGCGTAATCCTTAACTGTCTTGTGTAACTCACTGCTTAGTCATCCTTCACCTACATCACATAACTCAAACTATAAGCCTAATACTTACCAAATAGTTAGAATATGAATGAAAACGTTTCATTTATCATATGCAATTTCTACAGTTTACTATTGCACCTACACAAAATCCTCTAGCTAGTGGAGAGCGGAACACTTTCTCCAGCCCTATACATTTCAAACATAAATCTGAAGGGTGGATAACTACCTTCAAATGCTACCTGTAATACCAGTTATAATTTTCTACTCATGAAAACGTATACATAAAAATAGTTCTGTACATTTTCTAAAACATGATGCACGAGTCAGCTAAACATCGATAAAACATGCAACATAACCTAATGTTTTGTGATGTAGGTCCAAAGGCAACACAGATGCATACACTACTTACTTGGCATCCTTGGTACTTTAGCCTGCCAGCTTTAGGGTTCGAGTAGCTGGGAAGGCAAAAACTTCTTCGGCAGAGGGAGATGGTCATGCACACAGTTCGCAGATCCTCGAGGGTGGGGCCGAACTAGTGGTTCACAAACCCTCTAATAGGGTCAAACCGTAAGATTCACAAATCCTCAAGGGTGGGGCCGAATCATTGCACATAGGATATTAGTGGGTATTATTAACTCGGATCTTTTCTGCCAATTTCCATGTCATGTGGTATCAAAGCCTAGGAGGCTTCCTCTAAGTGTCTTTGGTCAAGCTTGAACATCATTTGCATCAAGTTTCCTTGGCTGTATTTGTGGTGCAAATTGGGTAACATTTACTTGTTCTGTCGCACATTTCATTCCATTATCAAAACTATTTTGGTTATTGCTGTTTTTCTATGGCCATTCGATTTACAGCAAGTTACTTTAACTTACATGAACCTTAGTCGTTAAACAAGCATCATATCTTAGTAGTTCTGTCATTTGGCTTGTTATCATAATCGGATTTGTACTCAAAACCGAGAAGAGCACATTTGGACTTAAGATATTGTTGTGCACTAATCTATTTTGGTTGTTGTTTTGTTGCATAGTTTTTGCATATTATCTTTACAGCAAATATAGCATTTATAATCTGCATTTAGGGTTAAAGGAGCATCCATTTGTAACTTGATATTACATTGTGTTTGGATACTAAGAGTTGCACAAAACTATTTTCAAGGTATCCGAGTAAAAGCATGTTTAAACCTTAAAAAAATCTATCAACTTATTTATGTATCCTTGTCGTATTTTGTTATATTATTGTTTACTAGAGTTGTAGGTCTGAATTGTGCATTAAATCATCTAACTTTGGCTATTAATATTCTATTTTAAGGTTACTAAAATTGTTGACAGTAAAGAGAATACAGTTTTGTTGATAAGTTTCCAAGGTGTTTGATGATTTGTCCCATCTAGTTTCCTTATTGCCTTATTGCATAGTTTACAAAGTGTTTGTGATTATTCCTCACTAGTTATTACCTCATCTTAGTAGTGCATATAGTTAGTGAAATTATCTTAAGATCTTAGTATTTAACCACGACAGATAATAAAAGGTTGAGGGTAAACCATAATCAAGTTCTTAAGACTTAAACGTATACAACTTAACCTAAAACATTAGGAATTAAGATTCTTTAATTGAAGATTAAACCTTCCTAATACATAATAATGAAGACTAGGAGCTGAATTATCTGAGAACCAAACCACACCCAAGAACCAAACAAGGGAAAAGGATTATCCCAAACTAAAAGTACTACCCATCAAGAGGGAGAGTCAAGCATGCAATGTCAAATCGAAGGTTTGATTGGAATGGTCAGTAATTTCGTCAACAACTCAAGGTCATAAGCTTATAATTAAAACACGTCATGGAACAAGTAAGACAAAATAACTGTAGGAGAGACCACTTTGGAGACACCTCCCAAGAGACCATCCAAAGACATAGCAATGAGCGACCTAGGGAAAGGTACCCAAACCGAGAGGATATTGAACGGGTAGAAACTCCTAGAAGAATGTTCCGAGACTATGACTATTCTGAGGATGATGAATGCACCTTGAACGAGGAAGAGAACTTCTGTCCCAATCGTTGCAAGGATAATGATGACCTTAGGAGTGCAAAAACTGACAATTCCCACATTTGATGGAGCCTGTGACGGAAACAGATTCCTAGATTGGTAAACAAGGTGGACAAAGTATTAGAGTGCTTCGAAAGAGTTAAGATACAATTAGTGTCTCTCAAATTATTAGGCCAAGCTGCACTATGGTGGGCTAACCCGAAAGCCTAAAGGATGAGAGAAGTAGGTTACCTATCCCTATCTGGGGAGCTATGAAGACTCTCATGCAAAGAATATTCGTACCCAAACATTATAAGCATTAATTATTCCAACAAATACACAACCTCTGACAAAACACTCAATCTGTTGATGAGTAACTCACTGAGTTAGACGAACTTGAGGAATAGGTTGTGGCTAGATTTATAAAAGGGTTAAATCAGGAGATTTGAGACATCGTAGAGTTATAACAATTAGAAAGCATGGATATGGTTGTACAATTGGCTCTCACCATTGAGAGACAACTTCGAAGAAAAAAGGAAAGTTAACTACTCCTCTAGGTTTACACCTAGGTCCCAAGAAAACAATAAAACAACTACTACTCTATCTGAGGGAAAGAATCATGTTAGTCATAACTGGTCCCTTAAGGAAACAAGTATTAAACCCACACAGACTAGTACAACCACTGGAGCTACAAGTGCTTAGGTAACGGTCATTATGCTAATGAATGCCGAAACCAACGTGTGATGGAGATCAAGGAGACATTTGGAGAGTAGGAAAGTGAGAACGATCAAGGACATGATGAAAATGAAGATGAAGATGAAGAAAAAGAAGAGTCGGTAGAGGAGATTGACACCAATGGTGGGGCCTATCCAGCACATGAGGGACCTCTACTTATGGTCATTGGATGAACTCTCATGTCAAAGAACACTAAGAAGGACTATCAACGTGATTATTGACGGTGGAAGTTGTGTTAGTGTAGCTTCTCTATAAATGGTTGATAAATTAGGATTGAAGACTGTTATACATCCCAAACCCTATAAATTAAGATGGTTGGATGACAAGGATGACATAAAGATCACTAAGCAAGTAACTATTGAGTTTACCAATGTAGTATCCATGAACACGAGTCATCTCCTATTAGGCAGACCATTACAGTATGACTGCAAGGTCAACCACGACGGGTTCCTAAACTACGACACCTTGAAGTTCAGAGGTAAGTCAATCAAACTATTACCTATGACTCCCTGTCACGACCCAAAGGCCACGACACTTGCACATATACTTGGACATATTTGACATAAAATTTTTCGTTTTCGTTAAAACTTAAAATCGGTTTTTTGGTTTTTTAACTTCCCTTGAAATAAATGGAAAAACATACTTAAAACATGTTTAGAAGGATTCATTTAAAGTTTAATCACCTACATTTTTCAAAAAAATTCAAAACAGGAAATCAAAATTTTTTTAAAACAACAAAGCATAGCCCATGAGCGGTGATCAATTGACAACGCCCCTACCTCTTTGTTAGGGGATCGGCCAAACAACGCATGGTCGATTGATTATCTGTGAGTGGCGATCAATCGATCGTGTGGTGCTTGTCTCTGTTGTGGGCGCATGCACACGCCAACCTCGTGCGCAGTAACATGTCCTATTGATTGCCCCAGTGCGGCGATCGATCGGCGATGCCCTGCCTCTTAGGCAAGGGCTCATCCTCTTGGCCTATCAATGGCACCCCCGTAGCGATCGAAAAGTGATGTCCCTACCTCTTTGGCATGGGATCATCCTCTTGGTCAATCGATCGGCCCCTTTGCGGCGATCGATCGGCGTGAGCTCCTCTTCTTGCCAGCGCATACACGAACATGACCCCCACGAGTACGGCAACATGGCCGATCAATTGTCCATGAATGGGTGATCCATTGGCAATGTCTCTATCGAAGGTAGGGAATCGGCCAATCACATGATCCATCGATCACCCCCATGCGGCGATCGATCGGCCGGCACTGGTTCTTCGGTAGGGCACACACGCACACAGCCTCGTGCGCACAAATCATTTCCTTGCGTGCCCAATGCCCTCCTTCCTCTTCTTCTTCTTTTAAACCTAATTACACTTCATAAGAAACACCATAACTTCAACCTACTGCCTCCTTTTCTACATTTTTTGCTATAGACAACTTCATAGGCAGCCATACCAATTGTAGATTGGTAGCTGCTGTTATAAGAAAATTCTACCAATGGTAAAAATTTTCTCCATGAGGCTTGAAATTCCAACACACATGATCTCAACATATCCTCTATGATTTGGATTGTTCTTTCAGATTGTCCATCCGTCTCTAAATAAAATGCCGTGCTGAAATTTAGTTTTGTACCTATAGAATTTTACAAACTTTTCTAGAATCTTGATGTAAACCTGGGATCCCGATCTGAAATGATTGAAATTGAAATTCCATGCAGTCTGATAATCTCCTACATATATAGTTCTACATATTGATTCATAGAGAAAGTCATCTTCATCGGTAGAAAATGGCCTAATTTTGTCAATCTATCTACAACAACCCAGATGCTTTCATGACCTTTACCCGTTCTCGGAAAATCGACAACAAAATCCAGAGCAATATTCTCCTATTTCCATTCAAGAATCGGTAGAGTCTAGAGAGTTCTTCCTGGCCTTTGATGTTCTGCTCTCACCTGTTGACATATCAATCATGGTTCCACATATTTTGCTAATTCTCTCTTCATATTCGGCCACTAAAAATGTTGCCTCAGGTCTTTGTACATCTTGGTATTACCTTGATGCACTGAGAAAGAAGGCGAATGAGCCTCCATCAAAATTTTCTTTCATAAGTCATTATCTCTTGGAACGTACCACCTGTTCCTAAACTTTAAAATGCCATCATCGGAATAAGTGAAATTGAAAGAAGCAAAAGCCATATTCTTTAATATATTGCTCTTTTCCTTTGAATCAGCCTTCTGAGCTTCTTTTATTTTGTCCAAGAAAGTTGGCTGTATGGAAAGTTCTGAAAGCACAACTGTTAACTCGTAGACTATCTCTAACTAAGACTTCTAAATCTCCTTTTTCAGAGGAACTGGAATTGCTGACACGGTTGATAGCATCGTGGTTGACATCCTGCTCAATGTGTCAGCAACAACATTATCTTTACTACGGTGGTACTTAAACTCAAAGTTGTAGTTTTTGGCAAACTCTAGCCACCGTCTTTGTATCATATTCAACTGCTTTTGACTAAAGATGTATTTCAAACCTTTGTGATCTCAAAACCCCTCACATTGTTGTCCGTACAGGTAATGCCTCGATATCTTCAATATAAACACCAGTGTAGCTAGTTTGAGATCATAAGTAGGGTAGTTCTGCTTATAACTCTTTAACTGCCTAGAAGCATAAACAATCACCTTACCATCCTGTATTAATATGCATCCCAAACAAATTTTAGATGCGTCGCAGTAAACACTGAACTTTTCACCTTCTATTGGGAGTATTAATAATGGAGTCGTAGTTAACTTTTGCTTCAACGTCTGAAAACTCCTTTCGCAATCTTCAGACCGTTAGTACTTTGTATCTTTCTTTGTTCAACTGGTTAGAGGCTTGTCTGTCATCGAAAATCCTTGTATAAACTTCTTGTAATAACTTGCTAACCCCAGAAAATTATACACTTCACTGGCATTTCTTGGCTGTGGCCATTCTTTTACAGCTTGTATCTTTGGTGGGTCAACTGAAATGCCTTCTTCAGAGAAAACATGGCTTAGAAAAGTTGATTCTATCAAGTTTGAATTCACACTTTGAGAACTTTAAAGTAGCTAATGCAATCTTCAGATGCTCCATGTTCTCTTTTTCATTTTGAGACCAGAATAAGATATTATCGATGAAAACAATTACAAATTTATCAAGATATTCTAGGAATACCATGTTTAACAGGTCCATGAAACCTGCTGAAGCATTCGTTAATCCAAACGACATTACTAGAAATTTGTAATGTCTATAACGGGTTCTAAATGCTGTCTTTGGAATATCATCAGCTTTGACCTTGAGTTAGTAATAGTTCGAGCGTAGATCAATCTTTGAAAATACTCAGGCCCCTTGCAGTTGATCGAACAAGTCATCAATCCTTGAAAAAGGATACTTATTCTTGATCGACATGTTATTCAGCTC
Source organism: Begonia peltatifolia (assembly GCA_022433055.1). NCBI lineage: Eukaryota > Viridiplantae > Streptophyta > Magnoliopsida > Cucurbitales > Begoniaceae > Begonia > Begonia peltatifolia. Next base: position 20,884,293 of record CM039519.1, on the reverse strand, counting down.
CTTGTAGTCGATACACATCCGTAAGGAACCGTCCTTCTTTTTGACAAACAGAACAAATGCAACCCAGGGAGAGAAGCTAGGGCATACGAAACCCTTGTCCACCAACTCTTTCAACTAAGTCTTCAACTCTTTCAGTTCAACTGGTGCCATACGATAAGGGTTCTTGGATACTGGCGCATCACCATGATAAACATCGATTACGAACTCTATTTCTCGATCAGGAGGTAATCCAGGTAATTAATCAAAGAAGACTTCTGGAAACTTCGGAACTAGCAGAATATCCTGAAGCTTAGATTTGCTTTGCCTCTGTGCATCAATCACATAAGCTAAGAAACCCATACAACGTGTTCTCTGCAATTGTTGGGCTTTCATGAAGGATACTATACCCTTCTCTATCCAAGGGTCAAAAGTTCATTATTCTCGACCTACAGTTGATTCTAGCATAATGTCTGAAGAGCCAGTCTATTCCCAAGATACAGTCATTCCTTACATGTTGATAATTACCAGGTCAGCGTATAAATTATTGTCTCCTACAGAGACAATATTGCCTTGTACTACCTGATTTGAATGCAGAGATTCTCCAGATGGTAAAATGACGCTATAGAATTTGTTGGCTAACATAGGCAACAAATTAAAATTGACTATGAACTTTGTTGCAATAAATGAATGTGTGGCCCATGTGTCTATCAGATTATTTGTAGCTATGTTACTAATCAAAATTGTACCTGAAATGAAAGAATGTTGGACAACATCGTCATCCTCAATCAAGGCAAAGTTCCTTGTAGTAACCCCAGACCTTCTTTTTTCTAGCATTGAGCAATCTTTGACTTGATGGCCTTCTTTATTACATCTGAAACAGCAGCCAAAACGAAGTCTACATTCTCTAGAATGATTTCTATTACATACGGGGCACTAAGGAAGTTGATAAGTCCCTTGTGGTCGCTTCCCTTGATCAATGGTTGCATCATTAGGCCTTTTAATTCCCCTTTGCTGTTGTTGTGGCTGCCGCCCTTTATTCTGTTGTTGTTGGGGTTGTACTTCTCTCAAAAACTTCCTAGGTAGTTCCTGCTATCTTTGGAATGTCATTTCCACTTCTTCAATCTCTAGTTCCTTGGCCACCACCTTGGAATGAGGCATGTCATAGATGCCTACTATTATCACTCCTTTGTAGATATTCATCTTCAAACCTTGAATGAACTGGTGGACTTTGTGCTCGTTGGTACTCACCTAGTGTCCAGCAAAATAAGACAAAGATTCAAAGTTCCAAACATACTCTGACATTGTTCCATACTAGCGAAACTGTACAAATTTCACCATCTTGTTGATTCGAACAGTTCGCCTAAAGTATTTGTTATAAAATATTTTTTTAAACCATTCCCACAACATCACCCAAACATTCATCGTGGTCTTCACAGTATCGCACCAGAACCTTACGTCTATGGCGAAATGTAATATTGCACATGATACCTTATCGTTCTGCTCCACCCTGTTGTATTTGAACATATCCTCCATTGTTTGGATCCACTTTTCAGCACAAGTAGGATCCGTAGATTATCCAGCAAAAGTTGAGGGTCGGAGTCTTCGAAACATTTCACAGCTCTAGTCCTTGGTAGCATTGGCATTATTATTTCCATTTATTTCTCTATTCATCATTTTTTCCAATTGTCGAGATTGACAATCAACCAATTAAGTTAATTGATTGATGGCATTGTCCCTTTCATCAACTAGCCTATGTTGTCTTCTCACCATTTTGTACATACTGTATAATCATAAACTTAATTAAATAACTAAAATTTAGTTTAAACTTAAACACTTATAGTTGATGAAGCATTCCCATGTTAAAGCTTGTGCTGTCAAGCAGACTACAAAAACGATTTTAAAACCCGAAGGCCACGACGCTTGCACATATACATGGACATATTTGACAAAAAAAAAAATTTGTTTTCGTTGAAACTTAAAATCGATTTTTGGTCTTTTAACTTCCCTTGAAAATAAATGTAAAAATATTCTTAAAACATGTTTGAAAGGAATCATTTAAAGTTGGATCTGTAACGTCCAGAATTCCCATTAAATAATTTTTAGAATTTCGTATCGGTAAACGGCAAAGTTCTAGTCGGAATTAAGGACGAAAATTTTAAATGATTAAAGAGTGAGGACGAAAAAGGTAATTAGGATTAATTATATTTTGTAATATAAAAAAAAAACAAAACAGAGAGGAGGAACCCACCCTCCCTCCCTCCTCCCTCTTTCGGTTTTTCATCCCCACCGAAAACCTTTCCCCTGTTTCTCCCCTCTCCTTCAGCGTTTTTCTTCCTCTCCAGCGACGATTCTCTTCAGTTCTCCTCCATTTCTTCAAATCAACGGGAAGTTTTAGTTATTTCTTAGTAGATAGTATTTTAGTTGTTTTTAGTGTTAAAACTAAAGTTAGAGAAAATATTGGATAGTTTAGTGAAACCATTGGAGGGGGATACGAATTTGGAGGTTTATAGTTGATTTTTATCCATGTATTTGTGTTTAAGCTGGAAGTCGAAGTAGATTATGAGTTTTAATGCAGAAGATTGAGTGTTTGGATAGCTGAATACTTGGTTTATGAAAGGATTTTTGTTTGGCCACATTCGGCTAAGCTGTAGATGTTGTATTAGGAAATAAATGAGACTGTTAGAAACTAAACGTCCCAAGGAGCTCGTAGCACTTTGAATCATCAAAATCGGACGAGTATTGGATAAGTTATGCATTTCTGAAGGTTGGTCAGAAATTGAGTTGGAATTTAGGTTTAGATAGATTAGATGTTAAATTGTTATTTCCTTTAGAGTTTTATGAGTTGGAAGGAAAGTAGAATTGATGATGTGTGGTTTTATAGGATTCCGGTTTAGTGAGCAAACTACGAATTTTGAGATACGAGTTGCTAAGGACGCCAGTTAATATTGTAGTAGGTGTTTTTGCCTTCGGGCCTACATCACAATGCAATAGGTTGCATGCACGTTTATTTTATGTTATGTTTTAGCCAATTATGCATTCATGGTTTTAAAGTACGAGAACGAATCAAAAATAAATTTCCATGTTTTTACAAAATGAAACAGTAGGATGTAACTTGATGAACAAAATGAGAAGATATATAAGAAGATAATGAATGTGGGGATGAGTGGTCATGTCTCGTGAGGTGGACCGCGAGGTGTATCACTTCTTCCCCCGCTTTACGTGGTGGTCTTTTGTCGAGAGGTGTACCGTGAGGTGTGTCACTTGCCTCATGAGGTGGACCGCAAGATATGTCATCTTGATCTAGCACGTAAAGAAGAACTCAATAGTAAGAAGATAAATAGGATGTATGAAAGAGATGAAAGCAAAAGTAGAGACGAAACTGTAGAAACTGCATGTGTTAGGATATAGTTGTTTCAGTGTTTATGTTTTATGCGCATTACTTAGTTAGCATTAGGCTAATAGATGAGTTCTGTGATGTAGGTGACGAGGCAGTTACTGATGAGTACCCTGAGCATGCCCAAGAATTGGAGGCAATAGGAGTAGTGCACTCGTGGACGATCTGTCCAGCTGTTAGGGCGTTTTGGCCATGGTACGCATAGGTATGGATTTTGGTATATTTAGAGTCGTGTTGAGTCGTTTTAAGTCGTTTTGATGTATAGTTGGATTTTGAACTTTAGTAGCCATTTTTTTTATGTAAATAATGTTTTTGAGTTGATGGAAAAATGTACATTCTGTTATTTTTAGAGTTGAATCGGAAGTCCGATTGTTTTGGGAGAGTTTAAGGTTTCTAGTCGGATTTCTATGAAAGAATTGTCGATCGATAGGCTTAGTTGTCGACCAAACTTGGCAAGTGTTTACCTCGAGGGTTGATCTGCGATGGCAGAGCCGAATCAAGTGTCGACATATGTCTGTAGATGTCGACCAGTTAGTGTAAAAATGGTAAGAGTGTCGGCCGCAAGGTTCTACCGATGGAAACACAGAGGATAAAGGTGTCGACCTGTGAAGACAGGTGTCGACCGGTCTCTGTGATGAGCGTAGAAGTGTCAACCACGGGGTTTGACTGGTGCAGAGAGAGAAGATTGGAGTGTCGACTTGTGTTCACAGGTGTCGACCGACTAGCGTGATGGGCAAAGAGGTGTTGACCGTCAGGGTTGACCGATGAAAACAGAGGCAAATAAAGTGTCGACCGGTGCTTACAGGGGTCAACCAAAAATGTCTTTTAATGTTTTAAAAAATTGAAATTTTATTTAAACTAATTTTAATCAAATTCTTCTACTAATACGATTTTAAACGTTTTCAAAATGGTTGTTTTAATTCAATGAACGAATTATTAAAATTTTACACAAATTTTACCCGAGTGTATGTGTGTGAGTAGTAGCAATGAGTGTACCGGGAATCGTGAGGGTTTTCGGGTCGCTACAGAGATGGTATCTGAGTAGTAGTGAGCCTATCGAAAACCGTGTGGGTTTTCGAGGTGCTACAGGATCACCTAAATTTTTGAAAAAAATTCAAAACAGGAAATCAAAATTTTTTTAAAACAACAAAGGCCGATCCATCGCCCATGAGCAGGCATCGATCGGCAATGCCCCTCGCTCTTTGGCAGGGGATCGGCATAACAATGAACGGACGATCGATCTCTCGTGAGTGGCAATCAATCAACCATGCGTTGGTAGTCTCGGCTATGCACGCACACACACGACCATCATGCACGCAGCAACATGGCTGATCAATTGCCCATGAGCGGCGATCGATGGGCAATGCCCTTGCCTCTTTGGCAAGGGATCGGCTAATCACGTGGCCAATTGATAGCCTTCGTGCGGCGATCGATCGACATGTGCTGCACCTTCTCGGTAGCATGCGCACGCACGCGACTTCATGCATGCACAAGCCCTTGGCAGATCAATCACCGCAGTGCGGCGATCGAACGGCAATGCCCCTTCCTCTTTTGTAGGGGATCATCCTCTTGGCCTATCCATTGCCCCCATGCAGCTATCGATCGGTGTGCGCTGCTCTTCTCGGCAATGTACGCACGCACACGACTCCACCATGTGCAGCAACATGGCGGATCGTTCACCCATGAGTGGTGATTGATCGGCAACGTCTCTGCCGAAGGCAGGGAATCGGCTAATCACATGGCTGATCAATTGCTCTTGTATGACGATCGATCGGCGGGCGCTGCTTCTTCGGCAGGGCACACACGCACATTGCCTCGCACGCGCACATCTTTTCCTCGTTCGCCTAGCGCCCTCCTTCCTCTCCTTCTTTTAAACCTAATTACACTTCATAAAAACCACCATAATTTCAACCTATCAACTCCTTTGAAAACCTTCAAAACATAACATTTTTCACCAAATTGCAAATTGTAATACCGCAAAAATTTTTTTATCGAGTAACTTAATTTCACGCATGAAACCCACGAGAGATTCTTTTAAGGAATTATTTAATAGAAAACAAGAAGAGATAAATTTACAAGATTTAAAGGATTTTTGAAAGGGTTAATCGTAAAGGGTGTTTTAGGAAAATTAAAATGAAATTGG
>CM039519.1:20826925-20878377 GCA_022433055.1 Begonia peltatifolia | reverse complement strand
AAAAAAACAACTCGCGTCCCGAAGAGGAAACACGAAGTCCTCAACATAAAACTACGCAGCGGAAAAGAAAACCATTTAAAACAATTTGAGATAAAACGGTAAGACTTGAAATCCTAGGAAAGAACCCCGCGCTCCCCACGAACTACCCAGTCCGGTCCCAAGCACTCACGTCCCCACTCCGACACCCCGCGTACACCACCGCAGTGCCACAGGTGCCAACCCAACGTCGCTGTATCTCGCGCACGCTCACAGCGCCGCGTGCCCCACGCACCCTGCCTCTGTACAGCACGTCCGCGCGCACGCCCTCACCCGGCGCCGCATGACCCGTGTGCACCCACAGGGCCGCGTGCCCCGCGCACCTGCGATCACGCCGCACATCCACACTCACATGAACTCCTCTAGCATTCATCATACACATACCTTGACCGATTTCGTATCCTCTCGAACCTCAACCCCTCTCCCGAAATTTCGGCAGAGTACCGCCTAAAAACTGGCTACCTCAAAATTTAACCCTGCACACAATTCACCAAAATCCAACAATATTTACCTATTCATCATCCAGAGAAATCATTCCAACCCAAATCAGAGTAAGAAGGCGACGAAAATCCGTCAAATACGAATGAAGAAAGTCTCCAGTATAGAGAAATAACTTACTCTAACATGGAAAATATCCGCGTACATTACCAAAATCACACGCACTTCATATACACCTATACACTGACGCATATACAACAATCCATCCCATCCTCCGTACATAACCACCGCAAAAGAAAGAAAACCCACAAACCGACCAGGCCACAACCTACCATATCCACGGGTCGGGTCGCCCTAACAAAAGTCCGCCATCCGGTGCCGCAGTCGCACGCCGCCAACCATCCTACGCCTCAGGACTAGGCACTCGAGGCTCACCAGCGGTATCGTCAGCACCTACACCACAGAACACACAACATAAGCCTAACGCTCAGTAAGTAATGCGATATGGAAGTAAAAACCGACAATGCAATCCTATCACATGCAGTCTCTACACTCACACTCGTGTTGTCACATCTGTGACGCGTAGTGCAGCCGCACCAGGGTAAGGAGGAACCTCACGTCACCCTACACCCTAACACGTCGCCACCGTCCCGGACTCCCCAGCAACGAGGCCCACAAGCTACACCCACGCATCACCACACGGCAACCACATCAGGGTAAGGGTGTACCTCGCGCCACTCTACACCCTGACACGTCGCCCTCGTCCCAGCCTCCCCAGCACGGGGCCACAGTTGCCACACGCACACGTTTCGCGACAGCCCAGCCGGCCCACCCCTCGAGTAGGATCCGCGACTGGTGTTGCACCGGCCCACACACTAGTAGGATCCGCGGTACCACTGCCCATATCCTCACCGTCAACACATTTACGCCGCATGACGGCCCATCCAGCCCACCCCTCGAGTAGGATCCGCGACTGGTGAAGCACAGGCCCGCACACTAGCGGGATCCGCGGTACCACCGCCACACGTCTCACCTCATACGTCAAAGCATGCTAAAAATCATTTTCGTTCCCATTTTAAAAAAATATGATGCATGTCACACAATACGCACACACACCGCAATCAATCACATAAACACTAAAGTTCTACAGTGTAGGCCCACTTGGGCAAAACACATGCATGCACTACTTACCTGGCGTCCTAAGCTCGCTCGATACACAGCTTCGCCAACAGGAAGCCTCAACCTAAAACACAACCAATTTCTCATCAGTATTTCTCCCAACATTTACCAATTAGCTAAAAATAACCTTATCTAACTACACTCATTAAATTCCAACTAAAACGGTCCATTGGTTTGGTTTGGCCGAATACCAGCTCAACGTTCGGATGCGCATAACTTTTGCGTCCGTCAACGGAATCAAACGATTCAAGTGGCTAAACGTTTCCTTAGGAACCTAGTTTAACATCCTAAAATGAATTTTAAATTGGTAAGCCGCAGATAGGCGAAAAACGCCAATAACCGAATCTGCCATTTTATTAAAATTTCACATTTTCACTTCCCTTCAACCAAAACTCACTCCCAACTAGTTATATGCATCAAAATGGCTATGATACACTCACACGTCAAATTTCCATGAATAACGCTCGCAAATTTGACTTGGACCAAAATTCGGCCTAAACTTCCGACGCGCATAACTTTTGCGTCGGATATCGGAATCGAACGATTCCAGTGGCCACACGTTCCTCTAACAATCTATTTTTAACCCACACAACAGAATTTAAAATGATCAACCTAATCCTAGCCAAAACAGCCAAAAACAGAATCTGTTTTTATACAAAAGGTAGCCGAAATTCATCTTTGATCCAAATCTCGCAAATTCTTTTACCAAACAATCACATTTCGATCTACCAATGCACACATCAACAATTTGGAGAGTTCCTACTCAGAAGACAGCATGACAAAACCAACAACTTCACGGTTTTCTCTCCAAAACCGAGGATTTCCAATCGGTCCATTGAACCAGGCACTGCCTCCCTCCTTCCTTCTAATTTTGTCCCCTACTCCCTTGAAATGTAGAGGGTAACATGACCCCACACTTGGCCATCAGAGCAGGACAAAAACCGAAGGGGAAACCCCCTGTTTCTGGTCGGATTTTGTCGCGGAAGAGCCGAGCCACCCACTGGCTCCAGCGCCCGCACACATTACACCCTAATGCTCTGGCGACCGAGTCCTACTGTCGGAAAATCCAAGAATAACCGAGGCCCCCGCGCTCGGTCAACAGAACAAACGAAAACAGGGGAGAACTCACCTTCGATTTTTCCCCGCGTAGGAAGGCGTAGCTCCTCACTTCAGCCCACCGGAGTATCCTGAACACCGGCGTCTTTTCCTCGGCGGTCGGTCGTCGACGATTCCTCCTCCTCGGCCTCTCTCTCGCTCTCGCTCTCGGCCGTGCGACACTCGGTGGAATGGCTTCCACCACATATCCTTTTTTTTTTTTTTTTAAATAAAAATTACAAATTACAAAACTGCCCTCACGTGCTTCAACCCTTCATAATTTTCGTTAATTTTCCGACCTCCCGACTTTAAATTATGAAAACCATCGCAAAAGTAGGCTCCGAGTCTTACATTTTAAATTTTTCCCGTTGAAACATTTCTCAAAATTCCGACCGGGATTAAACTAAAATTCTGGAAATTAAAAGTTAAAATTTGAAATTTTTGGGTTATTACAGAACTTCAGTGAGCTGAAGGGAGGAGCTAATTCGACCTTACAACGCTAAAAAACCGAAGGTAAGCTTCCCCTGTTTCGGTTTCTGCGGATCGAGCGTGGGAGTTCAGTTGTTTCTGAATTCCTGATAGCTTAAGCTCGATTTGTGGAGTGTTTTAGAAGCTAGTAAGTGTGTGCTTGAGCTAACTTGTGGCTCAGCATTTTCGCGCCAAACCCGACTGAGAACGGCTGATGATATCCTCCCTGCTCCTTCTCTGTTTTTGGGGCAGGAAGAGGGTGTGGTGTTTTCTGTGTTCCAGTCTCGGTTGGTTGTGCTGAATGTAGAGGGATTGATAGTTGGAGAAAGAGTGATCATCGGTGGGCTATGGTGGTCGGATTTTGGAAGAGAAACTGGTGGGGGGCGGGCGGTGTGGTTGTGCTGCCATTTGGGTTTCTTGAGTGGGAAGCTTTAAATTGCTGTTAGATTATGCATAATAGGTTGAAATGTAGATGATTACGATAACCGACACAAAAGTTATGTGATTCGGAAGTTTATGTCGAGTTTTGGATCGAGTCGGTTTAGTGATCGATTTTGGTTAGTTTGTGGTTTGTTAAGTTAATGGTAGTGGTTTTGAGTATGAGTTAAGTGTTTAGACGAGTTTTAACAGGAATTGGTTTTATGTTTAGGTGAATCAGATTTTTGGTGAGATCGTGCACCGGGAAAGTTTAGGACGTCAGGTAAGTAGTAAATAGGGGTGTACGTGGTCCAGTTTGGTCCGGTTTTGAGAAAAATTAGGACAGGACCAATAATATTCGGTTTTTAATTTTTAGGATCAGTACCATCAAATTTTTTTTAAGGACCGGACCAGAACCGAACCAGAATTTCAGTTTCGGTTCTGGTCCGGTTCTGGTTTTTCCATTAAAAAATTATTATCCAATAAAATTTTTTTTTTAAATAATAAAGTCCAAATTAAAAAGAAAACTTTTGATATTTTGTCTTTTTTATTGACTTTTACCTTCTAAGATGAGTGTCATAAACACAATAAACATTTATAATATCTACTATCTAACCATAAAGTAAAAATCATTGTACGTAAAGCAAGTTAATGAAACTACACATTACAATGACATACATTGTCCAACAATTATATTACAAAATATCGGCTATTGTGCCACAAACCTGTAAAAATGAAAAATTACAACACGTCATAATAAAAAGATACAAAAAAATATGGTATTAATAAAAGTATAATTAGATAGAAAATGAAGTAGAAAAAAATCAAACATACACCAACGAAATTAGATGTCCATGTTCTCACTATTCGCTAATGTTAATTGGTTCACTATCTTCATCTGGTGATATAAAATCTGCAAAATATAAGTTCCAACGTAAGAATATAATGTATAGTAATTACTAAAAAGAATATGAGAAAATGTAAAACACACTTTTGTCAAACTCATCGACCACGTCATTAAAGTTGACTACATTATGTTTTGTCTCACGAATCCAGCTTTGAGTGCAAATAAGTATCTCAACAGTCTTTGGGAACAAAGAACTACGAAAAGAATCCCGAACATGTCCTCCACAACTGAAAGCTGACTCCGAAGGAACAGTGGAAACAGGAATACCCAATATATCTTTTGCAATTTTACTTAATATTTGATATTTCAATGAATTCACTTTCCACCATGTGAAAATATCTTGATTATTTGAAAATTTTTCCAATTCTTCAGATAAATATAGATCGACATCCGTCCTCTTGCTTACAGTATCTAACTCACTGTGACGGCTACAAAACATCTCATAGATCTTATTGTGGGCAAAACTAATATTTCGTCCTGTAGATGAAGATGTGGCAACACTTGTGCTATAAGAATCTTGTGACATACTTAACCCCAAAGTCAAATTGTATTGAATATATAATCTGTTCATCGCACTTCAGACTTGACTCACCAAAGTTGTTGCTCTATTATTGTCAACAAACATGGTAAGACAATGTTGTAAAAATTGTATTTTACATCTCGAATCCAATACAACTGCAATGTACATGAAAAAATTAATTTTTTCACAACTTCCCCAGTATTTGTCAAATTTTCCTTCCATTCCAATAACCATATTCCTCAATGATGGATTGTCAGACTGAGCATACTCCATAATAACCAATTTCAAATTGCATACTTCGCTAAAATAAACATTTGATGTCACATGTGAAGAGGCTGAAACAGTTACAGTCGTATCATAAAAAATTTTCAAAAACTTAACAAGTTCTCTAATATTTGCCCAATCTGTTGTAGTGGGAGGTGATTCACCACTCAAATTATTGAGGTAAGTACTATCGGTTTCCATTAACTTGTCAAAAGCTTTCTTAAATTTTGCAGCGCTTGCTAACATCAAATATGTAGAATTCCATCTTGTAGACACATGAAGAGAAACATTACTTTTGCATGTAATTTTAACATTATCAACACAATTCTTAAAAATTTGTAACCTCGCAGGTGAAGACCGAACATACTTAACAGCTCTACGTACTCTACTAATAGCCTCTTTATAATCTTTCAAGCCATCACTTACAATCAAGTTCAATATATGTGCAAAACATCGCACACATGTATTCTCCATTCAAAATCAAACCATTCCAATTTCTAACACTTTTGATCAAATATGAAATTGCAACATCATTCGAAGAAGCCTTATCAACCGTAACAGTTAACACATTTTCAATTCCCCATTCACACAAACATCTTTCTACCTCTTTACCAATTGTGTTTCTTTTATGATTCGAAATCAAACAAAAATTCAAAATCCTCTTATGCATGGTCCAATCATTATCAATATAATGAGTAGTTGAAACCATGTAATTTAAATTTTGAATAGAAGTTCATGTATCTGTAGTCAAACATACTTGTTGTGATGTTCTTCTAAAGTATTCTTTCAATTTAATCTTTTCTATTTCATATAGATTAAAAATATCACGAGCAACAGTGACTCTAGAAGGTGTGGAAAATCTTGGTTGCAAATATTGAGAATAGACTCTAAAGCCTTCTCCTTCAACAAACCTCAAAGATAACTCATCAGTAATTATCATCTTTGCAAGTAGTTCTCGACAAGTATCAACACTAAAACATGAAGGCTGTTGTCCTCTATTGAAGCTCAGAGTTTTTTGATTCACATCTACATTTGCCAATAATTTTGCACATATACGGATGTATTTTTTCAAACTAGATGTCCCATTCTTCAGTGTATCACATGCATATGTTCTTCCACAATGATTACATTTAGCTCTTGAGTTGTTATCATTGTCATTTTCAATAATAGTAAAATGATTTCAAACTTCAGATTTTTTTGTCCTTCCCCTATGTGCGCTGACAACAGAACTAGTAGTAGGCATACTCTCTACATTTTCATTAATGCTTTCTGTTTCCATCCTATAAAATATATAACTTATCAAAAATTTAATCTAACAAAAACAACAACATTTTCGTAATAAAAACCGCAACATTTTTTAACCACAACAGCAACAAAAAAAAAAAAAACAAACAACCACATTTGCAAATTCGATAATATACTGAAAAATTAACATAAACAAATGCTCTCGGTCACGTCCGAAGAGTCTCCCAAAAACATAAGCATAATGAAAGTTAAAACAACAACATTTTTGTACTACAACAGCAACAAAAAACACCAATAAAACAAACAGTCACATTTTCAAATTTGATAATATACTCGAAAATTAACATAATCAAATGCTCTCGGTCACGTCTGAAGAGTCTCCCAAAAACAATAGCAGAATGAACATAAAGTAAAAAGAGTAGAACCAAACCTTTGGTTTGAATGTTGATGATGCTCGATTGAAATAGAATCGAACAACGAAGCAAAAAACTGAACAACAAATTCGTCTGGGTGGAAGAACTGAGAAAATTACAAAATTATATTTGTTAACTCATCTCTTTCTATTCATTACAATCATAGAATGTCAATTTGCTGGTTTGTATATTTGTTTTTGGAGAGACAAGGACCGGATCACCAAAATTCAATTTTCAAATTTTTGCACAATAAGCATAAAAAAATTTCAAGCACCAAACTAGAACCGGACTATAATTATAGTCTCGGTTCTGGTCCTCTTGTCTTTTTTCCCAAAGAAATGAAACAGTAACAATCAAACATACAAACCAGCAAATTGACATTCTCTTTCTCAACGATATCAAACAGCAAACGAATGGATCATTTCAGCACAATAATTCTTTTTCATTTCAACGAAAGTAATTCTTTTTATCAACCTGCTGGTACCTTTTGGGAGTATAATATGAGAAAACTTTCAGCCACTTAAATGAGATTGAGGATGAGCAGCCACTTAAGTGAGATTTAGGATGAGCGCCTGGTCCAGATTGAAACTTGTTAAGAGCATTGCAAAAAATGATTCCACTCTTTAACCCAAGTCCCGATTCTTCTTCTGAAGGCTCAGCTGGCAAATCTTTAGCTGCAACAACCCCTCCATCTTGAGGCACAGTCAAATTAATAACTCTGTATATAGCATTAGTTTAAACCTGCTGCTCCCGTTCATGGAGCTTTCTCTCCTCCACTAGACGTTGCTGAAATGCAACTTCAATCAAAGGTGCTGCTTCTTCTATTTTGCTCTTTCTAAATAATCCATTTCTTGCCTTTCCTTGAGCTGCTCACTCAATGCTAGTTCCACTAAAGTTTGCTTTGTCACCTTTTCCTGCATGACATCAAGTAGTACAAACTCAACAAGTCAAACCCTATACTCGCCCCTTCCATTCCATTCTAAAATTGGCTTCTTTCCTTTCTTCTTACCTACACGTTTTTCAGCTTCCTAGAGTAAATGCTCAAAGATTCATTTTGACAAGCAGATAGATTTTGGCAAGTATGTGAGATATACACCAGAGGCCAGAGCAAGTTGGAGCGTTAGAGTTAGAGGGTTTATACTGAATGTCCAAAACCTAGCTATTTAAGGAGGCAATGACTCATTAGGGAGTGTCCTATTCTCTACAGAAACTGAAAGAGGCAAAATCGAGAGCTTACATTCGTCGCTGACTTAGTTCGTCTTTTTTAGTCTGATGAAGAGAGAGGCGTGGGGAGTCGGGGACTGCGAGAGAGAACTGAGAGGCGCGGGGCGCGGCGACTATGTCTGCGAAGTGAAAAGGCGCGAGGTGCGGCGTCTGTTGTTTTTGGATAGTTCTTCAGAAGATCTTCTTAGGGTTTTAATTTTTAATGGTCCGGTTCGGGTTTAATGGTTTTGGAGAATTAAACCCAAAAACCGAACCGATAACTTCAGTTCTCCTAAAACAAAATCAAAATTAATGTATTTAAAGTGCAAAACCGACAAGAACCGGACAAAATACTTTGGTTCTGGTCCGGTTCTTTGGTCTGGGTCAGTTTTGTACACCCCCTAGTAGTGTATGCATGTACTTTGCCCATGTGGGCCTACACCAAAGAATATTAGGATTGTGTGGTTGATTGTGATGTGTGTGCGTATTATTTGACATGAATCATGTTTTGAAAAGGGTACGAAAAAGGTTTTGAGTATTGTTTTGAGTAAGTGGTGGTGAGACGCGTGGCGGTGGTACCGCAGATCTTGCTCGAGGAGTGGGCCGGTGTGTAACCAACTATGTATTTCGCTCGGAAAGTTTGCCGGCTGGGCCATCATGCAGCGCGTATGTGTTGACGGTGAGGATGATGGACAGTGGCACCACGGATCCTGCTCGGGGAGTGGGCCGGTGCATCTCTAGTCTCGGATCCCACGTGGTGGGCCGGCTTGGTCGTCACGAAACGTGTGCGTGTGGCAACTGTCGCCCCATTGCTGGGGAGACAGGGATGGTGGCGACGCATTAGGGTGTAGTATGGCGCGAGGTTCACCCTCACTGTGGTGTGGTTGATGTGAGGATGTGCGTGTGTGTGGCTTGTGGGCCTCGTTGCTGGGGAGTCTAGGACGGAGGCGACATGTTAGGGTGTAGCTTGGCATGATGTTCACCCTCACCCTGGCACGACTGCACTACACGTCACAGATTACGACAACATGAGCATGAGCATAGAGATTGCATGTGATAGGATTGCATTGTCAGTTTTACTTTCATATCGCATTACATGCTAAGCATTAGATTTATGTTGTGTGTTCTATTGTGAAGGTGTAGAGGTTTCTGCTGGTGAGATATGAGAGCCCAATCCTGAGCATTAGAGTAGTTGATGGCGTGCAACCGAGGCACCGGATAACAGACTGTTAGGGCAACCCAACCCGTGGAGGTGGTGAGTTTTGGGTGAGGTGTTCTGGGTTTTTTTTCTTGATGTATTCTGGAACGGTTCTGTCTCACATGTTGTATAGTGTACAGATGTAGTTTTCCTGGTTGTTTCGATAGCTTTGACGACGCGTGTATATATTATATTTATGAGGATGGTGTTGCTCTATACTGTAAACTTTCTTCATCGGTAGTTGTCTGATTTATTTCCTTCCACTCTGTTTTTCCTTATATGATTTCTAGATGAATTTGGATGATGTACATTGGGAATTTATATGGTGTGTTGGTTGCAGGTTGGGGTCAGTAGGTACAGGGGTTACTCTGCCAAATTTTTGGGAGAAAGGCAAGGTGTTGGGAAATCAAACTGAGCGTACGGGGCACGCCAGTGGGTCGGTTGGGTGCACGGAGAACGCTGCCTAGTTAAGGCTGCATGCGGGAGCACGACACGACTACAGCGCGCGGGGCATGCGGCACTACAAGCGCAGGCGGATTTTGCGGCGCTGAGAGTGGGTGCGCGCTCGCAGAAGTGCAGGTGGAGGTAGGGCGCGCGATTCACGCGGCGCTGCAACCTTAGGCATGATGCACGCGGCACTGAGACCTGGGGGGTGCATTTGCGTGTGCTTGGGGCGTTGAGCCATGTCGAGGGTGCGCGGCGCCGCTGGTGTGTAGGGGGTACAGTTGGGCGCACAATGCCGTGTTGGGGGCACGCAGCGCCGAGCCTTGGGCAGCCGGCACCGGGCAAAAGGCGCTCGGCCCCAAACCCGGAAGGTGCACGGGGCACGTGTTGGGCTCTTTCCCAAAATTTTAAGTCTTGTCGTTTTTTTTAAAACTGCTTTAAATTGTCTTTTTTTCGCTGCGTATTTTATATTGAGAATTACGTGTTCGCTCTTCGGGGCGCGAGCCGTTTTCGAATCGAATGGAAAAATTTTATACTTACAAATGTTCTTTTCAATGTGATTGAAAAATGAAAGTGGTGATAAATTGAGTGAGTTCACGTTGAGTTTCTAGACGTCATAGTGTGAGATGTTTTGTGTAGGGATGCGACAAGTTGTGGTATCTGAGCAATGTGTAATAGTAGTGAGCATACCGAGAACGTGTGGATTCTCGGGGTGCTACAGGGGATGCACGAATTTGAATGTTTTGAGCTGCTAGAAATCTCCTTTTGATGGTGTTGATTTTTGTTGGATGATTTAATGTGTGGTTTAAATGTATAAGGGTTATATTTCTAATGGATTTGGATTTATTTTGTTTAAGAATAGAGATTCGTTTTTCTTGATAAATGTTGAGTTTTAGTTAGGAAAAGGAAGAGCTTTATTTTGATGAATGTGGGTGCGCAAATGAAACACCCCAAGAAACCCCTCGTTCCCGGTGCGCTACAGTGCAACTACACACTACACACCCTAACACTAGATATAACTCACTCAATTTAATATCCCTTTCGTTTTCAAAACATTTTCAAAAGAACATTTGTTAGTATGAAAAATTTTCGACTCGATTCGAAAACTACCCGTGTCCCGAGGAGGAAACACGAAGTCCTCAATAGAAAAATATGCAGCGGAAAAGAAAACAGTTAAATAAATTTTTTTAAAAATAAAACGGCAAGACTCGAAATCCTAAGAAAGAATGCAATGCACCCATCGGACTACACAATCCAGTACCACGCACTCACATCCCCACTTCGACACCCCGAGCGCACTCTCGCGGTGCTGTACGTGCCAACTCAACGTCACTGTGTCACGCGCACGCTCACAGCGCCACGTGCCCCACGCACCATGCCGCTGTACAGCACGTCCGTGCGCACGCCCTCACCCGGCATCGCACGACCCGTGAGTAACCGCAGGGCCGCGTGCCCCGCGCACCTGCGATCACGCCGCACTTCCACGCTCATCTACAATTTTCTAGCATTCACTGTACACACCTCAACCTATTTCATATCCTCTCGACTCCCAACCCTTCTCCCGAAATTTCGGCAGAATAACGGCTAAAAACTGACTATCCCAATATTTAAAAACCCTGCACACAGCTCACCAAACTAACAGTGGTTACCTATCCATCATCCAGAGAAATCACCATAATCAAATCAGAGTATGAAGACAACGAAAATCCATCAAATACAAATGAAGAAAGTCCCCAGTATAGGGTAAAATCATACTCTAACATGAAAAATACCTGCGTACGTCACCAAAATCACACGCACTCCATATACCTATACACTGACACATATACACCTCATCTCGTCGACTGTACATAATCATCACAAAAGAAGAAAACCTCCAAAACCAACCATGCCACAACCTACTAACTCGACCGGTCGGGTCGCCCTAACAAAAATCCACCATCCGATGCTGCGGTCGCACGCCGCCAACCATCCTACGCCTTTGGACTAGGCACTCGAGGCTCACCAGCAGTATCGTCAGCACCTACACTACAGAACACACAACATAAGCCTAACGCTCAGTAAATAATGCGATATGAAAGTAAAATCCGACAATGCAATCCTATCACATGCAGTCTCTACACTCACACTCATGTTGTCACATCTGTGACGCGTAGTGCAGCCGCACCAGGGTAAGGAGGAACCTCACGCCACCCTACACTCTGACACGTCGCCACCGTCTCGGACTCCCCAGCAATGAGGCCCACAAGCTACACACACACATCACCACACGGCAACCACATTAGGGTAAGGGTGTACCTCGCGCCACTCTACACCCTGACACGTCGCCCCCGTCTCAGCCTCCCCAACACGGGGCCACAGTTGCCACACACACACGTTTCGCGACAGCCCAGCCGGCCCACCCCTCGAGTAGGATCCGTGACTAGTGTTGCATCGGCCCACACACTAGTAGGATCCGCGGTACCACGTCCATCACCCTCACTATCAACACATTCACGCCGCATGACAGCCCAGCCGGCCCACCCTTCGAGTGGGATCCGCGACTAGTGAAGCACCGGCCCGCACACTAGCGGGATCCGCGGTACCACTGCCACACGTCTCACCTCATACATCCAAACATGCTAAAAATCATTTTCGTTCTCGTTTTTAAAAATATGATGCATGTCAAACAATACGCACGCATACCACAATCAATCACATAAACCCTAAAGTTCTATAGTGTAGGCCCACTTGGGCAAAACACATGCATGCACTACTTACCTGGCGTCCTAAGCTCGCTCGATGCACAGATTCGCCAAAAGAAAGCCTCAACCTAAAACACAACCAATTTCTCATCAGCATTTATCTCAACATTCACCAATTAGATAAAAATAACCTTCTCTACTACACTTATGAAATTCCAATTAAAACGGTCCATTGGTTTGGTTTGGTTTGGCCGAAAACCAGCCCAATGTTCGGATGCGCATAACTTTTGCGTCCGTCAACGGAATCAAACGATTCAAGTGGCTAAACGTCCCCTTAGGAACCTAGTTTAACATACTAAGACGGATTTTAAAACGATAAGCCGCAGATAGGCAAAAAAATGCTAAAACCGAATCTGTCACTTTTATCAAATTTCACATTGTCACTTCTCTTCAACCAAAACTCACTCCCAGCTAGTTATATGTATCAAAAAGGCTATGCTACTCTCACACGTCGAATTTCCACAAAAAACGCTCGCTAATTTGACTTGGACTAAATTCTGGCATAAACTTCCGACGCGCATAACGTTTACGTAGGATGTCGGAATCGAACGATTCCAGCGGCCATACGTCTCTTTAATAACCTATTTTATCCCACAAGAACAGAATTTAAAAGGATTAGCCAAAACTAGGCCAAAATAGTTAAAAACCAAACTGCCCCTGCACAAGCAATGGTTGATTTTGATTTCAAACTTCAATTTACAAACGTCCATATCTCTTGGCCAAGCTCACTGCAATTGCAAGGAGGCTGAGCACTAAGCTCGACCATAATAGGAAACCGACAGGGCTACCTTCGGTTTCCCTTTAAACTCGCGGCATTACTCTCGTGCTACGCTATAACCTTGCGGCTAATTCCATCAATGACGAAAGTAGGCCGAGCACTAAGCTCGGCTAAACCAAAAATAATGAGGCGGGCAGCAAGAGGGGAAAGACTTACCGAGCAATGGAGTTCTGCACACAACGGGAAAAAGGGACTCCAGTAAGGCTCCCAAATCGTCGGTGGCAGACTTGGTCGGAAATTCGCCCTTCGCAGTCGTCGGCCGAAACACTCAGCTCTCACTTCGGGGACTCGAGCTGCTGAAATCGGACGGCTTCGGTTCGTCGGGACAGCAGCACCGGCTCGCAACTCGCACCTCGCACCCACGCTCGTCGGCCGTCGATCGCAGCTCCGACTACGGCACGCGATCGCCCTCTCTCGGCACTCGGGTGTTTGCAGGAATCAGCCGAATGGCTTCTTCCCGAAGCCATTCGGGTGATTCATATTTTTTTGTTGTTTTTTTTTTATAAATTACAAATTACCAAATTGCCCTCACGTGCTTCAATCGTTGGAAATTTCGTTAATTTCTCGACCTCCCGACTGTAAATTCCGAAAACCAATAGCAAAAGTAGGCTCCGAGCCTTATAATTTAAATCTTTCCCGTTGCAATATTTTTCAGAACCCCGACGGGGATTAAACTAAAAATTCTGAAAAATAAAAAATAAAAATTGAAATTCCCGGGTTATTACTGCAAATGTTGGATTTCTATTGCTGGAAATCTTCCTCTGGATTGGTATTAAATTGTGTTAAGTGGATGTATAAGGTTGAAATATTTTGTTTTAAGTATAAAAAAACAAATGTGGATTTTAATGTACAGAACAGATTGGATCGGCTTTTATGTTTTTTGCCCAAGCTCCAGCTGTTCATTTTAAAAATTGTTCTAGTATGTTAAATTAGACTCTCTAAGGAAACCAATTCCTTTGGAATTAATTCGTTCCAATAACCGTAGAGAGAGTTATGAATTTTCAAAGTTTAGGTGACGTATAAGTCGAATTGAGTTTGGTGAATGGTTTGGGTTAGTTTTTTTGATTAATTGTGTTAGTGATCATAGTTTTGACACATAGAATGGATTGAGACATGAATGTTGATATGAAATGGTTATGTGATAGGTTCAGTCCGAAAGCCAAATAGAACCTGAACACCATCAAAAGCTAGGGACGCTAGGTAAGTGGTGTATGTATGAGTGTTGCCTCCGAGCTTACATCGCAGAACGTTAGGGATTACGTGCAAGTTATCTATGTTTTTGTTTGTTCATGCATCATGTTTTACAAAATTATCGAAAATGAATTATGCATAAGTTTTCATGAATGAACGGATGGAAATGGCACGAGATGTATGAGTATTCGACATGCATGAGTATTACAACACGCACCTGTATTACTACACGCAAGAGTATTACGACACGCACATGTATTACGACACGCATGAGTATTATGACATGTATCTGTATTACGACACACATAAGTATTACGTCACACACTTGTACTACGACGAGAATGAGTATTATGACGTGAATGAGTATTACGACATGAATGAGTATTATGTCACGTATGGGAATACAAAAAATGGATATGAAATGATTACGTAGAGATTGCATGTATTAGGATGCATATGAACTGTTTTCATTCATTATGTATTACTTGTTAAGCATTAGACTTATAGATGAGTTCTTTTATGTAGGTGACGAAGAGTGAACCGTTGAGTTACCAAAACCCATACAGCACTAGGATGCTCGATTGGAGGGGTGCACCCATGGTGCCGATCCGGTGGATTTTGTTAGGGCGATTATGACCCGTGGATACATATGTATAGTTTTTGTTTAGGATACATGTGTTGAGAGTAGTGGATTTAGTGGGTTTTGACGAATATTGATATGTTTTAGTACTATATGATAGTTTCCTTTTCGAAATCATTTTGTTGGGAGATTGAAATTTGATGAAAGCTTAACCCTTTGAAGGACTAGTTTGGAAATGTTGATTTTAGATGGATATTTTATGTTGATGGATTTGGTTTGAGTAGTGTTGTGTCAAATTGGAGTTTCGTTTGGAAATTTGATTTTGAAGAAGTGAATTGATAGAGGATTGTTTAATTTGAGGAGTTAAGTTTAATGTTGATAATTTGGTTTTGGTTTGTTGTGAATAAAGGATTTTTCTTGAGGAATTAAGGTGATTGGTTATGGGTTAAGTTTGGAGGATTTTTGGTAGGTGTTAATCAGGTTGGAAGATAAATTGAGAAAAAAAGGAAGGAGGAAAGATTGGGAAAGTTGGGCGTGTATGGCAGCGCAATGCGCGCATGGGGAAAATATGTGCGCGCGCGCGAGGTACGTGCAGTGACCGTGGTGCGCGTGTTGGAGGCGCCCATCTGATCGATCTCTGTAACAGACGTGATCAATCGGCTACATTGAGGTCGAGCGGGGAGGCTGCCAACTTGTTGGTGCTAGGTGGTCGATCGATCAACCAGGCGCGATGGGTGCTGGCGCCGCGAATCGCATGGCATCGAGAGACGGGATGCAATCGCTGATCGATCGCAAGTCTTGGCTAATCGACCAGTAGACCAATGTTGTTGTCGTGCGATTGATCGGCAGACCAATGCTATTGTGGTGGTTGACACCCGAGAGGGTGACGATTGATCGGCAGAGTGCGCCGACCGATCATCCCTGCCCGTGCCGCTACATGCCAAATTTTGTTGAAAATTTTGATTTCAAAATTTTGATTCCAATTTTGAATGAGTATTTTTAACCACATTTTAAAAATATCTCCCACTTGTTTCAAAGCGGTTTAAAATGAGTTTAATTGAATTGTTTTTGAATGAAACGCGAACGATTCCGCTGCGTATTTTCAAATAAATTTTCAAATTTTTTAGCACATTTTCAAAAAGAACGTTCTCAAATGGGTGTGAATATTCCTAGGCGAGTTTTGAAATATTTAATTCTTACAAATGTTCTTTTGAAATGCTTTAAAGCAAAAAGTACGAGATGTCAAGTGAGTCGTTGCGTCTCGGGAAAACCATAAGGTTCTTGGGTTGTGACACAAACATTTCAGTTCATAAAAACACATTAAAATGCACAGCGGAAGTCTTAAAAACACAAATGAAACCCATTATTAAAATATTTTGTATCAAAACATATCCTAACACCAAACAGTTCCAGTATTCGTCAAAACATTGAATTCTTTTATACATAAACTTTAACATCTAGAAAACCTATACAAAATCACTTGGAGTTTCACCCACGGGTCAAAATTGCTTCACAGCAACAAATCTTCCACCATGAGCTCATTCCTCCAACTGTACCTATCCATCGACTTGAGGCTTGAAGTCCTCACTTGTAACTTCTTCACCTACATCATCAAAGTTTAAACTAATGAGACTAATGCTCAGTAAATGATGTAAAATGCAATGAATGAGCATGTATGAACGTTTCATAGACCTTGTACTTTAATTTCCTTTCTTTTCACTTGATACGGTTAAATGGGCTTGATAGGGGAGTGGGCGCAGAAAAGTCCTGGGCGTGGACTTTTTACATGGTCCCAGAGAAGGACAAATAACCTGTCCTGTGTGTGAACGTTTTACATAGTCCCTGAGAAGGACAAATAACATATGCCTACTAGTCCTGTCCCATAACTTAGCCATTTATGTACTTTATATAATCTTGTTTTTCTTACATAAAACATGTGCATAAAACATTTTACATGCTTTCATAAAATCATGATGCATATAATCAATAGAGATGCACAACCAACAAAACATAATCTCATGACATTTCATCAATGCAAAACATAGACAAATCCATAATTTCATAATCAAACAAAACAATTAACATGTAACATTAACTTACACTACCCACAAAACATACCCCTAAAAACACATAAATTCAACAAATAGCCTATTCTATCTAGTAGCTTTGTGATGTAGGCCGAAAGGGCCAAACACATGCAACATACACTTATCTTAACTCTGTAGCAAGTTGAGCAACTTTGATCACTTTTCCTTGGTGATTTCAAACCTAATACATGTGCATATAACCATCAATAACATCACAAAGTTTGAAACTAATAACCATAACTATTACTCAACATTCATAACAAATCCAAGAAATTCCAATTCAAATGACATAAACTTCACAATAATCAAAACTCAAACAATTCCATTTGAATTCTCATATTTCCATCTATGATCACATGAAGGTTATCACAACATTATTTAACATCAAATCATCCAAAGATTTGAGAATTTTTTTCCATTTATGCACCTAAACCTATCCACTAACCAAACCAATAAATCGCTTGAAATTATCCCACATACATGAAAAAAAATGTTTAAACATTTGAAGATAAACCATACAAAGGAGAAGGGAAGGATGACATGGAAAATATTTCAGCAATGAGAATATGAAAATGGCTGTGTGTGTGTGTGCGTGTGTGTGTGTTTGTGTTTAGGGGGGAGGGGTGTTGGGTGATCCAGAAGAGAGTGAAATCGTGTGGAGGGAAAGAGAAAAGTGGATTTCCTTTTTTTAGAATTCTAAAGAAACTTCTTCAAGAAGCTTGGTATATGGAATTTGTTTTTAAAATATCATTAATGTAAATTTCATTTTAATTTACTAGTAGGTTTGACTTTTTCTACCTTACTTTCTCTTTTCTTCAATTCCTCTAATTTTTTTTATCGTTTTTTTCCTCAATTCTTCTTCTTCTTTCAACGTAATTCCTCCTTCATATTTTTTCTTCTTTTCCTTTCTTCAATTATAAAACCCCTACAACATTCTTTCAATTTCTTCCTTTACCATATAAAATGATAAATTATGTATAACTAACTAGGCACATAATTATATTTAAGGTCATGATAAAAATTTTAGGTATTACACTCCCAAACAGATATCCCAAGACGATGCAGTTAGGAGAGAAAGGAAGATCAAGGAAGTTCTTCTTATGTCCAAGAAGGAACTGAGGTCACCTGTGTGGAAAGGGGAAGTCCTTATTCTTGTGATGTTTAGAGATAGGCTTATGGAACTTCGTGAGATATCCATACCTGTACAAAACCTACTTAAGTTATATCAAGTCATTTTTCTTGAGGAGATATCACGAGGATTACAATCCTTGCGTGGTATCGGACATCAGATCGACTTACAACCAAGAGCCATGTTAACAAACAGGCATACCTATAGAATAAGATCCAAGGAGACTAAGGAACTACACGCTCAAGTACATGAGTTATTGGACAAAGGATATATTAGAAAATCCATGAGCCCATGTGCATTACCTACCTTATTGGTTCTTAAGAATGACGGCATGATGAGAATGTGCATAGTCAACCGAGCAATTAAACAAATAATGGTTAAATATAGATTTCATATTTCCCAACTCGAGGATATGCTGGATGAGCTTAGTCGAGCTTCCATATTCTTGAAGGTGGACCTAAAGAGCGGTTACCACTAGATTCGGATAAGAGAAGGTGATGAATGGAAGACCGACTTCAAGACAAAATACAAATTGTTCGAATGGATGGTTATGTCGTTTGGACTTACAAATGCCTCGAGCACCTTCATGCTCTTAATGCACCATGTGCTTAAGGATTTCCTAGGAAAATTCTATAATAACCCGAAAACTTTACCTAATTATTTTAAAGTCCCACGATAATTTCGTGGGAGATTTTAACGGGCTTATTAATTATGGAAGATTTAGCTCAAAAGGACACAAATTTAGCAGAAATACAGAGGTTCAAAACAGCTGACGGTAAAGTGAGGATTTTGAAGAAAAATTTAAAATAAAATTTGAAGTTTTTTTTTAAGAGGAGTGGCTTCATGAAGAAGCCACTCCCTTATTCTAGCTGTCGAGTGAGACCCGAGCGCAAGATGACGAAGTTGAGTAGCAGGCGACGCTTCTCCCCGATGACGAGCCCTTCTCCAGCGTTTGCCTTGTTTTCCTATCGTTTCTCGGCGCACTGAAGCGAGCCTCATCGCTTATCTCCTTCTCCAGTAAGTCCTCCCTCCCTATTCGGCAGAACTCTTAGGTCGATGCGTTTATTTCCTTTCCTAGTGTTTTCTTCTCCATTTCTAGATCTCTTCCGGTGACTGCACCTCCCCTCAACGCCATCTTTCCTGTCCCCGTGCAGACACCCAATTTTTCACCCTCGGTAAGCCTCTCCTCTCTTTTCTATTTTGATGGCCGATCGAATAGAGGTCGATTCTGTTTTAAATTTTTCAGACATTGGGGCAAAATTTGGATGTTTTGAGGTGCAATTCATGGTGTTCAATCAATTAGTTGAGGAATGCACAATTTTGGAAGAAAACTGTGAGGGAGTGTGCTGTGAATTCAGCTTTTCTTAATTAGAAACTTCAAATTGTTGTTAGATTATACTTAATATATAACAACCCGTACGTCGTCATTGGGCTTGACTTAGACTTAACCTCCCAAATTACCCTTTTATCCCATTTCCTTATTTGTAACCAAAATACATAGCGAAAGCGAAAAAGAAAATAAAATGTATATCGCCTGAGAGGCTTTAAAACTTAAGCTTTTCAATTCAATTCGATATACACCCAAACAATACATAAAACTTCAAAACATAAAATCCTAATTGTACACCCAATCTAACACTTCTAAAGGCTACATCAAACGTTAGGATACATCACCCATGGATCAAAAGGTCGCCTGACTACTGCGAACACACCCCACGAGCTCGTTCCTCCAACTGCACCTATGCATCAACTTGGGGCTCGAAGTTCTCACCTATTAGTTCTTCACCTACATCATCAAAGTTTAACTAATGAGCGTAAAGTTCAGTAAGAATATATATGACATGATATGAATCAGCATGCATGAACATTTCATAAAACATGTACTTTCTTTTCTTTACTTTTCACTTGACATGGGTTAAAGGGGCTCGGTCGGAAAAGTAGGCACTTAATAAAATGTGGACCACATATTAGACAATATATATATAACTTGGACCACTGAGCGGACGATATATAATACATAACATGGACCACTCAGTGGACAATACATAGGTCATACTTGCCATGTCCCAAAACTTAACTATTTACGTATTTTACATATTCTTGTCTTTCTTATTTAAAACATGTACATAAAATGTTTTTTTATGATTTTGTAAGAACGTGATGAATGAACATGAGAATAGACATAGCAGAAGACAATTCATCAATGCATAACGTAGACAATATCCTCAAGACATTTAAATAAGGTATTTCACTTAATCTAAACGTTTATAAAGAAAATTTAACTACCCTTAACCTACCCCATAAAAGTAGAAAACCTAGTATCTTTGTGATGTAGGCCTTAAGTGTAACGCCCAAAATTTTCGTTAACTAATTTTCGGATTTTTGGAGCGGTAAACAACGGAGTTTTGGTCGGAATGATGATCGGAGAATTCCTACCCCTAAGTAAAAAATTATTTTGAGGCTAAGGGAGTAGAGAAAATTTCAGGAATCCGACCAGAAACAGAATGAATATGTAACACCCCGGGAAAAACCCCGCGCTCCCGGTGCTCTACAGTGCAACTACACACTACACACACTAACACTTGACATAACTCACTCAATTTATTACCCCATTCATTTTCAAATCATTTTCAAAAGAACATTTGTGAGTATGAAAATTTTTTGACTCGATTCGAAAACAACTCGCCTCCCGAAGAGGGAACACAAAGTCCTTAATATAAAAATATGCAGCAAAAAAGAAAAAAAACATTTAAAACAGTTTAAGATAAATCAGTAAGACTTGGAATCTTAGAAAAGAATCCAACGCACCCCACGAACTACTCAGTCCGATCCCAAGCACTCACGTCCTCACTCCGACACCCCGCGTACACCCTCGCGGTGCCGCACGTGCCAACCCAACGTCACTGTATCTCGTGCACGCTCACAGCGCCGCGTGCCCCACGCACCCTGCCTCTGTACAACACGTCCGTGCACACGCCCTCACCTGGCGTCGCATGACCCGTGTGCACCCGCAGGGTAGCGTGCCTCGCGCACCTGCGATCACGCCGCACTTCCATGCTCATCTACCGTTTTCTAGCATTTACTGTTCACACCTCAACCTATTTCGTATCTCCTCGACTCCCAACCTCTCTCCCAAAATTTCGGCAGAGTAACGGCAAAAAACGGACTATCCCAAAATTTAAACCCAGCACACAATTCACCATAATCCAACAATGTTTATCTATCCATCATCCAGAGAAATCACCATAACAAAATCAGAGTAAGAAGACAACAAGAACCCATCAAATACAAATGAAGAAAGTCCCCAAAACACTACAACTCCTCTATACAATCTCAAAAGATCAATGTCTATACGACCCCGCTATGTACACAAATACCTAACAAGAAATGATAAATCCACTATCACCTACCACCACCACGGGTCGGGTCACCCTAAAAAAAATCCACCATCCGGTGCCTCGGGTACACGCCGCCAACCATCCTACGCCTCTGGACTAGGCTCTCGAGGCTCACCAGCAGTATCGTCAGCACCTACATCACAGAACACACAACATAAGCCTAACGCTCAGTAAGTAATGCGATATGAAAGTAAAAGCCGACAATGCAATCCTATCACATGCAGTCTCTACACTCACACTCATGTTGTCACATCTGTGACGCGTAGTGCAGCCGTACCAGGGTAAGGAGGAACCTCACACCACCCTACACCCTGACAAGTTGCCACCGACCTCGACTCCCCAGCAACGAGGCCCACAAGCTACACACACGCATCACCACACGGCAACCACATCAGGGTAAGGGTGTACCTCGCGTCACTCTACACCCTAAAACGTCGCCCCCGTCCCAGCCTCCCCAGCACGGGGCCACAGCTGCCATACACACATGTTTCGCGACAGCCCACCCCTCCAGTAGGATCCGCGACTGGTGTTGCACCGGCCCACACACTAGTAGGATCCGCGGTACCACTGTCCATATACTCACCGTCAACACATTCACGCCGCATGACGGCCCAGCCGGCCTACCTCTCGAGTAGGATCCGCGGCTAGTGAAGCACCGGCCCACACACTAGCGGAATCCGCGGTACCACGCCACACGTCTCACCTCATAATCAAAACATGCTACAAATCATTTTCGTTCACGTTTTTAAAAATATGATGCATGTCAAACAATACGCACGCACACCACAATCAATCACATAAACCCTAAAGTTCTACAGTGTAGGCCCACTTGGGCAAAACACACGCATACACTACTTACCTGGCGTCCTAAGCTCGCTCGACGCACAGCTTCGCCAAAATAGAGCCTTAACCTAAAACACAACCAATTTCTCATTAGTATTTATCTCAACATTCACCAATTAGCTAAAAATAACCTTCTCTAACTACACTCATGAAATTTCAACTAAAATGGTCCATTGGTTTGGTTTGGCTGAAAACCAGCCCAACGTTTGGATGCTCATAACTTTTGCATCCGTCAACGGAATCGAACGATTCAAGTGGCCAAACGTCCCCTTAGCAACCTAGTTTAACATCCCAAGACGGATTTTAAAACGATAAGCCGTAGACAGGCGAAAAATGCCAAAAACCGAATCTGTCATTTTTTATAAAATTCCAACCTTTGTTTTTCTTCAACCAAAACTCACTCGATTCAGCTTTTTCGCACCAAAAATAGACATGCCACTATCACACGTCAAAATTCCACGAAAAACGGTCACTAATTTGACTTGGACCAAAATCCGACATAAACTTCCGACGCGCCTAACTTTTGCGTCGGATATCAAAATCGAACGATTCCAGTGGCCACACGTTCTTCTAACAACCTATTTTTACCCACAAAGACAGAATTTGAAATGATCAACTGAAACTAGGCCGAAACGGCCAAAAACAGAATCTGCTTCTATCCTAAAAATAGCCAAAAATTTAACTTTGATCCAACTTCGCAATTTCCTTCACCAAGCAGCCACATTACAGTCCAATTTGTATAACTCATAACAATTTCGAAGCTTCTCGATCAGAAAGTTCGAATGGCAGCACACTCCTCCATACCATGGCACAACAAGCCGAGGCAGGAACACAGGTAGCCTACATCTTCGACCACCACAATTAGAGGAGGAATAGGGGACATTCCCACCTGTCCTCGGTCAGGTTTGGGGCGGAATGCCGAGCCCCTAGGGCGCCCACCCCAGCCTCCTCACACCAAGAACCGAGCTCAAACCAAGCGAGAGTTCGGAAGTAATCGAACTTCCCACTTGCTGGTGGAAAAAAAAACGAAAAGGAGTAGGGCAGTTTACCTTGGGTCTTCGGCATGGGAATGGCTGAGCTACACGTCGTTCCCGGCTTGTCGGAGCCCCTTATCCACGTCGACTGCCGCAATCTTCTCCTCCAGTCATCGGCCGTCGTCGGAGCTCGAAGCTCTCCCCTCTCCCGCCTCTCCCTCTCGGCTCTCTCGGCACCAAGGAGTAACAGTCGAATGGCTTCCTCCCGAAGCCATTCGGTTGTTATATTAAATTTTTTTTTTAAATAACAAATTACCAATTTGCCCTCACGTGCTTCAATCGTCCAAAATTTCGTTAATTTCTCGACCTCCCGACTTTAAATTCTGAAAATCAATCGCAAAAGTAGGCCTCGAGCCTTATAATTTAAATCTTTCCCGTTGAAATATTTCTCAAAACTCCGACCGAGATTAAACTAAAAATTTCAAAAATTAAAAATTAAAAATTGAAATTTCCGGGTTATTACAGAATAACCGTTTGAGTAAAAGATTAAGGGTTGAGGGTAAAATAGTAATTAATTATTATTATTATTTAAAAAATAATAATAATAAAGATATTAAGCAACAGAGAGGGGGAGGAATTGTAACTCTCCCCCTCCTCTGTGTTCCTCCTCCCCCCTCAACCCGCGCGAAAAAGAGGAGAGCGAAACCTTCCCTCCGGCAGTTTCGCTACATTGATGCCACGTTTCCTCCGTTTTACCATCCACTACAACGGTTTAAAGTAGGTTTGAGTATGTGTGGTTTTGTTTGGGGTTAGGATTAGATTTAGATGAAAGTTAATGGATAGGGGATTAGGGTTTTAGAGTTGGAACATTTATTGGATTGGTTATTGTTTGTTGTGGGTTATTGAGGATAAATGCGATAGATGAGTGAGGAAGTGAGCGAGTTTGAGCGAGAAACCGAGAACATAGAAATTTTAAGCCTTAGAATGGAACTAGCTATGAATTTTTGGCCTAACTACGAATGTTCATTTTAGAAACCCTTTTTATGTGTCAAACTTGGTTATGAGTGGAGCGTATAGCCGCTGGAATCGTGTGATTCCGATAATCGACGCAAAAGTTTTGCGCGTCAGAAATTAAGTTGAATTGGAGCCGAAAAAGGTTGATGAGCGATTTTGGTGAGTTCGTGAAGGGTTGAGCTAGTGTGGTGATTTTAGTGCGTAAGTAGAGTAGTGGGATGAGTTTTGACGAAAAGATGGCCTTTGTTGTAGGTTGAGCAGGTTTTGGGTGAGATGAGCACGATAGAGGCTAGGACCCCAAGTAAGTAATGTAGTAGGAGTATTGCCTTCGGGCCTACATCACAGTTCCGTAGAATGCATTGTACGTTTATTTTATGTTATGCTTTCATGGTTGTGCATCATTGTTTTAAAGTAGGAAACGAGACGAAAATGAATTTCCATGTATTTATGAGAGGAAAACAGTAAGATGAGAGTAGTGCAGAATGAAATCGAGAAGATACGTAAGTAGATAACAAAGGAGGGGTTGAGTGACATGGTCATATAAGAGAGGGGCCGTGAGATATGCCATTCCTTCCCTCGCTTTACGTGGTGACCCTGGTCCTATGAGAGAGATTGCGAGGAGTACCACTTTACTAGGCTATGGTTGGCTTGGTCCTATGAGAAAGACTGTGAGAGAGGTTGCCTTGGTCTAGCGCGTAAATAAGAACCTAGTAGTAAGAAGATAAGAAGACGTAAGATAGAGACGAAATCGAATGTAGAGACGAAACTGTAAAAACCGCATGTGTTAAGATGTGTTTGTTTTCAGTATGTATGTATGTATTACTTACTTAGCATTAGGCTAATAGTTATGTTCTGTGATGTATGTGACGAAGTGATAGCTGGTGAGTACTCAGGACAAGCCCAGGACTAGGAGGCGGTTAGAGGAGGACGTTCGTGGATGATACGGCCAGCTGTTAGTGCATTTTGGACGTGGTGTTCATAGGTATGGGTATAGGGAGCGGGTAGAGGTGGTTTTGAGTCATTTTGTAAGTAAAAGGATTTTCAACGTTAGTAGTCATTTTCCTTATGTAAATAATAATTTTGAGTTGATGGAAAAGTACGTGTCGGGTTATTTTTAGTGTTGAGTTGATATAGATTGGTTTTTTGTGAAGTTTTTAAGGTTTTTAAACTGAGTTCTGGGAAGAAAGTGTCGACCGAAGTCCATAGGTGTCGACCGGTCAGTGTAAATTAAAGGGTGAGTGTCGATCGCGGGGTTCGACCTGTGCGAGCAGAGAGAAGTGAGGTGTCGACCGATGACCGTGGGTGTCGATTGATTAGTGTAAAATCAGTGAGAGTGTCAACCACGGGGGTTGACCTGCGCAGGCAGAGAGGGTCAAAGGGTCGACCTGTGAAAGCAGGTGTCGATCACTCTCTAAGCTGAACATAGAAGTGTCGACCGGTGATTTCTAGTGTAGACCGACAAGAAGACCCAAGGGGAATACTGTGTCGACCGGCGTTCGCCAGTGTCAACTGATGGAAAACCCGAGACGACCCAGGTGTTGATCGGCGTTTGCAGGTGTCGACCGGTCTCTGTATTTCTATGTTTTAAAAAGGTGAAGTCCATTTAAACCGTTTTAAATGAGTTTTCCGCTGCGAAGTCGTGTAAAATATTTTCAAAAACGTCGTTTTAAGTCGAGGAACAAAAGTTTTAAATTTTTACTCCAATTTTCCAAGCATAGTGAGTGAGTGGTAGAAGTGTGCAAACCGGGAATCGTGAAGGGTTTCCGGGGCGTTACATTAAGGGCCAGAAGCGTACAATATAAACTTACCTCGGTCCATAGCATTCAACCAATCTTGATTACTCTTCCTCGAAGTTTTGGAACCTAATACAAGTACATTAAAACCATTAACACATCACACGTACAACGTAGCGTCCCAAGTTATCCGAAACTTGACCCGTTCTACACACACAAGGGTCGATACCTATATACATAGGTCAGCACCTCGTTTGCCTCTATTTGCACCGGTCGACACCTGTTTTCACCAGTCGACACCTTAATACTCTCTGTCTACTCCGATCAAACAATTACCATTTTTACACTAACCAGTCAACACCTACACACACCAGTCGACACATAGTTTTGTTCTATTTCCGTAGGTCGACTCTTGCGGTCGACACTTATACATATAGGTCGACACTTTATTTGGTTCTACCTTCGTAGGTCGACCCTCGCTGTAGACATTTACCATGTTCGGTTGACACCTATGCATACTGGTCGACACTTTATACTAGTAACCTTAACCAAAAGGTTTCTACAGAATTTGGGTGAACTTCAAATACCCCTAACTTCCTTAATACTTAACCATTTTCAATTATCCTAGATATTCCAAAAACCTTAGGATATCACTTTTCTAGTGGAACAAGCCATTTATCTAAAGAAGACATAAAATTTGGCCAGATAGCTAAAGAACAGATGTTGTTCTCTTTTTCCTTTTCAATCACAAGCCCACCTCAAAGCTTCTCTTCTATCATGCATAATTTTCCACTCTAATTCATCCTAAAACTTTACACACACTTAACTAAGTTAGAATCATCAAAAGAAGGAAGAAAACCAAACCTTAACTCTAAAATTTTTTAAATTCAAGAAAACTCATACTTACAACCTTATTCATGCATAAATTAAATCTTTAACATTTGTTTACCTTAAACTCTTGAAGATAGAAGCTTGAAGTGAAAAGAGAGAGCTTCGATGGAGAGTAGAAGGCTGGAGGTTGGCGTAGAAGGAGAGGAAGGGTTGGTGGGGAATGAGTTTTTAATCCTTAACTTTTTATTCTAACCTAACCATTTCTACATGTAGTTTCTCCAAAACTACATGAAGGTTGGTTACACAACCACCCACTTCATTGCCCCTTAGAGTCTTCATGCCATCCACATGCACACTTATTTTTTTTCATTTTAAAGCTACAAATAATTTATCCAAACTACATGGAGATTATCCTAATTCTCCAATTACTCCTTCTCTTATTATTTTTCTTTTATCATCCACTCAATCTACAACAAATTCTTTCTAAAATGTATAGTACATTGAATCCAAGTTTTGTACAAAGAAAAATAAATCGAGGACAGATTCCAAGCTAAAGAAAATTTGCGTGTTACATAATATGTTAGAATGTGATAGATTGGTGAGGAATTGAGGGAGTTTGTTAGAATGTGATAGATTGGTGAGGAATTGAGGGAGTTTTGTTTAAGAACCCAAAATGTGGAATTTTTGGGTGAAGGGTAGATTTTGTTTTTGGGGTTTTTAACTTAGCTACGGTTAATTACTTTAAATTCACTTTTGGTATGTTAAACTAGGTTATTAGTGGAGCGTTTAACCACTGTAATCGTTTGATTCTGTTAACTGATGCAAAAGTTATGCGCATACGAAGTTTATGTCGATTTTTGGGCCGAGTCGAGTTTGTAACCTATTTTGGTTAGTTTGTGGTGCATTGTGTTAGTGGCTCTAGTTTTAATGCGTAATATAAGTTTTGGGATGAATTTTAATGAATGGTACTGTTGTTTTCAGTTGAGCTCGGGTTTTTTTAGTAAAGTCGAGCACCACATGAGCTTAAGAGGCTGAGTAAGTAGTGTCTGCATATGCCTTACACTTGTGGGTCTACACTACAGGACTTTAGGAGCAGCTGTGTGTTTGTGATGGGCATGCGTATTGTTTTGGTCATGCACCATGTTTTGAAAATAGTACAAAAATGAATTTGAGCATGTTTTAAGATATAGAGGAGTGTGACATGTGGTTGTTAGGACGATGGATGTGTGGGTAGCTTTGGCCCCATTGCTGGAGGAACTGGGACAGTGGCGATATGTCAGGGGGTGGTGGGGTGAGTAAGTCCATGCCTCACCCTAGGATGGCTGCTGAGGTATGTGTGGGGGTGAGCAACTGTGGCACCGTTTCAGGAGGAACGGAGACGGTGGCGACGTATCAGGGCGTGGTCTAGCGAGTGAGTCCAGCCTCACCCTGGGATGGTTGCTGTGTGGTGATGTGAGTGTGCAACTCGTCGTCCTCGTTGCTGGAGAAACCGGAACGGTGGCGACGTGTCAAGGGGTGGTGTGTCGAGGTAGTCCAGCCTCACCCTTGTGCGGTTGTACAACGCGACACAAGTTACGACAACATGAGTGAAAGTGTAGACACTGCATGTGATAGGATTGCATTGTCGGTTTTACTTTCCATATTGCACTACTTGCTAAGAATTAGGCTTACGTTTTGTGTTCTGTGGTGTAGGTGCAGAGTTTACTGCTAGTGAATTCAGAGAGCCCAGTATGGATGAGTGAGACAGTTGGCGACGCGCGACCGAGGCACTGGATGGCTGCCTGTTAGGGCGACATAACCTATGGAGTTAGGCTGGTATGGATGGGATTTGGGGTTTTGAGGGGCGTTTTGTTTGATTTTTGTGATGTGTGTATATATACTATATATATGAGCATTGTATTTCTTTATACTGTGGATTTTCTTCATTGTTAGTCTCTGGATTCGTTTTCTTTCAATTCTGATTTCCCCTTGTGATTTCTAGATGGTTTTGATTGATAGATTATGAGAGTGGTTTAGTGAACTGTATGCAAGTTTAGTTCGTTTTTGGGATAGTCAATTTTTAGGCGTTACTCTGCGAAAATTTTTGAAGAGATGTTATAACATCGGAGGTGGGGTGCACGAGGGTCGTGTAGTGCCGAGTTGTTGGGCATTCACATGGGGTGTGCAACGCCGGGTCAGGGTGTGTGCCAGAGGGCACGGCGCTGGTACAAGGCGGGCTCACGGACACGCGGCGCAGAGTGAGGGAAGGGTGCGCACGCGAGATGACGCGCATCGAGCACTCCCGTTCCCTTTTCGAGTTTACCATTTTAGACTCTTTTATTTCATTTTTTTTAAAACCCCAATGATACGTAAACGTTTTCCACTGCTTGTTTATATCGGGCTTTTGTACATTTCCTTTTGGAACTTTTTATTTTCGGCGTGGGTAATTTTGAAGCGAGTTGAAAATTTTTATAGCTACAAATATTCTTTTGAATATGATTAAATAATAAGAGTGTCGTTAGGTTGAGTATAGAGAGAGAGAGAGAGAGAGAGAGAGAGAGAGAGAGAGAGAGAGAGAATCACGTCATTGCAGGTCTAGTGCGACTGCGGGGCGCTACAGTTATAGTGTCAGAGCAAACCGGAAACCAGTGGGTTTTTGGGACGCTACAGTTATGGTATCAGAGCCATGAGGTCGACGTCGTTCAGTGGATTACCTAACACCGTCAGCCACTGCATGGGAGCGCTCCACAAACTGTAACTATTTCTTAGAACTCTTGTCTTTTCCATTAGACTAATTAGATGTTATTGCCTACATGATTAGTACCACGGTTAGGGGGTCACGAAGGACCGAGCCCCGTAGGGCTACTGATGAGAGGGATGAAGCCGTTAGGAGACTTATTGAGTTAGTCGACCGGCAATCTCAACAGTTGGAGCGGTTTATGAGTCGAGAGGACTAGGGCTGGTCTACCATTAGTGCTTCGGCAGATCGTGGTGGGGATCTGTTATACAGGCTCAGGCGGGCATTCAATGGACTATCTCCGGATCCTCTCAGTGCAGAGGAGTAGGTTCGGAGCATGGAGGACATAATGGACTACGCCAAGGTAGACGATCAGGACAGAGTATCTTAGCCAAAGATGCCCGATTTTGGTGGGATACCGTGAACGCCACGAGAGATGTAAAAACTATGATGTGGGGAGAGTTTAAGGCAGTATTCTTTGGCAAGTACTTTAGTCACGCAGTCAGGCCTCGGAAGATGGTGGAGTTTGCTCAGTTGAGACAGATGGGTACAGTGGCCGAGTATGTGAGGCAGTTTGAGGCATTATCTCATTTTGTCGGACATAGTGAGCCTGGATGAGAACAAGGTACACCAATTTGTGCAGGGATTGAAGCTAGACGTGTATATGGGCATGCAGATAGCAGGGACGCATGGGGTGCCATATGAGGATTTGGTGGCTAAGGCCTTGGATATCGAGGAAACTAGGATGAAGCTTCCTAGCTATAGGGAGCCGCTCAGACAATTTTTCAAGGAGTTACTAC
Organism: Begonia peltatifolia; assembly: GCA_022433055.1. NCBI lineage: Eukaryota > Viridiplantae > Streptophyta > Magnoliopsida > Cucurbitales > Begoniaceae > Begonia > Begonia peltatifolia. Next base: position 20,847,732 of record CM039519.1, on the reverse strand, counting down.
CTCAGCAGAGTGGGGAGGGATCGTCCCTGCAGAAGGCCTTGAAGAGGACTAGTGATAGCCTGAGCAATCAAGGGAGCAATAGCGGCCTCAGTGGTCGGGCAGTTCCCTCCATGCCTTAAGTGTCAGAGGAATCATCCCGGCGAGTGCAGGATAGGCGCGAGGTAATGTTACAACTGTGGTGAGATTGGCCACATCACCCAGGATTGCTAGAAGCCACGACAAAATCGATGCTTCAATTGCAATAAATTGAGGCATTTTGCTAAGAGTTGCTTGAATTTGAGCAAGGCTCTAGCAATGGTAGCACCGAGGGTCTTTGCCCTCATTGAGCCAGACGACGCTTCCAAGCCATCGATAGTCTCAAGTAGTATTTTCATTTCAAGCATGGCGGCTTATACTCTTGTCGATACGGGTGCAACGCATTTGTTTGTGTCTACTGCCTTCGTGGTCAAGGCAAATCTAGTGCCTAGCTATTTCGAACAGTTTTATGACATGTTGTTGCCATCGGGGGAGCGCCTGTATTCTGATCAGGTGGTGCGAGGTGACATTGTGATACTGAGAGAAAAGCAGTTGTATGCTGATCTGATCATACTCGACATAAAGGGGTATGCGGTTATTTTGGGAATGGATTGACTGTTCAGACATTTTGCCACAATAGATTATAGGACCAGAAAGGCCTGCTTTCGACTCTTGAGGGGGGAAAGCTACTTTTTCAGGACAGGGAAGAGTTTGAGCAAGATTTCAGCTGTCTTCTATGAGAGCCTAGAAGTTATTATGAGGTGGATGTATGAGCTTCTTGGCTAGAGTCGTGGACATGCAGTTTCAGGGCAGGATTCAGGTTCAGGATATACCCATTGTATAGGATTTTTTGGGGGTATTTCTCAAGGATTTGCCACGTCTGCCCCCTGACAGGGAGATTGAGTTCCTTATTGATGTGTAACAACCTAGTGCTGAGTCAGTGTGCAAGAACCCATACATGTGGGCACCTACAGAGCTGAAGGAGTTGAAGGCACAGTTAGAGGAGTTGACATATAAGGGCTTTATACGCCCTAATTTCTCACCGTAGGGTGTGACGGTGCTTTTTGTCAGGAAGAAGGACGGATTATTACGTATGTGCATTGATTACAGGGAGCTAAATAAACTGACGGTGAAGAACAAATATCTGTTGCCGCGAATAGATGACTTGTTTGATCAGCTTCAAGGTGAACAGGTGTTTTCTAAGATTGATCTAAGGTCCGACTATTATCAGTTGAAGGTTAGGGAGGAAGTATCTCAAAGACAACTTTCCGAACGAGGTACGGACACTATGAGTTTTTGGTGATGTCTTTTGGTCTAGCCAACACCCAAGCCGATTTCATAGACCTGATGAATCGAGCGTTCAGGGAGTATCTGGACAAGTTTGTAATTGTATTCATTGATGACATTTTGATTTACTCACGGAGCGAGGAAGGTCATAAAGAGCACTTGAGGATTGTGCTGACTACTTTGAGCCAGCACCAGCTTTATGCTAAGTTCTCTAAGTGCGAGTTTTGGCTGGATAAGATCAACGTCTTGGGGCATGTTATTTCTTCCTAAAGTATTTCAGTTGATCCAATAAAAGTTTAAGCTATGAAGGAGTGGTCGCGATTGAACAGTGCTAGCGAGATACGTTGTTTTCTTGGGTTGGCAGGATACTATCAGAGATTCATTGAAGAGTTCTCTTAGATTTCAGCTCCTTTGACTCGATTAACCAAGAAGAATGTGAATTACAGTTGATCTGATAAGTGTGAAGGTAGTTTCCAAACACTGAAGCAAAAGTTTACTATAGCTCCTTTGTTGACTCTGCCACTAGAGGATGAGAAGTTCAGTATATATTGTGACGCCTCAAGGATAGGCTTGGGTTGCGTGTTGATGCAGAATGGGAGGGTGATTACCTATGTTTTCAGGCAATTGAAGCCTTACGAGCAAAATTACCCCACACATGACTTGGAGTTAGCAGCAGTGGTCTTTGCACTTAAGATTTGGAGGCATTATTTGTATGGGCAGCAGTGCGAGATATTCTCATACCATCAGAGATATTCTCATACCATCAAAGAGGGAGCTGAATTTAAGACAAAGGAGGTGGCTCGACTTGGTTTCGGATTATGACCTAGAAATCAAGTACCATCCAAGGAAGGCAAATGTGGTAGCAGATGCCTTAAGCTGAGTGACAGCTTTAGCTTATGCTATGATTTCAGCAGTGCCGGTTGAGCTAAGTACTGAGCTGCAGAGATTTGGTATATAGGTAGTTTCTGAGTGGCTACACTCTTGGCTATGTCTTTGAGATCGACCATCCTGAACAGAATTAAGTAAGCCTAGGAGACTGACTCTGAGTGCAGTGAGCTGAAGGCGGGTATAGAGGCCAATGCTAATACTGAACTCAGTTATTCGAAGGATGAGATTCTCAAATTTCGAGAGAGGTGGTACGTCCTGAAAGATGAAGAGCTAAGGAAGGAGATACTGTCAGAAGCCCACTCGTCTTCTTTCTCTGAGCATCCCGAAAGTACTAAGATGTACAGGGACTTGAAGCAGCACTATTGGTGGTCTAATATGAAGCAGGAGGTAGCCAAGTATGTTGAGACCTGCGTGGTGTGCCAACAGGTAAAGGCGGAGCATCAGAGACCATCAGGTACGCTTTAACCATTGCCTATAACAGAGTGGAAATGGGAGCCTCTTACTATAGATTTTGTGGTTGGTTTGCCGAAGACCGCTAAGGGCCATGATGCGATCTAGGTGATTGTTGACAGGTTGACGAAATTGTCTCACTTTTTGCTTGTGAGGATGACTTATTCTATGGATCCGTTCGCCTAGATATATATTCAGGAGATAGTCAGGCTGTGTGTTAGGGCGACCCGACCCATGGAGTTAGGCTAGTATTGATGGGATTTGGGGTTTTGAGGGGTGTTTTGAGCGATTTTGGTGATGTGTGTATATATAGTATATATATGAGCATTGTATTGCTCTATACTGTGGATTTTCTTTGTTGTTAGTTGTTGGATTCGTTTTCTTTCAATTATGATTTCCCCTGTTCATTTCTTGATGGTTTTGATTAATGGATTATGAGAGTGGTTTGCTGAACTGTATGTGGGTTTAGTTCATTTTTAGGATAGCCAATTTTTAAGCGTTACTCTCTCGAAATTTCATGAGAGATGTTATAAAGTCAGAGGTGGGGTGCACAAGGGTCGTGTAGTGCCGAGTGGTCGGGAGTCTGTGTGGGGCGCGCAGCGCCGAGTCAGGGCATGTGCCGGAGGGTGCGGTGTAAGGGCGCGCGCGGGAGGCACGGCGCCGAGTGAGGGCGTGCACATAGCGTGCGGCGCCGGTGCAAGGCGGGCACACGGACATGCGGCGCCAAGTGAGGGTGTGCGTTCGGGCGCACGGTGCCAGGGGCGCACAGCCAGGGGCGCATGGCGTGCAGGGCGCGCATCGAGCACTCCCTTTTTTTTTTAGTTTTACCATTTTAGACTCTTTTATGTCGTTTTTTTTAAAACACCAATGATACGTAAATGTTTTCCGTTGCTTGTTTATATCGGGCTTTCGTACGTTTCCTTTTGGAATGTTTTCTTTTCAGGCGTGAGTTATTTTTTAAGCGAGTTGAAAATTTTTTTATTTACAAATGTTGTTTTGAATATTGTTAAATGATAAGAGTGTCGTTAGGTTGAGTAGAGAGAGAGTGAGAGAGAAAGGATTACGTCATTGCGGGTCCGGGGTGGCCGCGAGGGGCTACAGTTATAGTGTCAGAGCGAACCGGAAACCATTGAATTTTCGAGATGCTACAAATTCATTGTTGTATACTTTGATGACATACTGGTGTACAATCTTGACATTCTTGAACACCTAAACCATCTTAATTTCTTATTTCAAATTCTCAGGATTGCTAAGTTGTTTGGAAATTTGAGCAAGTGCTCATTCGCCAAGGATAAAGCATACTTCCTTGGGTTTGTCATTTTAAAGAATAACATAGAGGCTGACAAGGACATGGTTATAGTTCATAAGGAGTGGCGTACTCCTAATGGAGTATTCAAAGTGCGAAGCCTCCATGGAATAGCTTCATTCTATTGGAGGTTCATTAAAGATTTTGGCTCTATAGTAGCACCCATTACTGACTGTACTAAAAAGGGAGTAGAATTTGCTCGGACACGAGCTTGCTAGAGGAGTTTCGAGTTACGAAACGAAAAGCTATGCCAATCACCTGTTCGGGCACTTTGAGATTTCAACAAGGTATTTGAAATAAAGAATGATGCTTCTGGAGTTGGTATTGGAGCCGTACTTATGCAAGAAGGAAAAAAAACTTGCATATTTCAGTGAGAATATCAAGGGAGCATCTCTTAACTACTCCACGTATGACAAGGAATTATATGGTGTCATACGAGGTCTTGAGCACTGACAACATTACCTTTTGTTGGAAGAATTTGTTATCCACTCTGACAACAAATCCTAAAAACACATCAAAAGTAAGAACAAACTGAACAAAAGACATGCAAAATGGGTGGAATTCTTGGAGATATTTCTGTACACCCTCAAGTATTTAAAAGGAGAAGACAATGTCATCGATGATGTCATATCCAAAAAACAAGTCCTTTTAACCGAACTAAGTACTAGGTTATTTGGATTCAAATAGATCAAGAATGATTATGAAAAGGATGAGGACTTCGCGCCCACACTACACCAAATGTCAAGATAAAGCCGAAGGAGGATATTATATTATGGATGGTGGAGGATATTATATTATGGATGGTTTTCTCATAAGAGGGGGGAAATTATGTATTCCCAATGGTAGCCTGAGACAGTGCCTCGTTAAGGAAGCTATAGCGGAGGCTTATCTACTCACTTCAGGGAGAAGAAAACTCTAGACATGCTCAATGAGCATTTCTACTAGCCCCATATGATGCAAGATGTGCATCGTTTGGTAGAATAGTGCATAGTATGTAAGAAAGCCAATAGTACAGTCCTCCCCCAAGGATTGTATTTACCATTGCTTGTACCAAATCATCTGTGGTTTGAAGTAAGTATAGACTTTATTATAGGGTTATAATAAACTTGTAAAACCCCGTAAACCTACGCGCTCTCTGGTTCCCTCTGCTCTGTCACCACCCCTACAGTGCCTCCAAATTGTCCCCGGACCCGGGTCATCACACTTACTCATCACCTCAATAAAATTTGTGTAAAATTTTAAACTTTTGTTCCTCGACTAAAAATGACATTTTGAAAACATTTAAACTGGTCTCAGTGGAAAACTAAATAAAAAATTAGTTTAAATAAAACATCGCTTTTCAAAACATTATAAAAAGGAGGTACCAGTCGACACCTATACACACCAGTCGACACTTTATTTCTCTATGTCTGCACGGGTCGAACCCCGTGGTAGACATTCTCACTATTTTACACTAACCGGTAGACACCTAAGGGCGCCGGTCGACCCTTTATTTCTCTCTCCTCGTACAGGTCAAACCTCGCGGTCGACACTCTCACCATTTTTACCCTAACCGATCGACACTTCGCTTCTTTCTATCTGCGTAGGTCGACCCGAGCGGTCGACACCTACAGAGTTTGGTCGACCCCTCTTACGTGCAGGTCGACACTCTATATGCATTTTTCCACTAAGCAATCGACACCTTCTAAATACTTGTCAACACTTGCTAGGCTTGGTCGGCCACTCAGCCTATAGGTGGACACTTCCTTCAAAGGATTTCATGAAAATTCGGCAATAAAACGACCAAAACGGGTCTAACCTAAAATCCAGCAGTTTAAAGAAACCTAATTCAGGTTATATGTGAATTGGTATTTCGATATATATATATATCGAAATACCAATTCACATATAACCTGAATCCTACGTGTCCTAGAACATATATACAACCCAAGTTTTACCGCCAAATGGTCTACTAAATCATAGCATCTCCGCCGCATGTTCAAGTCTCCCCAACAAAACTGCTTGCCCCGTCATACCAGCACGGGTCACCAACTGCAATCCTAATCGGGCCCATGGTCATAGAGCTCACTTGATAGTTCGTCGTCACCTACACCACGGAACACAAAACGTAAGCCTAATGTTTAGCAAGTAGAGAACAATTAACAAGAAAACAATGCATAAGCTCAAGCTCTAACACATGCAGTTTCTACACTCCGTTTCGTTCTCGTTTCGTTCTCGTTTTTTTATTAATCTTTCACTTTCTCACGTGGATCAAGTAGGCACCCATCCTATCACCACTCAGGATGGCCACACCTTTACACAGCGAAGCGAGATCGGAGGCCCACGTGAAATCCACACACGAGATGGCCATACAATGATCTCCTCCCAACATCGATGGCGGAACCCTTTAGTGCCTTCTCACTAGCACGTTAACGACGAGGCATTCCCACTCACGACATCTTACATATTTTCATCTGTGCATTTCTGGTACAGACCCTCTCGAAGTGCTACTACACAAGCACCATCACATGATGAGGAGTCCCTATTAGAAATCACGTTACATCTGTTCTTATCTTTTAACATTTCATACTCGCATCTCAAAAACATGCTCAAAACTTGATTTTTTGTAGTTCAAAGAAAACATGATGCATGTCGATACATAAAATCAACCAACGAACAAGCAATCAAACCCCACCATTCCATAGTGTATGCCCGAAGGCAAAACACAAGTAATCCACTACTTACCTGGATTTCCGTAAAATTCTCAATCTCTTCCGTCACCTCAAATGCTCAACTCGTTAACCTAATATATTCATGGAATTAACTCAGCAATCATCAAAATAAATCTAAATGATACCTATTTTAACTCTAGCACAAACCAAATTCACTCTTCAACATTCTACCATCATTCACGAAATTTTCCCTTTTTGTTGCCTTACTCAATCGACCATAACTCTCTCATTTCTTATCAGATTTAAACGATCCAATATGTTCCGTAAACCTCTAAATGCCTACTATCCAATGCCTCACTATATTTGACAAAACCAAACAGCATAGCCTATCAGATTTTTTTTACAAAAATAGAACCGGTTACAAACTTTCAGTTTTCAACAAAACTCGACTAAACCTCAAATCTTTCTACGTAATCAACCTATATCACGCTATATCATGTCTAAGCTTCCAAATAACAAGAAAACATAGCAAGGAAAAAGGAATTTTTGGAACTCTAACCTACGGTTTCATCAACTTTTCCAAAACCTACTTAAAATGCATAAAACTTCTAAAGGTTTTGTATAACATCAGAATACCTATCTAAAATTAACCTTTGATCTTGTTAAAAAAGGAGAAACGGTAGGGGTAGGGCCTGCTTTGTTGCTGATCGTGGGAGGGGAGGGGAAGGCAATGAATTTGCCATTTACCCATAAACCTTACCAATTTAAAACTTCAACTTAACTTTATTCCCAATTCACCACAAAACTTGGGCTAGTTACACAATCACCCCCCACCCCCCCAGCCATCATCCCCACGTGTCTCACTTGTTTCCCACTTCATTTTGCTATCACTTATCATTAAAACAACAACTACACTAAACACACTACATGTAGTTTACTCCTAGCTACCTACATCCATTGTTTTCCTTCCACTATCCTCTTCCTCATCAAATTCTTATCATAACTTATGATCATTGTTATGCCCTTTTAACCCAAAAAAAAATTTCCAAGGGAAACTTATGGTTGAGACAAATTCTAGGTGTTACAAAACTACTAGGAATAAGGTGATGTGCCACGAGCCTCGTCTCAATCACTAACCAATGTAAGTGCATTCATTATTATTGATGAATTAACTAATGCATTTGCCTTTGTTCTGTAGGAGTTGATTTACTTGAAGGAGTGAAATGAAAACTTAAAGCTCAAGGCAATGATCAACCCAAGGATGCATGAAGCATGAAGATTCGGTTGGAATCATCAAGCTCAATGGGGATTTGTTTTTTCGAGCACAACTTATTATAACCTAATATTATGTGTGTTTTTATTGGTTATTTTTGTGTGTTTTATTTGGCAAACAATGGTCTTATTGTAAGGAATTATTCAAGCATGCATCTCAGGCATTTAAAACTAGATAAATGTTAGGTTAGTGTGGCAAAGAGTTTGGTTGAACTCAAGATGAAAAACCATACAAAATCATGCAAGGCTATCATGCATGGCTTGACCATGCACCAAACAGCAAGCTTAGCTCCAATCCTCAAAGGGGGACTACCCTTTCCTCATTTGGCCAAACCAATTGCTGCCCCTTAAAGATGTTTGTTTGCTTGCCTCTTTTGGAACATCACATGCATCATTGACATGACAAAGCTCAGTCATTGATCAAAGAAAGCACAACATAATCTCGGCCATCCAATGCATATTGCTGCCCTTCACTTGGCCGATCAACCCGAAGCCTCTTCAATGGTTATTTTTGCTCAAAACACCAGCTAACTCTTAGCCACTTATGTAACGGTCCATGGGCACCAGATTGGGGTGTCTATCTGAGGCCTAGGCCCACCTGGTTTCCTCGAGTTCCGTACTCATGATCTTCTCCCCCTGTAAAGGGAGTTTCAAGTCATCCCCAGCTCGAATGCAGGACCTACAGACTAAAGTCTCAAGTCTCATTGGAGTTGGTACCACTAGACTAACTACTTGGTGGGCCTAGGCCTCTTATAAGCACCCCAGTCCGGTGCCTATGAACCGTTACAACTTAGGTTTATAAATAAATGGTTATTAGTGTGTGTAATGATTGTTGAATGTTTAATGGAAATTGGCTGTTTTGTGTTCATGAACTCGAAGTGGTTTGAAACCTCAAGGTAGGTAGCCTTAGTTGTTAACAATCAAGTGGAGTGAGCCTCCAAACTTGCTTTAAAGTCCAAGGTTGCTTGCTGACCTAACATCCTATCTTTCCCTCCACTTTTCTTAAAGTGTGAACTAAGAAGAAAGTGGTCAAAACCATCCTCAAAGCTTAAGCATCTTTTCTTGGAAAGAAACTCAAGACCGAGAGCACTATTGTGGCTACTTCGGCAAGCCCAGGGTTGTTCTGCATATTTTTTGTTTCTTTACCTATCTCATTATTTTCCATGGTATACTTCACTCATTAGGTAATGTTCATGTCAAGTTTCTTTTAAAATGGATCTCATTTGAATAGTTTTCTACAAGCATTTTTAAGGTCTTCTCGGGTAAAACTGGTCACCGAGCACACTTTCTGTTTCATAGGTTTTAACTCAGTTCTTTGGCCAATAAGAATAAACATTCAAGGAACATACCAATTCTATTTCACAATATGGCAAATAGCTAATGACAAAATTTTCATCAATTAAGGTAAAATCATGCACGAATAGGTAAAAAAATAACTATCAAAGATACCCAAACAAGATCATTATCAAAGTAATCCCCTATCTTAACAATTTTAAATGTATAAGTAATCAAACTATTGGATGGTACATACCTTTTGTTGAGATTCTTACCATTCTCCGGGTTATTCCATTGTTGCTCAAAGGACTCTTTCACTTCTCAAACCAAGAAGGTATTGTAGAAAAATAATCATTTTTAAAAACATAAGAAATAATTCTATTTTGACAAGAAAAAGGATAAAAACTTTGCTTAATCAATTGCAATCTAATTTTATTCTTATCAAAATAACAAGTTTCAATCTTCAATTCAAATACGGTAGGCTCATGCATAGGTTTCAAAATAATAAAGAACTTAACATAAAAATTTTCAAGTCCAATAAAGTTCAATTCGGTTAATATGCTATTATCTTAAAACTATAAATTAAAATGCTCAATACACATGTCAACCCAACAAGATTCATTCAAGACATGGCTTTCAATGTTCTTTCTTTCAAAGTAAATGGTTTTGAAATATGTGAGACTATCATTAGAAACTAGTTTCATACCACTCAAAAATAAAACTATTTCTATGAACCTAATAAGATTATGCCAATAATTTGTAATGCAATGAAATTCCATAGTCTTCAAGTTCAACAAATTATTATGCATTAAATATCCTTTCATATCCCTAATCAATAGATTCATCATAAAACAAGGGTTATATTCTTCACAAACATATATAATGAAACAAGTTGAAAAATTACAAGAGAGTATGATGTCATAACTCAATTTGACTAAGGAATAAACCACATTATGCTCATTAGTAACATGCAAATAAGGAAAATAAATGAAAGAAAAAAATTTAACACAAAATTAAGTATGACTTATATTCCAACCAATTCTAAAAAAAAACATGAAATTCAATTATTTGATGGAATAAACAACAGTGTTAAATCACTCAAAAATATTCTAGACAATTAATTCTTAGAGTCGAGCCTTAAAGTACTAGGATGACTTAGGGCTACAAAAACGTCTCCCTTTCTTAGTGCATGAGGACTTAATGGGAACTCCATTTTTTTCAAAACTAAGATAGAACTTTCGGTTTGGATTAAAAAGAGATCTAAGTATTCTTTATCCAACAGATAGGAGTTTTGTTTGATGTGGGAGATAGGATTATATGCATACATTGCATAACGGTTTTCCTCTTTAGCAATAGGCAACTCAACAAAATCCTTAACTAAAGTTTCCCTCCTAGGATAAACATAAATGGCTCACGCGACAATACAACGTCACAAGTATTAAAATTTTGGAAGTGATCGTTTTGGATTCCTACTACTTGGGGTTCAAGGGCTTCTATGGTTTCTTCCATTAGCTCACTTTTAATCTTAGTTAGAGATTCCTCAAATAAGCTCAAAATTCTGAAATCTTCAATGCATTCAGTTTTGGTAAGAGGTTCTACGATGTTATCTCCAAAAGTTCCCACTTGATTATTTTCCTTTTGTCCATAAGAATCATAATTCAAGTCAAATAATGGACCTTCCTCGAGGTAAGAGATTTCCTCTTCTTCCAACTCATCCTCTCCCTCACTTAAGGTTTCCTCAATAAGTTCGGTTTGGCTTGGTGCTAGGGGAGTTGGTGGCTCAAAATTGATGGGAGTGTTTGAGGTAGGCCTATGGCTATACTCTTTTTTGTCATAACATGGAACAAACTTTTCTTCCATTAAATACTTAAACAAGTTCCAAGTAGCAACTTCACCTTTGTCTTCTAGCCTTCTCTCTTTTCCAATCCTCTTCCACCATATTCTAGCAATTCAGGTGAAACAAGAGAGAGCTATTTGTATTTTCCTTCTTTCCAAATAATCATGCTTTTTAAACAACTCCTCCACTTCTTCCAGCCAATTAATACATTCAAAACCTAAAGTATAACCACAAAAATCAGGGAGTGCTTTATGAAAAAACCTTTCATTCTCAAGGTTCACTTTGGGAATCCTTTGGTTCGATTTCACATAATCGGTTTCCTGTTTAGAGTTCTCCTAAATTGGTATTTTCTTCTTGGGTTTTATCTAACCTTCTCTATAACAAGTTTCAAGTCTAGGCTTAAGTCCTTAATTTGTTGGCTAAAGTTACTAACCAATCCGGTCAAACTATTAATTTGATCTTGTATGCTAGACTTAATGTAACACCCCGAGAAACCCGCGTTCCCGGTGCGCTACAGTGCATCTACATACTACACACACTAACACTTGACATAACTCACTCAATTTAATATCTCTTTCATTTTCAAAAAAACATTTGTGAGTATGAAAAGTTTTCGACTCGATTCGAAACAACTCGCGTCCCGAATAGGGAACACGAAATCCTCAACATAAAAAAAAAACTGCGCAGCAGAAAAGAAAACCATTTAAGATAGTTTAAGATAAAATGGTAAGACTCGAAATTTTAGAAAAGAATCCAACGCACCCCTCAAACTACACAATCCGGTGCCGTGCACTCACGTCCCCACTTCAACACCCCGCGGGCACCCTCGCGATGCCGCACGGGCCAACTTAATGTCACTGTGTCTCGCGCATGTTCACAACGCCGCGTGCCCCACGCATCCTGCCGCTGTACAGCACGTCCGCGCGCACGCCCTCACTCGGCGCCGCACGACTCGTGAGTACCCGCAGGGCCGCGTGCCTCGTGCACCTGCGATCACGCCGCACTCCCACGCTCATCTACACTTCTCTAGCATTCACTGTATACACCTCAACCTCTTTCATATCCTCTCGACTCCCAACCCCTCTCCCGAAATTTCGGCAGAGTAACGCTTAAAAACTGGCTATCCCAAAAATTTAAAACCCTGCACACAGTTCACCAAAACTAACAATATTTATCTATCCATCATCCAGAGAAATCACCATAACACAATCAGAGTATGAAGACAACGAAAATCCATCAACTGCAAACGAAGAAAATTCACAGTATAGAGCAAATTCTAAGCTCCTACATGTAAAATATATACGTACGTCGCCAAAATCACACGCACTCCATATACACCTATACACTGACGCATATACAACTCATCTCATCGACTGTACATAATCACCACAAAAGAAAAATACCTGCAAACAAACCAGGCCACCACTTACCATCTCCACGGGTTGGGTCGCCCTAACAAAATCCGCCATCCGGTGCCTCGGTCGCACGCCGCCAACCATCCTATGCCTCAGAACTAGGCTTTCAAGGTTCACCAACAGTATTGTCAGCATCTACACCACAGAACACACAACATAAGCCTAACGCTCAGTAAGTAATGCGATATGAAAGTAAAAGCCGACAATGCAATCCTATCACATGCAGTCTTTACACTCACACTCATGTTGTCACATCTGTGACGCGTAGTGCAGCCGCACCAGGGTAAGGAGGAACCTCACGCCACCCTACACCTTGACACGTCGCCACCGTCCCGGACTCCCCAGCAATGAGGCCCACAAGCTACACACACGCATCACCACACGGCAACCACATCAGGGTAAGAGTGTACCTCGCGCCGCTCTACACCCTGACACGTCGCCCCCGTCCCAGCCTCCCCAGTACGGGGCCACAGTTGCCACACACACACACGTTTCGCGACAGCCCAGCCGGCCCATCCCTCGAGTAGGATCCGTGACTGGTGTTACATCGGTCCACACACTAGTAGGATCTGCGGTACCACTGCCCATCACCCTCACTGTCAACACATTCACGCCGCATGACGGCCCAGCCGGCCCACCCCTCGAGTGGGATCCACGACTGGTGAAGCACCGGCCCGCACACTAGCGGGATCCGCGGTACCACCGCCACACGTCTCACCTCATACATCAAAACATGCTAAAAATCATTTTCGTTCACGTTTTTAAAATATGATGCATGCCAAACAATACGCACACACACCACAATCAATCAACTAAAATCCTAAAGTTCTACGGTGTAGGCTCACTTGGGCAAAACACATGCATGTACTACTTACCTGGCGTCCTAAGCTCGCTCGAAGCACCGCTTCGCCAAAAAGTGTCTCAACCTAAAACACAAATACTCATTCATCAATATTCACTTCAAAAATCACCAAATAAGCTAAAATAATATTCCTTAACTAAACTTATGAAGTTCGAGTTAAAACGGTCGCCAACAATGGATTCGTCCAAAAACCAGCCTAAAGTTCAGACACGCATAACTTTTGTGTTCGTCAATGGAATCGAACGATTCAAGTGGCTAAACGTCCCCTTAGGAACCTAGTTTAACCTACTAAGACTGATTTTAAAACGGTAAGCTGCAGATAGGTGAAAAACACCATAAACCGAATCTGCCATTTTTATTCAATTTCACATTTTCGTTTCTCTTCAACCAAAACTCACTCAAATTTAGCTTTACGCACCAAAAACAACCATGCCACTATCACATGTCGAAATTCCACGAAAAACGCTCACTAATTTGACTTGGACCAAAATTCGACATAAACTTCCGACGCGCATAACGTTTGCGTCGGATATCGGAATCGAATGATTCCAGCAGCCATACGTTCGTGTAATAACCTAGTTTAACCCACAAAAACAGAATTGGAAACGGCCAAAACGGTCAAAAACAGAATCTGTTTTTATACGAAAAATAGCCGAAATCTCAACTTCGATCCAATCTCGCCAATTTCTTCACCGAACAATCACATTTCAACCTATTAAGCACAATCTAACCCGAAATCAGAAATTCAAGCACAAAATCCAAATTTTGGCTCAACCTTCTCCCTCGATTTCTCTCCCTCTCACCGGTCTCCTACTGTCCACCCGCTAACACACACTCACCCTCCTAATCCACTCAACATTTCAGCCAAATTCACAGAAAAATAGAGGGAAGACAAACCTTAGTCTCGGCCAAACCGGACAGAACAGCAGAGGGAGAGAGAGAGACTTATAGGGTGGTGTCGCTTTGCACTCGGGTGGGGGAATAGAAGTAGACTAAAATCTGACTGCTCGGCTGCCGGCAACAGAACCGAATGGGGCCCTTCCTAGCGGTCGTCGGCAGAACACGCTTGCCCCTCACCTCGGGGGTTTGAGCTGTTGAAACCGAACTACCTCGGTTCGTGGGAGAAGCAATGCTCGACTGCGGTTTCGCTCATAAACCCGCGCCTGCCGTCCACCGATCGAAGACCAAAACTGAGCTCCTCGATCGCCCTCTCTCCCGCGTTCGCTCTCGGCACTGGCGAAAAACCCGAGCACTGAACGGCTTCGCGAAAGCCGTTCAGTCGTTTTATAAAATTTTAATTTTATAAAATAATTTAAATAATAAAATTACCAAAACGCCCTCACATGTTTTTATCGTCCGTAACTTCGCTAAATTCTCGCCCTCGCGACTTTAAAATCTTGAAAACCACCACAAAACTAGACTTCGAGTTTTATAATTTAATTTCCCTATTAAATATTTTTCTGAAACTCCAACCGAACTTAAATTAAAAATTTCGGAAATTAAATTTAAAAAATCCAAAATTTTCGGGTTATTACACTTAACATTGTTTGGTTTGGTGGCCATGATTGTTTGATTTATGTAGCCTCGGTTTTGACTAAAAGGTTTACCAAACTTAGACGTAATCTAACCACAACAAAAACTCAGCAAAACCACAAGAAAATAACGGCAAGATAGTGCAGAAGAATAACTGATTAATCCACTAAAACAACCTAACAAAATAGAAAAGAAACGTAAAAAACCTAATAACACAAAACACAACAAATTTATTAAACAATGCTCTTCGAATTTGCATTAATTGCTTGGCCGAAAAAGACTACAATTTCAGAGAAACAACAACGCTAAAAATAACAGACTATATTTAGCAAATAGCCCAAAACAAATGCTGCAAACCAAAAAGAAAAACACCAAAAACAGTGACAAATAACAACCTAAAATGCAACATAATCCTAAATAGAAAAAAATGACAATTCAAGTCCAAATGTTTTTAAATTTTAACAGAAGTTATCCAACAATATGAGTAACATGCTATCAAAATCTCAAGTTCAAATTCATTACAAACATGAAATTGTGCAAATACAAAAAAAGAAACAAAAACAGTTTGTATATAAAAACAGATTCATGAAGTAGATTGATATTCACTAAAGGTTCATGATTCATGTGAATTACCAAGACACTATAAAACAAAATAAACACAAATAAAGAGTGGACATACAAACAAAAAAATAGAAAACAAAAGTCAAAACATTGAACACTAATCTCACTAAGCATAAGATGATCAACATAAATGCTAACAGAAAAATTTATCAAAAATTCTTGTCCAAATGTTCTGAAATTTTAAAAGAAGCTAGCCAACTATATCAGTGACATGCTATTAAAATTACAGGTCTACTTTCATAGTGAACAAAAAGTTGTGTGCAGAAACAACAACTAAACACAAGCTAAAAAAATTGAAAATGCAAACATAAAACAAGAAATCCTAATGCTAAACATCATTTTGCTGAGTTGTGCCTGGTGTTGTCATCGACTACGATACCTACTCTGATAGAGTCAAGATCCAATTAGTGTTTGTCGAACTTTCTTGATATGCTAGACTTTGGTAGGCTAACTTGAAATCCCAAAGAATACGTGATGAAGATAACCCTATCACCACTTGGAGGGTTATGAGAGCTCTCATGAAGAAGATGTTTGTTCCTAGTCATTACAAATATAAATTATTCTTCCAAATGTTCAACCTCAAATAAGGCAGTCAATCAGTTGATGAGTATCTCACGGAATTTGAGAGACTCAAAATTCGTGGAGGATTGGAAGAACTTGATAGATAGGTTATAGCTAGGTTTATACGTAGACTAAACTGAGATATTGGAGACACAGTAGAGTTACACCCACTAGAGTCTATGGATATGGTTGTATAGTTGGCCTTAAAGGTTGGAAGACAACTTAAGAGGAAAAGAAAATCTAATTATATTTCAAAGTTTAACCCTAAAACCACAAGAAACTTACAAGACTACTACCAAGGCTGATAGAAAGAACTGGCCTCCTATGGATACTAGTAGCAAGACTCCAATGCCAACAAAAAAAAAAACACGTGAAATCAAGTGTTTAGGTTGGGGCATTATATGTAACGCCCCAAAAACCCACCATAGTTCCCAGTTCACTAACCACACTCTTACTTGTAAAATCCGACAAATTTTGAAAAATTTAAAGCTTGCTTCCCCAATTCAAATCAACATCTTGAAAACGTTTAAAAGCGTCGTAGAGAAAGACTTAATCGAAATCAGCTTAATTAAAATTCGATTTTTTTTCAAAAATAAAAAAAAAGACTCTCAGTCGACCGCTAAAACCTTCGGTCGACACTTGAACAGTTCTGCTCCTAAGGGTCGACACCCATGTTCACCGGTTGACAATTCATTTACTCTGTTCGCACCAGTCAACACCAGATGACACCGGTCCACACCTTAATCCTCTCTGTTTCCATTGGTCGACCCTTTCGGTCGACACCTCCCCCATTATTACACGGTATGTTGACCCCTGCGGTCGACATTTGCCTAGTTCGGTCGACACCTACGCATACTGGTCGACACCTTGCACAGCAACCTAAAGAAAACCCCAACACTCAACAAAGAAACAAACGACGAAAACTCCCGATGAATTAAACCACAAGGTAGAACCTAGAATTTTTCCATCAAAACCTCCCAAATAGTGTTAAAATACATCTACTAACGTTTAAAATATCTATTTATACATCAAAATCCATACACCAATTTCTTATATACTTAACACGGACTCCACAAAATACAACCCTCAAAACCTACCATCTAGCCTCACTCCACCGGTCGGGTCGCTCTAACGAACTCCACTTGCTGGTACATGGTAGCACACCACCAACTACCTACTTGTCCTGCTTGGACTCTCATAACTCACCAGCATGAATCTCTGCACTTACACCACATAACACACAACATAAGTTTAACGCTTAATAAGTAGTGCGATATGAAAGTAAAACCGACAATGCAATTCTATCACATACAATATCTACACTCAAGATCATGTTGTCAAAATTCTGCAACGCGTAGTCCAGCCGTGCGAGGGTGAAAGTGAACCCCGCGCCACGCTACACCCTGACACGTTGCCACTGTCCCAGACTCCCCAACAATGAGGCCCACAAGCTACACACAAGTTCTGCGACGGTCACGCCAGCCCACCCCGTGGGATCTGCGACTGGTGATGCACCAGCCCACTCCCCGAGCAGGATCCGTGGTGCCACCGTCCATCATTTCGCGACAGCTCAGCTGCCCCACCCCGTGGGATCCGCGACTAGTGATTCACCGGCACACTCCACAAGCAGGATTCGTGGCGCCATCGTTCATCATCCTCACCATCAACACATACACTCCGTGTGGCGGCCCACCAGGCCCACTCCCCAAGTGGAACTCACAGTTGGTTATACACCGGCCCACTCTCTGAGAAGGATCTGTGGTACGACCGCCACGTGTCTCAGGGCATCCACTACCATGTTTGCCTTCCCTTGATGATACTTGATTTTTAGGCTGTAATTCTTCACCAGCTCGAGTTAGCTCCTTTGTCATAAGTTCAGCTCTTTCTGCATGAAAATATACATCAAACTCTGGAGGTCCAAGAAGATCTCGCACTGTTGTCCATACAAATAATGTCTCCAAATCTTAAGTGCGAAGACCACTGCCACTAACCCCAAGTTATGTGTGGGTAATTCTGCTCGTAGGGCTTCAATTGCCAGGAAGCATAAGTAACCACCCTCTCGCACTGCATCAACATGCACCCAAGACCAATCCTGGATGTGTCACAATATATACTGAACTTTTCTCCCTCTACAGGTAGTACCAACAAAGAAGCCGTAGTCAACCTCTATTTCAGTGTCTGGAAGCTGTCTTCACACTTGTCAGACTATTTGTACTTCACGTTCTTCCTGATCAACTGGGTCAAATGAGCTGCAACCTTGGAGAATCCCTCAATAAGTCTCTGATAGTATCAAACAAGCCCCAGAAAACTATGGATCTCGCTGGCATTAGTGGGTCACGGCCACTTCTTCACGGCTTGAACCTTTGCTGGATCAATTGAAATACTATCACAGGAGATGACATGCCCCAAAAGGTTGATCCTGTCTAGCCAAAACTCGCACTTATAGAACTTAGCATATAGTCGGTTCTGGCTCAATGTAGTCAGCTATGCTCCTCCTCGCTCCATGAGTAAATCAAGATATCGTCAATGAACACTATCAGGAATCTATCCAAGTTCTCCCTAAATACTCGATTCATCAGATCCATGAAGGCTGCCAGGCGTTGGTCAACCCGAATGACATCACCAAAAACTCGTAGTGCCCATACCGCGTCCAGAAAGCTATTTTCGGGATATCTTCCTCCCTAACCTTCAATTGATAATAGTCAGACCTCAGATCGATTTTTACTCATGCACCTTGAAGTTGACCAAACAAGTCGTTATCCTTGGTAATGGGTATTTATTCTTCACTGTCAGTTTATTCAGCTCCAAGTAATCAATATACATCCGTAGTGACCTGTCCATCTTCTTGATGAAGAGCACCGCCGCACCCCAAGGTGAGAAACTGGGGCGTATAAAGCCCTTATTTGTGAATTCTTCTCGATGTGCCTTTAACTCTTTTAGTTCCGTAGGTGCTAGCCTGTACGGGTTCTTGCACACTGGGTCAGCCCTAGGGTACACGTCAATAACGGACTCAATTTCCCTGTTAGGGGGCAGACCTAGCAAATCTTCAATAAATACCCCCGAAAAATCCTGTACAACGGGGATGTCCTTGAGCTGAATAGTGCCCTGAAACTGCGCGTCCACGACACTAGCCAAGAAGCCCGTGCATCCACCTTGTAACAACTAATGGGCTCTCATAGATGACACAGCCAAAATCGTACTAAAACCTTTTCCCACCCTGAAGGAGCAACTCTCTCCCCTCGGAGGTCGAAAGTGTATCTCTCTGGTCCTGCAATCTATCGTAGTATAATGCCTAGAAAGCCAATCCATCCCCAAAATAGCCTCATACCCCCTCATGTCGAGTATGATCAGATCAGCGTACAACCATGTTTCTCCCACTGTCACAATATCACCTTCTACCACCTAATCCTAGCATAGACGCTCCCCCGACGGCAACAGCAGATCATAAAACTGCCCAAAATAGCTGGGCACTAGATTTGCCTTGGTAACAAAGATAGTAGACACAAACGAATGTGTAGCACTCGTATCAACAAGAGTATAAGCCGTCATGCTCGAAATAAGAATGTTACTTGAGATCACCGATGGTTGGACGGCATCATCTGGCTCAATGAGGCCAAAGACTCTCGACGCACCCTCGCTGGAGCCTTGCTCAAATTTGAGCAATCCTTAGCAAAATGCCCTAATTCGTTGTAGTTAAAGCACCGATTCCGTCGAGGCTTTTAACAATCTCTAGAAATGTGGCCCACCTCGCCGCAGTTGAAACATCACCCTGAGCTCACCCTGCACTCACCGGGGTGACTCCTCTGGCACTTAGGGCATAGTGGAAACTGCCCCAACCCCTGCAGCCACTTGTTGCTCCCCTGGCTGCTAGAGCTGTGACTTGGCCTTTTCAGATCCTTCCGCTGAGATGCCTCCTTTCTTGCTCGACTGAGGCAGCAACTCTTTGAAAAATCTTCTGGACTACTCCTTAGGCGGCTCTCTGTAACTGGGTAGCTTCATCCTAGTCTCCTTAATGTCTAGAGCCTTCGCCACAACATCCTCATAAGGCACCCCTCGCGTTCCAGTTATGCACATGCCCATGTATACATTCGATTTAAGGCCCTGCACAAAATGGTGCACCTTGTTCTCATTTAGGCTCACCAAATGCCCTGCAAATCGGGATAGCACCTCAAACTGTCTCATGTACTCAGCCACTGTGTCAGTTTGTCTTAACTGCGCAAACTCCAGCATCTTACAACTCCTGATAGCATGGCTGAAGTACTTCCCGAAGAACATAGTCTTAAACTCCTCCCAGGTCATGACCTTCACGTCTCTCATAGTCTCGATTGTATCCTACCAATGGCGAGCATCCCTGGCTAGATAGAATGTCGCACTAGTTACCTTGTTGTGGTCATCTACCTTGGCATAGTTCATCATACTCTCCATGCTCCGTATCCACTCCTAAGCATTGAGAGGATCTGGAGATGATCCGTCAAATAGTGGTGGTCTAAGCCTGTGCAACCTGTCACCCCCACGGTCTGTCGAAGCCTAGGCACTAGACTGGCTCTGGTCCTCCCTACTCATAAACCGCTCCAGTTGTTGAGACTGGCGGTTGGCCGACTGTGTAAGTTGCCTAACAGCGTTATCCATATCGCCTACAGCTCTACGCGTCTCTCTAACCATGATGCAAAATCCTGTACACCACAACATCTAGTAAGTTTAAACAAAACTACAAGGGTTCTAAGAAATACTTACAATTGGTGGAGTACTTCAATGTAGCAGCTGGCGGTGTTAGGAAATCCCCTGAACGACGTCGACCTCATGGCTCTGATACTCATAGCATCCCCTCTTTCCA
>CM039519.1:20714621-20826425 GCA_022433055.1 Begonia peltatifolia | reverse complement strand
ACGCATGACATAGACTCCTCAAAATGAATCTTCAAAAACTCACCATACACAAAACACTCTCCACTGGTCGGGTCGCCCTAACACAGTCCACCAAGCAAATGCCCTGCTCATGCACCCTCAATTACGTACTTGCCCGGACTAGGCTCTCAGAACTCACCTGCTGTATCCTTAACACCTACACCATAGAGCATAAAACATAAGCGTAATGCTCAGTATGTAGTGCAGAAATGAACATGAAAACAATCAATGCAATCCTAATATATGCAGTCTCTACACTCTCTCCCTCATGTTGTCAGATCATAACGTGTATCGCACGATCCTTGTACTGAGTTGGGAAGCAGATCAGGTTTCCCAAGTCGATTCTCTTATTGTGTCGAAGGCCAAATCACTTCTTTTGAGGCTGCGTCGTACAACCGCCCCAGGTAGTTAGCCCTTACACCACACTGCCCTTGACACGTCACCACCGTCCCAACTGAACTAGTGACGGGGCCCAAGAGCTGCACACAAATCTCATATCAACGATCCTTCTATAGAGATGGGAAGCAGATCAGGTTTCCCAAGTCGATTCTCTATCTGCGTCGAAGGGTGAATCATTTCTTTCGAGGCCGTGTAACCGTTATCCTGATCGTTCACATATCACACCTCACATTGGTACTTAAAACCATGCTCAAATTCATTTTCGTTACACTTTTCAAAACATGATGCATGACTGAAACAAAACATGCGAAACATATAACATATACAAATCCTCCCTACTGTCTTATGGTGTAGGCCTATATGGGCAACACATGCAAATACTACTTACCTAGCGTCCTCAGTTTATGTGGTGCTGGTTCATATATATTCTGGGCTTGACCTAAAATATAAACATTCACTCATCAACATTCACCTCAAAATTCACTATTAGTGCTAAAAATCATGGTTTCTAGCTAAACCCATAAAAACCAAACTGAAACAGGTCACTAATTTGGTTCGGCAAAAAACAAACCTAAAATTCAAGCGCGCATAATTTTTGCACTGGTTATCAGAATCGCTAAATTGCAGTGGCTAAACGTTCCTCTAATAATCTAATTTAACATAGTAATAGGGATTTTAAAATGATAAATCGTAGTTAGGTGAAAAACACCAAAACAAAACCAGTTTTTATGCTAAAATGTCCCAAAATTTCAACTTCAATCCAATTTCACCAATTTCTTCAGCAGTCAGCCACATTTCATTCATTCAACATTAACTAATAAAAATTGAACAACCTAGCTCAAAATCGAAACACACATTGCACAAATCCTCTTGGTTTCTCACTAAAATTTCGGGCACCACTACCCATTGATGATCACCCATCTCACTGTGATGACCTAGATATGTACGTATGATAACAACTGTGGGGCAAACCTCAGGACGTAAGCCGAGTGTGGGCAAATCCCAGACTCGAGTATAGGCAAATCAAGGGTCATGGAAAAAAGGGGTCGTCACAATCCCACATCACTTGGTGAGGTATATGGAAATGAAACATATGTAAGAAAACTCTCCCAATATAGTAAAACGCGTTTTGGAGAACAATTGACAATGGATTCCATACGAATTTTGAAGTTAATAGCGCTCCGACGAGAGCCGTATTAGGTTGGGTGACCGACTGGGAAGTCCTCACCAAACAAATCCGTGAGGGGAGGATATTGGGCTACGGCCCAATCCCCAAATCGAACAATATCTTACTAGGAAAAGAGGCCGTTACAAATGGTATAAGAGCCTGTACCCAACTGGAAGTGTGCTTTGCGAGTGCGTCGGGCCCCGAGGGGGGTGATTGTGATGACCCGAATGTGTACGTCTGAGGACAACTGCGGGGCAAATCTCGTGACGTAAGCCGAGTGTATGCGAAATTCCAAACTCGAGTATAGGCAAATCTGGGGTCGTAGAAGAAGGGGTCGTCACAATCTCACATCGTTTGGGGAGTTTATATGGAGATGAAACATATGTAAGGAAATCCTACCAAGATAGTAAAACGCGTTTTGGAGGATAATTCAAAACGGATTCCATAAGAACTCCGAAGTTAAGAGTGCTCCGGCGAGCGCCGTACTAGGTTGGGTAATTGACTGGGAAGTCTTCGCCAAACAAATCCATGAGGGGAGAATATTGGGTTACGACTTAATCCCTAAAGCGGACAATATCATACTAGGAAAAGGGGTCGCTACAAACGATGTAATAACCTGGTTGTAACGCCTCGAAAACCAACCCATTTTCGGTTCGCTAGTGCTCTAATACCAACTCCTTACACTCGTATCGTAAAATTTTGTAAAATTGAAATATTTATTCCTTGACCTAAGATGACAACTTTGGAAATTTTTTTTTGACAGCTCTGCAGCGGAAATTCGATTAAATTCAGTTTGAATAAAATTTTATTTTTGTTAAACATAAAAAAGGGACTCCTAGTCAACACCTATAAGTATCGGTCAACACTTGAATCATTTCAGATTTCTCATCGATCGACACCGGGAACACCGGTCGACACTTTGTTGCTCTCGAGTCTGTTCATCGGTCGACAACGGGAACACCGGTCGACATTTCTATGCTCACAACAGAGAGGGGTCGACACTCGTTTCCACAGGTCGACACCTTAATCCTCTCTGCCGACGCAGGTCATCTCCTGCGATCGACACAGCTACCATTTTTACATGGACCGGTCGACACCTATAACCGGAGGTCGACACCTGCTTCAGCTCTGCATGTCACAGGTCAAGCCTCGCGGTCGACACTCACCTTACATTTACACTGACTGGTCGATACCTATCGACTTCAGTCGACACCTCACACCAGTATCAGTAAAACTCAACACCAGTTCTTTTAAATACGCACGATAATATCTCCACAATCAAATTCACGAAGTAAAACCTATGGTTTGAAAACATAACTTTTCCAAATAAATTTCAAAACAACAATATTCTACTGAAATTGAAAACCCTGTGTGATTTTCCTATTTTTAAGGATAGCTTTCACTTTAAGCTTATAGATGATATGTTTATTTAACATGACTTGTGAACATACTTAGACTTTTCTCATTGGCTTTTAAAAGGTTAATTCTCACTGAGTTCATTATTGACTCGTTGATTTAGCATAAGCAATGAATATGTTCAAATCTACCTTACATGAATTCTTTGTCATTCTCATGAATGTTTGCTTCTAAATTGTTAGTAATGAACAATTCATTTTTTAAGTTATTCTAGGCCTTTATTGATGACTAAAAAGGTTTTCTTTGATTATGGATATCTATATATTTTGTCCTATTATAATCTAGGCCAAAGTTTTAAATGCATAGGATATTTAGTAGAGAATTTTAATCCTATGTTGTGTGAGCTTTGCCCCTGGTAAGTCAACTTCTGGATTTGAGGGAAAATCCTCAACAATTGGGAGGGGAGGATATGTCCCGAGTTCCAACGACCCGTCATGATGTCTCTACGGTCACGACCCGTCAAACACAAGTCGAGGTAAGTCCTTATTCTCTTTTATCTTCTAATTAGCTTGTAAAATCTTGTAGGTAAATGACTTCTCAAGGCTTGAAATGAAATCAAGAAGAAGAAGGAATTTGTTTTCCTTTCTCAAATATTGTAACCAAGCTTTGTATTTTGTTTTAACGTTTAGAAAGCTTTAGTTTTATTTAAACCTTGTTTATTGGCAAACTTTAACCATTAGTTTTTTCAGTTGTGTTATTTGTAATAGTTCTTAGGAAGGTTATGGTGGATCCAAGGCTTGGGGCAAAG
This sequence comes from Begonia peltatifolia, assembly GCA_022433055.1. Taxonomy (NCBI): domain Eukaryota; kingdom Viridiplantae; phylum Streptophyta; class Magnoliopsida; order Cucurbitales; family Begoniaceae; genus Begonia; species Begonia peltatifolia. Next base: position 20,822,676 of record CM039519.1, on the reverse strand, counting down.
GAGGGCAAGGAAAATCAAGTTGGTCGCACTCTGAGGCATTTCGAGGCGGGCAATCACTCACACGAGGTAAGGCCACGCGCACACGGGGTAAGGCCACACACGCACTGATGAAGGCAGTGAGTGCAAGGAAGGATAGGTGTCGTGCGCACCTGAGAAGACACGTCGCAACCACTAGCATGCGCAGCAACTAGGAAGGCACGTGCATCTGAAGACAGCGCCAGTGCGCGCACTAATCACCGCCATCGCGCACACCATCAGTGTTAGCCCGTGCACTGACAAGCAATGTGAGCGCAGTTCGACCCAGCAACCATCTCTACGGTTCACCCGACCGGTCCAGCTAGCTCAATCCTGTTCATCACCAACGGTTATCTCTTTTGGAAGCTCTCCAACGGCAATCTTCAGAAGCTTCACCTCCAGCCTTCCTCTTCTAGAAAATTGTTGATGCCTATTTAAGCTTTCTTGTAGCTTGCATTTTGAAGTTAGTTTTTTATCAATATTTTGAAAATTTGAGTGATGTGTTCTTCATCTCCTGAGAGCCTTAGTGGGTTTCTCTTCCGTGTTCTTCCATAGGCGGTGCTTAGCTCCCAATGGAGTCACAAAAAAAGATTGTGTTCCGAGTTTGTGGTTCACTCTGGAACACTCTTAGCCTCTTCCTCTCATTCCTCTTTGCCAATAGTGGAGAACTGAGGAAGGTGGTGAAACTTTGCCCAAAAGCTATTTGCCTTTCTACGGGAAGACAAGCACCGAGAGCTACCAGCATCTGATTCCTTAGCAAGTCTCGAGTCCATCGCTTTCCCTGTCCACTATTGGCCTCTTCTGTTGAAGAAGCATTTCGTGATAAGAGTGTTTCATCCTATTGCTAGAACTCATTTCATACGCGAGACTGTTTTCCGACGTAGCGCTAATCTAACGACCATTGGCCGGCAAAGACCCTTTTCATCCAATGACAATCATTGAAGGTGTAACACCCGAAAACTTGATCGGCTAAATATTTTTATGCATCATGTTTTTTTTATAAATTGTCAAACTTAAATTATCGATTCAATGTGGTGTAAGATAGAAGATTCATGCAAAACAAAGGGGATTAAAAGAGGTATAAAGTGGAAAAGTCAAACTCCAAAAGGGACAAATTAAGGGTTGGGCAATGAAAGGCTATGGAAAGGGAAATCAAATGATGTTTCAACTAGGACTACATGTAGTAGTTAAGAACTAAAAGTAATTTAAGGTTAATAGATAGTAAATTGCTTGGTGGATATTTAACCACATTTTTCATATATATATATATATATATATATCTGTAATGCCTAGGATTTTCCGTTAAACAATTTTTTAAATTTCATATTGGTAAGCAGCAGAATTTTGGTCAGAATCGAGAGCGGAGAATTTGTACTAGTAGGTAAATGATTATTTCGAGGCTAATGGAGAAGAGAAAATTTTAGGAATCCAACCGAAAATAGACTGAATAGCCATTTGGTTAAAAGATTAAAGGGTAAAGGTGAAATAGTAATTAATTTATTATTATTATATGATATAAAAAAAATAGAGAGGAGAGGGATTCGTAAACCCCTCTCCTCTTTTAGTTATTCTCCCTCCCCATCGCACGACTCAGCGATCCCCTTCTAGCGACAGCCGATCCTCTCTGTTTATTTGCCAATTTTAAGATTTTCGGTAAGTTTGAGTTAGTTTTTGAGTAGATAGTTAGTCTTTTAGTGTTTTGAGGAGTAAAAACGAAGTTAGAGAGAGTATTGTATAGTTTGGTGGAACCCTAAGAGTGAGATTCAAATTTAGAGATTTATAGTTGATTTTTATTCGTATATTGGTGTTTAATCTTGAAGTAAGATTAGGTTATAGGTTTTTATGGAAATGATTGAGTGTTTGGATAGCCGAAAAACTCAGGTTACGGAACGGTTTCCATTCGGTCACATTCGGCCAAGTTGTAGATGTTGAATTGGGATATAGATGAATCTGTTAGAAACTAGATGTTCTAAGCAGTCTGTAGCATTTTGAATCGTCAAAATCAGATGAGTATTTGTTTCGTTATGAATTTCCAAAGGTTGGTAAGAAATAGAGCCAGAATTCAGGTTTTCTGAATTTGAAATCTCCAAACGGTAGTTAGATTATACTTAATAGGTTAGAATGCGATAAATTGTTGAGCAATTGAGTGAGTTAGAGTTAAAAAGCGAGAATGGGAATTTTGGGCTGCAAAACCCGATTATGTTTTTAGTGATTTTAGCTTAGTAACTATTAGTGGTTTAAATTCTCTGTTGGTGTGTTAAACTAGGTTATTAGTGGAACATTTAGCCGCTGGAATCAAGTGATTCTGATAACCGACGCAAAAGTTTGCACGTTGGAAATTAGGTTGATTTTTGGCCGAGTCGGGTTAGTGAGCCGTTTTAGTCGGACTTTGATGAATGAAGTTATAGTTGTAATTTTAGTACGTGAAATGAGTTGTGAGATGAAGTTTAATGTGAATTAGTTATGTGATAGGTTGAGCCCGAGAACTAATAAAGGCTGATCACCACAGAAGCTAAGCACGCTAGATAAGTAGTTTGTGCATGTGCATTGCCTGTAATAACTCAGAAATTTTTGGGATTTAAATTAATTTTTCTGTTATAATTTTTCAGGAGATTTTAACAGGAAGTTTATTTTATAAAACTTGAAATTTAATTTGTAGAAGAATTTTTTAATTTTAAAGTCGGGAGGATGCGAATTTAGCAGAAATACAGACGATTAAAACACGTGAGGGTGTTTTGGTAATTTGTATTTGATTAAAATTTTATATAAATATATATGTGGAATGGCTTCGGTGGAAGAGAGAGAGATTGAGAGAAGGAGAGAACATGACGTGCTGTCGATGGCGACGACGGAGGAGAGCCAAACGCCAGTGAGCAGAGAACCCCGGTGGGCTGGAGTGGAGGCGTGAGTTTGGTTTTCCTGAGATGAAGACCGTTGGTAAGTCCTCTATTTTCTAGTGTTGTTTCGCCGAGCTTGATGCTCGACTTCTCTTTGGTTTTTGATGGAAATTGTTCAGTGTTGAGTCGGTTTTAGAGGCGTCTCTGTGCGTGAGTGCTTCGTGGACAGTAGACGTCCAAGGGGAGGGAGAAAAGAACCAGGGGGTGTGGGGCGACCTATGTTTGGTTCGATTTTGAGCTGGATTTTTGTAATGGGAGTGTGGATTGTGTCTAAGCGAATGAATTATGGTGGATTGAGGTAGAGACGAGTGAAATGTGGCTAAAAATCTTAGAGGGGGGAAAAAATTTCAGTTCGACCGGTTTTGTTTTGGGGCGATTTGATTGAGTTTTGGTCAAGCATTTTAAATTCTGTTTCAGTATGCTAAACTAGCTTATTAGTGGATCTTTAGCCACTGAAATCGTACGATTTCGATAACTGAGGCAAAAGTTATGCGGATCAGAAGTTTATGTCGGATTTTGGATCAAGTAGGTTTAGTGAGTGATTTTGGTTAGTTTGTGGTACGTTAAGTTAATGGTAGTGGTTTTGAGTATGAGTGAAGTGTTTAGACGAGTTTTAACAAGAACTGGTTTTATGTTTTGGTTGAACCAAATTTTGGTGAAGTCGTGCACTTGGAAGTAAAAGACCATATACGGCGAAGTTTTTTTGTTGACGTTGGAAAAAACAATAGTCCCCCTGCTAGTAACATAAGAATTGGAAGTGAAATAAAAGGTAGGATCCATGAATATTGATATGTATATTCCATAAAAAAAGATTTTGTTACTATTTACTAATTTATTATTTAAAGCTTAGGACACCAGGTAAGTAGTGTATGTATGTGCATTGCCCTTATGGGCCTACACCGTAGGACGGTAGGAATGATTGCGTGTATCGTGTATTTTGTATATTTTTTTTCAGTCATTCATCATGTTTTGAAAAGTGTCATCAAAATGAATTTAAGCATGGTTTTATGTGCGAGCATGAAGTGTGACGCGTGGTGGTGAGAACAATGTGTGTGGCGAGTGCGTATAGCCTTTCCCTGGGATGGCTGTTGCGGTGTGTCTAGTGGTGAGCAACTCTGGCCCCGTTGTTGGAGGAACTGGTACGGTGGTGACGTGTCAGGAGGTGGTGTAGCGAGTGCATCCAGCCACTACTGGGATGGTTGCTTTGTGGGGTGACGCGTGTGACATAAATCGAGAAGATGGCGACGTGCTAGGGTGTGGGGTGGCGAGAGAGTCCAGCCTCACCATGGTGCGACTGTACAACGTGGCACAGGTTACGACAACATAAGAGAGAATGTAAAGACTGCATGCATTGATGTTTTTTACTTTTCATATCGCACTACTTACTGAGCGTTAGACTAATGTTATGTGTTCTGTGGCGTAGGTACAGAGATTCCTACTGGTGAGTTACGAGAGTCCAGGCAAGACGAGTAGGCAGTTGCCAGCGTGCTACTATGTACCGGGAGGTGGAGTTCGTTAGGGGGACTCGACCCGTGGAGTGAGGCTGGATGGTAGGTTTTGATGGTTGTATTTTGTGGAGTTCGTGTTAAGTGTATAGGAAATTGGTGTATAGATTTTGGTGTATAAACCGATATTTTAAACGTCAATAGATGTATTTTGAAACTACTTAGGGGATTTTGATTAAAAATACAGGTTTTTACTTTGTGGTTTTAAATGACAGTGGTTTTCGTTGTCTGTTTTCGTGTGAGTTAGAGTTCTCTTGAGGCTGCAGGTGCAAGGTGTCGACCGGTGTGCGTAGGTGTTGACCGAACTAGGCATATGTCGACTGCGGGGGTCGACCTACGGGGATAGAGCTAAATTGGGTGTCGACCTGTGTTTTTAGGTGTCGACCGGTAAGTGTAAAAATGGTGGAAGTGTCGACCACAAGAGTCGACAAATGGAAACAGAGAGGATTAAAGTATCGACCGGTGTAACCTGGTGTCGACCTGTGCAAACAGAGGTAAATGAAGTGTCGACCGGTGGACATAGGTGTCGACCCTTGGGAGCAAAACGGTTCAAGTGTCAACCAAAGGTTTTATCGGTCGACCGAAAGTCTTTTTTTTTATGTTTTAAAAACCCAAAATTTTAATTGAGCTGATTTCGGTTAAGTCTTTCGTTGTGACGCTTTTAAACTTTTTCAAAATGTCATTTTGATTCAGGGAAGCAAGTTTTAAATTTTCTTGAAATTTTTCAGATTGTACAAGAGTGTGGTTAGTGAACCGAGAACCATGATGGGTTTTCGGGGCGTTACAGAGTGAGTAGTAGTATTGAGCATACTGCGAATCGTGAGTGTTTTCAGAGCGATACAGATATGGTATCAAAGCGAACTAGAAATTAGAGGGGTTTTCGGGGCATTGTTGTACGGGGCGCTACATTGCCCTTATGGGCCTACATTATAGGACAGTAGAAATGGCTGCGTGTATTGTGTGTTTTGCATGTTTTGTTTTAGTCATGCATCATGTTTTGAAAAGTATAACGAAAATGAATTTGAACATAGTTTTATGTGCAAACGTGAAGTGTGACGCGTGGCGGTGAGAATAATGTGTGTGTGGGCAGCTTTAGCCCCGTTGCAGTAGGAACCGGGACGGTGGCGACATGCCAGAACGTGGTGTGCCGAGTGCGTCCAGCCTCACCCCACCCCATGCTTTACGAGAACCCACTCTCAACCTTTTATTCCACTCAACAAAAGAAAACGGTTACAACCCCGAGTCATAACCCAGCAAGGGACGCACACACCTCGTCACGACGCTCGGGTTATTAGGCGGTACTCAAGTGTGGTTCCAAAGAGCATCGACGGGCCTTGGCGGACTTGGCCTCTCGGAGGAACGGAGGGCTGAGTCGAGTGGGCGCACTCGGCTGCCATCACGTGGCGCCAGCTTCGGGAAAAAGTCTGGCCCCGCGTGACAAGCAGGTATCAGATGGCTGCTGCAGTGTGTGCGTCGTGATAAGCAACTCTAGCCTTGTTGCTGGAGGAATCGGCATAGTGGCGAAGTGTGAGGGGGCAGTGTGGCGAATGCGTCCAGCCTCACCTTTGGAGGGTTGTTGTATGGGGTGACGCGTATGATGGCCCGAATGTGTACCTATGAGGACGACTGTGCGGCAAATCTCTGGACGTAAGCCGAGTGTAGGCGAATCCCGGACTCGAGTATAGAAAAATCCCGGGTTGCAAAAAGGGGGTTGTCATAATCCCAAATCGCTTTGGCAGGTATATGAAAATGAAACATATAAAAGGAAATCCTCTCAAGATAAGAAGACGCGTTTTGTAGCACAATTGGCAACAGATCTCATAAGAACTCTGAAGTTAATAGTGCTCCGGCGAGAGTAGTATCAGATTGGGTGACCTACTGGAAAATTCTTGCAAAACAAATTCGTGAGACGAGTATATTGGGCTACAACCCAATCCTGCAAGAGGACAATATCTTACTGTGAAAAGGGGTCCTTACAAATGGTATTAAAGTCTGTATCCAACTGAAAATGTGGCCAACGAGTACGTTGGGCCCCGAGGGGGGATGATTGGGATGACCCAAATATGTACGTATGATGACGACTGCGGGGTAAACCTCAGGTGGCGGGGCAAACCTCGGGACGTAAGCCAAATGCAAGCGAATCACGAACTCGAGTATAGGCAAATTCTGGGTCGTAGAAAGGAGGTCGTCACAATCCGACATCGCTTAGGGAGGTATATGGAAATAAAATATATGGAAGGAAATCCTCCCAAGATAGTAAGACGCGTTTCGAATCATAATTGGCAACGAATCCCATAAGAATTTCAAAGTTAAGAGTGATCCGGCGAGAGCAATACCAGGTTGGGTGATCGACTGGAATGTCCTCGCCAAACACATCTGTGAGGGGAGGATATTAGGCTACGACCCAATCCCCAAAGCGGACAATATCTTACTGGGAAAAGGGGTTGTTATAACGCGTGTGTGTGCAGCTTGTGGGCCTCATTGCTGGAGAAATCAGGACGGTGGCAACGTGCCAGGGGGTGGTGTGGTGAGAGCGTCCAGACTCATCCTGGTGCGACTGTACATCGCAGCACAAGTTATGACAACATGAGTGAGGATGTAGAGATTGCATGTGATAGGATTGCATTGTCGATTTTACACTTCATATTGCTCTACTTACTGAGCGTTAGACTTATGTTTTGTGTTCTGTGGTGTAGATGCAGAGATTTCTACCGGTGAGTTCCGAAAGCCTAGCCAGGGCAAGTAGGCAGTTGGCGGCGTGCTAGCATGTGCCGGCGGGTGGAGTGTTAGGGCAACCCGACCCGTGGAGAGTGTTTTGAGGGAAATGGTGAGTTTTGAAGAATGTATTTTTGAGGAGTCTATTCAAGAGTATAGGAAACTCGTGCATAAATTTTGATGTATAAATGGATATTGTAAACGTTAGTAGATGTATTTTGAAACTACTTGGAAGGTTTTGATGGAAAGTCTAGGTTTTACTTTGTGGTTTAATTGATCGGGGGTTTTTGTCGTTTGTTTCTATGTTAAGTGCTGAGGTTTTCTTTAAGCTGTTGGTGCAAGGTGTCGACCGGTATGACTAGGTGTCGATCGAACTAGGCAAATGTCGACCACGAGGGTCGACCTACGAGGACAGAACCATACTAGGTGTCGACCAGTTAGTGTAAAAAATGGTTAGAGTGTTGACCACGAGGTTCGACCAGTGCGGGTAGAGAGGATTAAAGTGTCGACCTGTGAAGGCAGGTGTCGACCGCTCTGTGTGATAAACGTAGAGGTGTCGACCGAGAGGTTTGACCGGGACAGGTAGCGAGGATCTAGGTGTCGACCGCTGCAAGCAAGTGTCGACCTGTGCAAATAGAGATGACTGAGGTGTCGACTTATGTATATAGGTGTCGACCCTTTGGTGCAGAACGGGTCAGGTGTCGACCGGTGTCTACAGGGGTCGACCAATTTTCTAGTTATCACTTTTAAAACTTAATGAAACAAAAATAAATGTGTTTTCTTTTGATGAGTCATCCGCGCAGTTGTCGTTTCTACTGCGTAAGTCTTTATAAAATGTTTTCGAACAAAAAAATTAAAGTTTAATATAAATTGGATAAGAGGGAGAGACGGGTTGTTCGGTAGGGTATCAGAGCGAACCAGAAACTAGAGGGATTAAACTATTCTCTCACTCACGTAGAAACTCTTCTCTCCTCCGTAGCTCAAGGTTTAAACTATTCTTTCATCTCTTTTTGGTGATTTCTTTAAGGTAAAACAAATTTTTGATTTTGGGTTAAGCATGTGTAGGGTTTAATGTGCTTAAGGAAATATATTTTGTGTACTTTGAATAAACCCTATTGATGCAAGATTTTCTGAATAGTTGCTTGTTTTTCTTTCCTTAAATGATGTTTAAGCATGGAATATAATCATGTTATTGGTTTTATGGAACTAGATGATAATCGGTTAAAGTTTTGATGTTAGGGCAAAAACAGAGCATGTTAATGTTTTGTAGAATTAGGCCATGCTATGTAATTTTGATTGATAATTGGTTTAGGTTCTCTAAAAGTAAACCCTTTAAGAAGTCCATAGTCTTTGAAATTTGTGAATTCGGATATGTATAGCAAAACTTATGAAATTTCAGAATTTAGCCAATTTGGGGGGTATTCCGAATTTAGTTGTGAAATTTGGATGAATGTTGCATTGTGATAATGATGATGGTTTAATTTAATTATTATAGGTTTGCATGTCAAAGAGAAGGTTGATCAATTGCCTAATTTTGAGCTCATGACGTGAGGTAAGTGCATGTTTGCATACGTTTTGGCTGATTGGCCTACACCAGAAAGAGTTAGGACATTGATGGCTAGACTGAGGAAATTGAAGATTTATAGTTTTCGAGAATTTTGGTTTGGATAGAGATTTTTAGGTTGTAAGGTCTTTATGATAGTTTTTATTATTTATTGATGAATTTGTTTATTAATTTATTTTATATTACGCTTACCGCATTTGAGGTTATGTATGTGACATGCTTTCACGCATCATGGTTTTCCAAATCATAGAAAATAGTTTTATGCATATGTTTTCATGTAAACAGAATAGAAATAATATAGTAAAGTATAAATAGTGTGACGACCCTGCCTTTCCCCCCACCCAGAGGCAGAGTAGGACCGCCACGGTCTTGCCGTGACATTTCTCTTACTTATACTTTCCATAATGACGTAAAATTTTTGACTTCCATAAAAATTTTAGCATGGTTTTTAATACGTTTACATCCATTTTAAAACACATAAAAATGTCTACGAATACGTTTGGAAAATATCTCAAAAACATTGGATTGAAACAATTTCGAAAATTTACTATTTTAATCAAGGAAGAGGGGTCCCAGTCGACACCTATAACGTTCGGTCGACACGTTGATCCGTTCTTCAACCAAGGGTCGACACTTGTATAAACTGGTTGACATTTCATTCCTTTCTGTCCATGACGGTCGATCCTTGTGGTTGACACTCCCATCTATTTTACACTACCAGTAAACACTTGTATACACTGGTCGACACTTCATTGATCTCTATCTGAGTAGGTCGACCAAAGCGGTCGACACCTACAGAGTTTGGTCGACACCTATTGCCTGCAGGTCGATACTTTATTGCACAGGTCGACACTTCGTTTGCATCTGTTGGCAACGGTCGATCCATGGGGTCGAAACATGCAAAATTCGGTCGACACTTTAACATGTAGGTTGACACTTTGCTTACTAGTAACATAACTTAAAACTCCTAATAACACTTCATACGTTATTCTTCTTCTTTAGCCTATATTCTCAATGGAAACCCTTTTTAAATACACGTCATTTTTACTCAAAATGTAACTCTAATCAAAATTTGTAAAATCCTAGAAATGACTCATAGCGGAAACTGGACTAATGGAAAACCCATGTATAAGAATACGGTTCAGTATATATATATCCCAAGCATTTTGGTATTTTCAAAACAAAATCATTTTCTACCTAACCTTTACAAACAAAACATAACCTAGTGCTTAGAGTACCACCCACGGGTCATAATAGCCATGCTAAACACCTCTCGCCCATCACGAGTCCCATCCATTAACTGACCTATGCATTGATTTCAGGAGGACACTACTCACCTTCAATATCGTCACCTACATCATAAGATTTAAACTATAAGCCTAATGCATAGTAACGGATGCACTAACATACACATTTACATGAATGCATATACATGAATGCATGATTTCGTAAAACATGTTTGTTTTCATTTCTTTAACATTACATAACATGGAAAAAGGGGGGCGTCTTCGTGGAAGTAGGCACAAGCATCACCCCGTCTACCCCGTAGACCACATATCTTGCCATGAGTTGCCATTTACTTAACATTGGGTGTCATTCACTTGCCATGAGTTGCCATTTACATGCCTTGTGCCATACTGAGCCACTACCCGCACTTAACCGTTTACATACATTATATATTCTCGTTCTTCTTTACTTAAAACATGCATGTAAAACATTCGATATGCCACTTTAGGAAAAACATGATGCATGAGGGAGATCATACATAATACAAACATAAATCTTCAATGACGTTTGAATAAACATCTATATCGCAAAAGGGAAAACATATCACCTAACGACTTCCTAACGTCCTATCACTACCCAATTCGATCAAACTTCAAACCATTCATCATAATCATCAAAACACCATCATAATTCTAGCATCCTAATATCATTATAATGTAGGGCATTAAGGGTCGGAAACCTAACACCAACTTACCTCGGGTCCTTAGCATTTCTGGTTCACTTCCCTGTAGAGCAATCGAACTTAAAATAACGACCAAACCACTAAACCTTCAATTTAAACATTTCTACGGTTGAATCATATTAACTAAACACCTATTGGAATTTTGATAACCTAACACATGTTTCTCAATTCTCATCCTAACATCAATACTTGACATTCATAGCAACCCTTGAACTACATTCCTTACATTTTCATGCACTCTTCTTTCACACTAAACAATCAACAACTTCCTCAACCAATCTCTATACATTTAAGCCATAAAATCAACTATTCACTAAAGGAGAGGGTTGTCTTACCTTAAAAGTTCCAAGGAATGGTGAAACTTGGTCACTTGAGAGAGAGGAAGAGAAAATTCTGGAAACCCTAAGCAAAACACATAAAATCCTTATGAAAATCAACTTAAATCCAACGTTAATCTAGAAGCCATCCATAATTAACCTTAACCTTACCTTAAGATCTTCAAGAAGAGGAAGGAGCATGAGAGAAATGGTGTGGGGAGGGGAAAAATGAAGGAGGATCGTGGTTGGTGAAGAGAGAAAAGAGAGAGAGTGAAAACGTGAAAGAGTGGAAGAGAAGAAGTACAAATGAAGGGTAAAAGCCGAAGGGGGTGGTTTTCACATGTAGGGAGGAAGAAATGAGAGAGAGAAAGAGAGAGAGAGAGAGAGAGAGAGAGAGAGAGAGTTGGAGTGTTTGGTTGCAAGTGAAGTGTGGCATGTAGGAGAACCTTCAATTTAATTCAATTTCCACCTCCTTTCAATGTCCACATTTGTCCTTCCTTTCATTCCAACTATCTAGTTACTCCATAGTTGGTTCAATTCACTAATTTACTTTTCGAATCCTTGTTTCTAAAATTCTCGATACGGAATCCTAAATTTATAATGTAAAAATCGTAAGTGTTACAAATAGTCATTGTGGGTAGGGAACTGAGTTTGGCCATTTCGTCAGAGGGATCGTCTGGTGTGTCATTCCACTTCTCCTAGAGCAAGTTGGTCATCCCGCTAGGTGGACAATCAGTCAGGTCATCTCCCCACTAGAATAAGAGCCCCAATGACTCATGTTATGTAAAAAAATTAAAGAACAAATCAAGTATATGTTTTACGAGCAGTATAGCATATCCATGACCATGCATCTTTTATTTGATATCACTTGTTGAACATTAGGCTCATTAGTTTACTTTGTGGTGTAGGTGATATTATCACAGGTAAGGACGTCGATTTTCAAAACAGTCGACAGTGTAGTTGAAGAAGGACGTACATGGGGTGTGCTTGTAACAGTTAGGGCAATTTTGACTTGTGAAAAAGTCTATAGGTATTTTGACGAATGTGTATAGACAAATAGATTTAGAACTTTTAGAAAATACAAATTTGTGGTTTAAACGATTTGTTTAAACTTAGCTTTTGGTTTAAATATGTTTAGACAAATGAGTTTATATTTGCTTTAAAGACTTATGCTTGCTTATTTTAAAAAAAAGGGAATTCTGGAAAAACAATATGATTATATAAATTGGGAGAGTTATGTCACTACAAGTTGAACAAGAAAAGGATACGTATAGAAAAGAGTAGGTACGGATGATCGCCCTTTCATGAGGAGGTGATGTATCGCCCAAAAAGGGGCGATGTATCTCCCCACTCTCTGGAATAGGGTGATACAAATTGCCCCAGTGGGCCGTTGCATCGCCTCAGTGGGCCGTTGTATAACCCCACTTGCTAGAGTAGGGGATACAAATGGCCTTTGGGGGTGATTGAACAGTACCCATCACGGGTTCTGTTCACGTGAATAGTACTGAAAAAAAAAGTTTCAACCAAATTTTACGTTTGTTTTCTATGAAGTTTTATAAGTGAAGTTTACATGTTTTTAGCTCTTTTAAAAATGTACCATAATTGTAAAGAATTTTCTTATAAAGTATTATGAAAAGTCAAGTTAGTAACGACCGAATTACAGGGCGTTACAATTGTAGCTCAAGTGGTACCAGCTAAAGTGGTACTTCAGCCTGGCAGGTCCTACGTTCGAGGGTTGGGGAGGGCAAGTGTAACACCCAAGAATATTATCGACTAATTGGGGAAGAAAGCCAATGGCTATCCTTGTTACCTCCTTCTTCTTCTCATTTTCACGGCAGCACCCTCCTCCCTTCTCCATTTCTGAAATTTTCTCCCAAAGCAAGCTTTTATCTCTCAAGATTAAAGGTTAGCCTTTGTTGGGTTTAATAGTTAGTTAGTTTTTTAGTTGTTTTGAGTGTTAAAAGTGGAGTTAGTGGAGTCTTTGGAGAGTTGAAGGAAACTCTAAATGGAAGTTCGAAAATGTTGATTATTTGTTGGATTTTATTCTTCTAATTGATGTTGGATTAGGTTATAAAAGCATGTTATGGGTGGTTTTGCAACAAGTTTTAAGATTTGTTAAGGTTTTGATGAAAATTGAAATTTGAGTTTGAAATAGGGCAGTTTCGGATTTGATGAAATTCGGTTATGCTATTGTTGTTAGTTTATTAAATGGATTCCAATGTTAGAAACTAGACACCCTAAGGTTTTCATAACATTTTCAATCATTAAATTCAGACAAATATTCGATTTGATATGGATTTTCGAAGTTGAATGAAAAGTTGTGAACAGATTTCTGGGCAGATTCTGTTTTTTATTTTCTGCTATTCATTGAATTTGATTTTTGACAAATGGATTTCACCATATTAAAGTAGACATCTTTTGGGTTATATAGCATTTTAAATCATCGAATTCAGATGTATATTGGATTAGTTACAGATTTTCAAGGTTTTCCAAAGTAATAGGCCAATTTCGGGTTTGAGTTAGAATTCGAGTTGTTGAGTTAGAATTGGTTGAAATGTGGTTTATACGAAGTGTTTGAATTAAATTGGGCATAATGTAACTCATATTTGGATAATTGGAAACTTTGACTGGATTTTTTTGTATTGTGTTATGTGTTGAAATTGGAATTGTTATGAGCCTATTATATGAATTGTTGAATGGTTCTGTGAAATTGGGTTTGGTATTATGAATGAATGAGTTGGTTATGTTATGATAATGTGATTTGTTAATGGTCAAGGAAAGTGAAATGATGGATGTTAATGATGCTGCTTATGTTAATAGGACATCTAGTTGCAAGGTTAACTAAACAAGCCAAATAAATAGCCAAAGACGCCAGGTAAGTAGAATATCTATGTTGCTTTCGGGCCTACATCACCAAATACTAGGGTATATTGCATGTTTATCGTATATTGTGTATGTCATGCATCACATTTTAAAAATAATACGAAAAAGAATTTACATGTGTTTTACAAAATAGTATGCTATGCTACAAAATGAGAACGAACCTAACAGTTATGATTCTTTGAGGGAAGACATTCGCCCTTCAAATGAGCATGAAAATGTGAAAATTTGGGAAAAATGATCTGCTTCCCATCTACTATGAGGATCAGATCAGTTAGCAGAAACTCATTGAGTAGATTCTTTGAGGAAAGCAATTCGCCCCTCAAATGAGCATGATAATTGATGATTTGGGAAAACTGATCCGCTTCCCATCTAATATGATGATCAGACTATGTAACGAAACGAGAACAAAAACGAGAACGAAATGTGAAGGTAGAAACTACATATTTAGGATTCATGTATTGTTTTTATTTCATTACATATATTGCTCTACTTACTTAGCATTAGGCTAATAGATGAATTCTGTGATGTAGTTGACGACGAGATAGTTGGTGAATTTACGGACAAGGCTTAGAACCAAGAGGCAGTTGCAAGAGTACGCTCATGCGACGATCAGGCCATCTGTTAGGGCGATTTAACTATGGAGCGTATGTATAGTTTTTCTTGTGATTGGTATAATTTTTTAGTCATTTTGATGTATAGTTGGGTTTTAAACGTGAATTTTGAGTCGTCTTGATGTATAAACATATTTTGAAGTTATGTAGGGAAAATACAGGTCTTTAAGTTTCAATTATTTAAACATATGTTGTTCTTTTTTTTTAAAGTCGTAAATTTTCAGTTAAGGTTACTGGTATAAAGTGTTAACCTTTATGCATAGGTGTCAACCGAACTAGGTAAATATCGACTGCGAAGGTTGACCTAAGAAATCAGAACCAAACTAAGTGTCAACCTGTGTGTGTAGGTGTCAACCGGTTAGTGTAAAAATGGTAAAAGTGTAGACTACAAGTTTCTACTGGTGCAAACAAAGAGGATTAGGGTGATGACCTGTACAAACAGGTGTCGACCTATCAGTGAAATAAACATAGAGGTGTCGACCGCAAGGTTTCACCCGTGTATAGAGGATTAGTGTGTTAACTTGTGCAAACAGGGGTCGACCTGTGCAAATAGAGGCAAATGAGGTGCTGACCTATGTATATAGGTGTCGACCCTTGTGTGCAGAACAAGTCAAGTGTTGACCGAAGATTTCAGAGGTCGACCAGGATCCTTTTTATTGTTTTAAAACTTAAAATTTGCTTAGTTTTTCATCTAATGAGTCCTCCACGCAGGAGTTGTCTTCCACTGCAAATGTTTGAATGTTCTAAACGATGACGTCTTAAGGCGAGGAATGAATTTTAAACATTTTTCGAATTTTTTTTGTACGAGTACGTAGTCGAGTGTCGATTCTAGGTTCAGACAACTTAGGTCGGTACGAGTCAGTAGTTCAGATCATCAAACCAGGTTTATATAACTCGGGGCGCTAGAGCAAGAATGCTTTTGCTAGGGAGAAAAGATCATGAGTAACATGCAACAGGGCAACAGCAGGCCCTCCAACCCACTAGCAGGGGTTGGGCTATTTACTAAAAAGGGCACCCTTTTCTCTTTGTACTTTTCCACTATCCTAGGGTGATTGTGTCACGACTCAGATCGTACGAGGTCGCAACGGGACTTGACATAATTCACATGAACTTTTTTCCTTTTTCTTCCTCCAAACACTTAATACGCATAATTCATCTCCCAATACACTTTGAATCATTTTAAAATGCTTTTAAACACTACAAACCATGACATAGTCCTGTCATTTTCAAACAATTAAAAAAAAAATCTCTAAGTACATGACGGAAATTCCAGAAAACAAACTGATTGAATTTGTCTAAAACCATCCATATCCATACAGACAAAAAAAACTTCCAAAACAGTTCCAGATATATCCTATCCTAAAACATATTTATACATCCTATACAACAGACTATAAACAAATTACGTAGACAAAAAAACGTCATCCTTGGGTCAAAAGGGTCACCATATTGCTTCAAGCAACCCCATTTGCTTGTCCTCCAACTACTCCTATTCATCAATTTGAGTCTCGACGTCCTTATCTGTACGGTTCGTACCTACATCACAAAGCTTAACTAATGACCTTAACGCCCAACAAGACTATATCAATACAATAAAATGCTCGTGCTATGCATGGTCATTTTACATGATTTTTTTGAAAAAGGTGATGCATGAACATACAATTGTGCATACAACATATATCATATTCTCAAGACACAGCAAAACACTTACTCGATACAATAAAATAGACAAGTCTTCTAAACGTAAGGCAATACAACAATTCCTAACAAAATACAACTACTACTGACCTATCAACCCATAAATGTGTATCTTAAAATGTATAAAACCTAATACCTTTGTGATGTAGGCCTTAAGGTCCGAGTACATGCAAATACAATCTTACCTTTGGTTCTTTGGAATTAAGCAAATCTTGAGTGCTTCCTTGAAGTTTTTAGAAACTAAACACATTCATTTGAGCCATTAAAAACATCACAATTTGAACAAGGAAACATCGAAACATGAAATTAGATTTAAGAAATCCTAGAACTAAGGAACCAATTTAATAGTCCAAAACAACCATTCGAATAGCTAAAAATCCAATCAACAATCAACAAATTTCCATTAAATAAATCTGGGATTCCTCAACAAATTTCAACTCAACTTCAAACCCCAATATCTCATTCAATTTATATCCGATTTGAACGATTCAACATGTTTCAGAAATCTCATTATGTCTAGTTTAGCATAAAAGCATTTATTTATCAACAAAAAATCGGAATTAGGGTCAGAAATTTACAAATCAAACTGCCCTCCGAAATTTTCCAGTTTTTAGCTCAATAAATTCAAAATCTCATAACAAATCGTATACTTGTCCAAATTTGATGATTCCAAAGCCTATGTAAACCTTAAGATATCTAGTTTTTTGTGGTAAAATATATTTAACAACCCAACTTAAATAGTGCAACCAAAATTAATAAAAACAAAAACTCTTCTGTTTTTAACCCTCAATTTCAGAATTTCCACAAACCCTTCATTATTCATCATCTTCTTCCCATCACTATCATATACATGCGTAAATATCAAGAATAATCATTCAATGAGGGAAGAAAACAACAAAAAAACCATCATCATTGTTTAAGCATATAGGGTTTGCAAAACCATCCAAAAATTCCATCATCACCAGTCATGAAAAACCTTAAATCAACCTATAACAAACTTCTACTTTACCGTGATTTTTCCTTGATGAAAATTGAGGTTTAATTTGAGAGAAATCAGAAAAATGGAGGACTTGAGAGGGGGATTTTTTGTTAAGGAAGAGAGGACAGAAGAGTGTTATCGGTCAACAAAACACTACCTTCTTTAACAAAATGGATAACCTCAACAAAAGATTGAGGTGGCACTCCATCCTTCATCCACCAAAGCATAACCTTCCTCTTCCAAAGAAACTAACTTCTTTTCACTCTCTCACACATAATCTTTAATTAAAAAGAAGAAAGTTTGACTTAATCAAACTTCTTCTTGTCTTTTTATTTAGTAAATCGCTAACTTATTTATTTTGTCTTGTATTCATAATTTATTTCTCCAAATATTAATCACCACCTTTCATCACAAGTGATTTTTTATTTCCCTTAGTATTTCTCTACTCTACAAAAAGTTTGCCTCATATTTTTACTTTCATAATAAACAATTTCATTTACACAAAATGAAACATTAACCTTAACAACTATAAAGCTTACATAAAATTTAGCCGATAAAATTTTTTTTTTTAGATGTTATAGATTGAGTTTGGTTTCGAAATTAAAGCTTACAAAACTTGAAAACATAATACTAATACAATTTGGCCATGGATTTGGTCGTGGATGGTGAAGGGCTTTTGTCAACAAAATTATCCTCTAAAAGATATTATACTCCAAATGATAAACTATAGGCATAATTGTAAATTCATCACCAATTTCCAAATTAGACAAAGTCATTTTCCAGAAGCAAAAATATCTCAAATTGAAATCAAGAGATGCATTCATGGAATGACTACTAATGTGATAACCCGAAAATTTTGAATTTTTAAATTAATTTCTGGAACTTTTAATTTAATTTCGGTTGGAGTTTCAGAAAAATATTTAAAAAAAATAATTAAATTATGAGACTCGGAGTCTAGTTTTGTGGCGGTTTTTGGGATTTTAAGTCGGGAGGACGAGAATTTTTCGAATTTACGGACGGTGAAAACACGTAAGGGTGTTTTGGTAAATTTAATTATTTAAATTAAGTTAAAAAAAAAATATATTGTTTAAGTGGAATGGCTTCACGAGGAAGGCATTCCATTTCGGTGACTTGCAGACCAGCCACCCAAGGGAGAGAGCGGCCGAGAAAGAGAGCGAGAGAGGTCGGGGAAGGAAAACTGCCAACGACCGACCACCGAGAGAGAGACGCCGGTGCCCTGAGTACTCCGGCGAGATGAAGAGAGAAGCTGTTTTGCCTTCTCGCGCTGGAAAACCAAAGGTGAGTTCTCCCCTATTTCGGTTTCTGTCGACCGAACTTGGAAACTCTACCCTTCTTGAAATTTCCGTCGATTAGAGCACGTTTTGTGGGGTGTTTTAGGACCTAGCGAGCGTGTGTGTGCGGCTCGGCCTTCCGGCGACAGAACTGAACGAGAAACAGGGAATTCTCTCATTCGGTCCTTCCCTGCTTGATGGCCGAGCGTGGAGTTGTTTTGCCCTCTGCATTTCAGGGGATTTTGTGATAAAATTTAGAAGGAATAGGGGGAGGGGGGAATTTCAGGGCTCAATGAACCGATTGAGAATTCCTCGGTTTTGGGAAGAAAATCGTGGGAAATTTTGTGCTGCCATACTATTTTCTAATTAGGAACCACCAATTTGTTAAGATATGCATTGGTAGACTGAAATGTGATTGTTTGGTGAAGGAATTGGCGAGATTGGATCGAAGTTGAATTTTCGGCTATTTTTCGTATAAAAACAGATTATGTTTTTGGCCGTTTTGGCCTAGATTTGGTTGATAGTTTCCAATTATATTTTTGTGGGTTAAAATAGCTTGATAGAGGGACGTATGGCCACTAGAATCGTTTGATTTTGATATCCGACGCAAAAGTTACGCGCGTCGGAAGTTTATGTCGGATTTTGATCTAAGTCAAATTAGTGAGCGTTTTTCATAAAATTTTGACGTGTGATAGTAGCATGGCTATTTTTGGTGTGTAAAGTTAAATTGATGGAGTTTTGGTTGAAGAAAAACAAAAATGTGAAATTTGATAAAAAGGGGCAGATTCGGTTTTTGTTTTTCCACCTAGCTGCGGCTTATCGTTTTAAAATCCGTCTTAGTAGGTTAAACTAAGTTCCTAAGGGGACGTTTAGCCACTTGAATCGTTTGATTCCGTTGATGGATGCAAAAGTTATGCGAGTCCAAACTTTACGCTGGTTTTTGGACGAATCCATTTTGGTGACCCGTTTTAACTGAAACTTCATAGGTTTATTTAAGAAATATTATTTTAGCTTATTTGGTGAATTTTGAGACAAAGATTGATGGGTGATTATTTGTGTTTTAGGTTGAGACACTTTTTGGCGAAGCTGTACGTCGAGCGAGCTTAGGACGCCAGGTAAGTAGTGTATGCATGCGTTTTGCCCAAGTGGGCCTACACCGTAGAACTTTAGGGTTTATGTGATTGATTGTGGTGTGCGTGCGTATTGTTTGACATGCATCATATTTTAAAAACATGAACGAAAATGGTTATTGAGCATGTTTTGAGTATGTGGTGAGACGTTTGGCGGTGGTACCGCGGATCCCGCTAGTGTGCGGGTCGGTGCTTCACCAGTCGTGGATTTCGCTCAAGGAGTGGGCCGGCTGGGCCGTCATGCGGCGAGAATGTGTTGACGGTGAGGGTGATGGGCAGTGGTACCGCGGATCCTACTAGTGTGTGGGCCGGTGCAACACCAGTCGCGGATTCCGCTCGAGGAGTGGGCCGGCTGGGCTGTCGCGAAACGCGTGTGTGTTGCAACTGTGGCTCTGTGCTAGGGAGGCTGGGACGGGGACGGTGTGTCAGGGTGTAGTGTGGCGCAAGGTACACCCTGACCCTGATATGGTTGCCGTGTGGTGATGCATGTGTGTAGCTTGTGGGCCTTGTTGCTGGGGAGTTCGGGACGGTGGCGATACAAGCCTACTTTTCATGCTTCACTAAAAATAGTACTTTTCCACTTTTGAGTAATTTTCAAATAACAACCATCATTAGCGACAAGTTTGTACCACTTTAATCAATACCTATCATCAACTACAAGAGGAATTCGGTTTAAAAATTTGTAAACACAGATACATAAAAGTCATGCTCTTTGCTGAAAGTTTTGAGAAAACCCTTGTTGTGTCTGTACTAGTTTTAAGAACAGAAATGACCAAAGACTAGCAATCACTTGCAGGTTTTCTTTTAATCTCCAACTTAATGACTTTTAGCAGGGTTTGATGGAAGAAAACAGATTAATCAAAACCTTTTGACAGCAAAATACAAAAACAGAACCGATGAAAACTATTATGTGTTTGTCAAACAGAAAGTACTCGATAAAACTCAGCATTCACAGCAAGTTAAACACGTTAAATAGAAGTTAAACTATTATGCTTAAAATGATAACAAGTTATAGCACGAGCTGGAACAAAGATTGAGCAGCAAACAGAACGAAACAGCAGCACAAATAGGAAAACAACAGCAATTTTAAGAAAAACAACAACAAATGGAAAGTTAATCTAGAAAACGAGTTGTAGCAACTAAACGGATAATATTTATACGTTATACCTCCACGCTTAGATGCTTAACAACTAAAATAACATTCTACAAAACATTATAAACCAAGAGAAAAAGAATATTCAGCACAGAACAGCAAGCAAATCAGCAAAACAAAAAAGAAGATGATAATGATAATTCAATTTTGGTGAAAAGGGTGCAACTATCCAAGTGGGTTTAGAAAACCAATCCAACCCGATTTCTAGCACACCATGGGAGCTAGCCAATTTCTGATACCTGGTGTTACGCCTAGACCTGTAATAACTCGAAAATTTCATTGAATTAATTTAAAGTCTCGCGAGAATTTCATAGGAGATTTTAGCAGGCTTATTAACTTTAGGAAAATTAAGGATTTTATTTGGAAGAAGATTTTTGAAATTTTAGTTCTAAAGGGCGCATATTTAACTGAAATACGGGGGTTCAAAGCATGTGAGGGCAATTTGGTAATTTGTTATAAAAATAATAATAATAAATAAATATATACAAAATTATAATGGCTTCACAAAGAAGCCATTCTGCTTCTATTATGTTGCCTAGCAAAGGAGCGAGGGAGGGAGCTGGAACCTGGGATTCACCGTCGACCGACGAGAGAGAGGGACGTCGGTGTGCAGAAAACTCTGACGAGCTGAGGGGTGGAGCCAGTTTTGTCCTTTCCGTGTTGAAAACCGAAGGTAAACCTCCCCTGTTTTGGTTTCTGTCAATCAAGTGTGGGAGTTTGATTGTTTTCGAATTCTTAATGGTTTAAGCTCGGTTTTTGCGATGTTTTAGAAACTAGTGTGTGTGCTGGAGCCAGCTTGTGGCTCGGCCTTTCCGTGCCAAACACGACCAAGAACAGCTGAGCTTCTCCTCCCTATTTCCTCTCTGTTGATCAGTCGAGGGGTAGTCTGATTGGTGTAATGGGTAAAGACGATTCTCAAGTTGTTTTGTGACGAAAGTATGAGGGAATTAGGGATGTGAGATGGGTGATCATCAATGGGCTGTGGTGCCTGAATTCTGTAGGAGAAAATCAAAGGGAATTGTGCAATTTGTGTTTCGGTTTTGAGCGGGATTGTCTAATTCTAATTAGATTATGTTTGAATGAATAAAATGCGGCTGATTGGTGAAGAAATTGGGGCAATTGGTTTGAAGTTTAAATTTTGGACGTTTTAGTATAAAAACTGGTTCTATTTTTGTATGTTTTACTTACCTGCGGCTTATCGTTTTAAAATCAGTTCTAATATATTAAACTAGGTTCTTAGAGTAACGTTTAGTTGCTGGAATCGTGCATTTTTGGTAGCTGTAGCAAAAGTTATGCGCATTCGAAGTTTATGTTGATTTTTGGCCGAGTTGAGTTAGGGAGCTATTATGGTTAGTTGGTGGTGCATTGTGTTAGTGACTCTAGTTTTAATGTGTAATATGAGTTTTGGGATAAATTTTAATGAAGGGTGGTTTTGTTTTTGGTTGAACCCATTTTTTTGGGTAAAACGGAGAACCACGGGAAGCTAAAGACACCAAGTAAATAGTGTCTACATGTGTCTTGCCCCTGTGGGCCTACACTACAGGACTTTAGGAGTTGTTGCGTGTTTGTGATCTGCGTGCTTACTGTTTTGGTCACGCATCATGTTTTCAAAATAGTACGAAAGTGAACTTGAGCATGTTTTAAGATACAGAGGAATGCGACATGTGACAGTGAGGACGATGTGGGTGTGGGTAGCTTTGGCCTCGTTGCTGGAGCAACTAGGACAGCGGCGACGTGTCAGGAGCTGGGGTGGCGACGTGAGTCCAGCCTCACCTTAGGATGGCCGTTGAGGCGTCTGTGGGGGTGTGTGTAGCTTATGGGCCCCGTTGCTAAAGAAACGAGGATGGCGGCGACGTGTCAGGGGGTAGTGTGGCGAGTGAGTCCAACCTCACCTTGAGATGGTTGCGGTGTGGTGACGCGGATGTGTAGCTCGTGGACCTCGTTGCTGGAGGAACTAGGACGGTAGTGACGTGTTAGGGGGTGGCGTGGCAAGAGAGTCTGTAACGCCCAGGATTTTCCATTAAACAATTTTCGAAATTTCGTATCGGTAAACGTCAGAGGTTTGGTCAGAATCGAAAGCATATAAATTGTACTAGCAGATAAAGGATTGTTTTGAGGCTAATGCACTAAAGAAAATTATAGGATTTGACCGGACACGGCGCCGATCCTCTCTGTTTCTTTGCCAATCTTCAAATTTTCGGTAAGTTTGAGTGGATGGTTAGTCTTTTAGTGTTTTGAGCAGTAAAATAAAGTTAGAGAAAGTATTGGATAGTTTAGTGAAACCCTAGGAGGGAGATACGAATTTGGAGATTTATAGTTGATTTTTTATTCATGTATTGGTATTTAATCTAGAAATAAGATTAGGTTATAGGTTTTTATGGAAAGGATTGGGTATTTGGATAGCGGAAATACTTAGGTAACAGAACGATTTCCTTTCGGCCACATTCAACCAAGCTGTAGATATTTGATTGTGAACTGGATGAATTCATAAGAAACTAGACGACCTAAGGAGTGTGTAGCCACTAGAATCGAGTGATTCCGATAACCGACACAAAAGTTATACACGTTGGAAGTTAGGTTGATTTTTGGCCGAGTCGGGTGAGTGAACCATTTTAATCGAGCTTCGATGGATTGAGTTAGTAGTCGTAATTTTAGTACATAGAATGAGTTGTGAGATGGAATTTAATGTGAATTACTTGTGTGATAAGTTGAGCCCAAGAAATTGATAGAGGCCGATCACCACAGAAGGTAAGGACTCCAGGTAAGTGGTGTAAGCATGTGCGTTGCCCTTATGGGCCTACACCATAGGACAGTAGGAATAGTTGCGTGTGTTTTTTGTCTTGCATGTTTTGTTTCGGTCATGCATCATGTTTTGAAAAGTGTAACGAAAATGAAATTGAGCATGGTTTTAAGTACGAATGTGAAGCGTGGCATGTGAACGGGGAGGAGAACAGTAACGTGGTCTCGAAGTAAGTGATTTGCCCTTCGACGCGGTATGAGAATCGACTTGGGAAACTTGATCCGCTTCCCAACTCTGTATGAGGATCGCTGACATGATTCTCTCTGCCCGCCCCTGGTGGAACCCGCAATCGACACTATCACCATTTTACATCAACTAGTCGACACCTAAAGGCACTGGTCGACACTTAATTTCTCTTTGGCCGCACAAGTCGAACCTCACGGTCGACACTCTCACCATTTTTACACTAACCGGTTGACACCTAAAGGCACCGATCAACACTTTATTTCTCTTAGCCCGGACAGGTCGAACCCCGTGGTCGACACTTTCACCATTTTTACACTAACCAGTCAACACCTACGCATGCCGGTCGACATCTTGCACCAGGAGCCTAAAGAAAACACCAGTTCAAAAGAAAACGAACAACGTAAACTCCTGCAATTTAAAACCACCGAATAAAAACATGGATTGGTTAATCAAATCTCCAAAATAGTTTCAACATACATCTATACATCAATCCTGACTATTACACTCAAACCCACCTACACTTTAAAATCTATACACCTGACATGTACTCCACAAAACACAACTCTCAAAACCTATCATCCCATCTCGCTCCATGGGTCTGGTCGCCCTGACGAACTCCATCTGCCGTCTGGACTCTCATAACTCACCAGTAGCAATCTCCACACCTACACAACAGAATACACAACATAAGCCTACGCTCAGTAAGTAGTGCAATATGAAATGTAAAACCGACAATGCAATCTTATAACATGCAGTCTTTACACTCAAACTCATGTTGTCACAATTCTGTGACACGTAGTGCAGCCGGGCTAGGGCGAGGGTGAACCTCGCGCCACGCTACACCCTAACACGTCGTCATCATCCCGAACTCTCCAGTAACGAGGCCCACAAGCCACACACACACGCTTTCCGACGGCCCAGCTGACCCACCACGTAGGATCCACGACTGGTGAAGCACTGGACCACTCCTCGAGCAGGATCCGTGGCGCCACCGTCCATCATTTCGCAACAGTGCCACCGGCCCACCCCGTGGAATCCGTGACTCGAGATGCACTGGCCGACTCCTCGAGCAAGATCCGCGGCGCCACCATCCATCATCCTCACCATCAACATATACACGCTACGTAACGGCCTAGTCGGTCCTTTTCCCGAGCAGAATTCGCAGTTGGTTATGCACCGGCCCACTCCCTGATCCGGATCCACAATACCACCGCCACGTGTCTCACCACCACTTACTGAAAACATGCGCAAAATCATTTTCGTACCCTTTTCAAAACATGATGCATGTCAAACAATACACATGCACATCACATCACAATCAAACAACAAAATCCTAATGTTCCTCGGTGTAGGTTCTACTAAGCAAAACACATGCAAGCACTACTTACTTGGCATCCTAAGCTTTTCCCGATGCACGACTTCACAAAAATCTAGTTCACCTAAACACAAAATCAATCCCTATCAAAACTCATGTAAGCACTTAACTCATAATCAGAACCACTACCATTAACTTAACATACTAAAAATCAACAAAAATCGCTGACTAAACTGACTTGATCCAAAACCCGACATAAACTTCCGACACACATAACTTTTGCGTCGATTATCGTAATGAAACTATTTTAGTTGCTAAATGCTCCCTAAAAACCCAATTTAACATACCAAAAGAGAAGATGATTAACCGTAGCTACATCTGAATCCCCAAAAATAGAATCGGAAAGATTTAGGTGGTTGATTGGCCGAGTATGTGAATTTTTGGAATGGTGTCTGTACGGCCACTTTCGGTCCAGCGGTGGATGTCCAAAAGGGAAATGGATGCGACCATAGGAAACCAAACGAGCTAAGGAATCCATAGTACTTTGTATCGTCCAATTTGGACGAGTATTGCAGAAGTTATGAATTTCTAGAGTTGGACGAAAATTGTGCGGGATACTGGGTTTAGTTGAGAGTTTAGGTTTTGGTATGAGTTAGGACTTTCAAGATAGGGAGTTATGAATTGATTGAGTGAGAATAGATGGCTGTATAATTTTAGAGGTATTCCAGTTAGAGCACGAAGTTACGAAGAACGAAAGATTTTGAGAACACCAAGTAAGTGATGGATCGTTTGTGAATTGCCTTCGGGCCTACACCATGGAATGGTAGGATTGTTTGTTTACACGATTGTTTGTTTACTTTGATTGTTTGGTCAATGGGCGTGCATATTGTGTTGTCATGCATCATTATTTTGAACTACGAAAGATGAGTTTTGAGCATGTTTTGAACTGTGCATATGAAATGTAATTAGATAAGAAACGATTTGCCACGCATGGGTGAACGCCTCGTCGTTAACATGCTAGTGAGAAAGCACTAGGGGGTTCCCATGGATGAATGTATGCAAGATGACATGGTTTGTGAACACCTCGTCGTTAACGTGCTAGTGAGAGAGCACTAGAGAGTTCAACGATCGATGTTTGGAGGAGATTTGGGTTGGCCGTTCCGTGTGAGATCCCGATGTGTGCCTTCAATCTCGCTCCGTGGGTCATGGTGTGGCTGTCTTGAGTGGAGCAGGTTGTGCGCCTACTTGACCCACACGTGAAAGTGAAAGATGAAAGCAACGAAATGAAAACGAAACAAAGTGTAGAAATTGCATGTGTTAGGGGTTGTGTTGTGCATTGGCTTTAATTCATATTCCATACTTGCTAAGTATTAGGCTTACATTTTGTGTTTCATGGTGTAGGTGACATCGAGCTATCTAGTGAGTTGCTGGGTGATGGGCATACCTAGGTCGGTGTTAGCGGAGGACTTCGTACACCGGTGTAGGCAGTTGTTGAGGCGACACAACCATGGCGAGTTAGATGGTGGGATTCTTGTAAGTGTTTTGACTTGAATAACGATGTATAGATTTTGCGGTTGTAGGTAGCATGGTACGGGTATAGTCGTCAATTGAGGAAGAATTATGTTGTTTTGAAATTTACTTGGAGAATTTATATTTTCAAACTATAGGTTTTACTTTGTGAATTTGATCGAGGAATGTTTGTCGTGCGTTTTTAAATGGACTGGTGTCGATTTTTACTTATATTGGTGTAAAGTGTCGACCGAAGCCCGTAGGTGTCGACCGCGGGGTTCGACCGACGCGGGTAGAGAAGAACGAGGTGTCGATTGACGACCGTGTGTGTCGACCAATTAGTGCAAATATAGCGAGAGTGTCGACTGCGGGGGACGACCTGTGCGGGCAGAGAGGGTCAAAGTGTCGACTACTTTCTTAGCTGAGTATAGAAGTGTCGACCGGTGATTTCTAGTGTCGACCGATGAAAAGACCCGAGAGAAATATAGTATCGACCGGTGTTCCCGGTGTCGACCGATGAAAAACCCGAGACCATTCAATTGTCGACTGGTATTTACAAGTGTCGACCGATCTCTGTATTCTGTGTTTAAAAATGGTGAGTTTACTTAAACCGATTTTAAACGAGTTTCCGCTGCGCCATTTATATGTATTTCTTTTGGAAGTCATTTTGAGTCAAAAAATAAAGCTTTACAATTTCTAAAAAATATTTGGTAGAGGATACGAGGGACGGTGACGAGTAGTAGTTGGTAGCGAATCGAAAATCAAAGAGGATTTTCGGGGCATTATAGTGTTGGTATCAGAGCCATTACGGTCATGTCATTCAAAGAATTACCCAACATTGCTGGCCGCCATGCAATGTGCTCCACCAACTGTAAGTAGTTATTTATTTTAGTTAGATTGTAACTAAAGCTAGATTATGCTAACCTTGTACAAGGATTAGCTAAAATGGATAGACGACCAGGACGACCTAGAGTTCCAAGAGAGGTAGCAAAACCAGAGAATAATGATTACTCGACTACGATCAAACGACTGACCAAGTTGGTCGACAGGCAGTCCCAACAATTGGGAATGCTATTGAGTCAGGGACTGGGGAGCCATGGAGCGGGCTCTAGTGGAAAGAGGTTCAAGAGATTGAAGCCTCCGACGTTTGAGGGTCAGATAATAGATCTGACGACTGTGGAAAGATGGATCCGCACCATTGAGAATATAATGAAGTATGCCAACGTGGAGGAAGGAAATATGGTTATGTGTGTGACATTTCACCTCTCAAATGACACACAAAGTTGGTGGGTGACAATAGAGACCACCATAGCCGCCAGGGACTTGACCTGGAAAAGATTTAAGAAGATGTTTTATGACAAGTACTATAACTGGACAGTCCAAGCTGCAAAGAGATTGGAGTTCTTCCAGTTAAAGTAGACTTGGCCAGTAGCCGAATATGTCAGACAGTTTGAGTCATTGTCTATATTCGCAAGCCAATTGGTAAGTAATGAAGAAGAAAAGGTGTTGTAGTTTGTGCAAGGACTAGAACCAGAGATATATGGAGGTGTAACAATTTCTAGAACTGAGGGAGTACCATATGCACGAGTCGTGGCTAAGGCATTGGCCGTGGAGGGAGCGGAAGCCAAATGTGTTCGGTAAGGGGAGGCCATCAGGAGGTTTTTTAAGGAGATCACACTACAGATGAGCAGGGGATGATCTTCTTCTGGAACCAAGAGTCCAGGCGGCATGGTACATGATTCAAGGGGAGGAAAGAAGCCACAAATGCAGAGTAGGTACCCACAGTGTCCGAAGTGCTTGAAGAGCCACCCGGGAGAGTGCGAACAGTTTGCAGGCAAGTGCTACAATTGCAATAAAGCTGGTCAAATTTCCCGAAATTGTACAAAGCTGAGGGTCAATCGGTGTTTCACCTATAATGAGACCGGCCACATATCTAGGGATTGCCCCACAGCAAGGAAGGGTCCGGTCAAGATGACGCCCAGGATTTTTGCTATAATAGAGCCCGAGAGTGAGGATCGACCAGCTGTTATCACAGGTATGATACTAGTTGATGCGGTGCTCGCATTTACGTTGATAGATTCAGGAGCGTCACACTCCTTTGTTGCTGCGGCTTTTGAGGTGAATGTAAATTTGTGGGCTAAACCCGCCGGGTGTACATATGAAGTAAGACTGCCATCCGGTGAACGCATGCACTCCGATCAAGTGGTGAGTGACACCGTCATATCGGTGGGGACTAGGACTATGCTTGCTAAATTGATTGTAATGGGGATAATTGGCTATGACGTTATATTGTGCATGGGTTGGTTGTTTCGGCACTACGCAACGATTGAAGGTAGGGCCGGAATTGTTAATTTCCAACCCCCGGGCAGTGCGAAACATTCATTGCAAACTATGAAGAATGTGGAGAAACTATCCGTAATGGCACCCATCGGGGCTCGAAAATTTCTAATGGGTGAGCATTTTTGTTTTCTCGCAACAATTCTAAACACCCAATTCTACGTGGAGGCAAAACCACAGGATATTGTGATAGTTTGTGAGTTTCTTGATGTGTTCTTGGACGATTTGCCTGATTTACCCCCAGAACGGGAAGTTGAATTTGTGATTTACACGTATCCTGGTGCAGAACCAATATCAAAAAACCCTTATTGGTTGGCTCCTCCTGAATTGAAGGAGTTGAAAAAGCAATTGGGAGAACTACTGGAGAAAGGATTAATAGGCCCAAGCTTTTCACCATGGCGCGCACCGGTCCTGTTTGTAAAGAAGAATGATGGATTGCTCCGAATGTGTATTGACTACAGAGAGCTAAATAAGCTAACCATAAAGAATAAGTATTCATTGCCGAGGATAGATGACTTATTTGATCAACTTCAAGGAGGTCAGATTTAGATGGACTTGAGATCGGGGTATTATCAGCTAAAGGTTAGATCGCAGGATATCCCGAAGACAGCCTTTTGGACTAGATACGAACACTATGAATTTTTGGTAATGTCGTTCAGGCTGACAAATGCCCCAGCTATTTTATGGACTTAATGAAACAAGTATTCCAAAAGTATCAAGATAAGTTTGTCATCGTATTTATCGACGATATCTTGGTTTACTCCCGTAAGGAAGAATAGCATAAGGAGCATTTGAAGATGGTTCTGGAGACTTTGAAGCAGCATCGACTGTATGCAAAGTTCTCCAAGTGCAAATTCTGGCTGGATAAGGTCCATTTCCTCGGACATGTGATTTCCGGTGGAGGAATATCGGTGGATACAGCTAAGATACAGTCGATCAATAAATTACCTCAGCCAAAGAGTGTCAGCGCGATTTGAAGCTTTCTGGGGTTAGCTGGCTACTACAGGAAGTTTATTGAGGGGTTTTCAAGGATTGCAGCACCCCTAACTCGTCTGACAAGAAATGACGTCAAGTATGTATGGTCGGAGGACTGTGGGCACAGTTTCCAGATACTAAAGTAGCTACAGCTGCAATATTGACACTTCCGTTGATGGATGAGAAGTTCAATATTTATTGTGGTGCTTCCAGAATCGGATTGGGTTGTGTCTTGATGCAGAACGAAAAGTTGATCGCTTATGCTTCAAGGCAATTAAAGCCTTATGAGCAAAATTATCCGACCCATGATTTGGAGTTAGCGGCGATTGTGTTCGCACTAAAGATCTGGAGGCACTATCTCTATGGACAGCACTGTGAGGTATACTCAGATCACAAGAGTGTGAAGTATATCTTCACTCAGAAGGAGCTGAATATGAGGCAAAGGCGGTGGTTGGAGCTCTTGAAATACTACGACCTAGAGATCAAATACCAATCCGGCAAGACCAATGCAGTGGCCGATGCATTAAGCTAGATTTCAACCTCAGCTTCAGCAATGCGTGTCGAGATGCCTAAGGAGTTGAGTGCAGAATTTCAGAGATTTGATTTGGAGCTAGTCTCAGATGCGGCGGTAGAATTATTAGCCTTATCTCTGAAGTCGTCAATTCTTGAGAAAATTAGAGAATCCCAACAAGATGACAAAGGTGCAGCAAGTTTAGGTCGAGCATAATATCTTATGACAGAACCGAGTTCAGTTGTTCAAATGACAGGATCCTAAAGTTCCGGAATAGATGGTATGTTCCGAACAATGGTCAAATTCGTGAGGAAGTTTTGTCTAAAGCGCACTCCTCAAGGTTTTCTGTTCATCCCGGAAGCACCAAGATGTACAGAGACCTTAAGCAACATTATTGGTGGCCTGGTATGAAGAAGTCAATGGCAAGGTACGTAGAGACATGCTTGTTCTGCCAGCAAATCAAGGCTGAGTATCAGAGACCGGCTGGGAGGTTGCAACCATTGTCGATTCCCGAATGGAAGTGGGATCAAATATCCATGGACTTTGTCGTTGGATTACCCAGTGTGGGTAATTGTGGATCGTTTGACCAAATCCACTCATTTCCTACCGGTGAAGATGACATTCAATATGGACAAATTCGCTAACCTGTACATTCAGGAGATAGTAAGATTACATGGAGTCCTGATTTTGATTGTGTCGAACAGGGACCCAAGATTCACATCAAAGTTTTGGAAGAGTCTACACAAAGCAATGGGGACACGACTAAATTTCAGTACAGCCTTTCATCCTCAGACTGACGGACAATCTGAACGGACTATTAAGATTTTGGGGATATGCTTCGAGCCTGGGTACTAGAATTCCAGGGTTTGTGGAGCAAGTATTTGCCCTTGGTGGAATTCTCTTACAACAATAGCTATCAGGTTACGATAGGTATGGCCTCTTACGAAGCTTTATACGGAAAAAAGTGCAGATCGCCCCTTTATTGGGATAAAGTCAGTGAAGTTAGTTTGATTGGTAAAGAAATTTTGCAGCAAACAATAGAGAACATCAAGGTTATTCAGCAGCAGATATTGACAGCCCAAAGTATACAAAAGAGTAATGCCGATGGAAGGAGACGGGAATTGGAATTCAAAGTAGGAGATGAAGTTTTCCGAAAAGTTTCACTATTTAAAGGCATAATGAGGTTCGGGAGGAAGGGTAAATTGATCCCAAGATACATTGGACCATTCCCAATTGCAAAGAGAATTGGAAGGGCTGCGTACTAATTAGGACTGCCAACTTCTATGGAAGGAGTTCATAATGTCTTTCACGTGTCGATGCTAATAAAGTGTCTCAGAGATCCGTCGCACGTTGTAATGCAGCAGGAGATTGAGGTACAACCAACCTTAGCATACGAGGAAAAGCCAGTGGAAATTTTTGATTATGCTGTGAAGACATTACGCAACAAGAATATTCCGCTGGAGAAGGTGTTGTGGCGTAACCACAATGTGTAAGAGGAGACAGAGGAAAGACAACAGGATATGATGGAACGTTATCCTGAGTTGTTTAGATAGCAAATTTTGGGGACAAAATTTTTGTAAGGAAGGTGGAATGTAACACCCAGAAAATTTCTATTAGATTTCATTTCAGATTTTTGTAATTTTGTGTTTTTATTTGAATTAATAACTGAAAATTTCTGCCTTTGAGTAAAAGATTATTTTGAGGCTAATGGTGTAGAGATAAATTTGAAAATTCAACTGAAATCGGACGGAATCATAGAATTATGAAATGGTTAAAGATGGAGGGCAGTTTGGTAATTAGGAAATAAAATAATATATATACAAGTTGGGAAGAAGAACCCCATCGGCGTTCTTCTTCCCAAAGACCTCTTTCATTTCCCCGTTTGTTATCTCTGCGAGTAGACGGCGACCGATTCACGATTCTTCCTCGTTCTTCTGAATCACGGTAAGTTATAGTTAGTTTTGGGTAGATAGTTGATGTATTAGTGTTAATAGTGACAAAAAAAAAAGGGTTTGGCAAGAATATAGGGTGATTCGGTGAAAACCTAGTAAAGTAATGCGAGAAGTTGAGCGTAGAGTCGAATTTCATCCGCATATTGGTGCTTAGGATAGAAATAGGAGTAGATTACGAGAGTTGGTGGGAAAGATTTAGGTGGTTGATTGACCGAGTATGTGAATTTTTGGAACGGTATCCGTTCGGCCACGTTTGGTCGACCCGTGGACATCCGAAAGGGAAATGGATGAAACCATAGGAAACTAGATGTCCTAAGGAACCCGTAGTACTTTGTATCGTCCAATTTAGACGAGTATTAGAGAACTTATGAATTTCCAGAGTTGGACTAAAATTGTGCGGGATTCCAAGTTTAGTGGAGAGTTTCGGTTTTGGTTTGAGTTAGGACTTTCAAGATAGGGAGTTATGAATTGATTGAGTGAGAATTGATGGATGTATAATTTTATAGGTATTCCAATAAGAGCACAAAGTTACGAAGCACGAAAGATTTTGAGAACGCCAGATAAGTGATGCATCATTTGTGAATTGCCTTCGGGCCTACAACATAGAATGGTAGGATTGTTTGTCTGCTCGATTGTTAGTTCGCTTTGATTTTTGTTTGGTTGTTTGGTCAATGGCTCGTACATATTGTGTTGTCATGCATCATGATTTTGAACTACGAAAGATGAGTTTTGATCATGTTTTGAATTGTGCATATGAAATGTAATCAGATAAGAAAAGATTTGCCATGCATGGGTGAACGCCTCATCGTTAACGTGCTAGTGAGAAAGCACTAGGGGGTTCCCATGGATGAATGTACATAAGATGACATTGTTTGCGAACGCCTCGTCGTTAACGTGCTAGTGAGAGAGCACTAGAGGGTTCAATGATCGATGTTTGGAGGAGATTTGGGTTGGCCGTTCCATGTGAGATCACAATGTGTGCCTTCAATCTCGCTCCGTGGGTCATGGTGTGGCTGTCCTGAGTGGAGCAGGATGTGCACCTAATTGACCAACACGTGAAAGTGAAAGATGAAAGCAACGAAACGAAAACGAAACAAACTGTAGAAACTGCATGCGTTAGGGGTTGTGTTATGCATTAGTTTTAATTCATATTTCATACTTGCTAAGCATTAGGCTTACGTTTTGTGTTCCTTGGTGTAGGTGACGACGAGCTATCTGGTGAGTTGCTAGATGATGGGCATACCTAGGTCGGTGTTGACGGAGGACGTCATATGCCGGTGTATGCAGTTGTTGGGGCGACACGACCATGGCGAGTTAGATGGTAGGATTCTTGTAAGTGTTTTGAGTTGAATAACGATGTATAGATTTTGAGGTTATAGGTAGCGCGGTACAGGTATAGTCGTCAATTGATGAAGAATTATGTTGTTTTGTAATTTACTTGGAGAATTTATCATTTCGAATTATAGGTTTTACTTTGTGAATTTGATCGAGGAATGTTTGCCGTGCGTTCTTAAATGATTTGGTGTTGATTTTTACTGATATTTGTGTGAAGTGTTGACCAAAGCACATAGGTGTCGACTGGTGAGTGTAAATGGAAGAGTGAGTGTCGACCGTGTGGTTTGACTGACGCGGGCAGAGAGGAACTAGGTGTCAACTGGCGACCGTGGGTGTCGACCAATTAGTGCAAATACAGCGAGAGTATCGACCGCGGGGACGACCTGTGCGAGCAGAGAGGGTTAAAGTGTGGACTTGCAAAAGCAAGTGTCTACCGCTCTCCTAGCTGAGTATAGAACTGTCGACTAGTGATTTATAGTGTTAACCGATGAAAAGACCCGAGAGGAATGTAATGTCCACTGGTGTTCCCGGTGTCGACCGATTAAAAACACGAGACCATTCAAGTGTCGACCGACGTTTACAAGTGTCGACCGGTCTCTGTATTCTGTGTTTTAAAATGGTGAAGTTTACTTAAACCGATTTTAAACGAGTTTCCGATGCGGCATTTATATGTATTTCTTTTGGAAGTATTTTGAGTCGAAAAATAAAGCTTTCCAATTTCTAAGAAATATTTGGTAGAGGATATGAGGGACAGTGACGAGTAGTAGTTGGTAGTGAACCGGGAATCACGGAGGATTTTCGGGGCGTTACAGTGACAACATGAGGTTGAGTGTAGAGACTGCATGTGATAAGATTGCATTGTCGGTTATACGTTTCATATCGCACTACTTACTGAGCGTTACACTTACGTTGTGTATTCTATGGTGTAGGTGCAGAGATTCTTACTGGTAAGTTAATAGAGTCCAGGCCAAATGAGTAGGTGGTTGGCGGCGTGCTATCATATACCGGCAGATGGAGTTCATCAAGGCGGCCCAACCTGTGGAGTGAAGCCGAATGGTAGGTTCTGAGAGTTGTGTTTTATAGAGCCTATGTCGACTGTATAGATTTTGAGGCGTTACAGTTATGATATCAGAGCATTTACCCAATCGGAAGTGTGGCTAACGGAGTATCGGGCCCATCGGAGGAGGGGTGAGATTGTGTAGGCAAGAGGGCATGTTACAATTCCCACACCACTTAGGGGGAATGGTGGATGAGACGATTAGAAGAAGGAAGAGGGTGTTCTACGAGTGTCAGAGCCACGGGGTTGACGTCGTTTGATGGATCTCCTAATACCACCAGTCGCTGCATGGAAGTGCTCCACCAACTGTAAGTATTTCTTAGAACCTTCGTAGTTTCGCTTAAACTTACTAGATGTTGTGGTGTACAGGATTGACGTCATGGTTAGGGATACACGTAGAGCCGTAGCAGATCTGTATGACATTGTTAGAAAACTTACAGAGTTAGTCAACCGCCAGTCTCAACAACTGGAGCAATTCATGAGTAGGGATAACCAAGGCCAGTCTAATGACCAGATTTCAACGGACTGTGGGGGTGATAGATTGCACAGGCTCAAATCCCCAGTATTCAAAGGATCATCTTCGGACCCACTCCGTGCTGAGGAGTGGATTCGAAGTATGGAAGACATGATGGATTACGCCAAAGTCGACGATCGGGACAAGGTATCCAATGCGACATTCCACCTTGTCAAGGATGCCCGATTTTGGAGGGATTCGGTGAAGGCAACAACTGATGTGAAAGCCATGACTTGGGACAAGTTTAAGACAGTGTTCTTCAGCAAGTATTTCAACCATTCAGTTAGGACCCGGAATGTAGCACCCAGAATTTCCGTTTAAATTAATTTTAGATTTTTGTAATTATAATCAGTGGAGTTTTTGTTAGAATTGACAACGGAGAGTTTCTGCCCTCAAATAAAAGATTACTTTGATGCTGATGGAGAAGAGAAAAATTTAAGAATCCGACCAGAATCGGATCGTATAACAGATTTATTAAACGGTTAAAAAATAAAGGCGAAATAATAATTAAGTTATTATTATTATTATAAAAAAAAGAGAGTAATGAAGAGAAGCTAAAACACCTTACGGTGTTATTTTCCAACGTAACCCCTTGAGCTCTT
The DNA here is from genome assembly GCA_022433055.1 of Begonia peltatifolia. NCBI lineage: Eukaryota > Viridiplantae > Streptophyta > Magnoliopsida > Cucurbitales > Begoniaceae > Begonia > Begonia peltatifolia. Next base: position 20,786,855 of record CM039519.1, on the reverse strand, counting down.
CTCCTCTCCCGCGTGAAGCCCTTGACAATTCTCCTCTGTTCTTCCTTGAATCTTCAAATTCTAAGGTATGTTTTAGTTAGTTTCTAGTAGTTAGTTAGTCCTTTAGCCGTTTCGAGTGTTAAAACCAAAGTTAGTATGGGTATTGAGTGATTTGGTTAAAACCTAGTAGGGAGATACGGGAAATTAAATGTAGAGTGGATTTTGATCCGCATGTTGGTGCCTAAGCTAGAAATAGGAGTAGATTACAAGGTTTGATGGGAAAGATTAAGTGGGTGGTTAGCCGAATATATGAATTTTGGAACGGTGTCCGTTCGGCCACGTTCAGCCAAGTTTTGGATTTCCAATTAAAAAATGGATAGAAGCATTGGAAACTAGAAGTCTTGTAGAGTTTGTAGCACGTTGAATCGTCCAATTCGGACGGGTATTGGAGAAGTTGTGAATTTCATAAATTGAGTGGGATTTCGGGTTTAGTGGGGAGTTTTGGTTTTGGTATGAGTTATGACTTTCAAGCTAGAAATTTATGAATTGAATAAGTTAGCATTAATGGATGTGTAATTTTATAGGTATTCCCAGTTAGAGTACGAAGTTACGAAGTACGAGAAAATTTCAAGAACGCCTGGTAAGTAATTGATTGTTTATGGTTTGGCTTCGGGCCTATACCATGGAATGGTAGGATTGTTTGTTTGTTTTGACTGTTGTTTTGTTGTTAGGTTAGTTGGTTGTGCATATGTGTTATCATGCCTCATGGTTTTGAACTATGAAAGAACGAGTTTTGAACATGTTTTGAACTGTGCATATTAAATGTAATCAGATAAGAAAAGATGACACGACTGGGCAACGCCTCGTCATTAACGTGCTAGTGAGAAAGCACTAGGGGGTTCCCATGGATGAAAGTACGTAAGAGGACACAGTTTATTAATGCCTCATCATTAACGTGCTAGTGAGGAAGCACTAGAGGGTTCTATGATCGCTGTTGGGAGGGGATTTTGTGTGGCCGTCTCGTGTGCGATCACGATGTGTGCCTTTAATCTCGCTCCATGGGTCATGGTGTGGCTGTCCTGAGTAGAATAGGATGTGCGCTTACTTGACTCACACATGAAAGTTAAAGATGATAATAATGAAAATGAAAACAAAACAAAGTGTAGAAACTGCATGTGTTAGGGGTTGAGTTGTGCATTGATTTTTAATTCATGCTCCATACTTGCTAAGCATTAGGCTTACGTTTTGTGTTCCTTGATGTAGGTAGCGACGAGCTTTCTTGTGAGTTGCTAGGTGATGGGCATGCCTAGCATGGTGTTGGTGGCGTACGTCGTATTCCGGTGCAGGCAGTTTGATGGGGCGACGCGACCATGGTGTGATAGGTGGTGGAATTTTGTAAGCATTTTGTGTTAAACACTTGTGTATAAATTTTTGAGGATACAGGTTGTGTGGTATGGTTATAGTCGGGATTGGAGTAGAGATTATGTCTTTTTTTTAATCACTTGGAGAGATTACGTTTTAAGAATATAGGTTTTACTTCGTGGAAATGTTCGTTGTGTGTTTTCTCTGAACTGGTGTTATTTTTATATATACTGGTGCAAGGTGTAGATCGAAGTCGATAGGTGTCTACCGGTCATTGTAAAAAGGAAGGTGAGTGTCGACTACGGGGTCGACCTACATGGGCAGAGCCGAAGTAAGTGTCGACCCATGGATATAGGTGTCGACCAATCGGTGTAAACATTACAGTGGTGTCGACTGTGAAGATCGACCTGCGCGGACAGAGGGGATCAAAGCGTCGAACTACGGCGGTATGTGTCGACCGGGAATGAAGGGATAGTAGAGGTGTTGACCGCAGGGATCGACCGATGGAAACAGAGAAAATTGACGTGTCAAGCGGCGTTGACAGTGTCGACCGATGAAAAAACCTGAGAGGACCCAAGTGTCGACCGATGCTTACAGGTGTTGACAGGGAGTCTTTGTTTTTCGTTTCATAAAATGAAGTTTTATCCAAACTGATTTTAATTGAGTTTTCTGCTTCAATGCCATTTAAAACATTTTCAAAAATGTCGTTTTAAGTCGAGGAATAAAAGTTTTAAAATTTTATGCGAATTTTACGATGCGAGCGAAATAGGGAGTAAGTAGCAACCTGGTCCAAGGGGGACTGGAGACACACAGAGTTGGTATTAGAGGAGTAGCGAACCGAGAATCGGGTTTTTGGATCGTTACACAGAAGAGGGTGGAGTTCACCCAGTTGAGACAGACGGGTACCGTGGCCGAATACGTGAGACAATTTGAGGCCCTGTGTTACGGCCAAGCCCCTGCTCGGTCACTAGAATGCACGAAAGGATCGGTTAGGCCCTCGGATCTCGGCCAAGTCGAGAAACACTTGAGAAAAACAATAAAATGAACGACCAAATGTGCTTGAAATGAAATGAAATTTGGTGTGAGATTAGTGGAGTGAGTGAGGTGTGTGATGGTGGTGGTCGTGGTCCAGGTGGATTAGAAATGACAAACTTGTGCAAGCAAACCCGCAAGTCGGCCGAAGAGACAATCTTATGTTCTCGGCAATCACAACCTTTCCATGGAAAGGTTCTCAACTTGGGGAACCGGTTTTGGCTACTTCCTTCTTGTTTCCTTCCCTTGAAAGGGAGGAGAGAAAAGTGGAACACAAGCTCGAGCAACAACCTTGAGTTGCCAAGCTAGGAGGCTACTCCTAATCGGTTCATGGAACCGAGCACTTACCTTGGAAAGGTGGTGGAAAACTCCCTCGGTTTCCTCTTAGAAAATATGTCGATGCTCATTAACTTTTCCAACCGAAATACACACACCAATGCTATGCTTATATAGGCCTAGGATGGAGGGTTTTAGGGCTGTGCTTTGGTCTTCAACCTTTCCACTATTTGGATCGTAAACCTACCCAAAATCCAAGAGTATAAGTCCATCACTCCATACTCCCATACTAATTCTAAAAATTTGTTTACTCCTTATCTCTTCCATTATATCCTCGAATGTATTTCTCATAACTATGTCTACTGCACTTGATTTATCCCACTTAAATCTCGATCATCCGTAATTACAATCAAGTCCCTAAGTCAAAGTTTAAATCACTCTAGACTATTTTCCTTTTAACTTTAAATCATTCACATATTCATCGGCTTCAAGTTCGCAAATTACAATTTGAACCTTTTGAAATTTCCCAATTTAGCCCCACTTCTAGATTCTCCTGCACAATCTTCTTGAAAACCCTCATTCTCCTTATTTGATATCATCACCTGACGCCTATGGCCCGGGACCATGCCACACTTGACACCGCGACATTTTTTCAAAATTTCGACAGAGTAATGCCTAAAAATGTTAACCCCAAACTTGAACATGAAACCCAAAAACATCACAATACAGTATCTTTGGACAAAATCATCCCTTTATGTCTTTAAAACACAATTCAGATCTATTAGACCACGTTCCAAACCAAACCACTAAACCAAAATTTGAGTTTTCAAAACAAACATTTTCATCAAACTATTAACAATGAAATTCACTATATATCAAAATCTATACATGAAATCCGTCAAGAGAAGTTGTTCAAAATACAAAAGACCCTAAAAAAACAGTCTATCATAAACCCTTACCATACCATACAACCATCCACGGGTCGAGTCACCCTAACACAGTCCACCAAACCGATGCCCTGGTTGTGCGCCTCCAACTGCTCGCTGCTCATGGTTAGGCTCCTGATACTCACTGTCCTGCTCGTCTACACCTACACCATATAACATAAATTAAGCCTAATGCTTAGTGAGTAATGCATAATGAAACATAAAAACCTTCAATGCAAGCCTAACATATGTAATCTCTACTCTCACGCACTTGTTACTGTTTTCCTAACATCGTATCGTACAATCCTTATACTGAGTTGGAAGCATATTAGTTTTCCTAAGTAGATTCTCTGTTTGCGTCGAAGGGCGACTCACTTCTTTCAAGGCCTATCATGCAAACCGCCGCTAGGTCAGTTGTCCCTTACACCACACTGCCGCTACACGTCACCACCATCTTAGCTCAACCAGCGACGGGGCCCACAAGTTGCATACAAATCCCCTGTCAACGATCCTCATGCTGAGTTGGGAAGAGGATCAAGTTTCCCGAGTAGATTCTTCGTCTGCATCGAAGGCGAATCACTTCCTTCTAGGCCTATTTTCACTATCCTCACCGTTTACATGTCATACTACTCGCTCGTGCTTAAAAACATACTCAAATTCATTTTCGTTACACTTGTCAAAACATGATGCATGCTGAAACAAAACATGCAAATCATCCCTACAGTCCTGTGGTGTAGCTCCATAAGGGCAACACACATGCAAACACTACTTACCTAGCGTCTTTAACTTTTCTGTAGCATTCAGGTTCAATAAACGCTTGGCCTCAACCTATCATATAACCAAACCTTTCATCAAAATTAGTACAAACAATCATTCTACGTGCTCAACTATGGTTACTAGCTAAACTTATCGAAAACTAACTAAATCACTAACTAACACGATTTGGCCAAATTTTGACCTAACTTCAAATGCACATGATGTAATAACGCGAAAATTTCTGGAATTTAAATTAATTTTCCTGTTAGAATTTTTAGGAGATTTTAACTAGAAGTTTATTTTATAAAACTTGGAATTTAATTTGTAGAAGAATTTTTAAATTTTAAAGTCTGGAGGCCGCGAATTTAATGGAAATACGGACGATTAAAACAAGTGAGGGCATTTTGCTAGTTTGTATTTAATTAAAAATTTAAATAAATAAATATGTGGAAATGCTTCGGGTGGAAGCCATTCCACCTTGTCTGGCCCCGAGCCTGAGCAGACGCGTGAGAGAGAGTGAATGGGAAAAGGAGAGAACGGCGACAACGGAGGAGAGCCGAACGCCAGCGAGCAGAGAGCCCCGGTGGGCTAAAGTCGAGGCGTTAATTCAGTCCATCCTGATCAAAAAACCCGCGGGGCCGCCAGAGAAGAGACTGAGCGAACCGTGACTCTGAGCTGCTGTGATCACCGACGTCGATGGCGAGAGAGAAGCTGTCATGTTCAGAAAGCTCCGGTTAGCCGTAGGGGGAGGCATGAGTTCAGTTTTTCTTGAGCTAAAGGTCGTTGGTAAGTCCCCTGTTTTCTGGTGTTTTTTGGCTGAGCTTGATGCTCAATTCTCTTTGGTTTTTTATGAAAATTGTGAAGTGTTGAGTCACTTTTAGAGCTGTCTGTGTGTATGAGTTCTTCGTGGACAGTAGATGTTTGAGGGGAGGGACAAAAATAAAAAACCAAGGGCGGTGAGCTATGTTTGGTTTGGTTTTCAGCTGGATTATGCAATGTGAGTGTGGATTATGTCTAGGCTAATGAATTGTGGTTGATTGAGGTATAGACGAGTGAAATCTGGCTAAAAATCCGAGATGGGAAAAAATTTCAATTCGATCAGTTCTGTTTTACGGTGATTTTATCGATTTGTTGTCAAGCATTTTAAATTCTATTTTAGTGTGTTAAATTTGGTTGTTAGAGGAGCATTTAGCTGCTGGAATCGTGCAATTTCAATATTCAACGCAAAAGTTATGCGCATCCGAAATTTAGTACCATTTTTGGCCGAACTGAGTTAGTGACCCATTTTAGTTGGGTTTTCATGGGTTTAGCTGAGAGATGTAATTTTTAGTATGTTTAGTGAGTTTTGGTGCAAATGTTGATGAGTGGTTGTTTGTGTTTTAGGTTGAGCTGAGAGATTGATAGAAACGGACACCACGGGAAGTTAGGATGCCAGGTATGTATTGTTTGCACGTGCATTGCCCTTATGGGCCTACACCATAGGACGATAGGGGGTGTATTGTGTGTTTTGCTTGTTTTATTTCAGTCATGCATCATATTTTGAAAAGAGTAACAGAAATGAATTTGAGCATAGTTTTATGTGCGACGTGAAGTGTGACGCGTAGCGGTGAGAATGATCCGTGTGTGGGCAGCTCTGGCCACATTACTAGAGGAACCGGAATGTTGGCGACGTGCCAGGAGGTGGTGTGGCGAGTGCACCCAGTCTCGCCATAGTATGAGTGCTGTGGTGTGTGTGTGGTGGTAAGCAACTATGGCCCCGTTGTTGGAGGAACCAACACAATGGTGACGTGCCAGGAGGTGGTGTGGTGAGTGTGTTCAGCTTCCTCTTGGATGGTTGCTGTGTGGGGTGGCACCTGTGTATGGCTTGTGGGCCTTATTGTAATAACCTGGAATTTTAAGAATTTAAATTATTTTCCTGTTAGAATTTGTTGGGAGATTTTAACGGGAAGTTTATTTTACAAAACTTGAAATTTAATTTGTCGAAGAATTTTGAATTGTAAAGTAGAGAGTACTCGAATTTAGCGAAAATACGGACGATTAAAACACGTGAGTGCGTTTTGGTAATTTGTGTTTAATTAAAAAAAAAGCTTAAAACACGAATGGCTTCGGTGAGAAGCCATTCACGTCTCCTTGTCGACCAAAGAGAGCTCGAGCTCCCTTCCGTAGAATGACAAGTGAGAGAGAGTGAGAGCCGACGACAACCTCAATTCTGGTGGTTTTTGGTCAATCTCCGGCCTCTTGTCTAACAACCGAGCCCTACTCGGTTTTCTTTTCGTTCCCGCGCCGAAACTCGGCAAAACCCTTTGTGAGTTTCTCTATCTTTTTTTATTTATTTCCAATGACCGAAGTGAATGGTCTGAAGTTTTTATCGGATTCTAAGGAATACAATTAAGAAATCAGAGTGTAACACCCTGTAATTTTCGTTAGTACAATTTCGGGTTGCCAGACTGATAAACAGCAGAGTTCTATTCAGAATTGAGAGCGAAAAATTTGTAAGGCTAGGTAAAGGATTATTTCGGGGTTAATGGAAAATAAAAATTTATGAAATTCCAGTCAAGCACGGGCCGAATAATTGTTTAACTAGATGATTAAAAGGTGAGAACAAAAAGGTAATTAAAGATTTATTATATTAATAATATAATTAATTATATTAAAGGGAAGAGGCAGAAATCCCTCCCCCTCCCTTTCTTTTTTTTTTCCTTCACCAAGTACTCCTGCGTTGTTCTTTCTCCTCGCACGAGAGGGAGTCTCACCCTTTCCCTGTTGTTTTACTGTGTAGCCGATAGTGTCCTTGATTCTCCTCCATTCCAAAGATTTAAGGTAAGTTTAAGTAGTTATAACGTAGTTTTGTGTTGAAGTTAGAGTTTAAGGGAAGATTGATGGATAGAAATTTAGGGTTTAAGGTTTGGGATGCTTATTGGGTTGTTATTGATTGTTGTAGGATTATTGTGGTAAATACCATGGAATGCTGAGGAAGTAAGCAAGTTTGAATGATAAACATAGAATGTAGGATTTTAAGCACTAAAACAGAATTGATTTTGAATTTTTGGCTAGGCTACAAGAGTCGGGTTTAGAAACCCTTTTGGTATGTTAAACTAGACTATGAGTACGGCGTCTAGCCACTGGAATCGAGTGATTTCGATAACCAATGCAAAAGTTATGCAAGTCCAAAGCTTGGTTAAGTTTTTGGCCGAACCGAAATAGTGACCCGTTTCAGTTTGGTTTTATGGGTTTAGCTCGAAACCATGATTTTAGCATGAATATTAAATCTTGAGATGAATGTTGACGAGTGAATGCTTATGTTATAGGTGGAGCCCAGGATTTATAGAAACGAACACCCCGGAAACCTAAGGACACCAGGTAAGTAGTGTGTGCATGCATGCGTTTTATCCAGGTGGGCTTACACTGAGGAAGATTAAGGATTGTGCTATTAGATTGTGATGTACGTGCGTATTGTTTGACATGCATCATGTTTTGATAAAGCTACGAAAATAGTTTTGAGTAAGTGGTGGTGAGATGTGTGGCGGTAGTACTGCGGATCCTGCTCGGGGAGTGGGCCGGTGCATAACCAACTGCGAATTTTGCTCGAAGAATAGGCTGGCTGGGCCGTCACGCGGCGTGTATTTGTTGACGGTGAGGATGATGGATAGTGGCACCACGGATCCTGCTTGGGGAGTGGACCGGTGCATATTCAGGCGCGGATCCCACGGGGTGAGCCAACTGGGCTGTCGCGAAATGATGGACGGTGGCGCCGCGGATCCTGCTAGCAGAGTGGGCCAGTGCTTCGCCAGTCGTGGATCCCACGGGGTGGGCTAGTTGGGCCGTCGCGAAGCGTGTGTGTATGGCTTGTGGGCCTCGTTGCTGGGCAGTCCAACACGATGGCGACGTGTCAGGGTGTAGTGTGGCACGAGATTCACCCTCACTTTGGCCCGGTTACACTACGCGTCGCAGAATTGTGACAACATGAGCTTGAGTGTACATACTGCATGTGATAGGATTGTATTATCGGTTTTACGTTTCATATTGCACTGCTTACTGAGCGTAGGCTTAAGTTGTGTGTTTTGTGGTGTAGGTGGGGAGATTCCTATTAGTGACTTACGAGAGTCTAGGCAGGATAAGTAGGCGGTTGGCGGCGTTCTACCATGTGCAGGCAGGTGGAGTTTGTCAGGGCGACCCAACCCGTAGAGTGATGCGGGATGGTAGGTTGTGTGGGTTGTGTTTTGTGGATTCAATGTCAGGTGTATAGATTTTGAAGTATAGGTGGGTTTGAATGTAATAGTCGGGATTGAGTCTTCTGCTACGATGAATTTAAATGTTTTCAAAATGTCATTTTAAGTAGACAAACAAAAAGTTTAAATGTTACACAAATTTTATTAGAGTGATGAGTAAGGGTACGGTTGGCGACTTGGGTCCTGTGACGACTTGAGGACGACTCGTGGGTGCTACGGTGATGACGACAGAGCAGAGGGAGCCCAAGAACGGGTAGGTTTTTAGGGCGTTACACAGAGTGTTTATAAGGGAAATCAATAGTGTTTAACCTTTGATTTGGCGTGTGCCGGTTTTGAAGGAAAACCGAAAGAGTATTTTGTGCAAATCTGGATTCCCAAATTTGAAAATCTCCAACTCTGTCTATATTATGCTTGATAGATTGGAATGTGGGGGATTAGTTGAGAAATTGGTTGGATTTTGTCAAAAATCCGAGAAGGGGAAGAATTTCAGTTTAGCCAGTTTTGTTTTGGGGCGTTTTGATCAAGTTGTGGTCAAGCGTTTTAAATTTTATTTTAGTATGTTAAACTAGCTTATTAGTGGAGTGTTTAGCTGCTGGAATTGTACGATTCTGATAATCGAAGCAAAAGTTATGCGCGTCAAAAATTTATGTCGGGTTTTGGATCAAGTCGGTTTAGTGAGGGATTTTTGTTAGTTTGTGGTACGTTAGTGGTTTTGAGTAGGAGTTAAGTGTTTAGATGAGTTTTGACAGGAATTGGTTTTATGTTTATGTTGAATAAGATTTTGGTGAAGTCGTGCACTGGAAAATCGTAGGACGCCAAATAAGTAGTGAATTGATGTGTTTTTCCCAGGTGGGCCTACACCGAATAACATTAGGATTGTGTTCTTTGATTGTGAGTGTGTGCGTATTGTTTGACACGTATCATGTTTTAAAAAGGCTACGAAAATGCTTTTGAGCATGTTTTTAAGTAAGTAGTGGTGAGACGCGTGGCAGAGGTATTGCAGATCCTGCTTGGGGAGTGGGCCGGTGCATAACAAACCTGAATTTTGCTCGGGGAGTGGGCCACCTGAGCCGTCACGCTGCGTGTATGTGTTGACAGTGAGGATGGTGGATGGTGGCGCCGCGGATATTGCTCGAGGAATGGGCCAGTGTATCACCCGTTGCAGATCCCATGGGGTGGGCCGGTTGGGATGTTGCGAAATGATATACGGTGGCACCGTAGATCCTGCTCATAAAGTGGGCCGGTACAACACCAGTCGCGGATTCCATTGGGTGGGCAGCTGGGCCATCGCGAATCGTGTGTTTGTGGCTTGTGGACCTCATTGCTGGGGAGTCCAGGACGGTGGCGACGTGTCAGGGTATAGCGTGGCGCGAGGTTCACTCACATCCTAACATGGCTGCACTACACATCGCAAAATTGTGACAACATGAGATTGAGTGCAGAGACCGCATGTGATAGGTTTGCATTGTCGGTTTTACTTTCACATCGCACTACATACTGAGCGTTAGACTTATGTTATGTGTTATGTAGTGTAGGTGCATAGATTACTGCTGGTGAGTTACGAGAGTCCAAGTAGGACGAGTCGGTTGGCAGCGTGCTACTATGTAACGGCAGGTGGAGTTTGTTAGGGTAACCCAACCCATGGAGTGAGGATGGATGGTATGTTTTGAGGCTTGTATTTTGTGGAGTCAGTGTTAAGTGTATAGTAAATTGGTGTATAGATTTTGATGTATAAACAGATATTTTGAACGTTAGTAGATGTATTTTGAAACTACTTAGGACGTTTTGATGGAAAAATCTAGGTTTTACGTTTTGGTTTAAATTGATTGGGGGTTTTTGTCATTTGTTCTATGATGAGTGTTGAGGTTTTCTTTAGGCTGCTGGTGCAAGGTGTCGACCGGTATGCGTAGGTGTCGACCGAACTAGGCAAATGTCGACTGCGGGGGTCAACCTACGGGGACAGAGCCAAACCAAGTGTCGACCTGTGTTTTTAGGAGTCGACCAGTAAGTGTAAAAATGGGGGAGTTGTCGACCGCAAGGGTCGACTAATAGAAACAGAGAGGATTAAGGTGTCGACCCGTGTAACCTGTTGTCGACCGGTGTGAACAGAGATAAATGAAGTGTCAACTGGTGAATATGGGTGTCGATGCCTGGGAGCTGAACGGTTCAAGTGTTGACCGAAGGTTTTAGCGGTCGACCAAAAGTTTTTTTTTCTAATGTTCTAAAAACCCGAATTTCAATTGAAATGCATTCGATTAAGTCTTTCATTGCGACGCTTTTAAACGTTTTCATGATGTCGATTTGATTTGGGGAAGCAAGTTTTAAATTTTCTTGAAATTTGTCAGATTTTAAAAGTAAGAGTGTGGTTAGTGAACTGGGACTCACGGTTAGTTCTCGGGGTGTTACAGTTATAGTATCAGAGCTTTTACCCAACCGGAAGTGTGAGCGACGAGGATGTTGGGCCCCTCGAAGAAGGTGTGTGATTGTGAAGGCAAGAGTGCCTTTCATAATTCTCACACTGCTTGGGGGGAAGGTGGAGGGGACAGTTAATAAGTGGGAATAGGGAATGCTGCGAGTGTCAGAGCCACGTGGTCGACGTCGTTCAGTGGATTACCTAACCCTGCCAGCCGCTGCATGGAAATACTCCACCAACTATAAGTATTTCTTAGAGCCCTCGTAGTTTCGTTTAAACTTACTAGATGTTGTGGTGTACAGGATTTGCGTCATGGTTAGAGAGATGCATAGAGATGTAGGCGATATAGATGACGTCGTTAGGCAGCTTACAGAATTGGTCAACCACCAGTCTCAACAACTGGAGCAGTTTATGAGTAGGGAGGACCATGGCAAGTTTAGTGCCCAGGCTTTGATGGACCGTGGGGGTGACAGGTTGCACAGGCTCAGACCCACACTATTTGAGTGATCATCTCCGAATCCTCTCAATGCTGAGGAGTGGATACGAAACATAGAGAGTATGATGGATTATGCCAAGGTAGATGACCATGACAGGGTAACCAATGTGGCATTCTATCTAGCCAAGGATGCTTGCTATTGGTGGGATACAGTCGGGACTACGAGAGACGTGAAGGTCATGACCTGGTAGGATTTTAAGACTGTGTTCTTCGGGAAGTATTTCAGCCATGCTATAAGGACTCGTAAGATGGTGGAGTTTGCGCAGTTGAGACAAACAGACACAGTGATCGAGTACGTGAGATAGTTCGAGGCGCTGTCCTGATTTGTAGGGCATTTGGTGAGTCTAGATGAGAACAAAGTACAACAGTGTGTGCAAGGGCCTGAAACCGGATGTATACATGGGTATGTGCATAGCTGGAATGCGAGGGGTGCTTACTAGGACGTGGTGGCGAAGGCTCTAGACATTGAGGAGGCTAGGACGAAGTTATCTAGTTACAGAGAGCTGCCTAAAAAGCAGCCCAGAAGATTTTTTAGAGAGTTGCTGCCTCAGCTGAGCAAAGAGGAGGCATCTCAGTGGAAGTGCCTGAAAAAGCCTAGTGACAGCTCTAGGAGCTAGGGAAGCAACAAGCGGTCGCAGGGGTCGGGGCAGTTTCCACTATACGCAAAGTGCCAGAGGAGTCACCTTGGTAAGTGAACGGTGGGCTCGGGCGATGTTTCAACTGCGGTGAGGCAGGCCACATGTCCAGAGATTGTCAAAAGCCGCGACGAAATTGGTGCTTCAATTGTAACGAATTGGGGCATTTTCCTAAGGATTTTCCAAATTTGAGCCAGACCCTAGCGAGGGTGGCGCCACCCTCATTGAGCCGGATGATGACGCCCAGCCATCGGTGATGTCAGGTAGTATTCTTATTTCGGGCATGACGGCTTATACTCTTGTCGATATAGGTGCTACGCATTCGTTTGTGTCTACTGCCTTTGTGGTCAAGTCAAATCTAGTGCCCAGATATTCTGGGAAGTTTTATGATGTGTTGTTGCCGTCGGGGGAGCGTCTATGCTTGGATCTGGTGGTTACAGGTAATATTGTGACAGTGGGAGAAAACTGGTTGTACGATGATCTGATTATACTCGACAGGAAGGGTATGGGGCTATTTTGTGGATGGATTGACTATCTCGACATTATACCATCATAGATTGCAGGACCAGGGAGATCGTTTTTCGACCCCCGAGCAGAGAGAGTTGCTCATTCAGGACGGGAAAGGGTTTGAGTAGGATCTTGGCTTGGTCGTCTGTGAGAGCCCAGCAATTATTACGAGGTGGATGCATGGATTTCTTGGCTAGTGTCGTGGACACACAGTTGCAGGGCGAAGTACAGCTTCGAGATATTTCCATTGTACAGGAATTCCCAGGGGTATTTTTGGAAGATTTACCGAGTCTGTCCCCTGACCGGTTGATCGAGTTCGTCATTGATGTATACCTGGGAGCTGGTGTGTAAGAACCCGTACAAGCTGGCACCTAGTGAGCTAAAGGAGTTAAAGGCATAGCTGAAAGATTTGATGGATAAGGTTTTATATGCCTTAGTTTCTCGTTGTGGGGTGCACCGGTACTTTTTGTCAAGAAAAAGGACGAGTCCCTACCCATGTGCATTGATTACACGAAGCTGAATAAGCTGACAGTGAAGAATAGGTACCCACTACCGAGGATAGATGACTTGCTTGATCAGTTGCAAGGTGCACGGGTGTTCTCCAAGATTGATTTGAGATCCAGCTATTCCAGTTAAAGGTTAGGGAGGAACACATCTTGAAAACTACCTTCTGTACGAGGTATGGAGACAACAATTTTTTGGTGATGTCATTCAGGTTGACCAACGCCCTAGCAACCTTCATGGATCGGATTAACTTAGTATTCAGGGAGCAGTTGGATAGATTCGTGATAGTGTTAAGTGATGACGTCCTGATTTACTCACGGAGCGAGGAGGAGCATAGAGTGCACTTGAGGATTGTGCTGACTACTTTGAGCCAGTACCAGCTATATGTTAAGTTCTCTAAGTACAAGTTTTGGCTGGACATGATCAACCTTTCGGGGCACGCCATCTCCTGTTATGGTATTTCAGTGGATCCAGCACAGGTTCAAGCCGTGAAAGAGTGGCCGCAACCGACTAATGCAAGCGAGATCCGTAGTTTTCTGGGGTTGGCTAGATACTAACAGAGATTCATTGAGGGGTTCTCCATGATTTCAGCTCTTTTGACCCAGTTGACTAGAAATAATGTAAAGTATGAATGGTTTGACGAGTGTGAAAACAGCTTCTAGATGCTGAAACAGAGGTTGACTACAACTCCTTTGTTAGTATTGCCTATAGAGGAAGAGAAATTCAGCATTTATTGTGACACCTCCAGGGTAGATTTAGGATGTGTTTTGATGCAGAGTGGGAAGGTGGTTGCCTATGCTTCCAGGCAATTGAAGACCTACGAGCAGAACTATCCCACACATGACTTGGATATAGCGACAGTGGTCTTCGCACTTAAGATCTAGAGGCATTATTTGTATGGGCAACAGTGTGAGATCTTCTTAGACCATCAGATTTTGAATTACATTTTCACGTATAACGAGCTGAATTTGAGACAAAGAAGATGGCTTGAGCTGGTTAAGGATTACAATGTGCAGATCAAGTATCAATCAGGGAAGGCGAATGTGGTATCGGACGCCTTGAGCTGAGTGTTAGCTTTGATGTCTGTTATGATTTTAGTGGTGCCTACCGAGGTGAGGATCAAGATGCAGGGGTTTAGCCTAGAGGTGGTTTCTGATTTGGCAGCTAACGTTTCGGCGATTTCATTGAGGCCGACTATCCTAAACAGAATTAAGCAGGCCCACGAGACTGACTCTGAATGCAGTGGGCTGAAGGCAGGTATGGAGGCCAATGCTAGTACCGAGCTCAGTAATTCGGAGGATAGGATTCTGAAGTTTCGGGTTAAGTGGTACGTCCCGAAAGATGTGGAGCTGAGGAGGGAGATATTGTCAGAAGCCCACTTGTCTTCTTTCTCTGTGCATCCCGGAAACACTAAGATGTATAGAGATTTGAAGCACTATTGGTTGCCTAATATGAACCGGGAGGTAGCCAAGTATGTTGACACCTGCATGGTGTGCCAAAAGGTAAAGGTAGAGTATCATAGAGCGTCAGTTACGCTTCAACCACTGCCTATACTAGAGTGCAAATAAGAGTGTACTACTATAGATTTTTTGGTTGGATGACCGAGGACTACCAAGGGCCATGATGCAATCTGAGTGATTGTGGACAGGTTGACGAAGTCATCTCACTTTTCGCCTATTAGGGTACTTATTCTATGGACCAGTTCATTCAGTTATACATTCAGGAGGTGGTCAGACTGCATGGGATCTCGGTGTTGATAGTGTCAAACTGAGACCCCAGGTTTACGTCTAAGTTTTAGAAGAGTCTGCATAAGGCCACGGGTACCAGGTTGGATTTCATTACGGCCTTTCACACTCAGACCGATGGGTCGTCAGAGCGGACCACACAGATACTGGAAGATATGCTCAGTTTCAGGCCGCTTGGAGCAGGTTCTTGCCGTTGGTTGAGTTCTCGTCAGTTCACCATTGGTATGCCGCCGTACGAAGCTTTGTATGAGAGAAAGTGCAGGTCACTATTATATTGAGATAAGGTTGGTGAGGCGAAACTGATAGGCTCAGAGATATTGTAGCAAACTGTCGACAAGATTTCTATTATAAGGAAGAGGATTGAGGCAGTTCAAAGTAAGCAGAAGAGCTATACAGATCAGAGGTAGTGAGAGTTGGAGTTCAGCATGGGTGATGACTTATTTCTAAAGATCTTCCGGTTCAAATGAATGGTCAGGTTTGGGAAGAGAGGGAATCTCAACCCTCGATTTGTAGGATCGTTTCTGGTTGTGAATAGAATTGAGAGAACTGCCTACAAGCTTCAGTTGCCCCCTTCGATGGATGCCATACACGATGTTTTCCATATCTTGATGTTAAGAAATTGTATGCGGATCCTTCTCGGGTGGTGCCACTGCAAGATATAGAGATCCAGCTGACACTGACTTACGAAGAAAAGTCAGTGAGGATTCTATAGTCGACCGTGAAGGTGTTGCGCAACGAGGAGATTCTTTTGGTCGAAGAATTGTGGCACAATCGTGGAGTAGAGGAGACTACTTATGAATGGCGGCAGGACATGGAGCGCTAGTATCCTGAGTTATTCGGCATGTAAATTTTGAGTACAAACTTTTTATAGGGGGTGTAATAACCCCAAATTATTAGAATTTAAATTATTTTTTATTTTAGAACTTTTGGAGAGATTTTAACGGTAAGTTTATTTTATAAAATTTGGAATTTAATTTGTAAAAGAATTTTTGCATTTTAAAGTCGGGAGGATGCGAATTTAGAGAAAATACGGATGATTAAAGCATGTGAAGGCGTTTTGGTAAATTGTATTTAATTAAAAAAATAGCTTAAAACACGAATGGCTTTGGTGAGAAGCCATTCGCATCTCCCTGCCGACCAAAGAGAGCCTAAGCTCCCTTCTGCAGAACGACGAGCGAGACAGAGTGAGTGCCGATGACAACCTCACTTCTGGTGGTTTTCGGCCGATCTACGGCCTCATGTCCGACAACCGAGCCCTACTCGGTTTTCCTTTCCTTCTCGTGCCGAAACAAGGCAAAACCTTCTGTGAGTTTCTCTTTTCATTTTTTTTTCTTATTTCCGATGACCGAAGTGAATGGTCTGAAGTTTTTGCCGGATTCTGAGGAATTCAGTTAAGAAATTAAATTGCTTATAAGGGATATTAATAGTGTTTGACCTTTGATTTGGCGTGCGCTAGTTTTCAAGGAAAAACGAAAGAGTATTCTGTGCAAATCTAGATTTTTGAATTTGAAAATCTCCAATTCTATTTAGATTGTGCTTGATAGATTTGAATGTGGGCGATTAGTTGAGAAATTGGTTGGATTTTGTAAAAAAATCCGAGAAGGGGAAGAATTTCAGTTCGGCCAGATCTATAACATAATCTACCAAACTACATGTCCCACACAACTCATGTAAATCACCAAAGAAAATCATGAATACCATTAACTTCCTAGCACTTTGTGATTTAGGTCAATAGGCCAAACACATGTATCATCACTTACTTTAAGTTCTTAGTAAAGTTTTGGAGCACTTGATCACATAACCTTTGTAACTTGAAAAAAAAAAACTATAACACATTAACAATAACATCAATATCACAATTTTGGTCATAATTATCACGTCCTAAACTCATCCAATTTCCATGATCTCAAATCCAAATATGGTGACATTTAATTCAATGAAATCAATTCCAAAAGTTATCCAAAAAGAATACACACATACATAACAACTCAAGTTAAGCATCCGATTCAATTAGTTTTGAACATATTGCAAACCAATAAATCATTGCATGGAACAAATCTCATATTTGATCTATACTTTGCATAAATTGCAAAATTCTATAACATATGATATACTTATCAAAATGCTTCACTTTCAAAGCCAAAGGTTCCTTGAAGGTGTCTATTTTTCTCATATTAAAATCATATACCAATTGGAAATCATTAGGTTGAACCAACATATCAAAACCAAAACATGTCCAGATTTTCTCAATTTTTTTTAACATAATTTACATTTTCCTTTAAAGATGCATAAGTTGCCATTCCATTTCATTTCTACTCATATAAATGATCTTTCAACATGATGAAGCATAAAAAAAAATCAGAACAATAGAACAACAGATCCTATTTTCGTACATCCACATCAACCATTCATCGTACTATTAAAATATTCAACTAAACAACACCTTCTTTTATTTAAACCATAAAATACTTAAACCCTTAAGTAAAACTTCTCTTACCTTAGACCACTTCAAAGAGAAGAAGAGGTTTTCGTGGAAAATCTTCAAAGAGAGGGTGAGAAAAATCATGATGTTAGGGCTTCTAAATTTGGTCTTTCATTAATTAATGAAGCCTTAATGGATAAGAACAACATTTTAATGAGGTGTCATCTTTTCCCTTAGTCACCTCTATACAATTAAAAGAAAATTCTTTAATTGTCATTTAAATATCAATAAAATCAATTTGCTTTTCGTCCACATTTTATATAATAAAATCCACTTTTACCTTTGACTTTTCCACCTCTATTGCTCTTTTTTTCTAGAATTCTTCCTTTCTTTTTCTTCCTCCTTCATTCTCTTCTTCTCAACTTGAATCACCAGTTTATCATTTCCAATGTGAACTTTTCATGCTCAATTAATATCTCTCATTATATCAAATAGACAATTTTTAACTATAAAACATTATGCACAAGGGTTAAATTGCATGTGAAATTTTTGGGTGTTACAATTATGCTTGGTGACTCCCTCTTTCTCTTAGTAGCTATTTATTTAGTGAGTCATGAGCCTACCTTAGCAATTATTGACCATAGGCATCCACCTAGGAAGGTGAATATTGAAAATGAAATGACCCTAGCCTATGCGAGAACCCTAACTTCCATAGAGTAGGAATTGGAACTAAGGATTTGCATGAAAAATTTTTACTCTTATGCTTTGGGGGAATAAATTCAAACTTCTATACCAAAGATGGACTACTATTTGGACATGATGGATAAAGAGATGTAGAATTTAAAGAGAAAGAAGAAGCCCTAAAAGTAGACCAATGGAAATGTAAGATTAAATCCTTAGACAAAAGTCTTAACCAACCCTTATTAAAGACAAAGAGTTATCAATCATCCCAAAATCATGTTTTTTAATAAAGGCTTACTTTCTTTGGAATTTTAAGATCGAATGACATCAAAGCCCACAAGTTATTAACCTAAGCCCAAATTATTGGATTTATAAAGTTGGTATTTTGAAAATTGTGAAAGTAAAGATTAAAGCCAACTTTGAATTCCTAAATTTTTGTGATATGCCCATAAGAGCCTTAATCCAAACTCGACCAAATCCTTGGCCAAATTTTATATCCATCGAGGACGTTCCTTTTGTATGAGCTAACATTATAAGGCCTAAATGATCAAGGCCCAATCACCATATAGAGCTTATAACGCTAAGAGTAATATCTAGTCAGGGCAAAGGGTTTAAGTAAACCAAAAGAGTAGGTTACACCAACTCTCACACATTGCGAGCTCACAAACCGCTTGCATGGCAAATTCATGGAGAACGAGGAGATAAGGTTAATGTCCATCTAGATTTGAGGGCAAATCTTCAATCCCCCCAAAGAGGAAGATGTGCCACGAGCTGGCAAGCACTGACGAAGGCCAAGTTCTAATCAAGGCCAAGTTCATGGCCGAATTTCTAAATTATCAACCTTGTTCATTTTGTAGGTACTCCTCGTGGCAAGGCAAAGATGTCCACCAACCGAAGCAAAGTAGTACAAGAAGGCATCCTTCCAGATTTGAAAACAAATCCTCAATCATTTGGGAGGATGATGTGCCACAGGGCCCCTCACTTGATCCCAAACAAAGGCTCAAGCTTTACGTAATCTAATTACTGACAAACTCATTTGTTTTGCATGGAAAGACATATTTGAAGGATTAGATTGGGAGCTTAATGATCAAAACAAAGCTCAACCCTTGTACATCATCACCTAAGGAAGTATGGACCAAAGTCAATCAAGAGGGAATTTGTTATGGTCTAGCCCTTGCTCAGTCACTAGAACACACAATAGATCGGTTAGACCCTCGGATCTCGACCAAGCCGAGAAACCCTTGAGAAAAATAGAAAAATGAATAGCCAAATGTGGTTGAAATGAAATGAAATTTAGAGAGAGATTAGTGGAGGGAGTGAGGTGTGTGATGGTGGTGGTCGTGGTCCAAGTTGATTAGAAATGAAGAACTTATGCACACAAACCCGCAAGTTGGCCGATGAGTCAATGTTATGCTCTCGGCATTCACAACCTTTCCATGGAAAGATCCTCAACTTGGGGAACCAGTTTTGGCCACTCTCTTCTTGTTTCCTACCCTTAAAGAGGAGGAGAGAAAAGTGGAATACAAGCTCGAGTAACAACCTTGAGTTGCCAAGCTAGGAGGCTTCTCCTAATCGGTTCAAGGAACCGAGCACTTACCTTGAAAAGGTGGCGGAAAACTCCATTGGTTTCCTCTAGAAAACATTCCGATGCTCATTAAAATTGCCAACCAAAATACAAACACCAATGCTATGTTTATATAGGCCTAGGATGGAGGGGTTTAGGGCTGTGTTTTTGGTCTTCAAAACTTGGAGAGAAGTGGCTTGGAACCGGCTCAAGGTGGATACAATGTGCGGCCGAGATGGTGGCAGCCAAGAGGTGATCAATGGCTTGTTGAATGACATGTCATGGATGCATGTTTCTTCCACAAAAGGTAAAGGGGACAAGCATCGCAAATGGCAGCCCAATGGTGTGACCAAATCGGGTAAGATTGGCCACCACTTGCGGCTCTTCTCCTTGGCACGCGCGGGGCCGAGAATGGTATGTTTTGCATGCCCGATTGATGCTTCAAATTAAGCCAATCCCAAAACCCTTTCCATCATCTATCCTAACCATTCAACCTAATCCTAAATGTCTAATGCATGCACATAATAATAAGTTTAACAAGAAGGCCAATGTTTGGCCAATAAGTTTAAAATAAAACATTACATAGAATTTGGCTCGAGAAGACAAATTCCCTGAAGAGCATCATGATCTTCAATGGCAGCTTCCCATGCAAGGATGTGTCTTGGTTGCTCCACGTCTTGAGTCTCAACTTCCCATTTTAAGCTTCCAATTTCCAGCTCCATTGAATCATTATCTGCACAAGAAACAAGCGTGTGAGAATGTAAGTTAATTAAAGTGTGTGCTTGGACTTGAGATCGTGTGAAGGGCCTATGGGGCACATCATCCTCCCCAGGTGACTGTGGATTTGACCTCAAATCCAATAAGTTCGGGTCCTTGAATTGATCTTCATCGCTTTTATAGGCTGATAAGTCTTAGACGTTGAAAGTCGCGGATACTCCATATTCACCCGGTAATTCGATTTTGTAGGCGTTATCATTGATCCTCTCAAGTACTTTAAATGGTCCATCTGCACGAGGTAGAAGCTTAGACTTTCTCTTATTAGGAAATCTTTCCTTCTAGAGGTGCAACCATACCAAGTCTCCTGCTCAAAAAATGACTTCTTTGCGACCTTTGTTCACGTGCTTAGCCACACTCTCATTTCTCTTTTCAATAGCCTTTCGCACTGTTTCGTGCGACTTCTTAATTTGTTCGGCCTTATTTACTCCTGATGGGTTGTCTAAGTCCTTAGTAGGTAAAGGGACAAGGTCCAACGGTGTAAATGGATTAAACCCATCGGCAACCTCAAAGGGCGATTTCTGAGCAGTGGAATGAAGGGTGCGGTTGTAGAAAAATTCCAAACCTGGAAGTATGATGTCCCAGTTAGACAATTTCTCACCTACAACACTGCGTAAGAGGAAGCCTAGAGTCTTGTTGACAACTTTCATTTGCCCATCCGTTTGGGGATGAAAGGAAGTGCTGAAGCACAACTTAGTCCCCAACCTTCTCCATAAAGTGGTCCAGAAGGCGCTCAAAAACTTAGTGTCTCTATTTGAAACTATTGAGTGTGGAATGCCATGCAGGCAAACGATCTCTTTCAAAATTAGGTCGGCGGTTAAAGTAGAGTCGTCTGTCTTGGCGCAAGAAATAAAGTGTGCCATTTTAGAAAACCTATCCACGACCACCATGATCGAATCCTTAGCTCGGGCGGTCCATGGTAATCCTAGTACAAAGTCCATACTGACTGCAATCAAGGGGTGCGAAGGGACAGGTAAGGGCATGTATAAGCCTTGAGGTAGAATTCTACTTTTGGCTTTCTTGCGAACTATGCACGTCTCTACTAGGCGATGCACATCTTTCATCATGTGAGGCCAAAAAAGTGTTCCTTCAGCATATCAAGGGTCTTTTTTTCCCAAAATGATTGGCTAAGCCCCCACAGTGAGCTTCTTTCACAAGGCATCGTCTTACGCTTCCTTGAGGGATGCATAATTTTCTTGTTTTGACCAAATAACCGTCTATGAGGCAATAATCTCCTTCAACCTTGTCTAGGCATCGGGCATAATGAGGTCCAAAGTCAGGGCAAGAGGCGTAGGTATCCTTAATCCATTCAAATCTAAAAAATCTCACTCCTAACTCAGTGAAAAGGATGCGCTTCCTAGATAGGGCGTCTGCTACAACATTATTTTCTCCCTTAAGATACTTTAGGGTATATGGAAACCTCTCTAGAAATTCTACCCATTTTGCATGCCTTTTGTTCAGCTTATGTTGACTCTTAATGTGCCGTAAGGCTTGATGATCAGTGTTGATGATGAATTCTCTTGATAAGAGATAGTGCTGTCAGTGCTCTAATACTCGTATAACTGCGTAAAATTCTTTATCATAAGTAGAATAATTGAGCACGGCTCCTTTCATCTTCTCACGAAATATACGATGGGTCGTTGGTCTTGCATAAGTACTGCTCCTATTCTTACTCCTGACGCATCACTTTTGACTTCGAATACCTTGTTGAAGTCAGGAAGAGCAAGTACAGGGGAGTGGCATAACTTTTCCTTAATTAACTCAATGCTCTTTTGACTGATCACGGTCCAAGTAAACTTTTTTCCCTTTCTTGGTGCAGTCTGTAAGGGGTGCAGCTATTGAGCTAAAGTTTTGGATAAATCTTCTATAAAATGAGGCTAGTCGTGGAAACTTCGTACTTCCGATATAGAATTAGGCGTAGGCCTGTACTTAATGGCTTTAATTTTATGCTCGTCAGCTTCCATACCATTTTTGGAGATTATAAAGCCTAAGAAATAAACCTTATCCTGGGTGAAGGAGCACTTGCTAAGGTTCTCAAATAATTTGGCTTTCCGAAGGGTATGGAAAAGGGTGCTAAGGTGGTTAAGGTGTTGTAGAAGGTCTATGTTATACACTAATATGTCGTCAAAGTACACAACAATGAACTTACCAAGGTATTATTTGAGTACATGGTGCATGAGTTGCATAAACGTGCTTGAGGGGTTAAAAAGCCCGAAAGGCATGACCATCCATTCAAATAAGCCATACTTGGTTTTAAACGCTGTCTTCCACTCATCTCCTTCCTTCGTACGTATCTGATGATAACCACTCTTAAGATCCACTTTGGAAAATATGGAAGCTCTATTGAGCTCGTCTAACATGTCCTCGAGCCTAGGAATGGGAAATCTATATTTGACTGTGATGTGGTTCACGGCTCGGCTACCGACACACATCCTCATGGTGCCATCTTTCTTGGGAACTAATAGCGAAGGAACTGCACAGGGACTTATGGACTCTCTTATATAGCCTTTGTCCAATAATTCTTGTACCTGATCTTGCAGTTTGTTGGTCTCTTCGGGGTTCATGCGGTAGGCTGATCGATTGGGTAGGGCAGCTCCGGGTTGGAGATCAATTTTGTGTTCTATGCCACATAGGGGTGGCAAATCTTTAGGTAAATCTTCGGGAAACACGTCTTGGAACTGATGGAGTAGGTTCTTAACAGAGTTAGGTAAGTCTCATAGTTCTATCACTCTATCCCAGAATAGTATCAAAATCATGGGATCCCCTCTAAGTACGGATGCTTCTAATTCAGCCTTCGTCATGAAGAGGCTCGCTTTATTCTTTTCTTCTCTTTTAATAGCTTTATCCTTGGTTGTTTGCTCAGTGGTCATGGGTGCTAACTTAAAAGCTTTGCCTTCAAATTTGAGGGAATAGTAGTTGGAATGTCCATCATGGTTCACTTTTCTGTCAAATTGCCAAGGTCGGCATAAAAGCAAATGACTTGCACTCATAGGCGCAATATCGCAAAGGACCGAGTCCTTATACTTGCCTAAAGCAAACTCAACTCTTACTTGTTTAGTAACTTTAACATCGTCTCTATAATCTAACAATTTAAGCTTATATGGGTGGGGGTGAGCACTAGTCTCTAACCCTAACTTAGTCACTAAGTCTTTGGAGGCCACGTTCGCACAACTTCCTCCATCAATAATGAGAGAACACAACTTATCCTTGATGAAGCACTTACTATGGAAGATGTTTTCACGCTGGCAATCCTCTCCTGAACTCTTGGTTTTGAGAACTCGTCTTCTCACCATAAGCAAAGGGCCATCAAGGGCATGAATAACTTCTTCTACTGAATCACTTTCATCCTCATCCTCTCCTACTTCTTCCACTTCCTCTTCTAACTCGTCTTCACTTACGAACTCATTGGTGTCTTCCTTAATGATCATGACACAACGGTTCGGGCATTAGGCCATTAAATGACCTATGCCGTGACACTAGTAGCACTTGAGGTCGCGTGCTTTCTGTCCAGTGGGGTTGTCTTTCATAGGCTTGACCTCTGATCCTTTAGGGTTTATTGGTTTACTAGTTGATTCTTTGGGTGGCCAATGTCTCTAAAAAGGTTTTTTCCAATCAGCCTTGATCACTGGTTTGTTAGCCTCAAGTGGCTTAGGGGTGTATTTGGGGAGTTGGTTAATCTTAAATGACTGGGTGGCTTTCCTCTTCCTCTTGAGTTGGCGTTCGACTTTCAAGGCCATCTAAACTACCATGTCGATGGATTCTATGGGGTGCAATTCTACGGCGTCAGCAATGTCATAATTCAAGCCATGGATAAATCTAGCTATGGTTTGCTCTTCGGGTTCTTCTAGTTCTCCTCAAATTTTGAGAGTCTTGAACTCTGTAAGGTACTCCTCAATAGTTAGAATTCCTTGTTTGAGGCTATGTATTTGCATGATCAACTCTTGTTTGTAATGACTAGGGACAAATCTCTTCGTCATGATAAATTTCATCTTTCTCCAAGTATTAATAGAGTTAAATCCAGTCAGCGCTCTGTGTCCTTACATTAGATCACCAGAGTAATGCATAGCCTGTAAACTCTACAGAAATAAACTGAATCTTGACTTTGTCGGAGTAGTTATAACAATCGAAAATCCTCTCAACCTTCTCTAACCATTCTAAAAATGTTGTCCCGTCGCATGTTCCATTAAAGGGGGAATTTGTATCTTAACGTTTCGAAGGTCATCACGGTCTTTATGCCAGTCTCGTCTAAATTCATCATGATTCCTATGGATTGGTGGATGAAAGTTTTCTTCTTCATCTAAGGTCCACTCATCATCCTCATCATAATCATAGTTAGGGTGCCTATCCCTAGAATACTCAATCTCAGCTTCATCATCTAAGGGCTCTGGGTCTCTAACTCGTCTCCTAAGATTGTCATTTCGTCTCCTAGGTATAGTGTCTTTGAAGGAATCTCTATAGTGGGTAGGACGACGTCCACTCATAACTTGTTCAAATTTTAGGTTCATGTCATGAAGTTGTTTACTTAGGGTTCCAACCATTCCACTTAAACCATTTAGTTGACCTTGCATACTTGACTCTCCCTCTTGATGGGTGTGAGTTTCGTTTTGGGGAATGTCCTTGCCCCGGTTCGATGGATTGGGTTCTGGGGTCATATTTCAGTTTGGACCAATTTGGATTCCACTTCTTGTTTTCATGTTTAAGTCTTAGGAAAGGAGACTTTAATCATATTTAAACCTTAAGTCCTAGGGCATTATGATGGGTGACCTGACTAAGGTAATTGATTTAATCTCCTTTAAGTTTTCGATTCTTTCTTTGGTTTTGTTTTTTTTTTTTTTTGAACAATACTAGTAAAGCAAAACAAATACTAATGAGCAAAAGAAAAGGAATTTATCACTTTTGGGATCATGCAATTAGATTAAATTATCAAAGACAAAACAATGCTTACTAACTCTCGGAAGTGTAAAAAGTTCACTAAAATTAGGCACTAGTTTTAACCCCGGTTTGCTCCAAGAAATCTAGCAATAATTGAGCAACATAAAACATCAAATTAGGTTTAACATGCAGCCAAATTTTCATGCCTTGGAACTACTTTCAGCCATCCACAAAGTGGTCCCAACTATCAACATCAAACTTGCCATTTTTGTGCACACAATACTGTTTTTGCAAAAGTATATTTTCACTTAACAAAAACAGCATCTATTTGAATTTTAAACCATAACAAACCAAAAAAGATCACATGCTTCAGCTACCTAATATGTTAACTTAAGTCTAAAGGTTTATAGGCTCGGTCTTGTGCAGAAAAATAGGTCACAATAACTCAAAATAACATGCTATTCTCAGCTATGTCAAAACAGAAATTTCATGCTTTGTGTCTCAGATTTTAGGCAAACTCTAAACCAAATCACATGCAACGTTTGACAAGCCTAACATTCATTCTTAGCAGAGGATATAAACAGCAATATACATAAAAATGTTCATTTAAATCAAGCTGCAAGTTTTGAATATAAGTGCACACAAATCGGTCATCCAAAGGAACAATAAACTTTGGATTATGCGGTTTTCAAACAAAAGCACTAAACATATTAAACCGATGAAACCATCAAGCTAACGATACAATTTTAAAGCTAAACTCCCATGCTTAAGTACTTAACAAGCCATGTGAGGTGCGGGAAGTGTTAAAACACAGCAAGAAAAAGTGTTGTTCCCGAAATAGAAAAGAAGACAAAAAGTACTAAAGTAGGTAGCATTTGTTTAACCAAAGAAGGAGGGAATTTGCAGCCACCAAAATGGAGTCTAAGGGCTAATATTTCTTCATGCTTAGATGTTTAACAACTCAAGAAACATGCGGGAGATGATTTTGGCTCAAAATAAATCAGAAATAAAACAAAGAAACCGTAAGCAAACAATAACCCGAATAGGTGAGCAATGAAACCCGGTTTTAGTCTTTAAAGTGCAGCCATCCAAATGAGTTTGGAAAACCAAACTAATTTGATTTCTAGCACTCCACGAGGCCTTCCTATGCTCTGATACCAAATGTTATGGTCTAGCCCTTTCTCGGTCACTAGAACACACAATAGATCGGTTAGGCCCTCGGATCTCGGCCAAGCCGAGAAACCCTTGAGAGAAAAAGAAAAATTAATAGCCAAATGTGCTTGGAATGAAATGAAATTTAGTGACAAATTAGTGGAGGGAGTGAGGTGTGTGATGCTGGTGGTCGTGGTCCAAGTTGATTAGAAATGAAGAACTTATGCACACAAACCCGCAAGTTGGCCGATGAGTCAATGTTATGCTCTCGGCATTCACAACCTTTCCATGGAAAGATCCTCAACTTGGGGAACCCATTTTGGCCACTCTCTTCTTGTTTCCTACCCTTGAAAGGGAGGAGAGAAAAGTAGAACACAAGCTCGAGCAACAACCTTGAGTTGCCAAGCTAGGAGGCTTCTCCTAATCGGTTCAAAGAACCGAGCACTTACCTTGGAAAGGTGGCGGAAAACTCCATTGGTTTCCTCCAGAAAACATGCTGATGCTCATTAAAATTGTCAACCAAAATACAAACACCAATGCTATGTTTATATAGGCCTAGGATGGCGGGGTTTAGGGCTGTGCTTTTGGTCTTCAAAACATGCAGAGAAGTGGCTTGGAACCGGCTCAAGGTGGATGCAATGTGCGGCCGAGATGGTGGCAGGCAAGAGGTGATCAATGGCTTGCTGAATGCCATGTCATGGATCCATGTTTCTTCCACAAAAGGTAAAGGGGACAAGCATCTCAAATGGCAGCCCAATGGTGTGGCCAAATCGGGTAAGATTGGCCACCACTTGCGGCTATCCTCCTTGGCGCGCGGGGGGCCTAGAATGCCATGTTTTGCATGCCCGGTTGATGCTTTAAATTAAGCCAATCCCGAAACACTTTCCATCATCTATCCTAATCATTCAACCTAATCCTAAAGTGTGTGCTTGGACTTGAGATCGTGTGATGGGCCTATGGGACACATCATAATTTGTCTTCCGTTGGTCAAAACTGTGTAATCACTTTTTATGAATTTTTGTTGGCAACTCTATCCTTTTTGTAATTGACAAACATTAATCTTATAATTGCATTCATGCATTAGAATGAAAGGTTAGGATTAGATGTATCTTAGGGTTAATGGTTGCTTGAGTTTGGATTAACAAAAAAGAAACAAAGGAGGAGGGGACCACCTTACACTCAGCCACACACCAAGAAGGAAGCACAAATCAAACAATCCTTCACTCCAACAGCTATTCAGGCCACCAATAGCAATCTAAACACTGAGCCACTTAAGTCTATAAATACATAGCTATTAGTGTGTTTGAATGGTTGTTGAATGAATGAGAATAATTTTTAATTATTTTAAAGAAAATCTTAAGAAGTTGAAGCTTCAAAAGTGAGTGTCTTGGGTCACATAACCGAGACAGTTAGAGCCCCCATTGCTCACAAGTCTAAGGTTTGATGTGCCCCAGACCCCGTGTTGATCACCAATCAAGGTAAGTGCATTTAGTGACAATGACGAATTTACTAATGCATTTGCCTCTCATTTTGTAGAAGTTGAGTTTTTAAAGGCTTGAATTGGAAGTGTAACGAACCTTGAAAACTTTAAAACTTTCCTTTTTGACTTATAATAATATCATTTAAAACGCGTAGCGGAAGACTTTATTATTTGTGGAAAACCCATGTTTAAAATCCCAATTTGAAACATTGAAGCAAAAGTTAAAAATATATTAGCGGGTGTCTTGCCAAACACAAAGTGTTCGGTAGAGTGGGGGCCGATTGGTCACTCATTTTGGGTGATCAATCGGCACCCGAGAGGGTGCTGTTTCTGGCATAAAGAAAAACCTCAGCCGATCAATTGGCTGAGTATCTTGTTCCACCTGATCCTCAAGAGATTGGTGCCTATTGATCGGCTACCCTAGCAGATCTGTTGGCACCTCTCCTATCTCTTTCCATTCCTCATTTCCTGAAAACATCAAATAAAGCTCCAACAAAATACCAATTCTATAAAATTTCATTCATCAAACCTTCAAAACATAACCTATATATATTAAAAACAATCAAATCTTATACCAAAATATTCCCATACGTCAAAGTACAATTTATCAAAACATTTAAATCCATACATTCATATGCATGTACTTAAACAAACTGTGAACCTACTCGCCATGGTCAAAGTTGCCCCAACAATTACCTGATCGCTGCCATGAACGTACCCCTTCAACTGTATCTTCTAATTCTGTACAAGTTTGTGTATCTTACCACTTAGCTTTTCTTCACCTACATCACAAAACTCAAACTATAAGCATAATGCTTAGAAATTAGTGGTTAAATGAATTAAAAACAATTCACACATCTCCTTACATATGTAGTCTCTACATTCTCATTACGTTTTTGTTTTTGTTTTTGTTTTTGTTTTCATTTGGTACGATCCTCATACCAGCTGGAGAGCAGACACTTTCTCCAAACGATACAAATTCTCATACTCATTTTGAAGGGGAATTACTTCCTTCAAAGATACGACACAATCCTCATACTAGATGAAGGGCGGATCACTTTCTCCAAATCATACAATTTTCATACTCATTTGAATGGCGAATTACTTCCTTCAAAGATACATGCTAACTTCGTTCGTATCGTTCTCCTTAGTTTGTACATAAAACATGCATAATTCATTTTCGATAGTTTTTCTAAAACACGATGCAAGAATAAATTAGGCATACATAAAACATACTACATAAACCTTAACACTTTGTGATGTAGTGATGTGCCCCAGCTTAGCGCTAACTGATCACAACCAAATTCATGGCTTAATTTTCTTAATTTTTTTAATGCTTATTTTGTAAGAATTCTCAATGGACAAAGAGCACAAGGATGAGGGAGAATAATGAGCCTTGGAGGGCCATCACTAACTCTCATGCTTAGTTCAAGTTTAAACTATACGATTGACTCAGAAGCTTGCCTAGACATCAATAGGGACTTATATTAGAAGAATGCAAGGATTCACCTCATGGACTTCATAGTTGAAGGAAACATCTAGCTCCATGGGAATTTGTCACTCGAGCTTAGTTTCATGTAACTTTTATCTTTGAACTTATTTAGCAAACAATGACCTTTATAGATTAAGTTATTAAAGTATGCATCATTGGACATTAAGTGTAGCGCCATGAGAACCCACATGTTCCCGGTGCACTCACTACATCTACACACTATGACATACAAAGACTTGACGTGAACTAACTTAATTTAATACCATTTTCATTTTCAAATCTGATTCAAAATAACATTTGTAAGTATAAAAATTTTCGACTCGATTCAAAAACAACTCGTGCCCCGAGAAAGAACACGAAATCCTCACTGTAAAATAAACAGCGGAAAAGATGAATTAAAGGGGTTTTAAAATAAGACGACAAGACTTGAAATTTTAGGAAGTAGTCCAACCCACGCCTCGCGTTACCCAACTCAGCGCCGCGCGGCGCATATGCGCACTCGACCTAGCGCTGCGCGCCCCATGCAAGAGCCCACTCGGCCTGCGAGCCGCGCATCCACATCCCCACTTCGCCGCCCCGCGCGTACCCTTTCGATGCAACGTGCTAACTCGACACCACCACATCACGTGCGTGCCCCATGCACACTGCCTCCGTGTTATACATCCGCACGCACGCCTTCACCTGACGCCGCACGACTCGTGCGCACTTACAGGGTCGCGTGCCCCGTTCGCCTGCGGTGGCGCCACGCTTCCGCGCACACCGCCACTCCCTTCGTGCCTTACCGTGCACACCCCGATCTATTTCGTACCCTCTCTATTCTCCGTCCCTTCTCTCAAAAATTCGGCAGAGTAATGCCTAAAAACTGTCTATCCCAAAATTTAAACCCTACACACAGTTCACCAGAAAACTAGAAATATCCATTTATCAAACTATCCAGAGAATCTCCATAACAAAAATCGAAATTTAAAGATAACGAAATCCATCAACTACAAATGAAAAAAGTTCACAATATACAGCAATGTCATACTCTAACATATAAAAGTACGCACGCATCTCCAAAACACCACAAACACTCTGTACATTCCTGTATAACCGACGCCTATACGACTTATCTGACCACATAAGTATCCCGACACAAAACAACAACCGGAGTAAATCTCACCACCACCTACAATCTCCATGGATCAGGTCGCCCTAACAATCAGCCGTCCGGTGCCTCGGTCGTGCGCCGCCAAACATCCTAAACCTCAAGAGTAGGCTCTCGAGGCTCTGCAGTGACAATATCTGCACCTACACCATAGAATAGAAAACATAAGTCTAACGCTCAGTAAATAATGCGATATGAAAGTAAAGACCGACAATGCAATCCTATCACATGCAGTCTATATAATCACACTGATGTTGTTACATCTGTGATGCATAGTACAGCCGCACCAGTGTGAGAATGAACCTAGTGCCACCCTACACCTCGTCACTGTCTCAGACTCCCTAGCAACTAGGCCCACAAGCTACACAAACGCATCACCACACAACAATCACATCAGGGTAAGGGTGTACCTCGCACCACGCTACCCCTTGCCACGTCGCCCACGTCCCACCCTCCCCAGCAACGAAGCCACAGTTGCGACACACACATATTTAACCACACAACCACATCTGGGTGAGGGTGTACCTCGCACCACGCTACCCCTTGACACGTCGCCCCTGTCCCACCCTTCCCAGCAATGGAGCCATAGTTGCCACACACACATATTTCGCGACAGGCCAGCCGACCCACTACACGAGTGAACTTCGCGACTGGTGTTGCACCAGCCCACACACTAGCAGGATCCGCGGTACCATTGTCCATCATCCTCATTGCTGACATATACTCGCCACGTGACGTCCCAGCCGGCCCACTACTTGACCGAAATTCGCAGTTGGTTACGTACCGGCCCACACACTAGCAGAATTCACGGTACTACCGCCACATGTCTCATCACCATCTACTCAAAACATGCTCAAAAATATTTTTGTTCCCTTTTTAAAACATGATACATGTCAAACAATACGCACGCACATCACAATCAAACAACATAAATACTAATGTTCCACGGTGTAGGCCCACCTGGGCAAAACACATGCATGTACTACTTACCTGGCGTCCTAAGCTTACTCGACGCACAGCTTTGCAAAAACGCCTCTACCTAAAACATAAACAATCGCCCATCAATCTTCGCATCAAAATTCACTAAATATGCTAAAAATCAAATTGCTTAACTAAACCCATGAAATCTCAACTAAAACGAGTCACTAATTCGGTTCGGTCGAAAATCGGGATAAACTTTGGACGCGCATTACTTTTGCGTCTGTTATCGGAATCCAGCGATTCAAGAGGCTACACGTTCCCTTAGGAAACCATTTTAACATAACAAATGGATTTTAAAATGATAAACCGTAGCTAGGTGAAAAACACCAAAAATCGAATATGCCCTTCACTTAAAAATCCCACATTTCCATTTCCTTCAATCAAAACTAACTCAAAACTCGCCTTACACACTAAAATCAGCAACGCTAATATCACGAGTCACAATTCCACTAAAAATGCTCAATAATTTAACTCAGTCTAAAATTTGACATAAACTTTCGACGTGCATAACTTTTGCGTCGCACATCGGATTCGAACGATTCCAACGGCCAAACACTGCTCCAACAACTTCATTTAACATATCGAAAAAGAATTTAAAACGAATAACCAAAACTTGGCCGAAACGGCCAAAAACATTACCTATTTTTACACAAAAAAATCCAAAATCTCAACTTCGTCCCAATTTCACCAATTTCTTCACCGAACAATCACATTTTAACTTATTAAGCATAATCTAGTAACAATTTAAAGTTTACAATTCAGAAAACCCGAATTCACAGCACACCCCACACGATTTCCTTCTAAAATTGTTCATTTCACAAACAAGCAATTGAACACAGCGCATTGCACCTCAAAACATCCTAACATTTTCCCAACGTCTAAGAAATTTTGAAGCAAAATCAACTCTATTTGATCGGGCATCAAAACAGAAAAGAGAGGAGATGCTTACCAAGGGTGAAAGTCGGGTCTCAGCACAGGGACGAGAAATATAGCACTGAGAAGAGGTGTTGTCGTCGGAAAAGAAGCAGAATGGGAAAGAAAAGCCGGGGAAGGGAAAGAACGAGTTGGCTGAAAAGCTCTGCCGCACAGGGAGGCAGCTTACCGGAGAAGGAGGTAAGCGACGAGGCTCGCTTCAGCGCACAGGAAACGACAGAGAATAAGGCGAACACCGGACGAGGGCTTGTCGTTGGGGAGGAGCGTCAATCGTCACTCAGCTTCGCCTTCACACACTCAGTTTCGCTCTCGGGTGCTCAGCCGAAGAACAGAACTACTTAATGGCTTCCTCGCGAAGCCATTCAGTTGTTTTATTTTTTTTATTTTTTAAATTAAATAAATAAATCAAATTCCTAAATTGCCCTTACGCACTATAACCGTCTGAAATTTCGTTAAATTCGCGCCTCCCTGCTTTAAAACTTAAAATTTCTTTTACAAATTAAAGTCCAAGTCACAAAAATAAATTTCTGCTAAAACCTTTCCGAAAACTCTAACCGATACTTAATTTAAATTTAAGAAATTATATCCAAGATTCAAAATTTCTCGGGTTATTACATCAGGGTTAGATTGTGTGGTTAGGATTAGATGGTGACTTGGATTGGTTATGCAAAAATGGTACAAAAACCTCACGCATGCTCTACCACAACAAGGAAGCCTTAAGACACGAAAACCGTGCACAGTTGACTTACAACTCTTCTTTTGCATGGATTGATGACTTTGTCACTTGGAAGACTTCAAGAAGGCGTGCCATAAAAAGGTGACATGTCAAGGAAGCTTCTTGTTTAAATTTTTTAAGTAAAAGGAGGGAGTTTGCAAAAGGGAAACATCACACTCCAAATGGAGGACCACTTATACTTGGCCAAATTCCAAAAGGAGAAGGGGACCATTCCAACATGTGACAAAGCTTATTTGGCATTAGGAGAGGCACAAAAGAAGAGTTCCAAGGATGGATGACATGGCTTACTCATGGCCTATGATGGAGATTGCAAGAATAGATCTCGACCACCCATGCCTTGCCTTCCATTGGTTCTTTGAGCCAACTTTTGAACACCAAACCCTAAGCCACCTTTAGGTCTATAAATACATGGTCATTGTGTATTTGTATTTTGTTGTTGATGATATAAGAAGAAGTAGACCCTTTTGTTAAAGGAAGAACCCAAAGTGGTTGTTTGCCTCAGTTGTGTGCAACCGAGAGGAGAGTGTCTCCTGCCAAGCTCACAAGCCCATGGTTGCTTGCTGAGTCTTTGTTCCATCTTCCTCTCAACCCTTGAAGGGTTGGTGGCAAGAGAAGTGGCCATCAACCTTTTTCCACTTGCTGTGAATCTTCCTTGAAAGATTGTTTGTCGAGAGTTCTAATCTTTGCTCATCGGACAACATTTAGGGTTATTTGCATAACTTCTTTTGTGCACAATATTTTGCATTGAAATTTTAAGGAGTCTTTCTTCACTTATATATCAAGCTCCCCTTAAAATTGTTTTTGATTTGGACTTCATTTGGCTATCCATTTATTCATCTAAAAGGCTGTTTTTGCGGATAATCTGAGGTCTGAGTGCCTTGCGCTCTTTGTGGGTGAAATGTGGTCTTAGTGAGGCTTGGCATGCATCATGTAGGCTAGAAAAGCAATATGCAAGCATACACTACTTACCTCAAGTCTTTAGCCAACTCAAATCACTCTTACACTCAACCTTGAAGACTCTTATTCCTATAACATAACAACATCTAGTTGTGGATCATACTTCTGAATCCAAAATTGCCAAACATATTCTCACAACAAAATAATCATAAAATTGGCTAAAATATAAATAACCAATCCAATGGCTTTCAACATAATAACCTTAAATCCAAGGAAACAAACACCCCTATTCACCAAGGAGAATGCATACAAGCATTAGATATTCAATTGAAGCATCCAAATCAAACAATTTAGCATAGAGCTGACCCTTATACATGATTTCAAAACCCGAAATTGACATATAATTGTCCAAACTTCAAAATTCCATAACTATATGCATTCACAACCAAATGCTTTGATTCCAAATCCCATAGTTCACTTAAAAAGTCTATTATCACATACTATAACCAATTAGCAAATGAAAATTCACAACCTAAATCAAATGCAGCAAAACCAAATGCTTTGTAATTTTAACCATAATTTTCCAATTTTCTCAAACTTTAACCAATTTACAATTTCTTTACATTTCAACCACATACTCAGTCATTTAATATGATTAAACACCATTTAAAAGAAGAAATTTGGCAACCAAATCCATTATTTTGTGCATCACTATCAAGCTCAAACATTACCCCCAAAACCATCATCATAATTCAACAATCCCATTACTATCTTTCTTAATCCAAGGAAAGTGTAATCTATTAAAAAAACTAACTTTTACCTTGAAAAAGTTATTTCAATCCAATTCCACATTGAAATCCAACATTAAAGTCCCTTAAAATCTTATACCTTCAACCCTCCCTATTAATTATCCTATCCTTTAAAATCTTAAATTTTTGGTCTACTCAAATCCATTTAGTTTTACTCGGCTATCTTTAAAATTTCATGCACATAATTTAGTCACTCGGTAGAACCTGGTGTTACATCCTACCCTCCTTGATTAAAATTTTTTACTTAAAATTTGCTTACCGAATAATTATTGATATTGGCACGTCATGTCTTCTCGTAGTTTCCTCCAGGCCGTGGTTGCGCTATAGCACTTTGACCAATGGTCCTTTTTGTACAACACCTTCACTGTCGATTCCAAAATATTTATTGGTTTTTCCTCAAAAGCCAGCGTCGGTTGGATCTCGATATTGCTTTGCTTCACTACAAGAGAGAGATCATGCATACACTTCCTCAGCATTGATACGTAAAAAACATTACGAATTCCGTCCATAGACGACAGTAACCATAGCCTCATTTCCTATCCTTTTCTCAATAGGGAACGACCCTATAAATCGAAGATTGAGCTTTCCTCTCTTGCTAATCTCATAACTCCTTTGAATGTAGAAATCTTCATAAAACCCTCATCGCCTTCATTAAACTCTAACTCTCTCTGTCAGTGGTCTGCAGCTATTTTCATCCTCTTTCTAATAATAGCAATCTTGTCTACGATTTGCTGGATGATTTTCAGTCCCAATATCCGAGCTTCTCCCACTTTGTCCCAATACAACGGAGATCTGCATTTTCTTCTATTCAAAGCCTCATATGGGACCTTTCCAATAGTGGACTGATAACTATTGTTAAGGCTTTTAGGCACGAATTTAGTAAAGGAAGTGTCGACTGCTTAGTGGGACAATACGTACAGAGTGTCGACCTAAACATAAGAGGGTCGACCAAACTCTGTAGGGGTCGACCGCAAAGATCGATCGACGTGGACAGAGAGAAACGTAGTGTTGACCGGTGCATGTAAGTGTCGACCGGTAGTATAAAATGGATAGTAGTGTCGATCTCAAGGATCGACCGACATGGACAGAGAGAAACATAGTGTCGACCAGTGTACGCAAGTGTCGATCAGTAGTGTAAAATGGACGGGAGTGTCGACCTCAAGGATCGACTGACGCGGACAGAGAGAAACGTAGTGTCGACCGGTGTACGCAAGTGTCGATCGGTAGTGAAAAATAGGTTGAAGTGTCAACTGATGTTTACCAGGTCGACCGAAAATGCCTCTAGTGTTTGAAAACTCAAATTTTATTTAAATTAATTTTAGTCAAGTCTTCCGCTGGACGATTTCAAACATTTGTAAAAAAATGATCATTTTAGTTCGATGAACGAAGTTTTTAAATTTTTACGCAAATTTTATTCGACCTTATTTGAATGTGTGTAGTAGTAGTGAGTGGACCAGAAATCGGCGAGTCAATTTTCGGGTTGCTATAGTTGTGGTATCAGAGTAGTAGGCAGCGTATCGAAAACTGTGTGGGTTTTAGGGTCGCTACCTAAGAGGAGAAAAATGAGGGACGGGGGCTTCCACGTAAGAGAAAAAGAGAAGGGAGAGGGAAATGGAGAGCGCTGCAAGAGTGGGAGAGCAACAAAATGAGAGAGCTGCAAAGGAAGAGAGAGCTGCAAGGGAGGGGGTGGTAGAGAAGAAAGAAGGAAAAGAGTGAGAGAATGGAGGAGGTGTTTGGCTTCAAGGATCGTAGATGGTTTCGTGAAGAAACATTATAGCTTAAAAATTTCTAATTTCCATTTAATCCCCCATTATTTCAATCTAGTTTTACTCTGAAATCCAATATTAAAGTCCCTTAAAATCTTATATCTTCAACTCTCCATATTTATTATCCGATCCTTTAAAATCCTAAATTTTTGGTATTCTCAAATCCATTTATTTTTAGTCACCTATCTTTAAAATTTCATGCACACAATTTAGTCAATCGGTAAAATTTTTGGTTGTTACATTTAAGGTTGGCACGAGAAGGGCCTCCGATTGCATGTGATGTTCCAAAAGAGGTAAGCAAATAATCATCTTTAAAGGCCAGCCGTTGGTTCGGCCAAATGAGGAAAGAGTTGTCACACCCCGACAGCAACACCCTCTGGTTTCTGGTTCGCTCTGATACCATACTGTAGCGGCTCCAAGACATCCCCGGACCCAAATCGCTAACCATACCCTTACTCATAAAATCAAATAAAATTCGTGTAAAATTTAAAACTTTAATCCTCAACTTAAATGGACACCTCTAAAAACGTTTAAAAGCAATGCATTGGAAGACTCTAAACAAATTAAATTAAAGTTAGATTGCACGTCT
The DNA here is from genome assembly GCA_022433055.1 of Begonia peltatifolia. Taxonomy (NCBI): domain Eukaryota; kingdom Viridiplantae; phylum Streptophyta; class Magnoliopsida; order Cucurbitales; family Begoniaceae; genus Begonia; species Begonia peltatifolia. The sequence continues at coordinate 20,749,700 of CM039519.1, read as the reverse complement.
TAAAACAATAACAGTGATTTTCCGTAGACCTCTAAATCCTTCGATCGACACTTGACATGTTCTACAATCAAGGGTTGACACCTATATACATAGGTCGGCATTTCATTTGCCTTTCTTTGCATAGGTCGACACCTGGTTACACCGGTCGACACATTAATCTTCTATGTTCGCCCCGGTCGCACCTTGTAGTCGACACCTCTATGCTCACTTCACTAACGGGTCGACACCTGCTTCCATGGGTCGAAACCTTAATCCTCTCTGTTCACCCCGGTCGAGCCTTGCGGTTGACACCTATACCATTTTTACACTAACAGGTCGACACCTACACACACAGGTCGACACCTTGTTGGGTTCTGTCTCCGTAGGTCGACCCTTGCGGACCACATTTGCCTAATTCGATCGACACCTACACGGGCCGGTCGACACCTTACACCAGTAATATTAAATAAAATACTTTAAACATCGGAAAAGAAAACAAAATAACAAAACATTTCAATACTTTAAAACCTGGATTTGTAAACCAAATCCGCCAAACGGTTTCAAAATATAATTATACACCCTCTTGACTACTAGCATTTAAAAATCCATCTATACAAACGAAGAAAATCCTCAGTATAGGGCAATGCAATGCCCACATGTATAAATGTACACACACGCCACTAAAATCGCTTAAAGCGTCTCTCAAAAACCCCACCATATCATCATAACTCCACGGGTCGGGTCACCTAACAAACGCCACCTACCTATACATGATAGTGTAGCGCCAACTGCCCTACTCATCAGTACTGGGCTCTCGGAACTCACCGGCAGCAAACTCTACACCTACACCAAAGAACACAAAACATAAGCCTAACGGTTAGCAAGTAGTGCAATATGGAAAGTAAATCCGACAATGCAATTCTATTACATGCAGTCTCTACACTCTCACTCATGTTGTCGTAACCTGTGCCGTGTTTTATAGCCGCACCAAGGTGAGGCTTGACTCAATCGCCACACCACCCCTTGACACGTCGCCACCGTCCTGATTCCTCCAGCAACGAGGCCCACATACTGTACACTTGCATCAGCACACAGCAACCATTCTAGGATGAGGCTGTACTCCCTCGCCACACCACTCCTTGACACGTCGCCACCGTCCCAATTCCTCTAACAACAGGGCCGAAACTGCTCACCCGTGTCACCACACATGCCTCAGTAGCCATCCCAGGGTGAGGCTGAACTCACTCGCGACACCACCCCCTGACACGTCGCCACCGTCCCAGTTCCTCTAGCAACGGGGCCAAAGCTTCCCACACACACATCCTCCTCACCGTCACATGTTGCACTCCTCTGTATCTCAAAACATACTCAAATTCATTTTTTTTACTGTTTTCAAAACATGATGCATAACCAAAACAGTAAGCACGCACGTCACAAACACATAACCACTCTTAAAGTCTTGTAGTGTAGGCTTACAAGGGCAAGACACATGCAGACACTACTTACCTAGCGTCATAACTTTTGTGGTGCTCGTTTCTATCAATCCCTCAGCTTAACCTAAAACACAAATAACCACTCATCAACATTTGCATCGAAATTCATTAAACATGCTAAAAATCATATCTCCCAGCTAAACACATGAAAACCCAACTAAAATAGGTCACCAACTCGATTCGGCCAAAAACTGTCCTAAACTTTGGATGCACATAACTTTGGCTTAGAATATCAGAATCGCACGATTCCAGTGGCTAAATGCTCCACTAATAAACTAGTTTAACATACCAAAAGAGAATTAGCTAAGTTAAAATCCCCAAAAACCGAATCTGTTTCTTGGCCAACGTCCCGAATTTTCAATTTTTAACTCAATCTCACCCATTTCCTTCACTATTCAGTCATATATCAACATATTAGGCATAATCTAATACCAATTGGAGGTTTTTAATTCAAAAAACTCAAAGTCACAGATCAATCCTCTTCGTTCTCCTCAAAATTTGGAGCTTATCATCCTCAGCTAGGACACCATTAATTCTACCTCCTAATTACCCAGAATTCTAGCGTAAGAGCTTCAGAAATCGAAACCAATTCGAACCCTCAATATCCACCCACAATTGTCAGCCAACAGAGAAAAGATAGGGGAAAAACTCACATGTTCTCGGTCAAGTTTGGCGCGGAAAGGTAGAGCCACAAGTTGGCTCTAGCACACACATACAAACTAGCTTCTAAAACACCCTAAAACTGAGTCTTGCCATCGGGAATTCAGAAACAACCGAATTCCCACGCTCGATCGACAGAAATCGAAAAAGGGGAGGTTTACCTTAGGTTTGTAGCATGGAAAGGACCGAACTGACTCCTCCCCTCAGCTCGTCAGAGCTCTCTCCACACCGTAGTCCCTCTTTCTCGTCGGTTGTCGGCAAAACCCAGCTCGGTTCCATGCTCTAACTCTCTCCTTCGCTCTCAGGCGTTCAACCAAGACAGAACAAACTGAATGGCTTCCTCGTGAAGCCGTTGAGTTTGTTTATTTTGATATTATATATATATATATATTTATTATTTAAATTACCAATATGCCCTCCCGTGTTTTAACCCCCCGTATTTCCATCAAACTTGTAACGCCCCAAAAACCTACGTGTTTCTAATTCGTTCGCTGCCCCGACTCCTCATCCGTAATGCCCCGAGTCGTCACTGGAACCAGGTCGTCAACCGTACACTTGCTTCTCATCCCAACAGAATTCGTATAAAATTTAAAAATTTTTGTTCTTCGACTCAAAACGATTTGCAAAAGAAATACATATGAATGCCGCAGCAGAAAACTCAATTTAAAACCGGTTTAAATAACTTCACCTTTGTAAAACATATTAATGAAGAGACCGGTTGACACCTGCAAACGCGGGTCGACACTTGAGTTGTCTCAGGTTTTCATCAGTCAACATAGGCGAACGCCGATCAACACCACGTTTCTCTCGGGTATTCTCGTCGGTCGACACTAGAAATTGCTGGTCGACACTTCTATGCTCATCTTAGAGAGTGGTCGACACTTGCTTTCACAGGTCGACACTTTGATTCTCTCTGCCTGCGCAAGTCAAACGCTGCGGTCGACACCCTCATTAATTTTACACTAACCGGTCGACACCCACGGTCATTGGTCGACACCTCATTGCTATCTGGCCGCACAGGTTGAAACCCGCGGTCGACACTCTAATCCCAATTTACACTGACTGGTCGACACCTATGTACTGCGGTCGACACTTTGCACCAGCAGCCTAAAAATAACAGCAATTCCAAAAGAAAACGGACACGAAAACTTCCACGATTAAAACTACAGATTCAAAACCTATATCATTCAATTAAACTCTTTCAAATAGTTTAAAAATGCACCTATACATAAATCTTAACTAATAACATCCACACTCATCTATGCCTCAAAACCTATACACTCGACATAGACCTCTCAAAAGCACAACTCTCAGAAACCTACCTCCCGGTTTCACTCCACTGGTCTGGCCGCCGCGACAAACTCCACCTATCGGCACATGGTTGCACGCCGCCAACCGCCTACTCATCTTGTCTAGGCTCTGGTAACTCACCTGCTGAAACCTCTGCACCTATGCTACGGAACACACAATATAAGCCGAACGCTCAGTAAGCAGTGCAATATGAAGCGTAAAATGACTATGCAATCCTATCACATGCAGTCTCTACATTCTCGCTCATGTTGTCACAATCGGTGCCGCGTGGTATGGTCACACCATGGTGAGGCTGTATTCTCTCGCCACCCCACACCATGGAACGTCGCCATCGTCCCAGTTTCTCCAGCAACGAGGCCCTCAAACCATACCCACACGTCACTCTATGCACCGCAACCATTCCAGGGTGAGGTTGGACACACTCGCCGCACCACCGTCTAGCACGTCACAATCGTCCCAATTCCTCCAGCAACGAGGCTATAGTTTCCCACCACCACACGCACATCGCAGCAGCCATCCCAGAGTGAGGCTGGACGCACTCGCCACACAACTTCATGGCATGTCGCCACCGTCTTGGTTTCTCCAGCAATGGGGCCAAAGCTGCCCACACACGCATTGTCCTCACCACCACACATCGCATTTCACATTCGCACATAAAAAAAAACCATACTCAAATTCATTTTCGTTCCAGTTTCAAAAACATGATACAGTCCAAACAATACACACGCTCATCACAATCAACCAACACCACCTAACATTCCTCGGTGTAAGCCCACTTGGGCAAAACACATGCCTACACTACTTACCTAACGTACTAGCTTTCCGTGGTGCTTGTTTCTATCACCTCCTCGGGCTCAACCTATAACAAAACTGGTTTGCCGTCAAAATTCATCTCACTACTCTACTTGTGCACTAAAATCACCATACTAGCACAATACGTCACGAACTCGCCAAAATCGCTCACTAACCTATCTCGGCTCCAAATTCAACCTAACTTTTGCACGCATAACTTTTGTGTCGGTTATCAGAATCACTCGATTTCAGCGGCCAAATGCTCCAATCATAATCTAATTTACCACACCAAAAAGGTTTCTAAATTGAATATCCATAGGTAGGCCGAAAATTCAAAAATAGTTCCATTTTATGGCTTAAAATTTCTACATTCTTCGTTTCTCGCTCAAATTCGCTCACTTCGTCGCCCATCTATCGCATTTATCCTCAATGACCCACTACAATCAATAGTAAATCCAATAAACACTCGAATCCTAAAACCCTAATTTCCATATCCATCAATTTATCCTTAAGCTCCAACACCAAACAAAAATTAAACCCTAACTACATAAACTTACTTGGAACTGTTGAAGAGGAGAAGGAACAGAGCGTATTATCGGCTGGAAGAATGATTGCCGAAGGAGAGCACACACACGGGAAGGAGAAGCCGAAGGGGTCACGCGTTGGGTGGAGAAGGATAACAGAGAAGGGCAACAGGGTTTCCTGCGAATCCCTCTCCTCTCTATTAACATTTTAAAAAATAAAATAAAATAATAATAATCAAATTACTATTTCACTATCATACTTTAATATTTTAATCCAATGTCTATCCAAACCGCTTCTGGTCGGATTCCCAAAAATGTTTTTCGTACCATTATCCTCGAAATAATTCGCCACCTAACTTTACGAATTTTCCTCTCTCCATTCCGACCCGAATCTCGCCGTTTATTGTCCCGACAGCCCGAAAATTGATGCCACAAAAATACGGGGTGTTACATCCTGTCCTCCTTAAAAGAATTTTGTTCGCAAAATTTACGTACCGAATAACTCTGGGTACTGTTGATTCATGTCTTGCCGCCTTTCCCAAGTGGTCTTCTCGACATTGTGATTGCGCCATAAAGTTTGACTAAGGGAATCTCCTCGTTCCGCAACACCTTCACCGCTGATCCTAGTATGGCCACTAGTTTCTTCTCGTAAGATAGCGTCGGCTCTACGTCTATATCTTGTGGTGCAACCACCTGATAAAGATCACGCATGCACTTTCTCAGTATGGAGACATGGAAGACATTATGTATGGCATCCATCGAGTAAGGCAGCTGAAGCTTGTAGGCGGTCTTCCAAATCCTTTCCGCAACAGGGAACGGTCCAATAAAACGAGGGTTGAACTTCCCTCGCTTCCCGACCTGACCACTCCCTTGAACGAGGAGATCTTCAGGAACACCACATCACCCATGCCGAACTCCAGTTCTCGCCTCCTCCGATCGGCATAGCTCTTATGCCGACTTTGATCTGCCTTGACCCTCTTCTTTATAATAGCGATCTTGTCGACCGTCTGTTGTAGTATTTCTGGGCCTATAAGTCTTACTTCTCCAACCTTGTCCCAGTACAATGGCGACCTGCACTTTCTCCCATAAAAAGTCTCGTACGACGCCATGCCAATGGTAGACTGGTAACTGTTATTATATGAGAATTCCACCAATGACAAGAACCTACTCCAAGCCGCCTAGAACTCCAACACAAAGGCTCTGAGCATGTCTTCTAATATCTGTATGGTTCCTTCCGATTGTCTGTCAGTCTGAGGGTGGAAGGTCGTGCTGAATTCCAACTTGGTACCCATGGACTTTTGTAGACTCCTCCAAAACTTAGATGTAAATCTGGGTTCTCGGTCTGACACTATCGACACTGGGACCCCATGAAGTGTGACTATCTCCTGCATGTACAATTGAGCAAACTGATCTATCGAGTAAGTCATTCTCACCGGTAAAAAGTGAGACGACTTGGTTAGTCTATCTACAATCACCCAAATTGCATCGTGACCCTTAACAGTCTTTGGCAGTCTGACCATAAAATCCATAGTGACCCGCTTCCATTTCCACTCGGTTATAGGTAATGGCTGAAGCGTCCCCGATGGTCTCTAATGTTGCGTCTTTACCTGCTAGCATACCACATAAGTATCAACGTGCTTGGCTATCTTCCGCTTCAAATTGGGCCACTAATAGTGTTTCAAATCTCTATACATCTTAGTGCTTCCAAGATGCATAGAGAAGGGAGACAAGTGAACCTCAAACAATATTTCTCTTTTCAGCTCTTCATTCTTTGGGACATACCATCTATCCTGAAACTTCAGAATCCTATCCTCCAAATAGCTGAGTTAAGTGCTAGCATTGGGCTCCATACTTGCCCTCAGTACGCTGCACTAGGGGTTAGTCTCTTAAGCCCGCTTAATTTTGTCTAGGATGGTTGGCCTCAATGAGATCGCCGACAGCGTGGCTACCAAATCAGAGATCACTTCTAGGTCGAACTTTTGTACTTCAATTTTTAGCTCGGTAGGCATTGTAAAAATCATACCAGACATTGAAGTCGACACTCGGCTCAAGGCGTCAACTACAACTTTTGCTTTCCCTGGATGATACTTGATTTACAGGTCGTAGTCTTTAACTAGCTCAAGTCACCTCTTTTGTCTCAAATTTAGCTCATTCTGCGTGAAGATGTACTTCAAACTCTGGTGGTCTGAGAAAATTTTGCATTGTTGTCCATATAAATAACGCCTCCAGATCGTAAGTGCGAAGACCACCGCTGCCAACTCCAAGTCATGCGTGGGATAATTCTACTCGTAGAGTTTCAGTTGCCTTGAAGCATAGGCAATCACCCTTCCATTCTGCATCAGCACGCAACCCAAGCCTACCCTGGAGGCGTCGCAATAGATGCTTAACTTCTCCCCTTCTATCGATAGTACTAGCAAAGGGGTTGTAGTCAACCTCTGCTTAAACGCCTGAAAGTTGTCCTCGCACTCATCGGATCAACTATACATCATGTTCTTCCTGCTCAATCGAGTCAAAGGGGCTGCAATTTTGGAAAAATCCCTCGATAAACCTCAGGTAATATCCTGCCAGCCCCAGAAAATTGCGTATCTCGCTGGCATTGGTAAGTCGTGACCATTCCTTCACAGACTGAACCTTTGCCGGGTCCACGGAAATACCATCACAAGAGATGACGTGGCCCAAAAATTTGATACTATCCAGCCACAATTCGCATTTAGAGAACTTAGCATACAGTTGATGCTGCCCAGAGTCGTCAGCACGGTGCTTAAGTGCTCTCTGTGCTCAACTTCACTCCGAGAGTATATCAGGATGTCATCAATGAATACTATCACGAATCTATCCAGTTGCTGCCTGAATACTCGGTTCATCAAGTCCATAAAGGCAGCTAGGGCATTAGTCAGTCCGAACAACATCACTAAAAACTCATAGTGCCCGTACCGCGTCTGGAAAGCTATCTTCAGGACATCTTCCTCCCTAACCTTCAACTGATAGTAACCGGACCTCAAATTTAGAGAACACCCGTGCCCGCTGAAGTTGATCAAACTGGTCATCTATCCTTGGCAACGGTTACTTATTCTTCACTGTCAACTTGTTCAGTTCCCTGTAGTCAACACACATGCCCAGAGATCCGTCCTTCTTTTAAACCAAAAGCACCGGTGCACCCCACGGCGAAAAACTAGGGCGTATGAAGCCCTTATCCGTCAACTCCTCTAATTGTGCCCTTAACTATTTCAATTCAGTAGGCGCCAGCCTGTACGGGTTCTTGCACGCTGGCTCGGCTCCAGGGTATACGTCAATCACGAACTCAATTTCCCTGTCACGGGGCAGACCTGGAAAATCATCAAGAAATACCCCCGAAAAATCTTGCACAATGGGGATGTCTTGGAATTGAGCCTTGCCCTGAAACTATGCGTCTATAATAGTAGCCAAGAAGCCCATGCATCCACCTCGTAACAACTATTGAGCTCTCATAGACGACACTGCTGAAATCCAACTCAAACCCTTTCCTGCCGTGAAGGAGCAACTATCTCCACTCGAGAGCCGAAAGTGGATCTCTCTGGTCCTGCAATCGATCACGGCATAGTGTCTAGATAGTCAATCCATCTCTAAAATAGCCTCATATCCCTTCATGTAGAGTATGAACAGATTAGCGTACAACCATTTTTCTCCCACTGTCACAACATCATCTTGTACCACTCGATCTGAGTATAGGCGCTCCTCTGATGGCAACAATACATCACAGAATTGCCCAGAGTAGCTGGGCACCAAGTTTTCCTTGACCACGAAGGCAGTGGACACAAACGAGTAAGTAGCACCCGTATCGACAAGGGTGTAAGCCGCCATGCCCAAAATAAGAATACTACCTGAAATCACCGAGGGCTGGGCAGCATTGTCTGACTCAATGAGGGTGAACACTCAGGGTGTCACTCTCGCTAGGGCCTTGCTCAAATTCGGGCAACTCCTAGTAAAATGTCCCACCTTAATGCAGTTGAAGGACCGATTCTGTCGCGGCTTCAAACAATCTCTGGAAATGTGGCTCGACTCGCCATAATTGTAGCATCGCCCTGCACCCACCCTGCACTCAACGGGGTGACTTCTTTGACACTTAGGGCATACCAGAAAATGTCCTAGTCACTAAGGTGGCTTATTGCTCCCCTGACTGCCAGAGTTATCACTGCACCTCTTTAGGCCCTTTCGCTGAGACGACTTCTCTCCGCTCGATTGCAGCAACAGTTCTTTGAAATATCTCCTAGGATGTTTATAGCTCCCTAGAAATCCTACGTGATTCTCGGTTCACTCACTGCTCTGATATCATGACTGTAGCGCCCCGAAAATCCTACGCGATTCTCGGTTTGGTCACTACTCAGATACCATACTCTTTTCGTCCCCGATCCCCGTTGGACCAGTTTGCTATTTTCTCCCTATTTCACTCGCATCGTAAAAGTTTCGTAAAATTTTTTAAACTTTTATTGCTCGATCTAAAACAACATTTTTGAAGAGATTTTTAAATGGCATTGTAGCGAAAAAATCAATAAAAATCAGTTTGAATAACTCTTCATTTCATTAAACATAAAACAGAGACGCCCAGTCGACACCTGTATGAATCGGTCGACACTTGGGTCGTCTCGGGTTTTTTTTCATCGGTCGACACTGGGAACATGGGTTAACGCAACATTCTTCTCAGGTCATTTCGTCGATCGACACTAGGAAAACCGGTCGACTCTTCTACGTTCAACTCGAAGAGGGGGGGGGGGGGGGGGCGCTCAACACCTGCTTTTAAAGGTCGACACCTTGATCCTCTATGTCCGCACAGGACGACACCATGCCATTTTTACACTTCCAGTCGACACCTAAAGCCAGGGGTCGACACTCACCTTCCTTTTTACTCTGACCGGTTGACACCTTACACCAGTATGCATCAAGATGACACGCGTTCAAAGAAAATACAAGAGGACAATCCCACGATTAAATCCACAAGGTAAAGACCTATATTTTTCAAATATACTTCTTTCAAGCAATTTTTGAAATAAAACATAATCTTTATTCAAATATCGACTATCACTATACCACCATACGCCTTATTTCCCGCTATAGTCGAGTCGCCCCAACATCTGCCTGAACGGGCATATGTTGTCGTCTAGCAATTCACTGGAAAGCTCGTCGTCACCTACAACATGAAACACAAAACGTAATCCTAATGCTTAGCAAGTATGGAGCATGATATAAAATCAATGCACAACTCAACCCCTAACACATGTAGTTTCTACACTTTGTTTCGTTTTCGTTTTTATTATTATCATCTTTCACTTTCACACCAGAGTCAAGTAGGCGCACATCTTGTTCCACTCAGGACAGCCACACCATGACCCACAGAGCGAGATTGGAGGCACACATCGTGATCACACACGGGACGACCACACCAAATCCCTTCCCAACATTGATTATAGAACCCTCTAGTGTCTTCTCACTAGCACGTTAACAACGAGGTGTTCACAAACCATTTCATCTTACGTACATTCTCCATTGGGAACCCCCTATTGCTTTCTCACTAGCACGTTAACGATGAGGCGTTCACCCATGTGTGGCATTTTTTATTATTTGATTACATTTCATATGCACAATTCAAAACATGCCCAAAACTCGTTTTTTCGTAATTCAAAACCATGATACATGACAACACATATGAACTACCAACTAACCAAACAACACAACAAACAATCAAAACTACAAACAATCCTAACATCCATGGTGTAGGCCTGAAGGCAAACAAAAATCATTCCATCACTTACCTGGCGTCCTTGAAATTCCCTCGTACTTCGTAACTTCGTACTCTAACTAGGAATACCTATAAAATTACACATCCATCAATTCTAAGTCGTTCAATTCATAAATTCCTACCTTGAAAGTCATAACTCATACCAAACCAAGGCTCCCCACTATACCCGCAATCCCACTCAATTTCCTACCAACTTCTCCAATACTCGTCTGAATTGGACAATTCAACGTGCTACAAACTCCACATGACGACTAGTTTCCAATGCTACTATCCATTTCCTCATTAGGCATCCACAACTTGGTCGAACGGACACCGCTCCAAAATTTGAGCGTTCGGCTAATCTCTCACCTAATCTTTTCCACAAAATCTCGTAATCTACTCCTATTTCTAGCTTAAGCGCTAACGTGCAGATAAAAATTGACTCTACATTCAATTTCCCTCCTAGGTTTTCATTGAATCACCCAACACCCTCGCCAACTCTGTTTTTGTTGCTAAAATTACCGACAGACTAACTATATACTCATAACTAACTAAAACTTACCATATTCTGAGAAAACGGACAAGTAATTGACCAAACGTTACTGGAAGAGCGTTGCCGATCGCCGCACAGAAGAGGAGAAAAGGTGAAGGGTTGCGTTGGAGAATAACACCGTAAGGTGTTTTAGCTTCTCTTCATCACTTTTTTTTTATAATAATAATAATAATAATAACTTAAATACTATTTTGTCCTTAATCATTAACCGTTTATTAAATCTTTTATATGGTCCGATTCCGATTGTATTCTTAAATTTTTCTCTTCTCCATTAGCCTCAAAATAATTTTTTAATTAAGGGCAGAAATTCTATGGTATCAATTCTGACCAAAACTCCACCGATTATCATTACAAAAATCTAAAATTAATTTAAATAGAAATTCTGGGTGCTACATTCCACCCTCCTTACAAAAATTTTGTTCTCAGAATTTGCTACCTAAAGAACTCAAGATAACGATCCATCATATCATGTTGTCTTCCCACGTTGCCTCCTCCACATTATGGTTACGCCACAATACTTTCACCAGCAGAATATCCTTGTTGCGTAGTGTCTTCATTGCATCATCCAAAATCTCCACTAGTCTTTCTTCGTACACTAAGGTTGGCTATACCTCAATCTTCTGCCGGACCACAACGTGCGATGGATCTTTGAGATACTTTCTTAGCATCGACACGTGAATAACACTGTAAACGCCTTCGATGGAAGCTGGCAGTTCTAGTTGGTACGCAGTCCTTCCAATTCTCATTGTGATCAGGAATGGTCCAATGTATCTTGGGCTCATTTTACCCTTCCTCCCATACCTCATTACACCATTGAATAGTGAAATTTTTAGGAAAACTTCATCTCATACTTTGAATTCCAATTATGTTCTTCTTCCATCGGCATAGCTATTTTGTCGACTTTGAGCTGTCAATATCTGCTGCCGAATAGTCTTAACTTTCTCAGTTGTTTCCTGCACAATTTCTGGACTAATCAAGCTGGTTTCACCAATTTCATCCCAATAAAGGGGCTATCTGCACTTCCTTCCATATAAAGTTTCGTAAGGGGCCATAATTATCTTAGCCTGATAGCTGCTGTTGTACGAGAATTCCACCAATGGCAAATACTTAATCCACGAACCTTGGAACTCTAGTACACAGGCTCCAAGCATATCCTCTAAAATCTGAATAGTTCTTTCAGATTGTCCATCGGTCTGAGAATGAAGAGCTGTACTAAAATTCAGTCGTGTTCCCATTGCTTTGTGCAGACTCCTCAAAAATTTTGATGTGAATCTTGGGTCCTGTCCGACACAATCAAAATCGGCACTCCATGCAACCTTACTATCTCCAGAATATACAGGTTAGCTAATTAGTGCATCTTGAATGTCATTTTCACCAGTAGAAAATGGGCGGATTTGGTTAAACGATCCACAATCACCTACACCGTGTCAAATCCCTTTGTTGCCCTGGGTAACCCAACAAAAAAATCCATGGATATTTGATCCCACTTCTATTCTAGAACAGGCAATGGTTGCAACTTTTTGGCCGGTCTCTAATGCTCCTCTTGCGTTCTGACCTTTAGATGGTAATACCCCGATCTCAAGTCTACCTTTGAGAAAATCTGAACCCCTTGGAGTTAATCAAATAAGTCGTCTATCTTCGATAGTGGATACTTATTCTTTATGGTTAGCTTATTCAACTCCCTGTAGTCAATACACATTCAGAGCGATCCATCTTTCGTCTTTACAAATAAGACCAGCGCGCCCCATGGTGAAAAGCTCGGGCGTATGAATCCTTTCTCCAATAGTTCTCCCAACTGCTTTTTCAACTCCTTCAATTCAGAAGGAGCCAACCTATAAGGGTTCTTCGATATTCGCTCCGCACCAGGATATGTGTCAATCACAAATTTGTCTTCTCGGTCTGGCGATAAACCGGGCAACTCATCCAATAACACATCAAGAAACTCACGAACTACCACAATATCCTGCTGTTTTGTCTCCACGTGAAATTGAGTATCTAAAATTGTTGTAAGAAAACAAAAATACTCACCGATCAATAATCTCCGAGCCTCGATGGGTGTCATTACGGATAGCTTTTCCACATTCTTTGTAGTTTGCAACGAATGTTTCGCACCTCCTGGGGGGTTGGAAATTAACAGTTCCAGCCCTACAATCAATCGTTGCATAGTGCCGAAACAACCAATCCATGCCCAATATCACGTCATAGCCAGTTATCCCCATTACTATCAAATCAGCAGGCATACTCCTAGTCCCCACTGATATGACACTGTCATATACAATTTGATCGGAGTGCATGCGCTCACCAGATGGTAGCCTCACTTCATATGTACACCGGGCAGGTTTAGCCCACAAATTTATTTTCACCACAAATGTCGTAGCAACAAAAGAGTGTGACGCTCCTGAATCTATCAACGTAAATGCAGGCACCGTATCAACTAGTACCGTACCTGAAATAACAGCTGGTCAATCCTCAGTCTCAAGCTCTATCATAGCAAAGATCGTGCGTGGCATCTTGGCCGGACCCTTCTTCGCTACGGGGCAATCTCTCGGGTGAAGCACTGGTTGACTCTCGGCTTTGTGCAGTTCCGGTAAATATGACCAGCTTGATTGCAATTGTAGCATTTGCCTGCAAACTGTCCGCATTCTCCCGAACGGCTCTTCAAGCACTTCAGATACTGTGGCTACCTATTTTGCATTTGTGGTCCCGTCGAATCATATACAATGCCACCTGGCCTTTTGGTTCCAATAGAAGATCCTCCTTTGCTCGTCTGTGGTGTGATCTCTTTAAAGAACCTTCTGGTGGTCTCTCCTTGCCTTACACACTTGGCTTCCGCTCCCTCCACTGCCAATGCTTTGGCCATGACTCCTACATACGGTACCCCCTCAGTTCCAGAGATTGTCACACCTCTATATATCTCCGGCTTCAGCCCTTGCAAAAACTGTAGCACATTTTCTTCTTCGTCACTCACCAATTGGCTTGCAAACCTTGACAACGACTCGAACTGTCTGACATATTCAGCTACTGGTCCAGTCTGCTTTAATTATAAGAACTCCTACCTCTTTGCAGTTGTCATAAAACATCTCTTTAAATCCCTTCCAGGTCAAGTCCTAGCAGCTATAATGGCCTCTACTATCTCCCACCAACTCTGAGCATCATTCGAGAGGTGAAATGTCGCACATGTAACCATATTTCCTTCCTCCACATTGGCATACTTGAACATATTCTCAATGGTGCGGATCCATCTTTCCTCAGCTGTCCAATCTCTCATCTGGCCCTCAAACGTCGGAGGCTTCAGTCTCCTAAACCTTTCTCCACTATAGCCCGCTCCATGGCTCCCCTATCTTTGATTCAATAGCATTCCCAATTGTTGGGACTGCCTGTCGACCAACTTGGTCAGTCGTCTAATTGTAGCCAAGTTATCATCATTCTTTGGTCCTACCATATCTCTCGGAACTGTAGGTTGTCTCGGTCATCTATCCATTTCCGCAAGTTCCTGTACGAAGTTAGCATAATCTAGCCTTAGTTACAATCTAACTAAAATAAATAACTACGTACAGTTGGTAGAGCACGTTGCATGGCGGCCGGCAATGTTGGGTGATTCTTTGAACGACTTGACCATAAAGGCTCTGATACTATGACTGTAGCGCTCCAGAAATCCTACGCGATTCCTGGTTCGCTCACTGCTCTGATACCATACTCTTTTTGTCCCCGGTCCCCTTTGGACCAGTTTGCTATTTTCTCCCTATTTCACTCGCATCGTAAAACTTTCGTAAAGTTTTTAAAACTTTTATTCCTCGACCTAAAACAACATTTTTTAAGAAATTAAAAGGAATGGCAGTAGAAAAATAAATTTGGGTAACTCTTCATTTCATTAAACATAAAACAGAGACGCCCGGTCGACACCGCTATGCATCGGTCGACACTTAAGTCGTCTCGGGTTTTTTCATCGGTCAACACCAAAAACACCGATCGACACAACATTCCTCTCGGGTCTTTTCGTGGGTCGACATCGGGAAAACCGGTCAATCCTTCTATGTTCAACTAAGGGAGGGGGGGGGGGGGGGTCGACATTTGCTTACATAGGTCGACATCTTGATCTTCTCTGTTCGTGCCGGTCGACCCTCGCCCCTCGCGGTCGACACCTATAACCAGGGGTCGACATTTACTTCGGCTCTGCCCGCACCGGTCGAACCTCACGGTCAACACTCGCCTTTCATTTTATACTGACCGGTCGACACTAGTCGACTGCGGTCAACACCTTACACCAGTATGCATGAAGATGACACGCGTTCAGAGAAAATACACGAGGACAATCCCGCGATTAAATCCACAAGGTAAATACCTATATTTTTCAAACATACTTCTTTCAAGTAATTTCAAAATAAAACATAATCACTATTCAAATTCCGACTCTCACTATACCATACACCCTATATCCCGCCATCGTCGAGTCGCCTCAACATCTGCCTGCACCAAAATACAGCGTACTCCACCAACACCATCCTAAACATGTCTTTCGTCTAGCAACTCACCAGAAAACTCGTCGTCACCTACACCACGAAACACAAAACATAAGCCTAATACTTAGTAAGTAAGGAGCATGAATTAAAATCAATGCACAACTCAACCCCTAACACATGCAGTTTCTACACTTTGTTTTGTTTTCGTTTTCATTATTATCATCTTTTACTTTCACGTGTGAGTCAAGTAGGTGCACATCCAGTTCCACTTAGGACAACCACACCATGACCCACGGAGAGAGATTGGAGGCACACATCGTGATCACACACGGGACGGCCACACAAAATCCCCTCCCAACATGGATCATAGAACCTTGTAGTGCCTTCTCACTAGCACATTAACGACGAGGCGTTCACAAACCATGTCATTTTACGTACATTCATCCATGGGAACCCCCTATTGCTTTCTCACTAACACGTTAACCATGAGGCGTTCACCCATGCGTGCCATCTTTTCTTATCTGATTACATTTAATATGCACAATTCAAAACATGCTCAAAACTTGTTCCTTCGTAATTCAAAACCATGATGCATGACAACACATATGAACAATCAACTAACCAAACAACACAATAAACAATCAAAAAAACAAACAATCCTACCATTCCATGGTGTAGGTTTGAAGGCAAACAAAAATCATTCCGTCACTTACCTGGCGTCCTTGAAATTCCCTCGTACTTCGTAACTTCGTAATCTAACTGGGAATACCTATAAAATTATACATCCATCAATTATAACTCGTTCAATTCATAAATTCTTAGCTTGAAAGTCATAACTCATACCAAAACCAAGGCTCCCCACTATACCCGCAATCCCACTCAATTTCCTACAAACTTCAGCAATCCACAACTTCTCCAATACTCGTCCGAATTGGACGATTCAACATTCTACAAACTCCACAGGATGTCTAGTTTCCAATGCTACTATCCATTTCCTCATTGGCCATCCACAACTTGGCTGAACATGGCCGACTGGACATTGCTCCAAAGTTTGAGCGCTCGGCTAATCTCTCTCCCAATCTTTCCCACCAAATCTCGTAATCTACTCCTATTTCTAGCTTAAGCGCTAACGTGCAGATAAAATCGACTGTACATTCAATTTCCCTTCTAGGTTTTTACCGAATCACCCGACACCCTCGCCAACTCCGTTTTTGTCGCTGAAACAGCCGACACACTAACTATCTACTCAGAACTAACTAAAAGTTACCGTATTCTAAGAAAATAGAGAAGGAATCGACCGAACGTTTCTAGAAGAGCGTTACCGATCGCCGCGAGGAAGAGGAGAAGAGGTGAAGGGTTGCGTTGGAGAATAACACCGTAAGGTGTTTTAGCTTCTCTTCATCATTTTTTTTTTATAATAATATTAACTTAATTATTATTTCGGCCTTAATATTTAACTGTTTATTAAATCTGTTATACAGTCTGATTCTTGTCGGATTCTTAAATTTTTATCTTCTCCATTAGCATGAAAATAATCTTTTACTTAAGGGCATAAATTCTCCGTTATCAATTCTGACCAAAACTCCACGGATTATAATTACAAAAATTTGAAATTAATTTAAACGGAAAATCTTGGTGCTTCACTATTCTTTAGGCAGCTCTCTGTAACGGGGAAGCTTCATCCTAGCCTGCTCAATGTCTACCGCCTTCGCCACCACCTCCTCGTAAGGCACTCCGCTTGTTTTAGCTATCTGCATATCCATGTATATGTCCTGCTTCAGGCCCTGTACAAATTAGTGTACTTTGTTCTCGTTTGGGCTCACCACATGACTAGCAAAACTTGAGAGTGCCTCAAATTGTCTCATATATTCGGCCGCGGTACCTGTCTGCCTCAACTTGGCAAACTCCATCATCTTCTGGGTTCTGACCGAGTGGCTGAAATACTTGTCGAAGAATGTCGTCTAAAATTCCTCCTAAGTCATGAACTTCATATCGGTGGTCGCCTTCACCGAATCCCACCAAAATCGGGTGTCCTTGGCAAGGTGGAATGCCGCACTGGATACACTGTCTTGTTCATCTACTTTTGCGTAATCCATCATGTCTTCCATACTTCGAATCCATTCTTCAGCACTGAGTGGGTCCGAAGATGATCCGTCGAACACTAGGGGTCTAAGCCTGTGAATCCTATCACCCCCACGATCCATCGAAGTCTGGGCACTAGACTTGCCCTGCTCCTCCCTACACATAAACCGCTCCAGCTGAGTTGACTGGCGGTTGACCAACTCGGTAAGCTGTCCAATGGCGTCATCCATATCGCCTACAGCCCTACGCGTCTCTCTAACCATAACGTTAAACCTGTACACCACAACATCTAGTTAGTCTAAAACGAAACTACTAGAGCTCTAATAAATACTTACAGTAGGTGGAGCACTCCCATGCATCGGCTGGTGGTATTAGGAGATCCATCAAACGACGTCGACGTGGCTCTTACACTCGTAACATACCCTCTTCCCACCTATTAACCGTACTCTCTACCATTCCCCCAAGCGGTGTGGGAATTGTGACAGACCCTCTCGCTTTCACAACTTCAACCCTCTTCCGAGGGGTTCGCCATCCTCGTCGGTTACACTTTCAGTTGGGTAAAATCTTTGATACCATATCTGTAACGCCCTGAAAAGCTACCTGTTTCCGGTTTGTTCGTTGCCCCAACTCCGCATCCGTAACGCTCCGAGTCGTTCCCATACCCGAGTCGTCAACCGTACACTCGCTTCTCATCTCGACAGAATTCGTATAAAATTTAAAATTTTTGTTTTTTCGACTCAAAATGACTTCAACAAAAAAATAGATATGAACGCCACAGCAGAAAACTCAATTTAAAACCGGTTTAATAACTGCACCTTTGTAAAACATAGAAATGAAGAGACCGGTCGACAACTGCAAACGCCGGTCAACAGTTGAGTTGTCTTAGGTTTTTCATCGGTTGACATAGGCGAACGCCGGTTGAGACCACGTTTCTGTCGTGTCTTCTCGTTTGTCGACACTAGAAATCCCTGGTCGACACTTCTACGCTCATCTTAGAGAGTGGTCGACACCTGCTTTCATAGGTCGAAACTTTGATCATCTCTGCTTGCGCAGGTCGAACCCCGCAGTCGACACCCTCACTGATTTTACACTAATCTGTTGACGCCCACGGTCGCCGGTAGACACCTCATTGCTCTCTGCTCGCACAGGTCAAACCCCGCGGTTCATACTCACATCCAAATTTACACTGACCGATC
The DNA here is from genome assembly GCA_022433055.1 of Begonia peltatifolia. Lineage (NCBI taxonomy): Eukaryota > Viridiplantae > Streptophyta > Magnoliopsida > Cucurbitales > Begoniaceae > Begonia > Begonia peltatifolia. The sequence continues at coordinate 20,730,898 of CM039519.1, read as the reverse complement.
GACACCTATGGACTGCAGTCGACACTTTGCACCCGTAGCTTAAAAATAACAGCAATTCCAAAAGAAAACGGACACGAAAACTTCCACAATTAAAACTACCGATTCAAAACCTGAATCATTCAATTAAACTCTTTCAAATAGTTTAAAAATGCACATATACATCAATCCTGACTAATAATATCCACACTCATCTATGCCTCAAATCTATACACTCGACATAGACCTCTCAAAAACACAACTCCCAGAGACCTACCTCCCAGTTTCACTCCACGGGTAGGGCCGCCGCGACAAACTCCACCTGCCGGCACACAATACCACGCCGCCAACCGCCTTCTCATCCTGTCTAGGCTCTGGTAACTCACCCACTGAAACCTCTGCAGTTATACTACGGAACACACAACATAAGTCTAACGCTTAGTAAGCAATGCAATATGAAGCGTAAAACGACTATGCAATCCTATGATATGCAGTCTCTACATTCTCACTCATGTTGTCACAACCGGTGCCGAGTAGTACGGCTGCACCATGGTGAGGCTGGACTCTCTTGCCACCTCACACCCTGGCAGGTCGCTATCGTCCCGTTTTCTCCAGCAACGAGGCCTTCAAACCGTACCCACGTGTCACTCTACGCACCGTAACCATTCCAGGGTGAGGTTGGACGCACTCGTCACACCACCCCCTGGCACATTGCCATCGTCCCGGTTCCCCCAGCAATGAGGCCATAGTAGCCCACAACCACACGCACACCGCAGCAGCCAGCCCAGGGTGAGGCTGGACGCACTCACCACACCACCCCTTGGCACGTCGCCACCGTCCCGATTTCACCAGCAACGGGGCCAAAGCTGCCCCACACGCATCGTCCTCACCACCACACATTGCACTTCACATTCGCACATAAAAAAAAAACCATGCTCAACTTCATTTTTGTTCCAGTTTCAAAAACATGATGCATGCCAAACAATACACACGCACATCACAATCAACCAACACCACCTAACGTTCCTCAGTGTAGGCCCACCTGGGCAAAACACATGCATACACTACTTACCTGGCGTCCTATGTTTTCGTGGTGCTCGTTTCTATCAGCTCCTCGGGCTCAACCTACAACAAAACTGGTTTCCCTTCGAAATTCAACCAACTACTCTACTTGTGCACTAAAATCACTATACTAGCACAACAATTCACGAACTCGCCAAAATCGCTTACTAACCTATCTCGGCTCCAAATTCAACCTAACTTTCGACGAACATAACTTTTGCGTCATTTATCGGAATCACTCGATTCCAGCAGCCAAACGCTCTAATCATAACCTTATTTACCACACCAAAAGTTTTTCTAAAAGGAATATCCATAGCTAGGCCAAAAATTCAAAAATATTTTCATTCTACGACTTAAAAATTCCACATTCTCGGTTTCTCGCTCAAATTCGCTCACTTCCTCACCCATCTATCGCATTTATCCTCAATGACCCACTACAATCAATAGTAAACCCAATAAACACTCTACTCCTAAAACCATAATTTCCCTATCCATCAATTTCTCGTCAAGCTCCATCACCAAACCAAAATTAAACCCTACCTACATAAACTTACTTGGAACTGCTGAAGAGGAGAAGGAACGGAGAGTACTATGGGCTGGAACAACGATCGCCAAAGGAGAGCACACAAGCAGGAAAGAGAAGCCGAAAGGGTCACGCGGTGGGGGGAGAGAGATAACAGAGAAGGGGGAGAGGGTTACCTGCAAATCCCTCTCCTCTCTATTAACATTTAAAAAAAAAGAAAATAAAATAATATTAATAATAATCAAATTACTATTTTACTCTAACACTTTAATATTTTAATCCAACGGCTATCCAAACCACTTCCGGTCGGATTCTCAAAATGTTTTCCCCACCGTTAGCCTCGAAGTAATTCCCCACCTAACCTTACAAATTTTCTGCTCTCCATTCCGACTTGAATCCCACTGTTTATCGTCCCGACAACCCGAAAATTGATGCCACAAAAATACAGGGTATTACAAAACTCGTGTCTCTTCGACTTAAAACTTGAAACTCTTCTCCAAATAAAATTATAAGTCTTTCTAAAATGAAATTGATTCGTTAAAATCTCTCACGATATTTTCACTGCAATTTTAATTTATTCGGTAAAATGTCCAGGTTGTTACATCATCCCCACCTCATAAGAATTTTGTCCCTAAAATTTACGTACCGAATAGCTAAGGATACTGTCATTCCATGTCTTGCCGTCTCTCCCAAAGGGTTTCCTCCACCCCATGATTGTGCCACAACACCTTGCCAAAATTAATCTCCTTGTCGCGCAACACCTTTACGGCGGACTCCAGGATCCTCACTAGCTCTCCTCGTAAGTCAGCGTCGGATGAATCTCAATATCCTGTTGTGGCACCACCTGAGAAGGATCACGCATGCATTTCTTCAACATAGAGATGTGGAATACATCATGCATAGCGTCCATCGAAGAGGGCAACTGAAGCTTGTAAACGGTTCTCCAAATCCTACTAACAATCAGAAATGGTCCCACATATCGAGGGTTGAGCTTCCCCCTCTTCCCAAACCTGACCACTTCTTTGAACGGGGAGATCTTCAAAAATCCCTCATTACCCATGCTGAACTCCAACTCTTGCCCCCTCTTATTTGTATTGCTCTTCTACCGACTATGAGCTGCCTCAATCCTCTCCCTTATAATAGCGATCTTGTCGACAGTTTGGTGTAGTATCTCCGAGCCTATAGGCCTCGCCTCACTAACCTCATCCCAATATAATGGCGACCTGCACTTCCTCCTATACAAAACCTCGTATGGCGTCATACCAATGGTAGACTGATAACTGTTATTATATGAGAACTCGACCAACAACAACAACCTGCTCCAAGCCACCTGAAACTCTAACACACATGCTCTAAGCATATCTTCCAGTATCTGTATGGTTCGTTCTTACTGCCCGTCAGTCTGATGATGAAAGGTCGTACTGAAGTCCAATCTGGCAGCCATAGCCCTATACAAACTCTTCTAGAACTTGAACGTAAACCTGGGGTCTCGGTCCGACACAATCAATATCAGAATCTCATGCAGCCTGACTATCTCCTGAATATAAATCTGGGCGAATTGATCCATATAATAAGTCATCCGCACAGGAAAAAAGTGAGACAACTTTGTCAACCTGTCAATTATCACCAACATTGCGTCATGACCCTTAGCTATTTTTGGCAAATCAACCACAAAATCCAGTGTAATACGCTTCCATTTCCACTCTGGTATAGGCAGTGGCTGAAACGTACCTGACGGTCTCTGATGCTCCACCTTTACCTGTTGACACACCACGCATGCCTCAATATACTTGGCTACCTCCCACTTCATATTATGCTTCCAATAGTACTACTTCAAGTCCCGGTACATCTTAGTGCTTTCGGAATTCACAGAGAAAGAAGATGAATAGGCTTATGACAGTATCTCCTTCCTTAGCTCTTCATCTTTTAGGAGGTTCCAACTATTCCAAAATTTCAGAATCCCATCTTCCAAATAACTAAGTTCAGTGCTAGCATTGGCCTCCATACCCGACTTCAACTCACTGAACTCAAAGTCAGTCTCCTGGGCCTATTTAATTCTGTCCAAGATGGTCGGCATCAAAGACATAGTCGAGAGTGTAGCCACTAAATCAGAAACTGTCACTACACCAAATCTTCGCAGCTCGGTACTTAACTCGGCTGGCACTGTTGAAATCATAGAAGAGGCTGAAGCTGTCACTCGGCTCAGGGCATCAGCGTGCACATTTGCCTTCCCTGGATGATATTTGATTTCCAGGTCGTAATCCTTAGCCAGCTCGAGCCATCTTCTCTGTCTCAAGTTCAGCTCCTTCTACGTGAAAATATACTTTAAACTCTGGTGGTCTGAGAAGATCTCGCACTGTTGCCCATACAAATAATGCCTCCAAATCATAAGTGGAAAGACCACTGACGCTAACTCCAAATCATACGTGGGGTAATTCTACTCGTAGGTCTTTAATTGCCTGGAACCATAGGCAACTACTTTCCCACCCTACATCAATACGCATCCCAAGCCTATCCTGGATGCGTGACAATATATGCTCAATTTCTCGCCCTCTACAGGTAGAATCAACAAAGGAGTTGTAGTCAACTTCTGTTTCAATGTCTAGAAGCTGCCTTGACATTGATCAGACAAGCTGTACTTCATGTTCTTCCTGGTCAATCGGGTCGGAGGAGCTGAAATCTTGGAAAACCCCTAAATGAATCCCCAATAGTGTCCTGTCAACCCTAGAAAACTACGTATCTCGCTGGCAGTGGTCGATCGCGGCCAGTCTATCACGGCTTGAACCTTCATTGGATCAACCGAAACACCTTGGGAAGAAATAACATATCCAAGAAGTTCATCCTATCCAGCCAAAACTCGCACTTAGAGAACTTAGCATAAAGCTAGTGCTGGCTCAATGTAGTCAACAGAATCCTCAAGTGCTCTCTATGCTCTTCATTGCTCCGTGAGTAAATCAGAATGTCATCGATAAATACAATTACAAACTTCTCCAGATACTCCCTGAACACTCAATTCATCAAGTCCATAAAGGATGGAGGGGCGTTAGTTAGCTCAAAAGACATCACCAAGAACTCGTAGTGTCTATACCGCGTTCGAAAAGTAGTCTTCGGGATGTCTTCTTCTCTGACCTTTAACTGATAGTAGCCAGACCTCACATCAATTTTAGAAAACACCTGTGGATCTTGAAGCTGATCGAATAGGTCATCTATTCGCGGCAACAGATACTTGTTCTTTACAGTCAGTTTATTCAGTTCCCTGTATTCTTGACGAAAAGTACCGGCGCACCCCATGGTGAGAAACTAGGGCGTATAAAGCCCTTATCTGTCAACTTTTCAAGCTGTGCCATTAACTCCTTCAGCTGCGAGGCCTTAGCCTGTACGAGTTCTTACATACTGGTTTAGCTTTAGGGTACACGTCAATAACGAACTCAATCTCGCTATCAAGGGGCAAACCTGGCAAATCCTCGAGAAAAACCCCCGCAAATTCCTGTACAACAGGAATATCCTGAAGCTGAACTTCCCTCTAAAACTACACATCCATAACGCTAGCCAAGAAGCCCATACACTCATCTCGCAATAACTGCTGGGCTGTCATTGAAGACACAACTGAAATCCTACTAAAACTCTCCCCTATCCTGAAAGAGTAACTCTCCCCACTCGGGGGCTGGAAATGAATCTCTCTAGTCCTACAGCCTATCGTGGCATAGTGTCTGAATAGTCAATCAATTCCAAAAATAATCTCATACCCTTTCATGTCAAGTATGATCAGGTCCAGATACCACTACTTTTCTCCCACTATCACAATGTCACCTTGCACCAGCTGATCCAACCATAGGCGCTCCCCCTATGGCAATAACACATCATAAAACTGCCCGGTATAACCAGGCACCAAATTTGCCTTGATTACGAAGGCAGTAGACACAAATGAATGCGTAGCAGTCCTATCAACAACAACATAAACCATCATACCTTAAATGAAAATACTACCTCAAATCACCAATGGCTGGGAAGCGTCGTTTGGCTCAATGAGGGCAAAGACCCTCTGTGCTACCCTCGTTGGAGCCTTGCTCAAATTCGGGCAACTCTTAGCAAAATGCCCCAATTCATTACAATTGAAGCATCAATTCTGTCGTGGCTTTTGGTAATCCCTGGCTATGTGGCTCGTCTCACCACAGTTGTAACATCGTCCCTCGCCTATCTTTCACTCGCCTGGGTGATTCCACTAACACTTAGGGCATAAAGGGAACTGCCCCGACCCCTGAGGCCATTTGCTGCTTCACTGACTACTCGGGCTATCAGTGGCTCTCTTCAGGACCTTTTGCTAGTACGATCCCTCCCCACTATGTTGAGGTAGTAGCTCTCTGAAAAATCGCCTAGGTTACTCCTTAGGCAGCTCCCTGTAGCTGGGAAGCTTCATCCTAGTTTCCTCGATGTCCAAGACCTTAGTCACCACATCCTTATAGCGCACCCTCGCATTCTTGCTATCTGCATGCCCATATACACGTCTAGCTTCAATCCTTACACAAACTGGTGTACCTTGTTCTCATCTAGGCTCACCAAATGTCCGGCAAACCGAGATAGTGTCTCAAATTGCCACATATACTCTGAGCAAACTCCACCATCTTCTGGGTCCTAACTGAGTGGCTGAAATGCTTGTCGAAGAACACTGTCTTGAACTCCTCCCAGGTTATAATCTTCACATCCCTCGTGGCCCTCACCGTATCCCACCAACGGAGGGCATCCTTGGCCAGCTGGAATGCCGCTCTAGATACCCTGTCCTGATCGTCGACCTTGGCGTAATCCATTATGTCCCCATGCTTCGTACCCACTCCTCAGCACATAAAGAATCAAGAGATAATCCATCGAATACTAGGGTCTGAGCCTGTGCAACCTATCACCCCCATGATCTGCTGAAGCATGGGCCCTAGACTGCCCATGGTCCTCTCTATTCATAAACTGCTCTAATTGTTCAGACTGGCAGTTGACTAGTTCGGTAAGCTCCCCAATGGCATTGTCCCTCTCATCTGCAACTCTACGCGGTTCTCTAACCATGATGCTAATCCTGTACACAACAACATCTACTAAGTGTAAACAAAACTACAAGGGTTCTAAGAAATTCTTACAATTGGAGGAGCACTACCATGCAGTGGCTGGCAGTGTTAATTAATTAATTCACTAAACAACGCCAACCCTTGGCTTTGATACCATAACTGTCACACTCATACAGCAACACCCCAAAAACCTCTATGGTTTCCAGTTCGCTCTGCTACCATACTGTAGCGCCCCTAAGTCATCCTCGTACCCGGGTCGCTAATCATATCCTTACTCATAAAATCGAGCAAAATTCGTATAAAATTTAAAACTTTATTCCTCAACTTAAAACGACTCATTTGAAAACGTTTAAAAACAATGCAGCGAAAGACTCTAACCAAAATCAATTTAAATGAGATTTCACATTTTAAAACAATAACAGTGATTTTCGGTTGACCTCTAAATCCGTCGGTCGACACTTGACCTGTTCTACAAACAAGAGTTGACACCTATATACACAGATCGACACTTCTTTTGCCTCTATTCGCATAGGTCGACTCCTGGTTAAACCGGTCGACACCTTAATCTTCTATGTTTGCCCTGGTCGGACATTGCGGTCGACACCTCTATACTCAATTCACTAACGGGTCAACATCTGCTTCTGTGGGTCAACATCCTAATCCTCTTTGTTCACCCCGATCAAACCTTGAGGTCAACACCTCTACCATTTTTACACTAACTGGTCAACACCTACACACACAAGATGACACCTTGTTGGGTTCTGTCTCCGTAGGTTGATCTTCGCGGTCGATATTTGTCTGATTCGGTCGACACCTACGCATGCCTGTTGACACCTTATACAAGTAATCTTAAATAAAACACTTCGACCACCGGAAAAGAAAATGAACAACAAAACGTTTCAATCTTTTAAAACCAAACGTGGATTTTTTTACCATATTCCCCCAAATGGTTCCAAAATATAACTATACATCCTCTCGACTACTAGCGTTTAAAAGTCCATCTATCCAAAGGAAGAAAATCCACAGTATAGGGCAATGCAATGCCCATATGTACAAATGTACACACGCGCCACTAAAATCGCTCAAAACATCCCTAACAAACCCCACTAACCAGCATAACTCCAGGGGTCGGGTCGCCCTAACAAACTCTACCTGCCAGTACATGATAGTGTGCCGCCAACTGCCCTACTCATCTGTACTGGGCTCTCGGTACTTAACGGCAACAAACTCTACACCTACACCACAGACCACAAAACATAAGCCTAATGCTTAGCAGGTAGTGCAATATGGAAAGGAAATCAGACAATGCAATCCTATCACATGAAGTCTCTACACTTTCACTCATGTTTTTGTAATCTGTACCGCGTTGTACAGCCACACCAAGGTGAGGTTGTACTCTCTAGCTACACCACGCTTTGACACGTCACTACCGTCATGGTTCCTCCAGCAACAAGGCCCACGAGCCGCACACTCGCGTCACCACACAACAGCCATCTCAAGGTGAGGCTGTACTCACTCGCCACACCACTCCCTGACACATAGGCACCGTCCCGATTTCTCTAGGAACAGGGCCAAAGCTGCTCACCACCATCACCACACAAGCCTCAGTAGCCATCCGAGGGTGAGGCTAGACTCACTCGCCTCACCACCCCCTGACACATTACCACCATCCCGGTTCCTCCAGCAATAGGGCCAAAGCTGCCCACACACACATCCTCCTCAATGCACATGTCGCACTCCTCTGTATCTTAAAACATGCTCAAATTCATTTTCTTACTGTTTTCAAAACTTGATGCATGACCAAAACAGTAAGCACGCACATCACAAACACACAACCACTCATAAAGTCTTGTAATGTAGGCCTACAAGGGCAAGACACATGCAGACACTACTTACTTGACGTCATAACTTTTTGCGGTGCTCGTTTCTATCAATCTCTTTGCACAACTTAAAACACAAACAGCCACTCATCAACATTTGCACAAAAATTCACTAAACATGATAAAAATCACATTTCGCAGCTAAACCCATTAAAATCAAACTAAAATGGGTCACTAACTCGGTTTGGCCAAAAACTGCACTAAACTTTGGATGCACATAACTTTGGCGTCAAATATTGGAATTGCACGATTCCAGTGGCTAAACGCTATACTAATAAGCTAGTTTAACATACGAAACGAGAATTTGAAATGATTAACCCTAACTAAGTCAAAATCTGTAATGCCCAGAATTTTCTTTAAATAATTTTTAGATTTTTAGAGCGGTAAACGGCAAAGTTCTGGACTGAATTAAGGGCGAAAATTTAGCCGGTTAGGTAGAAGATTATTTTGAGACTAATGGAAAAGAGAAAATTATAAGATTCTGACAGAAAACAAACCGAATAACAATTTGATTAAATGGTTAAAGGTTGAAAGTGATTTAGTAAGTAGGATTATTATTATTATTTATATAAAAAGAGAAAAATAAAAAATAGAAAAGAAATAGGGAGGAAGGTTAGTGAAACCCCTTCAGTTTTCTTTCTTTTCCCGGCACCATCCGCGTGAAAGACCTCCTTCCTCTTGGCAATTTCGCCTTCTAGCCAACGATTCTCGTTACTACGTTTCCTCAAATCTATGGTAAGTTTTAGTAAGTTTGTAGTATATAGTTAGTCTTTTGGTTGTTTTGAGCGATAAAAGTGAAGTTATAGGGAGTATTGGTTAGTTTTGTGAAACCTATAAGAGAGATACGAGATTTTGAGGTTTGTAGTCAATTTTATTCATCTATTGGTGTTTAAGCTAGAAGTAGGGGTAGATTATGGGTTTTTGTGGCGAATATTGAGCGCTTGGATAACCGAATACTCAGGTTACAAAACAGTTTCTGTTCAACTACATTCGGCCAAACTGTAGGTATTAGATTACGAATTTGAGACCGTTAGGAACTAGACGTACAATGGAAATCGTAGCAATTCGTATTATCAAAATTGGATAAGAATTGTGATAGTTATGAATTTCCAAAGGGTAGTCGGAAATAGATTTTTTAGTTAGATTAGTTGTTAAAATTGTGATTCCCTTTAGAAATTTATGAATTGGAAGAAAAGTAGAGATGATAAATGTGTGATTTTATAGGTTCTCCAGTTAGCGAGCTATATACGAACGAGTTGCTAAGGACGCAGGTAAGTAGTGTATGCAAGTGTTTTTGCCTTCGGGCCTATATCACAGTTCGGTAGGTTGTACGCATGTATATTTTATGTTATGCTTTAGTAATTATGCATCATAGTTTTAAAGTACGAGAATGAAATGAAAATGAATTTTCATGTTTTTACAAAATGAAACAGTAGGATGTGACGTGATGAACGAAATGAGAAAATACGTAATAAGATAATGAAAGTGAGGTTGAGTGGTCTTGTCTCAAGAGGTGGACTACAAGGTGTGTCACTTTATTAGATTGAGGTTGGCCTTGTTCCGTGAGGTGGACCGCGAGGTGTGTCACCTTGATCTAGCACGTAAAAAAGAACTCAGTAGTAAGAAGATAAGGAAGATGTAAGAAAGAGACGAAAACAAAAGTAGAGACGAAACTACAGAATTTGCATATGTTAGGATATGTTGTTTTCAGTTTTTATGTTTTTATGTGCATTACTTACTTAGCATTAGGCTAATAGATGAGTTCGGTGATGTAGATGACAAAGCGATAGCTGGTGAGTAGTCAGAGCGAACCTAGAACTAGAAGACAAGTGGAGAAGTGCGCTCGTGGGATTATCTGGCTGGCTATTAGGGCGTTTTGACCATGGTGGGCGTGTGTAAGGATTTTGGGATTAGTTCGAGTCGTTTTGAGTCATTTGGGTGTATAGACGGATTTCAAACTTTAGTAGTTATTTTTTTTATGTAAATAATGATTCTGCGTAGATGTAAAAATGCACGTTGTGTTATTTTTAGCATTGAATCGGAAGTCCGATTGTTTTTAGGAAAGTTTAAGGCTTCTAGTCGAATTTTTGGGAAAGAAGTGTCGACCGATGGGTTTAGTGGTCGACCAAACTTGGTAAGTGTCGACCGCGAGAGTCAACTTGCGAAGGCAAAGCCGAATTAACTGTCGACCTACGTCAGTAGGTGTCAACCGGTTAGTGTAAAGATGGTAGGAGTGTCGGCCGCAAGGTTCGACCGATGGAAACACAGAAGATTGAAGTGTCGACTAGTGCTCACAAGTGTCAACCGGTTAGCATGATGAGTAGAGAGGTGTAGACCGCTAGGGTCGACTAATGAAAACAGAGGCAAATGAAGTGTTGACCAGTGCTTACAGGGGTCGACCAAAAATGTCTTTTAATATTTAAAAAACTTGAAATTTTATTTAAACCAATTTTAATTAAATTCTTCCACTGCGACGTTTTTAAACGTTTTAAAAAATGTCGTTTTAAATCGAGGAACAAAGGTTTAAATTTTTACACGAATTTCACCCAAATGTAGGTGTATGAGCAGAGTTAGTGACCCAAGTCTGGGGACAACTCGGGGGCGCTACAAAGAGTGAGTAGTATTAGTGAGTGTACCGAAAACGTGAGGATTTTCGTGGTGCTACAAAATCCCCAAAAACCGAATATGTTTCATGCCCAACATCCCGGATTTTCAGTTTTTAACTCAAACCCACCCATTTCCCTCACCATTCAGTCAGATACCAGCCTATTAGGCATAATCTAATACCAATTGTAGGTTTCTATTTCAGAAAACTCAAAGTGATAGTTCAATCCTCTCGGTTCTCCTCAAAATTTAGAGCTCATCACCCTAAGCACGCACACCATTAATTCTATCTCCTAATAACCCCGAATTCTAGCATGAGAGCTTTAGAAATCGAAACCAATTGGAACCCTCACTATCCACCCACAACCATCGGCCAACAGAGAAAAGACAGGGGAAAAACTCACTTGTTTTTGGTCACGTTTGGCACGGAAAGGCCGGGCCACAAGCTACCTCCAGCACACACACACTAGCTTCTAAAACACCCCAAAAACTCAGCTCAAACCATCCGGAATTCAGAAACAACTGAACTCCCACACTCGATCGACAGAAATCGAAACAGGGCAGGTTTACCTTCAGTTTTCAACACGGAAAGGACCGAACCGACTTCTCCACTCAGCTCGTCTGAGCTCTTCGCACACCGGCGTCCCTCTCTCTCGTCGGTCGTCGGTGAATACCAGCTCAATTCCACACTCTCCCTCACTCTGTCACTCTCGAGCGTTAGACGAAGACAAAACAAACTGAATTACTTCCTCGTGAAGTCGTTTAGTTTGTTTTAATATTATATTTTTTATTTTATTTTATTTAAATTACCAATATGTCCTCCAGTGTTCAACCCTCCGTATTTTTATCAAATTCGCGTCTCTTCGACTTAAAATTTGAAACTCTCCTCCAAAGAAAATTCTAAGTCTTTCTAAAATTAAATTGATTTGTTAAAATCTATCACGACATTTTCACGGGACTTTTAATTTATTCGGTACAAATTTTCGGGTTAATACAAGAGTGATCCCCCTTTGAGGATTGGTGCCAAGCTTGGTCTTTGGTGGTGCATGGCCAAGTTGTGCATGCTTGCCTTGCATGATTTTTCATGGTTTTTCATCTTGAATTCAACCAAACTCTTTTGCCACACTAGCATAACATACATCTAAACCTAAATGTTTAATATGCATGCTTATATGATTCCTTACATAAAGTGTTCAGCAAGATACCTGTCGATCGATCGGCCAAACAGCCAATTGATCGGTCATTTCATATTTAAAAAATAATAATAATAATATATTTTTAACTTTTGCTTTAATGTTTCAACTTGGGATTTTAAACATGGGTTTTCCACGAAGGATAAAATATTTGGCTACGCGTGTTAAACAATATTATTATAAGTAAAAAAAAGTTTTAACGTTTGTTAAATCTCGATATCTCTTTGCTCCACAGTTTGAAAAGGGTCACGTATACATTTACTCAGCATGGATACATGGAAAACGTTGAGAACACCCTCCATAGAGGTCGATAGTTGTAACTTATAGATTGTCTTTCCAATTCTTTGTGTAATTGTAAATAGTCCCACATATCTCGGGTTCGGCTTGCCTTTTCTCCAAAATCTCATTACCCCTTTGAAAAGTGAAATCTTTAGAAACACTTCATCATTCACATTGAACTCAAATTCTCTCCTTTTTTGATCTGCATAGTTTTTCTAACAGCGTTGAGTTGTTAAGATATATTTTCTTATAATTGCAATCTTTTCTGCAGTTTGTTGCAAAATATCAGGACCTAATGTCTTGCTTCACCAACTTCGTCCTAATACAAAGAAAATCTACACTTCTTACCATAAAGTGCTTCTTAAAAGTCATACCTATCGTAGACTGCAAGTTGCTATTATATGAGAATTTCACTAAAGGTAGATACTTCTTCCATGAACCTTGAAACTCCAAAATGCATGCCGTCAACATATCATTCAGAATCTGAGTTGTTCTTTCTGTTTGTTCATCTGTTTGATGATGAAATGTTGTGCTAAAACTCAGTTGAGTCCCGTTAACTTTATGCAAACTTTTCCAGAAATTTGAAATAAATCTGGGATCTCCGTTTGATACAATCGAAATTACAACTCTGTGTAGTCTAACAATTTCCTGAATAAACAGTTATGCAAACTGAGTCCAACAACGAAATCTATAGAAATCTGCTCCCATTTCCACTCTAGTATTGGTGAAGGTTGTATTGTTTCGGCTGGCCTCTGATGTTCAGCTTTCACTTGTTGACATACAATACACTTCTCGACATGCTTTGCAACATCCCTTTCCATATTTGGCTACCAAAAGTATTGCTTCAAGTCTCTATACATTTTTATACTTTCGGAATGTACAGACAAAGTAGACGTGTGACTTAGATAATATCTCCTTCTACAAATCTTTATCATTTGGAACATACCACATGTCCATGAGTTTCAAAATACCATCTTCAGAATAATTAAAATTTGTAAAATTATCAGATACCTCTATAGATTGGTGGCTTTGACATTCCGGATCCATCTGCTATGCTTCTTTGATCTTGTCCAAAATTGTTAGCTGTAGAGTTATAACAGAAAATTTAGCTGACAACTCTATGATTATCTCTATGTTAAACCTTTGAATTTCTGATTCTAGCACCACAGACATGGCTGAAATCGTAAGTTGCATTGACGTGTGCATTCGGCTTAGTGTGTCAGCCACTTTATTAGCTTTCCCTGGGTGGTACCTAATTTCCAAATTGTAATATTTCACGAACTCCAACCATCGTCATTGTCTCATCTTCAATTCTTTCTGTGCAAAAATATACTTCATGCTCTTGTGATTATAGAATACTTTGCACTGTTGCACATACAAATAGTGTCACCATATTTTTAGTGGGAAAACCACTTTATCGCTCTGTATTAAAGCTCCTCCCAATCTAGTATTGGAAACATCACAATAAATACTGTATTTGCCATCTTCCTCTGGCAGTGTCAACACAGGAGCCGTTGTCAATTTCTGTTTAAGCTTTTGAAAACAATTTTCACAATTTTCAAACACTAGAATTTCACTCTCTTCCTTGTTAGACGAGATAGCGACAGGGCTATTCTAGAAAACTCCGCTATAAATCTTCTGTAGAAACTTGCAAAACCAAGGAACGGTATATCCCCAACATTTTTGGGTCGTGGCCAATCAATAATAGCCTCGATCTTTGATTGATCAAATGAAACTCCATCATGCAAAATAACGTAGCAAAGAAAATTAATCTTGTGGAGCCAAAATTCACATTTTATGTCACAACCCACCATAGATTTCCCCATTACTTAACATTTAAACTTTCACGTAAAATTTTTCTAAAATGAAAATAATCGGCTTCAACTTTTAAAGTCCTATAAATCCTTTTAAAATAAGTGGAAAATGCTCATAAAATACGTTTGGGAAATTCATTTGAAGTTGGATTCGGTTACATAAAAAAATCAAAGAAATAATTTTTCAAAACATCAAATGCCGCGCACACGAGGCGCTATGTCGCTGCACACACTTCCTTCACGCAGATGTGCGTGGCAGGTTAACGGATTGGCAATGCTTGGTGCTACCAGTGCGATCGTTCGCTGCGCGCGATCGTGAATTCATTATCGCATAGCGCAGCCGACCGATTACCTACGCTCTCGCGATCGATGGACAGTGCTCGGGTGAAGCACTCACCAACCAGAATTAATGGTCAATCGATCACGCCATGATTGCTGATTGATCGAGAAGCCCTCTACCTACTGTCCTGCTATTTTTGTCAAATGCCAATTAATCGCACCCGTACGGCGACTGATTGGTCAAGCGCGACACCTTCTCGGCAGCGCGAACACGACGCATCATCGTACATGCGCACACAGCCTCTGCGCTCCATCGTACGGCGACTGTACACACCAATGCCCCTTTTTCCCTTTTTCCTCATTTTCTTCATTTAAAACCTAAAAACACTTCATCAAATTCATCAAAACCTACAAACTTCTGTACCCTATATAAACATTTAAAATCCTTTAAACCCAACATTTTTAACCGTAATTCCACAAAATATGGTTCATAAGACTAATATAAAAGCATAACAGAAGTCTTAAAATACAGATGAAAACCCATCATCAAAATAGTTTCTATCAAACCATATTCAATCTCCAAACAGTTCTAGTATTCATCAAAAACATTAAACTATTTTATACATAACCTTAAAATCTAGAAAACCTGTACCAAAATCACTTGGAGTTTCACCCACGGGTCAAAATCGCTTGATAGCTACAAACCCACCACCATAAGCTCACCCCTCCAACTGTACATATCCATCGACCTGACGTCTGAAGTCCTCACGTATAAGGTCGTCACCTACATCACAAAGTTTAAATTAATGATCTTAACGGTTAACAAATGATGTATAATGTCACAACCCGACAACAACAACTCGAAAACCCCTCTAGTTTCCAGTTCACTCTGGTACCAACACTGTAGCGCCTCAAAGTCATCCCCAAACCCAAATCACTAACCATACCCTTAATCATAAAATCGAACAAAATTCATGTAAAATTTAAAACTTTATTCGTCAACTTAAAACGACATATTTGAAAACATTTAAAATAATGCAGCGTAAGACTCTAACCAAAATCAACTTAAGTGAAATGTCAAGTTTTAAAACAATAACAATGATTTTTGGTCGACCTCTAAAACCTTCGGTCGACACTTTACCTGTTCTGCACACAAGGGTCGACACGTATATACACAGGCCGACACTTTGTTTGCACAGGTCGACACCTTAATCTTCTCTGTTTACCCCGGTCGAACCTTGCGGTCGACATCTCCATGCTCACTTTACTAACGGGTCGATCTCTACCTTCATAGGTTGACACCCTAATCCTCTATGTTCGCACCAGTTGAACCTTGCGGTCGACACCTCTGCCATTTTTACACTAACCGATCAACACATAAATACACAGGTCAACACTTAATTAGGTTCTGTCTCCAGAGGTCAACCTTCGCGGTCGACATTTGCCTAGTTTGGTTGACACCTATGCGTGTAGTTCGACACCTTACACCAGTTGCCTTAATAAAACACTTCAAACACTGGAAAAGAAAACGAACAACAAAATGTTTCAATACTTTAAAACCGAACATAATCTCCCAAATGGTTTCAAAATATAACTATACACCTGCTAGACCATTA